>JAILYA010000113.1:0-697873 GCA_021437795.1 Rhodamnia rubescens
CCAAAATTCATGGGCCCTTTTGTGTCCTTTTCTCCAAATAAATAATAGATCTCATCTTTTCATTGAAGCCTCTCTCTTATAAGTTATACAGGAGTTTTGACAATATATAGTCCTTCGGGGATGACTGGAAATCATATAGATATAGATGCAGACTAGCTCCATCCTCACCTTCCCCTCTCACCTCAGACCTCAGAATGAAAACTGCCCAGAAATACAGGAAAAGATACAAAATTTCTAACCCATCTAAGGAAAAGGCATTTATTCCTTATACAAGATGTCCAAAGTCCGTTGGAAACATCAAAACTTGTCAATTACATTTTAAAAAAAAAAAGACGAAAAGATCTACTTCTGTATACCACTCAACCTATCTTAGAACACTATACTGTCCCTGATTGTACGGAACAACTCCCAGGACATAGACCGACGACTATTCTACAATCTACACGGCACAACACATGGCACATCTATTTGTAACCTTTTCCATGAGATTCAGATTAGGAACAAAAGCGAGGGCAACCATGATGCAAAAGATGGCTACGGTGGCAACAATGGAACCTTGCTCGAATGATTTTGAAAGCCGGTGCGGGAGAAGTGCTGAAACCCCCCACGTACGCTGCTATTAACACTGCGATTATAGCACCTTCTTGCGTTTCCTGTACATTACATCATAGATGTGAGAAGAAAGAAGATAAACACAAGCCCCACTTATGGCTCTGCCAATAGGAACACTTCACTTACCTCAAGTTCATTACTTGCTGAGGAGCCACAATCACCAGTAGCAATGCCATAAATGGCAACTCGAGTTCACCTAGGGCCAAATCACAAAATAAGAATTCATCCAAATTAGCCATCGTTAACTTGTAGAATTAAAAGTACAAGGCAGCACAGAAAAAAGATCGAGTACAAGGCTCCAACTTTCTCCTCCCATCTCTCAATTTCCCCAATCCCCAATATTCCCAAACAAAGCATTGGGGTTCCCTTGACCCTCAATGTAGTGTCGACTTACTGTGAATTTAGGTTTGGTGGTGACTGGTGACAGCCCTCTGGTGAACAATAAAGCTTATTCTGATATGTAAACCCACAAAATAAGTATAAAAAAAAAAAATCTCATACACAGCCACAGCTTGCTGCAAAACCAGAGCAAATATGAATAACTTGTACAGAAATCAAGAAAAACTTCCATTTACAAACCAAATAAACATCAGAATGCTTCGTAAGTAACCTAAAGGCAGTGACTATGCCAATCCATCTGCAAGTTTCCCAGTTATGCCAAAGGACAGAAGAATAAAAGATATGCAAAGCCAGGCAGTCAACAGTTCAGGGTAGTATGTATGATCCCGCCTAATTTGGAAGAGTGAAAACACATACCAGTAGCAAATCAAGCATAGGTAGTCAGCATACCTGGAATGTAATAGAAAAGACGGACAAGAAGTGCCAGGGAAGGCAGCCCACATGCCATACTCACCCCTGCAAAACTCAAATCGCTAGAATTTTACTCAAAGACGCAACTCTGAAGCACATTACAGATCGAGTATTTCACAAATTCAATCATAACATGATACTAGGGCAGAGACAATCTTGTGCTCCATCAACAGGCAAATAGTTAAGAACAGATCTGTCATTTCCATCGAGAAGTTTTGGCGAAACAAGTCCATCACCACCCCACGAAGGATAATGCTGGTGAAAATAATACATCAGATATGAGAAGATATCTTACTTCACCCATGAAATGACGCTGGATGGTGCTTGCAGAGCAAACAATGGAACAAGAAAGGACTTCTGAACAGGAGTCCCCTTCGCAAGCATCAGTACCCTGTATCAACGCAAAAAATCATAAGAAAATGCTGTACAGTCTCAACGAGCAGAAAAGGAGCACCCGGAAGGGACCAATAACTACTTGTCAGCTTATTCATACACTATTAACAAGAAAAAGGCAAACATGACCAGTCAACTGAAGGGATAATAACACTACGGGTTACTGAATTTCTCAAAAAGCATTACTGAAAAAAGAAAGCCATCAGATCACATTCTCCATACTCTCGTGTCCAATTAAATCAATGTTTATCTGAAAGGTCAAATTTGAAATTCATTGAGTGCAATAAATTTCGCAAGAAATACGGAATATAGTTCAAAGAATCAGAAATTACTTTGCGAGTTCGCACGATTACAAGTCTCAGTAACAAGTTGGCAACATTCAGATTGAATATCACATTTGCAAGGACCGTTGACTCTATTTCGCAGATTGAACTACTTCCTACAACTTAGATCATCCCATGAACCATCTCAACAACCCTTAATACAACATCGAGTCAAATTTAACTAACATTGAGAGGAAATGTCGCAGCACTCATCAAATACGCCATCACAGAGAAACAAAAGAGAAAGTCTCACGCGGAAGAGACGGTGGAGATCCACTGGAGATTACGGACAGTGAGAGGCGCGGCGTAGCAAACAGCACCAACGCCTCCACTCCTCTTCATCTTCCTCTTGGTCAAAGCCATCCTCTCGCACTCGACCGAATATCTAGCAAAACCATCGGACAAAAGACCCGACATTAGTTTCGAAGCCAGCTCGTTACTGGGTACGTCCCCAAGATCGACGGTGGCCGAAACCAGCGAATTCAAGGCGGACGAGACGAACCTGAGAGGGTTGTAAGCGAAGGAGCTCGCGCGGGGAGGGAGAAACGTCGAGCGGTTGCCGATGACGCCGAGCGGAGGTCTCGGAGAGAGAAGTGGCGGCTTCTTGTTGATGTGGTGGAAGAGAGGGAGCGCGTTCGGAGAGGAGAGAGTAAGGGTCGCCATCTCTCTGCTTTTGGGGTTTGGGCTGGCCGAAAGCACGAAGGCGAGTGAGATCAGCGAAAGGACAGAGGGAAGAGACACAGTGCAGAAGCAGAGACCTGACTAGGAAATCTAGCGAGATCGAGAGAGAGACAGTGAGGATATCCATGATTTCGACTTTAGTTTCGCGAAGATCCTCGACATTTTTCTGGTGGACGATGATTGGAGTTTTCGATCCTCAAATATCCATTTATTTTACTAAAAAAAATAATTTATATTATTGAAAAATATTAATCAATAATTTATTAGTGAAAATAATTTATATATTTTTTTTAGTGAATAGTGAAAATATTTTTATTAAATCATTTTTGCAAACGATACAGACAAATGCTTCTTAAAAGAATATTTTTTAAAATTATTCAATCTCTACGAAATAGACGGATAAACCTTAAAATATTTTTTCTTCTATTTGAGTCTTAAAACTTGCATATGGAATGCATTTTGAAACTTCCATAAAGTCCATCTATTGTTTGTAGTCGGAAAATCTGACACTAGTGTGAGAGGATGACGTCGACAAAGAGGACAGAAAGAATATCAAAACAGTTTAAGTTGGAATTTCCTAAAATAGAACTATCGCAAAATCCATAAAGGCTTAAAAAGAGAGTGAAAATGTAGTTAAAAAGAAAAATATTTTCTGTGGATTTAAGGAATAAATTGAGACAAAAAAATTCGGGCAATAATGTAACCTTTAATACTTGTGAACCGTGCGACGATCGGTTTTGTTTTATTGCGAAAAGTTGAGGTCTTAGATTGAGCAAATTGAAAGTTTCGGGATTAAATTGAACATTTATAAATAGTTTAAGAACTAAATCTAACTAATAAAAAAAGTCTGATGATGACTTTGCATATTGGGTAAGAACTTAAAAACAAACAATGACATTGCATATTTCATGAAGATCCTTGATAATTTTTGGTGGACAATGATTGGAGTTTTCGATTCTCAAATATCCATTTGTTTCGCTAAAAATGATATTGTCAAAAATAATTAGTCAATTAAAAAAATTCATCACTAACAATAATCTATGTCTAAATATTTTGATAGATGACGAAAATATTTTTCATTAAATCGTCTTTCCAAACCGTACAAGAGAATGCCTTTTTTAAAAATATTTTTTTGAATCATTTAATTTTCATGGAAAAACGGATAAATCTCAAAATGTTTTTTCTTCTATTTAAATCCTAAAACTTGCACATGTAATACATGTTGAAACTTCTGTTAAGTCCATCCATTGTTTGTAGTCGGAAAATCTCACGCTAGTATGAGAGGATGGCTTCGACAAAGAGGATAAAATGAATATTAAATTGATTTAAGTCGGAATACACTTAAATAGAACTATCGCAATATCCATAAAGGCTTAAAAGAGAGTGAAAATGTAATAAAAAAGATAGCCTATTTTTTTTGTAGATTTAAGCAATAGATTGAGATGAAAAAATTTGGGCAATAATGTAACCATTAATACTTGTGAATTGTACAAGGATTGGTTTGATTTTATTGCAAAGGTTAGGGGCTAAATTAAATATATAAAAATAATTTAAGGACTAGATTTAGCTAAGGGATAATGCCATGAAAAATCTCAAACTAGTAACCTGTGATAAATTTACCCCAAATTAAATTTTTTGATCACAAAAAACTCAAAACTAGTATACATGTGATAAATTTTTCCCAAATTAATTTTTTATCCCAAAAAAACTCAAATTAGTACACATGTGATAAATTTACCATCCGTTAATTTTCACAAAATTGAGTTAATATCACAAAAAAACTCTGAATTGGTACATACGTAACAAACGGAGAGTGAAAATCCCAAATTGACTAATCCGTCAAGTGACACGTGTCATCTACCTCAGCAATTTGAAAGTAAAATTTAACGAAAACTAGTGAAAGGTAAATTTATCACACATGTATCAGTTTAGGATTTTTAGTGGTCCAAAAAATTAGTTCGAGGTAAATTTGTCATAAATGTATCAATTTGAGGTTTTTCATGGTATTCTCTTCAACAAATAAAACATGTCTAACGATGACATTGTACGTTTGGTCAAAATTTAAGAACTAATACAATCAGTTTTCATATATTCTTCAAAACCTCTGTCTCAGGTAAGTAAGAGATGATTTGTATGATGGCCACTAAATTTAGGTGAAATTTGCAAATATGACTCCAAATAACTAATGCATTCTTTTTTCAAAATTTTGACCTTTTATAGTCAATGGACTTGTGCTGGAATCCGATACACTTGATCATGAAGATGGATTCATTATGCAACAAGCAATAGCATGTTGATCGAAAGTTTTCCCTTTTCTTTTGTTCTTTTTCCCAAGAATGTGAAGGAAACTTGCTTGCCATAGAATTTAGGCTTTATCTTGACCAATCAGGTGCGGCCACGTCCTTCGATTTTAATACCTTGATGATTCTTGAGTGCCTTGGATCAACCAATTTGTACTTTTTTTTTGCTATTTTATAACTTTTAGGTACTTGACCGTTGAAAATGTCAATTGATGCAATTTGATAATATTAATCGCAAACCGATATCTTCGACATAGATTAAAGTTAGTTTTCATCTTATAAAATATGCCAAATCGATCTTCATGACACATTTATCTTAAATTAATTTTCTTCCCATGAAAAGTCCCAAAGCAATATCCCTATGGCATACATCACAAAAACAAAATTTTGACCCACCAAGAGAAATACCAAACTGATGCTTGAGTCAAGGGTACCGGTTTGGAATTTTTTGTGATAGGAAAATTTATGTAGGATAAATATGTCATGAGAGTAAAAGATGAAAATTAATTTAAGGTAAATGTGTTGCGAGGCACCGATCTGAGATTATTGAGTACGCCGACTCCCCCACTACAAAATACATCATCAATTGATTCATATGGGGATTTTTCCTAATTGAAACCTTTATATTCCCGCTTCTCCTATCATGCCCTCGCTACTTCACCCTACTCCGGTGTTAATTCGGTGCGAAGCTAATCCTTCCGCAAGATTAAAGAACATCAGGAGCAAACCTCCTCAACTTAATTATGATTATTACATAAACCTTTGCCTGCCCCTATCATCTATCAAATTGAATCTTCAAAAGGATTTTTGCGCAATGCTAAATAACATTAGCCTAGAAAAATAGGTTTTGCCCATATAAAAGTTTCCCTTTGTCAATGTTGAATACTTTCATTTCCCCCACTACAAATTAAAAAGCTTAGTAACCAATTCTAAAAGTATGAAGAGTAGTTGAATATAACATTAGTGTCGTGGTGCCAAACTAAAAGAAGATTACAAACTTGGATTGGACAAGAAGTTCTGCCCAATATTGAGGTTCTTGAGGACCATGTCCAGGGATTCCCATTTGAAATCTTATTGTGACTCTTCGCCGGCGTTCTTTTAAAAAACACAAGAGCAGAAGTCCTTCACGAGTGTATTTTTCCAAATATCATTTAAATCAGTACTAATTTTCTAACGCACATTTAAATTACACTTTATCAAATACAATATGCATTACGAAGGGAAAATTGTTCAAAAAGTCCTAAACCTATTGCGTTGTTATCAATTCAATCTTAAACCTTTTTAATTTTGCCAATTCGGTCCATCCAATTAATTTTTGCCGGATGTCGGCGACGTGGACGCCGGCCATCCTACATGCTGTCTTGTCATTTGACTTAGATAGTTTTTAATAATATATTTTAATATATTTCAAATATTTTCATTTTTATTTTCTTCTTAAATTTTTCTTCACTACGGCCAACAAGGGTCACCGGGTCCTCGCAGGCCACTTGGGCAAGGGTCGTCCGGCCTCGCTCTAATAGGTTTAGGACTTTTTGGATGATTTCTTCATTTCGAAAAACCCTAATCTTTTGCATTTATGAAAAAGTTTTCCCCAAAAGTCCAATCACGCAGTAGAAGTAAAGAGGCATTCTTAGTGAACTCAACAATGCCTGGCATGTGAAGAGCACAGTGTTGCCTAGACTTGTTGGAAGTCAAGAGGCAGAAATGACAGTAACAGATGGTGAAGAGATCTCAATGGCCAAACCTCCAGAGGTCCTTAAATGGACGAGGGCGACAGTGTTCAATGAGCAATATCTTACCATATGGCAATCCAAACAAGGAGAAATCAAGCCAGTAGAAAGATGTCGGGGTAAACTGAGTTATCTTTAATTTGCTTCGCTTAGAGTCCACTATGTAAACAACTCTTTACTGCATTGCAACAGGATAAGTATGATCTAAGATCTCGCCACCAATCTCGAGCTTTCACGAAGCAACACTTTGTAAGGCTCACCTACAATATATATATATACACACACGCGCACTTGTGATTTTAGTAAACTTGGAAATTTTTAATAAGAAAACGAATCGAGGGGATCCAATTCATCGGCGAATGAAAAATTTACCCTTTATTTTTTTAACACTCAGAAAAAAAAAACCTAGAAAGGAAAAGAGGATGAGTCACTAAGACAACAAGCGGAGATTCGAGGAGACTCTACTTGAGCCCCTTTACTAGGTTGGGTGCTAGGGTTCGATCAACTACTCGTCAAGTGCTTCGAATCAGGTTCTTGCAGCTGAATATGCTTCGGGATATCGAACTTATGGTCAGAATCTTCAATCTGGAAGCTCTGCTGGTGCATCAGGCCAACGAGACATGTCTGCAATCATATGCCACTATTGCAAGAAGGCGGGTCACATGATTGCAGTGCATATAGTTTTGCTTGGCATACACACACACAAAAAGTGCAACTAGGAAGGTTTTATTGGATATTTAAATGTTGCATCCCGCCAAGACATCACATGGGCTGTAAGTGGTGACTGAATAGAAATTGTTATTTCAATAGGCACGGCAATAGGGCTGAGGCGAGGTGAGATTAGTATCCCCAGCCTTTATAAAAAAAATCTCACAATTGTTTTTTTTTTTTTTTTTTTGGGGGGGTTAATTTTTTGTAACCGTGGAAATGTATTACTGCAAAATGAACTTCTAAAAAGTAAATTTTCATGTGAATCTTTTTTTCTTGTGGATGATAACTTTTGAATCACTGTTTTGTGCAGTTTGAAGTGGGATGTTTCCGTTATGTTTTCCTTTGTTCTTGAAACTTACATCTCTACTGCACTCTTTATATGTATATATGTATATGTCACGGAGAGAATCGAGTGGATTATCTTTGAATAGGGATTTTGAATTCCTTGTTGTTTATATCTGGTAAATTTACTTTTACAAGTAAGGCTTGTTGATGCAAATAAATCTCGCGATCTCCGTAATATTGCCAAGATTGCGTAATATTGTGTATTTTTTTTCTCTATTTTTTTAGGCAATTTATAATTTTTAGGATATTTGGGTAATTTGGTGTTTCCTAGGGTAATTAGGGTTAGCAACCTTTATAAGCTTTTCTTTTAGGGTTTGAGGAGCGGACTTGAATATTTAGACAATATTACGATTTAATATCGTTTGAGAGAACAGAGATTGTTTCTCGTTATCAATTTGTTACGTTCGGTCTTGGTTTCTATCGCTTCGGCATCATTTGGTATCGAGCCGGGTTGCTTGAAATCAATGGCTGAACGAAATCGAGGTGGTCGTGGACGGCGTGCTCGTGGAGGCCGGGGACGTGGAGTCGTTCCCGATGCGAGATGAACAGTGCGGGTCTCGAGACCTGCGAGACATAGAAAACGAAGAACCGAGAAGACAAATTCAGGATTTGCTGCGACGTCTTGCGGAGGCGGGACTTGACGCACAATCCGAAGAAGGAGCGGGGTCGAAGATTCATCGAAGTTGAAGAAGATGACGATAACCCTTTCGGGGTTTTGAACCGGGGAGCGAGAATCGAGGAATTCGACACGAAAATCAATCGTCTTCAAAAATTTCGGGATGAAGATTGAGATTCCCGAGTTTCATGGTAAGGCTCATCCCGATGAGTTTATAGATTGGCTACATACAGTAGAGCGGATTTTTTGAACTTAAGAATCGACTGAAGGGGAAAAGGTGAAACTAGTAGCTATTAGACTACGGAAGCATGCTTCGATTTGGTGGGAACATGTTAAAAAGCAGCGTGCTAGGGAAGGGAAGCCCAAGGTGGATCGTTGGAAAAAGATGAAAAAATTATTGCAAAAAAATTTCTGCCTACTCTTTATAGGCAAAAGGCGTTTATTGAATATCACAACATCAAGCGGCGTGATTTGTCGGTCGAAGAATATACGGAGGAGTTTGATCGGTTGTGGATGCGTTGTGATGTGGGCTGAGGAAGACGAACAAACGATTGCTCGATATCCGGCGGGGCTACGTTCCGAAATTTACGATGTTGTCCAATTGCGCGGTATTGGACATATGAGGATGTGTGCGAGCTGGCCTTAACGGTGGAAGGGCGGTGCAAGAGGAAGGGTAACGGTTCCAAGTGGTCGAGCAGCGGCTCCAAATGGTGCGGTAAAGAATCCCGAGGGAAAACGGGAAGTTACGTCGGCCCCGATGGCGATTAAGGGTATGAGTTCGAAAAGCGCATCAAAAGGAGAAACGGGGAGTAGCGCGGAACTAACGGGGGAGGAGCGGCGGCCAAGCGATGTTTCAAGTGTCAACGGCTGGGACACTTCGCGGCGATTGTCCAAATCGGCAAATTGTAACCCTGGTAGGTAATCCAGCGCTTGTTGAGGATTCGGCGGATATCGATCTCGATGAAGAACGAGAGGACGTGGATCCGGATCATGAAGAGGTTGTCTATGCCGATTCCGGTGAGTCCTTAGTTGTGCGTAGAATCTTAAATATTCTTTGAAGTGGATGATGAATCATGGCTTAGGCATAATATTTTTCATACTAAGTGCACTAGTGGAGGAAAGGTGTGTAGTATGATAATTGATGGCGGGAGTGTGAGAATGTGATATCTACTACTATGGTAGATAAGTTGGGGCTGAAATCGTAGAATATCCTCAACCATATAAGCTATCATGGCTTAAGAAATGGAACGAGGTAAAGGTGACCAAGAGGTGTTTAGTGCGGTTCTCGATTGGAAAAAATATCCGATGAAGTGTGGGGTGATGTAGTACCGATGGATGCTTGCCACATTCGTTGGGTAGACCTTGGCAATTTGACGGAAAACGCAGCATGATGGGTTTAAGAATACTTATACTTTCAAGAAGGCTGGTCGGACCATTACCCCGGGACCTTGGATATGAGAAAGGAACAAAAAAATAACTGCTTTCCAAATCGGAGTTCCAGGATGAGGCGGAGAACGCGCTGAGCTTTTTTGTGGTAGTGATGGAACGGAATCTTGAAAGTTCGGAAGTTCCAACTCAAGTTTTGCCTCTACTTGAGGAGTTTATCGATGTTGTACCGGAGGAGTTACCACTGGATTGCCACCCATGAGGGATATTCAAGATCGTATAGATCTCGTTCCAGGAGCCATAATACCCAATAAAGCGGCTAGGATGAATCCTAAGGAGCACGAGGAGATGCAGAGGCAAGTGCGGGAATTATTAGAAAATGGCGCAGTTCGAGAAAGCATGAGCCTGTGCCGTACCGGCTTTGTTGGTACCTAAGAAGGATGGATCGTGGAGGATGTGCGTGGATAGTAGGGTTGTTAACAATATCACAATCAGGTATCGTTTCCCAATTCTGCGATTTGACGATTTGATTGATCAATTATATGGGGCGATTATCTTTTCGAAGATAGATTTGAGGAGCGGATACCATCGATTAGGATGCGACACGGAGACGAGTGGAAGACGACATTCAAGACTAGAGATGGTCTGTATGAGTAGATGGTAATGCCCTTCGGGTTATCTAATGCGCTTAGCACCTTTATGAGGTTAATGAACCAGGTTTTTCGTCCTTTTATTGGGCACTTTGTTATTGTTTATTTCGATGACATTCGATTTACGGTGCATCAAGCGAGCAACACTTGCGGCATTTGCGGCATTTAAAAAGGGTCTTTGAAGCCTTGAGGGAGCAAAAGTTATACGCCAATGTTAAGAAGTGTCACTTTTAACTAATAATGTGACCTTTTTGGGGTATATCGTGAGTAAAGAAGGCATTCGGATGGATCCGGCTAAGGTTGAGGCTATCACAAGTGGGAGGTTCGAAAAATATCCACGAGGTACGTAGCTTTCATGGGCTTGCGTCTTTTTTACTGGGAGATTTGTTCGGGATTTCAGTTCTATTATTGCGCTTCTTACTGATTGTTTGAGGGGAGGTAAATTTGTGTGGACCGAAGAAGCGAAGTCGCTTTCTAGTTATTGAAAAAGAAGGTGACGGAAGCTTTGTTTTAGCACTTCCTAACTTTAGTGAGATTTTTTAGATGCATTGCGATGCCTCGGGTGTTGGTATTGGGAGTGTCTTGAGCCGAAAAGTAAACCCGTAGCATTCTTCGGGAGAAATTAAACGAGGCGAAAAAGAAGTATTCAACTTACAACAAAGAATTTTATGCTATTGTGAGGAGTCGGAGCATTGGAGGCACTATCTAGTTTCAAAGGAATTTGTTTTATATTCGATCATGAAGCTTTGAAATATATCCATGGACAAAGACAAACCGAATGCTAGACATGCGAAGTGGGTGGAGTTTCTTCAAGCCTTCGGTTTTTCCATTAAGCATAAAGCGGGTGTCTTGAATAAAGTTGCCGATGCTTTGAGCAGAAAATATTCTTTGTTGTCCACAATGCGGGTGAAAGTTATAGGCTTTGATTCTTTCAAGGATTTATATGTTGATGATCCTTACTTGGGGGATATCTGGAGGAAGAGCAAGACAGAGCCTTTTCAGCAATTTCGGATTGTGGAGGGTTATCTTTTTAAAGGTAACAGTCGTGTATTCCCAATGTTCTTTGAGAGAGGCGATTATTTTGGAGAGTCATGCGGGAGGTCTAGTTGGGCACTTTGGGGTGGATAAGACCGGCCTTGTTGCGTGAACACTTTTATTGAAAACAAATGGAGCGTGACGTGACTCGATTAGTAGAAAGGTGCAGGATATGTCATCCGGCAAAAACCGGACGTTCTAATGCCGGCCCGTATATGCCCTTGCCTGTTCTAGTTGCGCCATGGGAGGATGTCGATCTTGACTTTATCCTAGGATTGCCAAGAAAACAGCGGAATAAATATTCCCATTATGGTGGTTGTCGACAGGGCTTTCGAAAATGGCGCACTTTATTCCCTATAACAAGACCTTCGATGCTTCTCGGGTTGCTCGTTTATTTCTGCAGGAAATTGTTAAGCCGCATGGAGTTCCTAAGTCCATAACATCGATCGTGATGTTAAGTTTGTGAGTTACTTTTGGCGCACTCTCCGCGACACATGGGCACCAATATGAAGTTTAGCTCCTCTCATCACCCTCAAACCGATGGGCGGACCGAAGTTGTCAATCGGAGCTTGGGAAACTTGCTGCGGAGTCTCGATTGGAGATTACCCGCGACAATGGGATTTGGCTTTGCCCCAGGCGGAATTTGCCTATAATAGATATGAGAATCGAACTACGCGCAAGACACCTTTTGAGGTGGTTTATGGGTGTAATCCTATTACTCCCCTGGACCTTATCTTTGAAGAACATGCAAGGCAAATAAAGAGTTGCATTCACAAGTCCACAATCGATCTCCAAGCGGAACATGAAGTATAAGCAACACGTGGATAAGAGCGGGAAAAGAGTTGTCTTCAAGGAGGGCGATCTAGTATGGATACACCTTAGCAAGGAGCGTTTTCCGGCAGAAGGTTTGGCAAGTTACAACCTAGAGCCGACGAACCCTTCGTAGTTCTGGAGCGAATTAATGACAACGCTTATAAGATTTAGCTGCCGGGTAAGTATAATGTGTGCGGGACTTTTAACGTCGCGGATTTATCTCCCTTACCACACCGATGAGGACGAGCATGAGGACGTCGACGACGACGAAGACGAGCGATTCGAGGGCTAATCTTTTTCCGGCGGGGAGAATGACGCAAATAAATCTCGCGATCTCCATAATATTGCGAAGATTGCATAATATTGTGTATTTTTTTTCTCTATTGTTTTAGGAAATTTATAATTTTTAGGGTATTTGGGTAATTTGGTGTTTCCTAGGGTAATTAGGGTTAGCAACCTTTATAAGCTTATCTTTTAGGGTTTCGGAAGGCAAACTTGAATATTTAGACAATATTACGATTTGATATCGTTTGAGAGAACGGATATTGTTCCTCGTTATCAATTTGTTCTGTTGATCTTGGTTTCTATCGCGCTCGGCATCACTTGTAATTTCTCCTCGCATATATTTGGTTTGCCAAAAGAGAAGTGCGATCAATGAACGACAACCATCATAACTAAATTAACTACATAAACCCAACCATATCGTATCGGGAATGGGCCTAATCCGTCCACAAACCACGTATCTACTTGAAGCCCCTCCGATACCATTAGCAAAAAGTCGGCCCATTCTATGTGGGCGAAGCCCGTTAGAAAAAAATATTAGGAGTAACAACACAACAATGTTGATTGTTTGAGGATTAGTGTTTACTTATAGATCTTTCAATAGAATTTCTCCTAATCAATGTAGAACTTTGGAATGTCATATAATTGTTGCACCACCTCAAGATACTTGTCATCGCCTAACATTATCACTCCGTAAGCCAATCAATAGATTCTCTAGATAAAATTTAGAAACTATGGCATATAAGCGTCGTAACTAGTGGTGAAAGTGCAAACATCGTCTAAAAACTTTTAAGTAGAGCAACAAAGTTTAAAGATATATCCTAAAAGTACAGTCAAGTGTTTTCCTTAGCTCCCTCAATTTTGACTTGGGGTGAGTAAAAGAATCGTCGGGACCGGGAATCGCCCGGACTATTTCGGCCCGGTTCATGAGGTTCTTTGATCCGATTCTCGGTTCCATAAAATTGAAATCGGTTATTTTCACTCCGATTCTCTATTCCAAGGGTGGAAACGCCCACCGGATTTGGATCGGTTATTATTTATTATTTTTATTTTTATTTTATCTCATAAAAATCTCTATATAAATAATTTAAAATCTTAATTATTAGTAGTATTTAAATTAGGGGTGAGCGGTTCCCGACCCGATCCAATTCTCCTTAAGAGCCAGAAATGGACCCAATGGTCCCAATTCGTAATTTTTGAAACCGTTGCCGGGACAGACGGTTTCGGGCCTGTTCTTGAACAGTCCCATGGGACCAAGTAACTTATCACAAGGAGAGATCCAAAGAAGAAGGGGATTCCTGCTAAAACGACGTAAAGGTACCACGTTGTTTTGGTAATGTTTTTCCGAATGTAATTTAAGTGGTAGCAAGAAAGCCATGGCATGAGCTATTTATATATGGGGCAAGCCCAAAAATGGATGGACAGATAGGGAGAGAGAGAGAGAGAGTCGTCGAGGGTCAAGTTAGGATGGTTTCAAGCATCAAACCCCGTTTGATAGATCTATGAGTTTTCGCAACTCTACACGAAATGTGCTTTCCTAGGTGTTTTGGCTTTGTGCATTAAGTTAGGTACACACAAAATAAACTTAAAAAGGCTTGATACTTGCTGCCGATACTACTCTTAAAATCGTCCAATCGGCTCGATCCCGTACCCCCGGAACCGGAATCGGATCGCCCGGCCCATGATTCCAATTTTAAGGACCCGGAAACCGGAATCTGCCCTTTGGAACTTAGAACTAGGATCGGTCGGGCGATTTCCGCCTGGTCGATCCGATTTGCTCACTCCTAACTTAAACGGATGATTGTGGAGTGACAGTGACTCGTTGAGCTTTTCTTAAATATGAACCATGCAAAGATGTTGGACTTAGCAAGCAATTTTGGAAGCCTCTTTTGGAGCAGTTTGAATTTTTTGCGGCTAAGGAGAATTGGCATCCAACATTGCCTTGATTGATAGTGTTGTTATGATGCAAAAGAGTGCGTTCACTTTAAAAAGATAAAAGGGAGCAATAGATAATACTTCCGAATTAGAAAATTATTTAATCATTGTTTTTGAGTTCCGTTATTTCGAACACAAGACATATTTCAAAATTCTAGAGTGATGGAAGACTTATTCAATCCAATTTCGAATCCTCGCTCTCATCGCAAGACAGATATTAACAACCTATTTTTCAATAGTTGCGGTTGAGCAAACATTTAGCGTTGAAGGATTAATTTTGGACGACAACTGTTCAAGATTAAATCCAGATCTTTGTGGAGACTTAAGTTTATGTTGATAATTGGATAAAAGGCTAAATTTCAACAACAAGAACTAGATCAAGATGACGAATTCTTCAATGATGATAGTGGAGATATCACATCCATGAGCACCACATGATAGGTAGCGACGATTGACGATGAAATAAATTCGAGTTATCAAAGATAAAGAAGCTACATGTGTTTTCATTCTTATATTCCCAATAAGATATATAGGCAATTAATAATAATTCATTAAGTTCAAGCCCCTTCATTCTCCTTTTTTTCATTCAAATTTGATTATAATGTACAATTTGATTATAATTTATAATTTATTATTTTATTATTTCATAATTCATTATTTAAAATTAAATTTAAAATTCGGAACCGTAACCCGGCACTTGAACCGGCTCGGAACCGGGACCGCCCCTTCAAGGATGGTTCCAATTTAAGCATGGAACTGTTGATTCATGAATCTTAATCGGCGATTCACGGTCCGTGGCCATATCTATTCACAGACAACACCACTTCACAAATGTCCATCTAACTGTCTGCCACGTAAAAAAAATGAATGAATATATCTACCCCTGCCCAATGCACATATTCACGCACACGCACAGACAGAGCACAGAATTGCAAAGGTTTCCAGCTAAAATGACGGTTGTTTGAGTTTCAGAAAGTTACAACAATATCAATCACATCCTGATCTCAACGCTGACAAGGAAGGCATAGTTAGTCATGTAGAATTTCACTCCAGAGATTGAGCCAAGTTGAAGAACATTTCCCAACGTTCTTCCAAGATGGCATTGATATAATCAACCTCAGGTTCATGTTTAAGGACATTCACCGCTATTTCCTCCCCTAGATAGGTAAATCTTTGCATCTGCTAAAGTTTTGCTTCGGACGGAGTGGGGGTTGGTGGCTCAAGACGTATAAGCAAATGGAAAACACACACACAATCAGAGAGCCGTGATTTCGACACCCAAGTGACCGCACTGTGGCGAGAGGGTGTCCAGGGCGAATCTGTCGCCGCCGCGATCGGATCCGAGGCCTGAGCGAGCAGAGACCGGTTGCAAGGGTGTCGAGTGCGAGATCGACGCCGGAATTGGGAAAAAACCAGGGTCGAGCCCAAAAAAAAAAACAAAGCCTCACCCGTGTCGCTGGCTCCGTTTCACGATCAGCGAGGACTGCAGACAACATCCTCCCGTCACGGCTCCGGGACGGTAAGAACAAACCGGCGAACGACGAGATATCACGGTGGCAACCGGGACCCGAGACCGGAATGAGCAGCGCGAGCCGTTCGACGCCGAAAGGTCGCGGGACCGCGTGGGTGTCGAGGGCGAGCGCGCGGCTGGTTCTCTCGTGATTTGTTCGAGGAGGAGGAGGAGGAAGAAGAGAAGAGAATGAGAGGAGAGAGAGAGACAGTAACGGGAGTAAAGGAAAACAGAGAAGAGGAGGCGGCGGCATTTGAAATTGAAATAAGGAAGAAGAAAGCGAGCCGAGAGAGAGAAATTAACGGGAGGAAATTGATTTGAAAATTCTGAAGTGGGACCCATCTATACACTTGGCAAGCAGTGAATGGGCTTAATGATGGCCTTCTTGGTGCTCAAGACTTGAGCACTTAGACGTAATTGTTGGTGGTCGGCCACTTCCAGAGCACTGCACACGAGGGCAAGAGTCGGCGTGTTCTTCTCGAATCCTTCCCATCTCCCTTAATCATCTGTAGACCGTCGCAGCGACCCACCTGCAAGTTTGTGAACTTCTTCGGGCACAAATCTTTAGCTAGAGGTTCAGTCCCCTTCTTCTCCTTCTTTGCAGGCATGGTGTTTGTGGGTTTGCCCCCGGTTTTGCTACTGGTCTGCTTTTGGGCTGCTGAACCTATTCCGTGTTTCGTTCGTGTTTTCCCATTTCAACAACTTGCTCCCACTTGCGAAGTTTTTACGGCCCCGTGTTGTCCGTCGTGCTTTTGATGACCCCATCGGGTGCTTATCTTGAGTTGCGCGTTATGTTCAGCATGTGTTTGCTGAATGTCCCGTTAGAACTCAATCGGGATTCTCCTGCTTTCGGATGTAAATGCTGCTTCACTAGCGCCTGCACGACTAGGTGGGCACTGTGGTTTGAATACATTGCTAAGCTTCCACATGGACTAACTAGTTCACAAGTAGTCTAAAAGAGGAGTGACTACTCCGTGCGACACGAAGACATATCCACTGTACTGGGATTTTGAATTTTGCAGAAGGCTTGTTTTTTCTTCTCACATGTACTCGGTTTGTTAAAAGAGAAGCTTATAAGTAAGTACTGTAAGTGACTGACAACCATCATAGCTAAATCAACTAAGAAACCTGTTAAAGAAATTGAGTTGTTCAATTACCCACTTTTTTATGCACTACATATGTTAAGCAGTAAAGAATCTCCCCTTGATAGATTAATACGTATGTAGGAATGGTATAAAATCAATGCTAGATATGTACGATCATTACTGTTTAAATTACATTTGTCAGTGCACACCTATGGAGATCTTGCTGGGCTGATCTTCCTTTCCAGTTTTAATGAGGATGTGTTAACTAATTAAATTGGCGCTCATACGAATTTTTCTTTCCACTCTATTTAATGAGTATTTTCCATTTGGGTATGTATTCTATGCAAGTAATCGCGCATAAAGTGAACTTTTACCCCAGTTTACGTGGAGGTAAAGCAATACTTACATTAAAACTATTTGTCCATATTGCAGAATGATTTGAGCGTTAAGTTTGCTATGCGTTCGTGCTTTAATGCGTGCAAGAGAAGTTGTAACTTGATGAGAGAGTTTCATGTGGGCAAGCATTTCTCCAACTTCAATTCTGAGGATATTGTCTTAAAAACAGTTTGTGCTCAGTTGAGGCAAAGGAAGTGGAAACAAGTGGAGCACCTTTTGCCGAATCTCAGTAGTTCGTTGGTAAGTCGTGTTATTTGTGAACTTCCAAAACTCCCCCAAGTTGGCATGGGAATTTTACAAATGGGTTGCAGGCAAGGAGAAGTACGCACATTCATTAGCTTCTTCTTGTTCTATGATTCATGTTTTGGTACATGGGAAGAGGTTTCATGATGCGTTATTACTAATGAAGGATTTAATATGTGCAAAAGGCATGTCGCCGTCACAGATTTTGCAAGCACTGATTAGTAACTGTGAAATGTATGATTCAACTCCAGCTGTGTTTGACGCATTGGTTAGGGCATGTACCATGATTGGGGACACAAAAAGTGCTCATGAGATTATTCAGCAGTCCAAGCAGGCTGGCTTTATGGTTACCATCCACGGTTGGAATAACTTTTTAAGTCATCTTTTGAAGCAGAATAATATTGTAGATTTTTGGAAGGGTTATGAGGAAGTGGTCTCAAATGGGTATCTTGAGAATGTGTACTCTTTCAATTTGGTAATATATGCTCTTTGTAAGGAATATAAATTACTGGAAGCAATATCAGTTTTCTATCGAATGCTGAAGAGAGGAATTTGGCCTAATGTGGTCACTTTCAACATGATCATAGATGGAGCTTGTCGGATGCATGATATGGAATCTGCACTCAAACTTGTCAGGAAAATGGGAATAATGTCGAGAGAGTGTGTTCAACCTAATTCAGTCACATTCAATTGTATCATTAATGGGTTCTGCAAAACTGGGAGGATGGCCGCTGCAGAAGAAGTTTTCAATGAAATGATTACTCTGGGTATTGAGCCAAATGTCAGAACATATGCAACTCTAATTGATGGTTCCCCACGAGTGGGGAGTTTGGATGAGGCATTCCGATTGTGCAATGAAATGGTGACAAGAAGATTGATGCCCAATTCTGTTGTCTACAATTCTTTATTGTGTTGGCTTTACAAAGAAGGAGATTTGAAGGGTGCATCTTTATTGTTGTCTGACATGATTGAAAAACGTATATGCCCCGATAGTTTCACCTATGCTATCCTTCTAGAGGGGCTATGCAGTAGTGGACATATGAATGAAGCTATCATAATCCACAAGCTTATTCTAGAAAAGAACCTGGCTGAAGATAATTTTTTTTTACAATGTTCTAATCAAATATCTTTGTAGAAGCAAACAGGATTTGGGAGCCTGGCAACTTGTGGGCAGCATGTTTGTCCGTGGTCTAGTTCCTGACATTGTAACATATGGCACTTTGATCGATGCGTACTGCAAGGAGGGGAATATAAGACTGGCAATTGAAGTTTATGATAACATAGCCAAGTTGGAAAAACATCCTAACCTTGTTATATGCAATTCTGTTTTAAGTGGTTTCTGCAATGTGGCATTAATGGATGCGGCAGAATCTTTGGTGGATTCATTGGAGAGGATGGGATTGTTCGATTCCATGACCTATAACACTTTGTTACATGGCTATTCTATGAGTGGGAATGTCGACATGGTATTTAATTTGGCTTCCAAAATTGGTGGTGTAAATAGTACGGTGAACATAGTCACTTGCAATATACTGATAAACTTTCTTTGCAAATTTGGCTGCATGTCACATGCAAAGGAACTTTTGAAGGTAATGTGTACACGAGGAATGTCTCCTGACTCTATAACTTACACTACTCTGATAAACAGTCTCAACAGAAATTGCAGTCCACAGGAAGTGATTGAACTCCATGACTACATGGTCCTCAATGGAGTAATTCCAGATGCCTATACATTTGAAGTAGTCGTGAAGCCATTGCTTCAGGAGCTGGATAAAAATGCTGGAAGTTAGCATGGCTACACAGTTCAGCAATGGAAGCTGTATCAACTTCATTGTGGAAAGATAATTACCTGAATTTTTGGACTTAAGTTCTTGCAAAAAATCTCTCCTCAATATAGACCAAGTTGCTCATGTCTTGTGAGAAATTAGAAGTTTTTCACTAAGCGGGATGGTTTGCTTATTATCCATACCAAGAGCATCTCTCTTCTTATGTGGATCTTCCTTTTGCTCTATTGGACATGCTCTGCTTGTTCGATCTGCAGGTAATGTCAGTTGTGCTACATTTTTTGTCCCATTTATTCCTTTCATGTATCTGATACTCTTTAACGTTTGTCTATGGGTCTTTGTATCTGAATTCTCAACTCATGCCTTTTCTCACCATCCCAGGACCAAGGCTGTGTTATATTGCTGTTCTTTCTGATTCATTTCCTTGTAGAGCACAGACATGGGATGGTGTCACGTGACATGGATCAAACTGCGAGATGGATCAGGTTTGTAAATTCAGGTTACAAAATTTCTTGAATGAAAGTTGCTGCATTATACATGCTACAAAAATGTTTTACCTTGTTTGCTGCCACACTAAGTTTGATGAGATTGAACTGATTGTAAATGGTTGAGATCATAATTACTTTGTGATCTAGAATATTCCGGCTACTGCCTTAATTTGGTGTCACCTCCAATTTAACTGATCTTACCAGTCCAATATCTTGTAGTTAGACGACTCCATTTTTTTGCACTGGCTTTTGACCTTTTCCTTTTCATTTTGGTTAAGAATATATATGCTTGCAGTTTTGCTTTTGGATTAGATATTCAGTTTGTAGTCGTGATCTTTGAAATTTCCAAAGCCTTTTTTGTTTCCTAGCAAGTCAAACGCTAGTTTAAAGCAGCCTAAATAAAGAATTAGTTTTCAATTCGCTTGGATTTAATCTTTGGCTACTTAGGAGCATTGTACTGGATGACTTGTCAATCTGTCTGTGTTCTTCATCACAAAAGGGATCTCTTCACCCCTGCCCTTATTGTAATACCCATGCAGCTGCTAATGATGATCCTGAGGTTCTGCTGGCCTATTTGCTTCCACGTAATGATCACTGGCGAGGTCATTGGCTGCAGCATCTCTATTTGGTGACTTGGTTTGAAAGTAAGTCGCATATGCCATGCTGTTATTCTTTTCACTTACCAGGACACGCCTTCTTTGGTAAAGCGAAACCCTGATAGATTCAACCAAAAGACTTTCTAGGTGGATTAGCGATTTAAATGCCATTATACTCTTCCTGCGACGATGCTTCAATGCTCATCTCTTGTTTATATGCTGTTTTCGGCTTTAAATATCTGATCATAGCATTTAGTGTTGTGTTTGTGCTCTTGCCATCCTTGACAAATGATTTTTTAGTTAAAAGCTTTGTCAAGGAACTCAATTTCATGCTCCTGGACATGATCTTAATAGAAGTTTCAGGTGGAAAATGACGAACTTGTATGCTGCAATGGCTTCTTCATTTGCTTGCTGGTGCAATTAAAACAACTTTCTATTTTGTTTTTTGTCCGTAAGATGGAATAGATGCTTGATAATGCAGTCATGCAGACTTATCAGATTGGGGTCAAACCACAACTTGATAGAGTCATGGAGTATTTCATGCTAACTCGAGTACATTTTTCTGTCCTTCAGACTCAACTTTTAACTTTTCGTCTCATGATTCTAGTTCCTACTGATTGATTTTGTGAGTAACTTTAGTATTTACAAGTCTGTGCACCTTTGACTAGGTAAAAAAGCTGGCCCTCCAGATATCTTCCATGCAGAATTACTCTTTGTTTTTTCAGAAGTTGACTAGGTTGAAAAGCTGGCCCTCCAGATATCGTCCATGCAGAATCACTCTTGACATTTTTTTCAGAAGCATGTACTTTTCCTTGAGTTCAGTTTGGGCCGAGAAGTGACACTTCTTAGTTTCTTCTACTTTGAAGGTGGCATACAACTTTGTGTGGTTATGTGGAATTAGTGAACTGTGGATATAGTTATTGTCCCAAAACTGAACTGGATCGTTCTGTTGGATTGTTAATTGGACCACCAGAATTCTCTCTCTCTCTTTTCTTGCCAAGAAAGGGAAAAAAAAAGGCAACAATCTTTCATAGGACTCCAGTTTTACCCCTCTATTCTGCTTGTGCATGGTTCTGAATTATTTCTTCTAGTGTTATTGACAATATTTTAAGTCGTAAACATGTTTTGCGAGGACCAAATGGGATATTGTTGTTTAGTCTCTTCGTTAGTTTCTTATGTTGACTTCTGTTCTCACCTTCTTCACTCAAGGGAAAAAATGGGGACAGTCAGCGGATAAAGGGGTCAACAAGATGATCAATCACATGGCGTAGGGCTTCGATTATAAACAAAGTATTGTGGATTCTTCCTTCGATGCGGCGTGGCTGCCTCTTTGTGCAGATCTGGGATCGCTGACTTGGTGCAGAACCATTAACGAAATCTCTTTCTTGATGACGCAGTGTTGATGTCGGTGGTCTTTATTTTGTGTCGATATCGTACGGTCATTGAATCCACGATTCCTCGATAAGATGGGAGTAATTTTTCGAATGAGAGAAATGGCGAGTCATTTGTAATGAGTTCAGAAATTTAACCACTCAACACTTTTTATTCCTTTTGGTTTCACAACGTTATCGTATTTATCTTGGATTAGTGATCTTCCTGTGCCATTTGTTCTTGGACTGTCGCGGAATTCTGGTCCTACAGTGGCGGTATTCATAGACCCAAATCGGTTCTCTGCAACATTATGAAGTCTTCGTTGGTTAAAACTTTTGCTTGTGAAGTTATAGAGCTGCCTGGTTAATGAAGATAGCATCTTGCTACTCTCTGCTATCCTCGAGTGTATAAGTTCTTTAATTAAGGACAAAAAAGATTTCTCACTTATGCTTCTTGTGTTCTCGTGTGAACCTCTCCAACCATTCCATGAAACAGGCAGTGTGAAAAATGTTGCCCTCAAGCTAGAGGAGCTCCTTTCCATTGAAATCGAAGCATTACCTCGAAATAAGGTGAGAACGCAAAGTACCCTTTCTCGTTTGACCACCTCAAAGCAAACTTGTGTAAATCAAGGGTGAAAATAAGAATGAGCTTACGCCGCAAGCAATTTGGCTAAGAAGAAAAAACTACTCGAATGAAGGGCGAAAAGTACCATGTTTCACAGGTAGGGGCAATGGACATTTCAGATGAAGGAGGGGGCATCCTCCAAGTAAGGAGAGAGAGTGCCGGATAAATTGAATGGCGACCAATGATGATGCATCGCAACCCTTAAATTGCTTCCGTGGATAGTTTTTTCACGTATGAGGAGTCTGATAAGACCATTGAAGGCACCCAAGCACATGATGTCTTTAAATGGTTGACATAATTCACAGATAAGATACGCATTGCCAATAAAAAGTACGGATAGTAAGTACAGAAAATAAAAGCTCGATGGGCGTTTCTTAAAGTTTAAATTATCGAAAAGTTCGCAGCTCCAAATACAAAATCTTCTGATGATTGGGCAAGAAGACTGAATCTTGTTTCATAAAACTAGTGTTAGGAGACAGTGAACATACATGGAGGCAAACCGTCAAATACAAGCAGAATAAGGAACATGAGTGCTTAGCAACACAACACTAAATCGCAATTAGCAAGCATGATAAGCAAACCTATTAGCAAAGAGAGTACTAAGTCGCAATTTACACAATTTTAACTCCACGTAAAAAAAGGGTACAACAATTGCTCGGTTATCAAACTTCCGGGAATGTTACTATCAGGAATCCAAATACAAAATCTTCTGATGATTGGGCAGGAAGACTGAATCTTGTTTCATAAAACTAGTGTTAGGAGACAGTGAACATACATGGAGGCAAACCGTCAAATACAAGCAGAATAAGGAACACGAGTGCTTAGCAACACAACACTAAATCGCAATTAGCAAGCATGATAAGCAAACGTATTAGCAAAGAGAGTACTAAGTTGCAATTTACACAATTTAACTCCACGTAAAAAACGGGTACAACAATTGCTCGGTTATCAAACTTCCGGGAATGTTACTATCAAGAATTCGATAATCGGTCAAGTGGACACATAGATTCAGTAAAAGAAGCAAGTCAGCATACACTACAGCAACTCTATTCTTGATTCCTGAGGACCTGCAAATTGCCTATACAAACATTTGGAGGAAAAAGAAATTAACGCTATAATTATTAAGAATATGTCAGACCAATGATTAGAATCAGCAAACCGATATAACATCTGATTTAACACGTCCCCCTTGTAGCATAATTGGCTGCTGATATTATCATCGACACATCTCAATTTTGCCCAATAGGTTCTAACGGGAGTTTTTCACACTCAGGCGACGATGAGTTTGCTCCAATTCAAACAATTTTTAGCAATTCGATGCACACTGCTAAATTCTTAATCTTAGATGCATCTCCCCAACTCTAATGAATAAAGTCCCCCGCATATCCCAAATATTCAGCTAGATTATTTTAAGCTAAATTAAGCTTCTATCTTGGGATCCTGGTCCTGTCCTTGCTTTTAAACTCTCCACGACAAAGGTAAATAATGCTGAACATTATAGCTTCAGAAGACCACAGCCTTATACTTTCAGTAATATATTGGCATCCACGCCGTTCTTGGTAGAAAATGACACTCCGAAGTTTGATGCCCTAAGAATATATTGATACCCTATTCTTCAATCAACAGAGGGGGATGCTAGCCAAAAGGTCAGTGACAAACATTTTTCCACACAGCCAAAAGATCTATAATCATTTTCTTAGACAGCCACTTAACTTCTCTTCCCCTAGACCGAGTTAGAGACAAAGGTTAGAATTATCATCAAATATGCCAACATGATTAAAACCAAGGAAAGTATGATGATGAACATGGTGGATTATCTGCATGTGTTCTATAATTGCTCCAATGAAAGGTTAAAGGTAGAGGATGCCCGAAAATGGTACAAATGCTTAGTAGCAATAAGAAGTACAATACATAAGAAAATCAATTCACTTGGAGTGAAGAAAGCAAGTGGGTGGATTTAAGTAGCTAGCAAATGACAATTCTGAGAAGCAAAAACAAAGAACTTTACCTGAGCTGACCACATTCAACTAAAGTAAGATCAAGAACACCCAAATGGAACCTGAGACAGAGCCACAATACCAAATCCTAACAGGAGTCATCCTTAATTGGATCCTAAGAGCGATCTATCATTCCTCAATAAAACATGACCGATCATTTTTTTGTTTCATCTGACATTTCATAATTCACCCAAGCAAATATTCTGATGAATGGTTCTTCTCACATGAAGTTACTTTCAAGTTAACATCATGAAGGTTGCAACTTTTACCTGCTTTTGCGTATATCGATCAAAGAAACAACCATGTCTAGTGCTAGTTGCCACTCATGTAGCAACCTGTCTCTGTCAATATGGAGCTTCAACTACATCACCTTTCTACAAATTTACAACTCTGGAATATATGATGACTGTTCTTGCCGGTCCAAAAGAAAACAGAACCAGGTCTGGTGCTACTGTATCCATAATCAGTCACATCACCAAAGAAAGTGAGGAAACAAGCAAAATCAATTTCTTTACAAAGTTATAGACGTCTCATAAACAGATATCCCTCAAAAGCACACTCAGACAAGAATTACGCCAAATTAATACACATCAATGTGTTTTAAAACAGATAAATAGTCTTGAAATTCTTCAACTATGTAGAATTAGGAAGATATCTGCAGGTCATAGTGCGACAGAAGATCAGACCCAAGAAAAAAAAGTTTGGAAAATTCATTAATGTATCTTCATATTAATGAGGAATGTTATAGCTCAGTAACACCCTCTCTATCCATCATAACAAGGTCCAGTATTTCCACAACTACTCGTAACTAAATTTCTATTAAGTTCCTGCACTTACATTTTGTTCACATATTTGACTCATAATACAGTTAAGAACTTCATATCCTCTTTCGAAAAGGCTAGACAGCACCATTTCAACGAAATAAACTCTGCTTCAAGTAGCAAGAGCTTGCTTTTATTGCAATCTCAATATCTCCTAGCAGTCGCAAATCACAAAACAACATTTTATGGAGCTAGAAAGTAGTATAAGCTAAGTGCAGATCCCCATAACCAATAACAATATTGCCAAGGTAATATGTTAGCAGTTAACAAACCTATGCATCCGAATCGCGTTTTAATCGAAGATGTTTTAACTCCTTTATGGAGGGGAAAAGGTGCCGACCCCAACTAGTTTGGGTTAAAGGTGATGTTGATGTTGATGTTGATGGAGGGAAAAAGGTCTCAAGAGATCAAGACAATTTAGCTTCCTAGCCAGACATAAGAAGCCAGAATCAGAAATGCTGACATCAATAATAAGAAGTTTCCTTACACACCCGAATGAAGAATGCTATAGCTCATTTTTAAACCACAGCAGAAATTGCCAAGCCCTTTCTGGAACCTTCTTTTTACAAAATTAGCCAATACACTCCGTGGAACTGTCAATAAAAAGGGAAAAATGGAAAAACATCGAAGCAATTGAAGGAGACTCAAGAATATGACAATCTATGCTTTGACCTATAACAATTATCTACACACCAAGTGAAAGAAAACAACAGTAAGAGGGCAAACAATAGGGACATGGGACTGCTATTTAAGAAATGTAGATGACGAGGGTTCTTATTCCTTGTTACCGAATCTTCTAGCAATTATAGGACGTACATCATCAGCCCCAACCAGAGTCTCTAAGAAGGGAAGGAGTGATACTAATGCACAATCTGATGGATCATCAAACCAACTCTTAATAGGAATTCCATTATTCACTTGCAACCGGAATACCTGAAATAATCAAAGTGGAGTAACCCCCAAAAGTGAGAATTCTATTTAAGGCAAAAGATTTTCTATGATTCTTCACAACACTTCTTTGCAAATATAGTATGTATCGTTTGGATGAACTTGCACAAAACACTCCAAATTTGCACTTTCCACCCTCTTCTCTAGATTTAAACCTATTGTGTGCACCCTCAGCAAATTAACAAATCGTATTCCCGAATCAACATCATTTTTATTGACCTGGACCATAAAAAATAACCAAGTTTGTTAAACTTTTTATAGTTCGAATATTCGGACGGATTTGACCAATAGAACTACTGACAATTTCACAGAGGATTATTTGAATTGCAGTCGAACTTCAATTTTCAGGGTGAAAACCAGAAGCTTTTAAACTAGAGAGTGCAGAAGGTAATCGAATTGAAATACATGGTATAGCACAACTGGCACCACTAAAAAGATGAGTACTCACAGTAAGCACGATAAGGAAAATGAAAGTGGAAGTCATCAAGAGGCAAAAAGTAAATAAATAGGAAGTGGACAGGAGAGTACCTGAGGAGAATTATCAATAATAGCAACTTTAGCCAAGTCAACACCTAAGATGGTCAAATCTTTCGTGTAAGTGCCGTCACTAAAAGTACATGATTCACGATAAACTCGACGTGATATTAGCTTTTGGTATGGATCCAGTATGTCAAGCAGTTGCTCTGCATAGATGCTTTGGCTGGCTGTAAAGATTACGACATTGAACATGTCTGCAACTCTCTCCAAGAAGGTTTGCAGATAAGGCCTTTTTTGACATATACAGTGTGCTCTTTCATATTGAAAAAGACAGTAAAGGTAAAATCAGCATCATCACAGTGCTCCAATGTAGAATGGACGAGTGTCTCTGCAACAACCACAACCAAGTGCAATGGCACTTCATAATTAGATATTGTTCGTGTATCTGTATCATGGGGCTAAGAAATAAGAGAATCTAATTAAGGCAATCGATATCACCAGCAGATGCATTTCAAAGCACCTTCTCGGTTAATTAAACATGGAACAGACAAAAAATGAAATAATATCCACGCTAAGTATGACGGACACAGAATTATTGGAAAACACCAGCTTTTATGCCTGTAAATTACATGCAAGAAGCCAACCATGAATATTTCTGCCAATTCTACAGAGCTTCTTGGATTTTTGGTTAATTCTATCAAACAGACACTAATTCGCTTAAAAAGGGTTGAGACCTAGTCAGCAAACTTGTGTCATTAGTGCACTTTCATCTTCTAGCTCTCCTTTTCTTTTTTGGGGGCAATCAGGTAATCTACCACACTTGATATGAGTCCTTTTATCGCTGGCTGTTACTGACATTGAACACTGTCACATGGCTGACTTTTTAGAAACTTGACATTTTATGCGAATGCAGTCCCACGAGAGCGCACACAGAGACAGAGACATTGATAGGGGGCTGTAGTTGCCCATGCGAAAATGGGCAAGGATTGGAGAGAGTGCACAACCTTGACAATGCATTGCCACTGCTTGGAACCCTGGGCAGACACTTACCAGACCCTACCTCTCTCTCCTCTCTCACAGAAGCTCGCAGATGATATGGCAAATGCTTCCTTTGTAATCGGATATAGATGTCAGTAATCATTAGTGACAATAGACGTGACTGCTCAAACTGAGAGACCAAGAAGACGTGATTATCCAAAAAAGACAGGATAAAATCTTAGAACTCCTATAAGTTAGCTGACATAACCCTTTATCTCAATGGGATCTTTAGTGCTTGTATGAATGTGAATAATTTAGAATAACTTATACTTTCTATTCTTGAACTTCTTTCCCAGAATACATAGTAAACTAAAAAGTGTAATAGTGGAAAGCATCCTTAACTGTTTGAGAAAAAAGGTTTACCTGTTTATTTACAAGGGGAAAAGTCCAAAATCTTTTACAAAAGAATAGTTTGATGAATATGTGCCATTCACAT
The DNA here is from genome assembly GCA_021437795.1 of Rhodamnia rubescens. NCBI lineage: Eukaryota > Viridiplantae > Streptophyta > Magnoliopsida > Myrtales > Myrtaceae > Rhodamnia > Rhodamnia rubescens. The sequence goes on from JAILYA010000113.1 coordinate 28,437, forward strand.
TCACAGGAGCCTGTCATTAGAGTTCTGAAACTTCTCTTACCACACATAAACCAGTTACAGTGGCAACAAAAAAGAACAAGACAGCTACAAAATCATGTTTACCTATTAAAATTACATGATTCTTTTTATTATACATAAAAATCGTGCTCAACTGGCAAGAATGCCCAAGTTTCATACAAAATTGTGCTTATCACTCAAAATCATATAATATGTCTGGCTCTCTGCTTCTAGAATAGACAGCTAATATGAGCATATTTACAATATTCATTTTTCCTGATGGGAAAAATCATAGATAAGACTCTATCAAGGGCTTTTATAAGACAATGAAGCTACCAAGAAATATTGATACATGACTATGAAAGGTGATGATTAGTAGAGGAAAGGCAGCCCCAGATGAACACTGCATATTTTTCAGAAGTAGCGTTTGACTGGCTAATCAGTTCACAAATTGACATTAAAAGTGCCAGAACCTTAGGAGGTATCATAGTAACTTCACAAGACATTGACTTTGGATTCTGACGCTTTTCTTTTCTAAAGGAGAAAAAAAGAACAACAAAATTTTCCTTTTAAGGGATAATAAACAAAGAGGAGAGAAGAGCATGCAGGATCAAAAGTTTCTCCCTAGGCTATGAAAATTGTTCTCGACAGATTTTCCTGTCAGTCTTATCCATACACACATAGTTATGATTGTTTATTTACTTCAACCACAGAGAGAGAGAGACAGAGAGAGACAGAGAGAGACAGAGACAGAAATTATAAACTAAGCTTCTTACCATCAAGATCAAGCACCAATGTCACAGACTTCCTTTTCTGAATTTCCATGTGTGATTCTGTGGGTTGACAAGTCGACCCTTCATCGGACAAGTCAGGTAATGTTCTGATGAACAAATGTGGATCGAAGCACTCTGCTTCGTCCAAAACAGAATGGCATTCTGATTCAGAATTGTAGCATCTCATCTGATCAATTGACATATAAAAGCTGGATCCATCTGGATCAACTGTTCCTTCTTCATGTGACTTGGTATCTTCAATTGCACTAGTAATAAGTGTACTCCCTAGAAGTGGTACCATCATGTATTTGTCAGAAACATCAAACAACATACTTGACTCATCACCCTTGTACCCAGTTAAAGGAGTTAAATCAGTTGCATCCTCATCATCCACTGTAACATCATCAGGTCGTAAACCCGCTATAAACATGTCAGAGATGTAGAAATCTGATATACTGCAACTTTGGTAGTCACGTGAACCCGTGTTTTCAAAGCTTTCATCTGCCTCCAACAATGCCACACCAAAATCACAAGTGCTCCCCATCAAATCTGCCAATGAAAACAGGCATTGGAATTAAGCTCCTCAAAAACAAAATAAGAACTCTCTGAAGGCATGCGCACCAGGAAAATAAAATACCCTCAACTCGACAAGCGGAATAAGTAGTTCCTTGTTAAACAAGTAATGTTCATACAAGAAAAATATTGAAGTAACCGTATGATCTGACAAGAAAAGGATAATGAAGCCTGCTTTAAGAAGTTAGAATTTTAAGGATTGAGACAAGATAAAATTCGTGGAGGACAGATGCATTAATGAAAAGAAACACCCTGTGGGCGATCAAATACACTATCAGGTAAAATTCTGGTATCCTTGGCAGCAAAGGATGCTTATCTCAATGCCACACCGAAAAAATAGTGCTTAAAAGAAAGGTAGGGGAAAAACAGGCTATTAGTCACATCAATTTAGATAAAAAACAGTTACGCGATCTCAAGAACTCGTTCTCTCCTTCATTGCAGTTGCAGTAGAGTAAGAAAATGAATGTAAACAGATTACAAGACAAGAGAGAGCACAAACGGTACTATCTAACAGCAGGAACATCTTTAATGGATGAGAGTCAAAACAGTACCAATGGAGACACTTTCTATGTTGAGTAGTTCACCAGGCTCCAAAATGGGAGAAAAAATAGTCTCCAAATTATTTGAACTTGAATGGGCATATTCCTGCAATTAGCAAACTCCAACTGTTACGTTAGCACAGGACCCAGGACGGCAATGACTATTTCAGAACATATGGAAGAAGCAAACTGGATTCTGCAGATAGGATACAGAATTAGAAATTACTGACAAGTTTGCCCCACTGAAGACAAAATTTATGGAATTTGAAGACTGCTTTTCAAAAAGAAAAAATTAACTCTTTCAACCAATTTCCTTCGTTAAATATCTGAATGTTTCAACTTTTCATAATACGGTTCCCAATTCTGATCTTTTTCAGTTTCACTTAACACGAGATAATATGTCATGTTGTTTATACCCACCTAACTAATCATTCTAGTCTTCCCTGTGTTTTCTCAGTTCAACATATATTTTATAGCAAATGAATATAAAATAAATGCATCACCCAGGTAACCAAAAGGAAAAGCTAGCCCTATAGATTCATTTCAGACAAAGAAAACAGAAAATGAATGCATAACCAAGTTAATATCTAGCTAAAAACAGTAAGAGAAAAATGCAAATCCTGAGTGATGCTCTCCCACACCTCCCAAGTACCTAGATTTGTCAGATCAATCCTGATTATCTGTAGCATCGTCCTGCCCATTTATTAGTGTTAGTTATTGATGAAGAAACATGCAGGTTTGAGGGATTAGTATATTCATTCACACTTTTGGTATAACTACTCATGAAGTCTTTGGCAAATTGAAAGGCTGACTCACCCACATATGACCCATACAAAATTAGACATAAAATTAAGTTTTAAATAGTTTTGCTCATCAGAAAAACAGATGGAGCGGTGAAATCCAAAGAGTAAAATACCATTTTGCCTGAAGAAGATGAATCAGCCAGAAATGACACCTGCTTCTCTACAAAACCCTTCTTGTCATCGAGTTGTTCCGGTTTGGCAATGGCTCCATTGCAGTCACTATCTTGAGCGGCCACTTCTCTGTCTGAAATAGTAGGGACAGAATGCTCAATGGAGAGAAGCTGACGATGCAAATGATTACAAAATTTGCTGCCTGTCTGAAATACATTGGTTGCACTTCATTATATCCAGTGTAACTAATGCAAGTTGTGACACAAATAATGTTCATATTTAATACACTCAGTATGAGGAAAGTTAAAAAAAGTCAACATATACAATAATCAACAACTAGTGGGTAACTGAATTTTCCATCAATTGTTACATCATGGGAAATCTATTCCATTGAAACTATTTTATTTTCCATCAATGCTATAAACACAATCAAGTCTATCAAAAGTATGAAATGATTTCCCCTAGCTTGCATTTTAACTGGGAAAAGAAATTGAATGAACAAAATGCAGTTAAGAGAAAAGTTATTAATGATTCACCTGATATTTTAACTTGGGGACACATCACAGGAAACAACAAAAACAGAGATAAACTTTCATGCAGTTAGTAAAACGACAGCTAAAGAATAAAAGACAACAGATTGTGATTGCGTACCAGTGGAGAAATCCAGAGAAGAAAAGTCAGATTCTGCAGTTTGTTGAGTAGTTGAAAAATCAGAACATGATTTTTTTGAAACTTTACATGATTTAGGACATACACAAAGACCGTTTGCTTCGTAAAGAGGCTTTGCCTGGTTTGCTTTTCATTCTTAATGCTGGCATTTGATTGACGGATCTGGTATAAATGACAATCTTGACCCAGAAACATCCGCTTAGGAAGCAAGCCCCCTTCAATCAATCAAACCGCAGTCAAACCAGCAGAAGAAGTATGATGATTATGAAAGCCTGCATAAACAATAAAACACACATGTTGGAAAACCACAGGGAAGAATGGTAAAAGCATCTCTAAGTCCCGGGATACGCTAAAGGAAAAACATCAAATCCACAATGAACCAACCATTCACCCAAGGCAATCCTTTTAAAAACTCGTAGAAATTTCTTATAGGAGAATTTTTTAATGATAAAGAGAATGCAATTAAGAGAATACCAAGGGTTACTTCCCTTATACAAAATGGCTTCAGAAGGAAGCCACCCATACACTCAATTATGCATAAAAGAGAGTTTCTAACATTTCAAACAAACAAGAAGTACCAATCCAATGTACCCACGATACCAGAAGTGAAGTGTGTAAAAAATAATTATTGCTATAAGAATCCCAAGAGGATTCATCTCCATGAAATGCCCTTTTGTTTCTTTCTTCCCAAATGAGTCAAAAAACAAGGAGAGGAATCATCTACCAGTATTTCTTCCTGCCAACACACAAATCAATGGCCCTCTGCAAGCCCATAGTTCATGATGGGAACTGCTTCAGATAACCCACATTGCTACTAAAATTGCAGAAACAGTATTCCAAATCCATCAAACCAATTTCAATGGAAAAATACGCGTTTCTCCCATTGAACAAATAATCCTTCTTTACAGTTTCACGGACTTAATCTCTTTCTAATTTCTGGATGATCGGGTTCCAAACACTTTTTTTTAGTGTGTAGATCTTGGAATGATTTATAAGACACTCTCAGTCCTGATACTACTTCAAGGATAAGACATTGCAACTCAAGTGTAGAATTGGCTGCATATCATTGTCAATGAAATTGATGGGGACATCTATAAATAAAAGATGAGAAATGGAAACATTTTTACAAGCATTGCCAAGCTTGAACAAACTAATCAAACCTTCACCAACGGCTTTAAATCCCTCCATAACCAACACAAGTAAGAACATGACAATGGATCCCCCTACTTTTAATCCTCTACAAGATTCGAAATAACCTCCTCGACCCCATTGTCCAAAACTGAGAAAGATGGTGATGAAATGCATTTGGAATCCACTGATACCATTGGTTGCCAAAGCCCACTCATTTCAGCATTATACATCCTGAACTCCCATGAGACATGACCATTGGCCTTTCTCCAAATCCAACTTGCAAATAACTCCAGATTTCTTTCTCTAAGGCAATCGTCTAAAGTCTCACCGGCAATCGGAGCAACATCCAAAATATGTTTACCTTCTGAAAGAGTGTTTTTAGCACAGTCCTACTAGATGAGGTAAATCCTTCTTGAAACAACCAGCAGGAATTTCGCACTAATCTTATAGGACACTGCTCACCAGACTACAGGACGGAAATCCTTGAGAGTATTGCACCTGTCTTGTTAAAAATCATGACTAAGAGTGCACAATTGAGGCTACCCACAATCTCACTGCAACTAGGGAACTCATTGAAAACTTTCAATAGATCTCCACCAACAAACTCCCAATTATCTTGGAAGATTCAACGTGAAAGCATCCAGACCAGGTGCCTTATCACCTCTGCTGTCCACGATTGCTCTTGTAATGTCCTCCCCCTTAGAAGGCATTTGCAACTTCTCGACCGTACAAGGAGCAAGCATAGTCAGTAATCCTCATAAATAAACCATTAACACAGAAAGTACAATCTCTGTTCATGTCACAACAAAACCCAGTCCTAGAAGATGGCCAACAGTTGGCCAGTACCCAAGGCTAAAATAAGTATTCTCAATATCAAACAAAGATCTAAATTTATTCCTGGTTTGGTCATATTATATATCCCTCAACAATAGGGATAGAGGCTTACACCACACACACACACATGCCAAACATGACGTATTTACGCACTTGGTGATAAAGACGAACAATCCATTTCTGTGCACCCAAATCACGAACAAAGATCCACTACTTGGAACACTGAGTAATGCAACTGCTTAGTTTAAGAAGGGTTAAATTGAAAAAGAAATAAATAAACCCACCCTTTATTTGGTTCCTTTGAATGATAACCTCAGGATAAACCATGACCTCAGATACCTCAAACTAACTGAGAAATGAACCTTGCCCAGTCAATTCAACAACTACACTCACCATCCGTTTGACATTCTGTTTTTCACTATTCACCTAACCGCAAGATAGGACTAGATGACATCTAAAGAAGAGCACCAGCAAAAATTCTGAGGAAAGGAAGTGGCGCAAGATGCTTAACTGCAACTTTGAGGGCTGCACAAACATAGAATGAGCAAAAGGAAACGATAAAGACCAAATTAAGTGAAGCGTGTTATTATGATCCACCCAATTAGAAGAGAAGTTGACGAGCTTACGAGAATTCCGCCCACAGAGACCAAGTCAACTTAGTCAAACCAGCGTACGGCAAATTCATCCTCATTAACAAAAATAAGCCAAAAAGAAAAGCAGCAAAAGAACTCATGGAGTCTCAGTTCAGCTCTCATGTTGAAAAATCACAACAGAATTGAACACAAGCAGATAATCAACAACGAACCAAGGAAGAAAAGAACAAAAGAGACAGAGACAGCGCGACCCTTAAAAACCCAGTAACAAAAGACCGCACAAAGTCCGAAATCCTCAAATCTGAGAGTATGACGGCCAAAGCATGGAAGTCAAACCAAAGTCGTCGACGCCACTAACGAACGCAAACACAACCAAAGACGGCCAAAACAACCGCAGCTCCGAGAAGCAGAGGGCGAGGACATCGCAGGAAGCACAAATTAAGCAGCTCAAGGAGCGAGCGAGCGAGCGAGCGAGAGAGAGAGAGAGATAGGAGTTCATACGACAGCTGTACAGTCACGACAAGAAACTGAAAGTCCCCACTAAGAAGACGCGATCACGCACTGAAGCTCGAAGCACGAACCGACGGCGGAGCGAAGATGGATTCGGAGGGAGAATTCCGACGAGTCGCAGAACCGGACATTCCTGCAGAGCTCGATCAAGAGAGAGAGAGAGCGAGAGGGAGGAGATGAGACTTTTTGTTTTCTCTCTTTAACTTCCACGAACGGTCAGCAGAAGAAATGGTGTCGTTCCTGCGGGGGACAGATGGACGGCTGGGATCGAATCTTTCTGGCGAGACTCGAGCGACCGGTAGGGCGGAGCCACGTGGGCCGAGCAGATCGTACGGTCATTGAATCCACGATTCCTCGATAAGATGGGAGTAATTTCGAATGAGAGAAATGGCGAGTCATTTGTAATGAGTCTAAAATTTAACTACTCAACACTTTTTATTCCTTTTGGTTTCACAACGTTATCGTATTTATCTTGGATTAGTGGGATCTTCCTGTGCCATTTGTTTGGACTGTCGCGTGAATTCTGTCCTATAGTGGCGGTATTCATAGACCCAAATCGGTTCTCTGCAACATTATGAAGTCTTCTAGGTTAAAACTTTTGCTTTGTGAAGTTATAGAGCTGCTCTGGTTAATGAAGATAGCATCTTGCTACTCTCTGCTATCCTCGAGTGTATAAGTTCTTTAATTAAGGACAAAAAGATTTCTCACTTATGCTTCTTGTGTTCTCGTGTGAACCTTCTCCAACCATTCCATGAAACAGGCAGTGTGAAAAAATGTTGCCTCAAGCTAGAGGAGCCTTTTCCATTGAAATCGAAGCATTACTCTCGAAATAAGGTGAGAACGCAAAGTACCCTTTTCGTTTGACCACCTCAAAGCAAACTTGTGTAAATCACAGGGGAAAATAAGAATGAGCTTATTGCCGCAAGCAATTTGGCTAAGAAGAAAAACTACTCGAATGAAGGGCTTAAAAGTACCATGTTTCACAGGTAGGGGCAATGGACATTTGACATGAAGGAGGGGCATCCTCCAAGTAGAGGAGAGAGTGCCGGATAAATTAATGGCGACCACGATGACGCATCGCAACCCTTAAATTGCTTCCGTGGATAGTTTTTTTTCACGTATGAGGAGTCTGACATACACCATTGAAGGCACCTGCCTTTACATGATGTCTTTAAATGGTTGACATAATTCACGATAAGATACGGCCATACAATAAAAAGTACGGATAGTAAGTACAGAAAATAAAAGCTCGATGGGCGTTTTTAAAGTTTAAATTATCGAAAAGTTCGCAGCTCCAAATACAAAATCTTCTGATGATTGGGCAAGAAGACTGAATCTTGTTTCATAAAAACTAGTGTTAGAGACAGTGAACATACATGGAGGCAAACCGTCAAATACAAGCAGAATAAGGAACATGAGTGCTTAGCAACACAACACTAAATCGCAATTAGCAAGCATGATAAGCAAACCTATTAGCAAAAGAGAGTACTAAGTCGCAATTTACACAATTTTAACTCCACGTAAAAAAAGGGTACAACAATTGCTCGGTTATCAAACTTCCGGGAATGTTACTATCAGGAATCCAAATACAAAATCTTCTGATGATTGGGCAGGAAGACTGAATCTTGTTTCATAAAACTAGACGTTAGGAGACAGTGAACATACATGAGGCAAAAACTGTCAAATACAAAGCAGAATAAGGAACACGAGTGTTTAGCAACACAACACTAAATCGTAATTAGCAAGCATGATACAAGCAAACGTATTAGCAAAGAGAGTACTAAGGTGTATTTACACAATTTAACTCCACGTAAAAAACGGGTACACAAATTGTTCGGTTATCAAACTTCCGGAATGTTACTAGTCAAGAATTTCGACAATCGGTCAAGGGACACATGGATTCAGTAAAGAAGCAAGTCAGCATACACTACAGCAACTCTATTCTTGATTCCTGAGGACCTGCAAATTGCCTATACAAACATTTTGAGGAAAAAAGAAATTAACGCTATAATTATTAAGAATATGTCAGACCAATGATTAGAATCAGCAAACCGATATAACATCTGATTTTAACACGTCCCCTTGTAGTATAATTGGCTGCTGATATTATCATCGGTATACATCTCAATCTTTTGCCCAATAGAATTCTAACGGGGAGCTTTTCACATTTCAGGCTTAATCAAGAGTTGTTCCACTTCAAAACAATTTAGGCAATCCTATACACTGCCTAAATTCTTCATCTTAGATGCATCTCCTCAACTCTATTGAATAAAAGTCCTCGCCGTATATCCCAAATATTCAGCTAGATTATTTTAAGCTAAATTAAGCTTCTATCTTGGGATCCTGGTCCTGTCCTTGCTTTTTTAAACTCTCCACGACAAAGGTAAATAATGCTGAACATTATAGCTTCAGAATACTACTGCCTTATACTTCCCTTTCAGTAATATATTGGCATCCACGCCTGTTCTTGGTAGAAAATGACACTCCGAAGTTTGATGCCCTAAGAATATATTGATACCCTCTATTCTTCAATCAACAGAGGGGGGACATGCTAGCTAAAAGGTCAGTGACAAACATTTTTCCACCAAAAGATCTATAGACCATTTTCTTAGATCAGCCACTTTAACTTCTTCTTCCCCTAGACCGAAAGTTAGAGACAAAGGTTAGAAAATTATTGTCAAATATGCCAACATGATTAAAACCAAGGAAAGTATGATGATGAACATGGTGGATTATCTTGCATGTGTTCTATAATTGTCTAATGAAAGGTTAAAGGTAGAGGATGCCCTAAAATGGTACAAATGCTTAGTGGCAACAAGAAGTATAATGTTATAAGAAAATCAATTCACTTGGAGTGAAGAAAGAAGTCGCTGGATTTAAGTGGCTAGCAAATGACAATTTTGAGAGAGCAAAACAAAGAACTTTACCTGAGCTGACCACATTCAACTAAAGTAAGATCAAGAACACCTTAAATGGAACTCTCTGAGACAGAGCTACAATACCAAAATCCTAACAGAGTCATCCTTAATTGATCTCTAAGAGTTTATCTATCTTGGTTCTCAATAAAACATGACTGATCATTTTTTTTTGTTTCATCTGACATTTCAACTTCACCTAAGCTAAATATTCTGATGAATGGTTCTTCTCACATAAGTTACTTTCTTGTTAATATCATGAAGGTTGCAACTTTTTCCTGCTTTTGCGTATATCCATCAAAGAAACAACCATTCTAGTGCTTGTTGCCACTGCCATGTAGCAAACTGTCTCTGTCAATATGGAGCTTCAATTATATCACCTTTCTACAAATTTACAACTTTGGAATATATGATGACTGTTCTTGCCGGTCCAAAAGAAAACAGAACCAGGTCTGTGCTACTGTATCCATAATCAGTCACATCACCAAAGAAAAAAAGTGAGGAAACAAGTAAAACTTCACTTTCTTTTACAAAGTTATAGACGCTTTATAAACAGATATACCTCAAAAGCACACTCAGATAAGACAATTACGCCAAATTAATACACACATCAATGACTGTTTTTAAACAGATAAATAGTCTTGAAATTCCTTTCAACTATGTAGAATTTAGTAGATATTTGATGTCTAGTGCACAAATCAGACCATAAGAAAAAAAAGTTTGGAAAATTTATTAATGTATCTCTTCTTACATTAACAGGAAATGTTATAGCTCTGTAACACCTTCTCTATCCATCATAACAAGGTCCAGTATTTCCACAACTACTTGTAATTAAATTTCTATTAAGTTCCTGCACTTACATTTTGTTTACATATTTACTTCATAATACAAAGTTAAGAACTTTATATCCTCTTTCAGGCTGCTGACAGCACCATTTTCAAGTCAATAAACTTGCTTCAAGTAGCAAGAGCTTGCTTTTATTGCATTATCTCAATATCTCTCCTAGCAGCTCGCAAATCACAAAACAACATTTTATGAGCTAGAAAGAGTGATCAGCTAAGTGCAGATCCTATAACTAATAAACAATATTTTCGCCAAGGTAATATGTTAGGTGTTAACAAACCTATATCCGAATCGCTGTTTTGTTCAAGATGTTTTAACTCTTTATGAGGGGAAAGGTGCCTGACCAACCTAGTTTGTTAAAGGGATGTTGATTTATGTTGATGGAGGAAAAGGTCTCAAGAGATCAAGACAATTTAGCTTCCTAGCTAGACATAAAGCCAGAATCAGAAATGCTGATATCAATAATAAGTCCTTTACACACCGATTGATTAAGAATGCTATAGCTCATTTTAAACCACAGCAGAAATTGCCGCCCTTTCTGGAACCTTTCTTTTACAAAATTAGCCAATACACTGTGGAACTGTCAATAAAAAGGGAAAAATGGAAAAACATCGAAGCAATTGAAGGAGACTCAAGAATATGACAATCTATGCTTTGACCTATAACACTATCTACACACCAAGTGAAAGAACACAACAGTAAGAGGGCAAACAATAGGGACATGGGACTGTTATTTAAGAAATGTAGATGACGAGGGTTCTTATTCTTGTTACCGAATCTTCTAGCAATTATAGGACGTACATCATCAGCCCAACCAGAGTCTCTAAGAAGGGAAGGAGTGATATCTAATGCACACCCTTGATGGATCATCAAACCAACTTTAATAGGAATTCCATTATTCACTTGCAACCGAATACTCCTGAAATAATCAAAGTGGAGTAACCCTCCAAAAGTGTGAGAATTCTATTTAAGGCAAAAGATTTTCTATGATTCTTCACAACACTTCTTTGCAAATATAGTATGTACTTTGGATGAACCTTGCACAAAACACTCCAAATTTGCACTCTTCCACCTCTTCTAGATTTTAAACCTATTGTGTGCACCTCAGCAAATTAACAAAATCGTATTCCCCGAATCAACATCATTTTTATTGACCTGACCATAAAAAAACAACCAAGTTTGTTAAACTTTTTATGTCTCGAATATTCGGACGGGATTTGACCAATAGAACTACTGACAATTTCACAGAGGATTATTTGAATTGCAGTCGAACTTCAATTTTCAGGTGAAAACCAGAAGTTTTTTAAACTAGAGAGTGCAGAAGGTAATCGAATTTAAATACATGGTATAGCACAACTGGCACCACTAAAAGATGAGTACTCACAGTAAGCACTTATAAGGAAAATGAAAGTGGGAAGTCATCAAGAGGCAAAAAAGTAAATAAATAGGAAGTGGACAGAGAGTACCTGAGGAGAATTATCACTAATAGCAACTTTAGCCAAGTCAACACCTAAGATGGTCAAATCTTTCGTGTAAGTGCCGCCACTAAAAGTACATGATTCACGATAAACTCGACGGATATTAGCTTTTGGTATGGATCCAGTATGTCAAGCAGTTGCTCTGCATAGATGCTTTGGCTGGTTGTAAAGATTACTTATTATTGAACATGCCCTGCAACTCTCTCCAAGAAGGTTTGCAGATAAGGCCTTTTTACATATACAGTGTGCTCTTTTCATATTGAAAAAGACAGTAAAGGTAAAATCAGCATCATCACAGTGTCCAACGTAGAATGGACGAGTGTCTCTGCAACAACCACAACCAAGTGCAATGGCACTTCATAATTAGATATTGTTCGTGTATCTGTATCATGGGGCTAAGAAATAAGAGAATCTAATTAAGGCACCTCGATATCACCAGCAGATGCATTTCAGCACCCTTCTCGGTTAATTAAACATGGAACAGACAAAAATGAAATAATATCCACGCTAAGTATGACGACACAGAATTATTGGAAAACACCAGCTTTTATGCCTGTAAATTACATGCAAGAAGCCAACCATGAATATTTCTGCCAATTCTACAGAGCTTCTTGGATTTTTGGTTAATTCTATCAAACAGACACTAATTCGTTTTTAAAAAGGGTTGAGACCTAGTCAGCAAACTTGTGTCATTAGTGCACTTTCATCTTCTAGCTCTCCTTTTCTTTTTGGGGGCAATCAGGTAATCTACCACACTTGATATGAGTCCTTTTTATCGCCGGCTGTTACTGACATTGAACACTGTCACATGGCTGCTTTTTAGAAACTTGACATTTTTATGCGAATGCAGTCCCACGAGAGCGCACACAGAGACAGAGACACTTGATAGGGGCATTAGCTGCCCATGCTAAAATGGGCAAGGATTGGAGAGAGTGCACAACCTTGACAATGCATTGCCACAGCTTGGAACCCTGGGCAGACACTTACCAGACCCCTACCTCTCTCCTCCTCTCTCACAGAAGCTCGTAGATGATATGGCAAATGCTTCCTTTGTAATCGGATATAGATGTCAGTAATCATTAGTGACAATAGACGTGACTGCTCAAACTGAGACCAAGAAGACGTGATTATCCAAAAAGACAGGATAAAATCTTAGAACTCCTATAAGTTAGCTGACATAACCCTTTATCTCAATGGGATCTTTAGTGCTTGTATGAATGTGAATAATTTAGAATAACTTATACTTTCTATTCTTGAACTTCTTTCCCAGAATACATAGTAAACTAAAAGTGTAATAGTGGAAAGCATCCTTAACTGTTTGAGAAAAAAGGTTTACCTGTTTATTTACAAGGGAAAAGTCCAAAATCTTTTACAAAAGAATAGTTTGATGAATATGTGCCATTCACATTCACAGGAGCCTGTCATTAGAGTTCTGAAACTTCTTACCACACATAAACCAGTTACAGTGGCAACAAAAAGAACAAGACAGCTACAAAATCATGTTTACCTATTAAAATTACATGATTCTTTTTTATTATACATAAAAATCGTGCTCAACTGGCAAGAATGCCCAAGTTTCATACAAAATTGTGCTTATCACTCAAAATCATATAATATGTCTGGCCTCTGCTTCTAGAATAGACAGCTAATATGAGCATATTTACAATATTCATTTTTCCTGATGGGAAAAATCATAGATAAGACTCTATCAAGGGCTTTTTATAAGACAATGAAGCTACCAAGAAATATTGATACATGACTATGAAAGGTGATGATTAGTAGAGGAAAGGCAGCCCCAGATGAACACTGCATATTTTTCAGAAGTAGCGCTTGACTGGCTAATCAGTTCACAAATTGACATTAAAAGTGCCAGAACCTTAGGAGGTATCATAGTAACTTCACAAGACATTGACTTTGGATTCTGACGCTTTTCTTTCTAAAGGAGAAAAAAGAACAACAAAATTTTCCTTTTAAGGGATAATAAACAAAGAGGAGAGAAGAGCATGCAGGATCAAAAGTTCCTCCCTAGGCTATGAAAATTGTTCTCGACAGATTTTCCTGTCAGTCTTATCCATACACACATAGTTATGATTGTTTATTTACTTCAACCACAGAGAGAGAGAGACAGAGAGAGACAGAGAGAGACAGAGACAGAAATTATAAACTAAGCTTTACCATCAAGATCAAGCACCAATGTCACAGACTTCCTTTTCTGAATTTCCATTGTGATTCTGTGGGTTGACAAGTCGACCCTTCATCGGACAAGTCAGGTAATGTTCTGATGAACAAATGTGGATCAAGCACTCTGCATTCATTCAAAACAGAATGGCATTCCTGATTCAGAATTGTAGCATCTCATCTGATCAATTGACATATAAAAGCTGGATCCATCTGGATCAACTGTTCCTTCTTCATGTGACTTGGTATCTTCAATTGCACTAGTAATAAGTGTACTCCTAGAAGTGGTACCATCATGTATTTGTCAGAAACATCAAACAACATACTTGACTCATCACCCTTGTACCCAGTTAGAGGAGTTAATCAGTTGCATCCTCATCATCCACTGTAACATCATCAGGTCGTAAACCCGCTATAAACATGTCAGAGATGTAGAAATCTGATATACTGCAACTTTGGTAGTCACGTGAACCCGTGTTTTCAAAGCTTTCATCTGCCTCCAACAATGCCACACCAAAATCACAAGTGCTCCCCATCAAATCTGCCAATGAAAACAGGCATTGGAATTAAGCTCCTCAAAAACAAAATAAGAACTCTCTGAAGGCATGCGCACCAGGAAAATAAAATACCCTCTAACTCGACAAGTTGAATAAGTAGTTCCTTGTTAAACAAGTAATGTTCATACAAGAAAAATATTGAAGTAACCGTATGATCTGACAAGAAAAGGATAATGAAGCCTGCTTTAAGAAGTTAGAATTTTAAGGATTGAGACAAGATAAAAATTCGTGGGAGGACAGATGCATTAATGAAAAGAAACACCCTTGGGCGATCAAATACACTATCAGGTAAAATTCTGGTATCCTTGGGCAAAGGATGCTTATCTCAATGCCACACCGAAAAAATAGTGCTTAAAAGAAAGGTAGGGGAAAAACAGGCTATTAGTCACATCAATTTAGATAAAAACAGTTACGCGATCTCAAGAACTCGTTCTCTCCTTCATTGCAGTTGCAGTAGAGTAAGAAAATGAATGTAAACAGATTACAAGACAAGAGAGAGCACAAACGGTACTATCTAACAGCAGGAACATCTTTAATGGATGAGAGTCAAAACAGTACCAATGGAGACACTTTCTATGTTGAGTAGTTCACCAGGCTCCAAAATGGGAGAAAAATAGTCTCCAAATTATTTGAACTTGAATGGGCATATTCCTGCAATTAGCAAACTCCAACTGTTACGTTAGCACAGGACCCAGGACGGCAATGACTATTTCAGAACATATGGAAGAAGCAAACTGGATTCTGCAGATAGGATACAGAATTAGAAATTACTGACAAGTTTGCCCCCACTGAAGACAAAATTTATGGAATTTGAAGACTGCTTTTCAAAAAGAAAAAATTAACTCTTTCAACCAATTTCCTTCGTTAAATATCTGAATGTTTCAACTTTTCATAATACGGTTCCCAATTCTGATCTTTTTCAGTTTCACTTAACACGAGATAATATGTCATGTTGTTTATACCCACCTAACTAATCATTCTAGTCTTCCCTGTGTTTTCTCAGTTCAACATATATTTTATAGCAAATGAATATAAAATAAATGCATCACCCAGGTAACCAAAAGGAAAAGCTAGCCCTATAGATTCATTTCAGACAAAGAAAACAGAAAATGAATGCATAACCAAGTTAATATCTAGCTAAAAACAGTAAGAGAAAATGCAAATCCTGAGTGATGCTCTCCCACACCTCCCAAGTACCTAGATTTGTCAGATCAATCCTGATTATCTGTAGCATCGTCCTGCCCATTTATTAGTGTTAGTTATTGATGAAGAAACATGCAGGTTTGAGGGATTAGTATATTCATTCACACTTTTGGTATAACTACTCATGAAGTCTTTGGCAAATTGAAAGGCTGACTCACCCACATATGACCCATACAAAATTAGACATAAAATTAAGTTTTAAATAGTTTTGCTCATCAGAAAAACAGATGGAGCGGTGAAATCCAAAGAGTAAAATACCATTTTGCCTGAAGAAGATGAATCAGCCAGAAATGACACCTGCTTCTCTACAAAACCCTTCTTGTCATCGAGTTGTTCCGGTTTGGCAATGGCTCCATTGCAGTCACTATCTTGAGCGGCCACTTCTCTGTCTGAAATAGTAGGGACAGAATGCTCAATGGAGAGAAGCTGACGATGCAAATGATTACAAAATTTGCTGCCTGTCTGAAATACATTGGTTGCACTTCATTATATCCAGTGTAACTAATGCAAGTTGTGACACAAATAATGTTCATATTTAATACACTCAGTATGAGGAAAGTTAAAAAAAGTCAACATATACAATAATCAACAACTAGTGGGTAACTGAATTTTCCATCAATTGTTACATCATGGGAAATCTATTCCATTGAAACTATTTTATTTTCCATCAATGCTATAAACACAATCAAGTCTATCAAAAGTATGAAATGATTTCCCTAGCTTGCATTTTAACTGGGAAAAGAAATTGAATGAACAAAATGCAGTTAAGAGAAAAGTTATTAATGATTCACCTGATATTTTAACTTGGGGACACATCACAGGAAACAACAAAAACAGAGATAAACTTTCATGCAGTTAGTAAAACGACAGCTAAAGAATAAAAGACAACAGATTGTGATTACGTACCAGTGGAGAAATCCAGAGAAGAAAAGTCAGATTCTGCAGTTTGTTGAGTAGTTGAAAAATCAGAACATGATTTTTTTGAAACTTTACATGATTTAGGACATACACAAAGACCGTTTGCTTCTCGTAAAGAGGCTTTGCCTGGTTTGCTTTTCATTCTTAATGCTGGCATTTGATTGACGGATCTGGTATAAATGACAATCTTGACCCAGAAACATCCGCTTAGGAAGCAAGCCCCCTTCAATCAATCAAACCGCAGTCAAACCAGCAGAAGAAGTATGATGATTATGAAAGCCTGCATAAACAATAAAACACACATGTTGGAAAACCACAGGGAAGAATGGTAAAAGCATCTCTAAGTCCCGGGATACGCTAAAGGAAAAACATCAAATCCACAATGAACCAACCATTCACCCAAGGCAATCCTTTTAAAAACTCGTAGAAATTTCTTATAGGAGAATTTTTTAATGATAAAGAGAATGCAATTAAGAGAATACCAAGGGTTACTTCCTTATACAAAATGGCTTCAGAAGGGAAGCCACCCATACACTCAATTATGCATAAAAGAGAGTTTCTAACATTTCAAACAAACAAGAAGTACCAATCCAATGTACCCACGATACCAGAAGTGAAGTGTGTAAAAAATAATTATTGCTATAAGAATCCCAAGAGGATTCATCTCCATGAAATGCCCTTTTGTTTCTTTCTTCCCAAATGAGTCAAAAAACAAGGAGAGGAATCATCTACCAGTATTTCTTCCTGCCAACACACAAATCAATGGCCCCTCTGCAAGCCCATAGTTCATGATGGGAACTGCTTCAGATAACCCACATTGCTACTAAAATTGCAGAAACAGTATTCCAAATCCATCAAACCAATTTCAATGGAAAAATACGCCGTTTCTCCCATTGAACAAATAATCCTTCTTTTACAGTTTCACGGACTTAATCTCTTTCTAATTTCTGGATGATCGGGTTCCAAACACTCTTTTTTAGTGTGTAGATCTTGGAATGATTTATAAGACACTCTCAGTCCTGATACTACTTCAAGGATAAGACATTGCAACTCAAGTGTAGAATTGGCTGCATATCATTGTCAATGAAATTGATGGGGACATCTATAAATAAAAGATGAGAAATGGAAACATTTTTACAAGCATTGCCAAGCTTGAACAAACTAATCAAACCTTCACCAACGGCTTTAAATCCCTCCATAACCAACACAAGTAAGAACATGACAATGGATCCCCCTACTTTTAATCCTCTACAAGATTCGAAATAACCTCCTCGACCCCATTGTCCAAAACTGAGAAAGATGGTGATGAAATGCATTTGGAATCCACTGATACCATTGGTTGCCAAAGCCCACTCATTTCAGCATTATACATCCTGAACTCCCATGAGACATGACCATTGGCCTTTCTCCAAATCCAACTTGCAAATAACTCCAGATTTCTTTCTCTAAGGCAATCGTCTAAAGTCTCACCGGCAATCGGAGCAACATCCAAAATATGTTTACCTTCTGAAAGAGTGTTTTAGCACAGTCCTACTAGATGAGGTAAATCCTTCTTGAAACAACCAGCAGGAATTTCGCACTAATCTTATAGGACACTGCTCACCAGACTACAGGACGGAAATCCTTGAGAGTATTGCACCTGTCTTGTTAAAAATCATGACTAAGAGTGCACAATTGAGGCTACCCACAATCTCACTGCAACTAGGGAACTCATTGAAAACTTTCAATAGATCTCCACCAACAAACTCCCAATTATCTTGGAAGATTCAACGTGAAAGCATCCAGACCAGGTGCCTTATCACCTCTGCTGTCCACGATTGCTCTTGTAATGTCCTCCCCCTTAGAAGGCATTTGCAACTTCTCGACCGTACAAGGAGCAAGCATAGTCAGTAATCCTCATAAATAAACCATTAACACAGAAAGTACAATCTCTGTTCATGTCACAACAAAACCCAGTCCTAGAAGATGGCCAACAGTTGGCCAGTACCCAAGGCTAAAATAAGTATTCTCAATATCAAACAAAGATCTAAATTTATTCCTGGTTTGGTCATATTATATATCCCTCAACAATAGGGATAGAGGCTTACACCACACACACACACATGCCAAACATGACGTATTTACGCACTTGGTGATAAAGACGAACAATCCATTTCTGTGCACCCAAATCACGAACAAAGATCCACTACTTGGAACACTGAGTAATGCAACTGCTTAGTTTAAGAAGGGTTAAATTGAAAAAGAAATAAATAAACCCACCCTTTATTTGGTTCCTTTGAATGATAACCTCAGGATAAACCATGACCTCAGATACCTCAAACTAACTGAGAAATGAACCTTGCCCAGTCAATTCAACAACTACACTCACCATCCGTTTGACATTCTGTTTTTCACTATTCACCTAACCGCAAGATAGGACTAGATGACATCTAAAAGAAGAGCACCAGCAAAAATTCTGAGGAAAGGAAGTGGCGCAAGATGCTTAACTGCAACTTTGAGGGCTGCACAAACATAGAATGAGCAAAAGGAAACGATAAAGACCAAATTAAGTGAAGCGTGTTATTATGATCCACCCAATTAGAAGAGAAGTTGACGAGCTTACGAGAATTCCGCCCACAGAGACCAAGTCAACTTAGTCAAACCAGCGTACGGCAAATTCATCCTCATTAACAAAAATAAGCCAAAAAAGAAAAGCAGCAAAAGAACTCATGGAGTCTCAGTTCAGCTCTCATGTTGAAAAATCACAACAGAATTGAACACAAGCAGATAATCAACAACGAACCAAGGAAGAAAAGAACAAAAGAGACAGAGACAGCGCGACCCTTAAAAACCCAGTAACAAAAGACCGCACAAAGTCCGAAATCCTCAAATCTGAGAGTATGACGGCCAAAGCATGGAAGTCAAACCAAAGTCGTCGACGCCACTAACGAACGCAAACACAACCAAAGACGGCCAAAACAACCGCAGCTCCGAGAAGCAGAGGGCGAGGACATCGCAGGAAGCACAAATTAAGCAGCTCAAGGAGCGAGCGAGCGAGCGAGCGAGAGAGAGAGAGAGAGATAGGAGTTCATACGACAGCTGTACAGTCACGACAAGAAACTGAAAGTCCCCACTAAGAAGACGCGATCACGCACTGAAGCTCGAAGCACGAACCGACGGCGGAGCGAAGATGGATTCGGAGGGAGAATTCCGACGAGTCGCAGAACCGGACATTCCTGCAGAGCTCGATCAGAGAGAGAGAGAGAGCGAGAGGGAGGAGATGAGACTTTTGTTTTCTCTCTCTCTTAACTTCCACGAACGGTCAGCAGAAGAAATGGTGTCGTTCCTGCGGGGGACAGATGGACGGCTGGGATCGAATCTTTCTGGCGAGACTCGAGCGACCGGTAGGGCGGAGCCACGTGGGCCGAGCAGCCAGCTCAGGACGACGCGCTCGGCACGTGCGGCTTCGAGGAAGGAAGAAGATGAGTGGTCCGAAGACCGCTCTTTACCGCTCTGTTGCTCCCCCACCTGGGTTCTTGGCTTTCCCCTCTCGCCTTTTTGCTCCGTTGGACAAGAGCTTGGTTTTTAGCCATGGTTAGCGTGGGAGCTTTGATGCAAAAGTTACGTGAAATTGCAGGCGATGATGGACACCATTCGTTTATATGACAGGCAAAACGGCACTGGGTTGAAATACGAATTATACAAAGGAGATTCGCATATGATCCTATTAGAGGTGATCGTTCGTGGGATTCAGGCCTAGCCCCCGAGCCTAATGTGCTGCCCAAGCTTGCCTATCGCATGTAATTTATGTAGGGTTTTTGGGTCCGGCTCGGCCTTGAACAAATATGGGCAGAGCGGGCTTTCTCATACGTATTGATTGGTAATACATTATTACTATCACATCCCAACTTCTACAAGTGTATGGATAATGACATAGCCGTTCTTCTACTTGAAAAGCGTGACTTCGAACACAAACCTCATAGTCTATGTATCCAGTAAAATAGGGAGTTTGTTACAGAAGCACTGTTCTTAAATCCACCTAATACAACACATATCTCCAAACTCAACTAAACCCAACAAATACCATCTATTCAACTATGTCAACTTAACTCATATCGAAAATGCAATTATCAAAGGCTCTTTGTAGATAGTGCTCTCATCCCACTTGTCGCTGGCTAAAGATGAAGTTCTGTTAAAAAGAATGGTATGATCAACCACACGATTCCGACAAAAAAGAATCACAACTCGTTGAGTAGTACAAATCTTTTCTAAGCAATCAAACATTCAATGTGCATCTTTGTGAAACAATATCATTAGTATATAATGTATGTAAAATGTCAAAAAAACTAGTTACATCATTTCAACAAAACTTTTATATATCAAAATTACATACCAAATCAACAATGACAAGTCAACCATTAATGATCTATTTCATTGATCAATCTTCATCAAACTAAATATTAATGGTCAATTTCATTTATCCGTATAATGCTCGATATCTAACTATGGTCACACTTAAGGCTAGGCCACCACATATATGAGCTAGTGATATGGTCAAGAAGAATGTCATGATAAAAGTATATACGCTAAACCAATTATTGGTTCTAATCATAGCGACCATGTAACATCATCCTCTAATTACCCACAAATCAAATCCAGAATCCCTCTTCAAACTCGGGTTCACTAAGCAAAACATATAACTTTTCACGATTCAATTCATCCAATAGAGTACTTTTTATAAACCAGATTTTGCAATCAATAACCTTTTCGTAATTTTTTTTATGTAAAATGTTGCGCAAATCATTCAGAGGCAATCAGCTCAAACTATACTCAAAACATACTTTGTAATTTCAAATAGACAAAAAGGATAGTAAATGCCAAATCTGATTTTATGTATCCAATATGCCATAAGCACCACTTTTTCCTTTTAAAAGAATATCAAACCACACGATGCCTCCTTAAATAATAATATATCTCAATACTATCAATTTTAAGATATGAGTTTTACAAAATCAAAGATGAGATAAGTATTACTTACCTGTTTGCAAGACCAAACAACATAAGCTCCTCGAGCTGACGACCTTGTAATCTTATCAATTAAAATCGTATCGTATTCAAGTAAAATACCTCTTTAACTAACGACTCGACTAAACTACACTTATTGAGTGATCAATCAACTCCTACGTGCCAGCGAAAACTCACCCATAGTGGACACGTGTTACTGTCTACTCTGTGCAACTCGTATGTTGAATTTGTTCATGCAATACTCTTTCCATCGAACCCTGATTCAACTGAACTTACTGTCAAAAGAAAGCCTTCGTGAAGTACTAAAAGGTCCTAAGTAAAATACCAACTCCCTGCTTGTGAACTGGCCCGCCCTGACCTAACCTTAGAAAATTAACTTTTTTCCTCTCACCGTCTCCCTTAGGATTTCCCCCGCCCTCTCTTTTTCTCCTCATCTTCAAGACTTCTTTATTGATTTTGTGGATGACGTGATCAACATTCTTCATAGAAGTGGAGAGTTTTATCACGTGAGCTCAGGAATTCGAAGCACAAGCACGTCGAAAGAATTTGCTCTTTCGAATCCGCTCGCTAGTTTTGGCTATAGTGCTTGCTTTAGATAGTTGAGCGCTCCGCAAATATCGGAGACTCCTCTATTATTGCCCTCAACAATCGGTTCATCCGAAAGTAATTTTGCGATCAATTAGTATCTCTTTTGCAACCATTCTCTTTCGATCTAGAGCTAGATCAAGATTTGGATGCCTTTCTATTTCAATCTAGATATAAATCTAATATTTACATGGTGTTTTCAATACTCTTTCAACATATTGGTGGTGTTGTTGTCTCTATATAGTGATGGTGCCGTGGAAGCCGAACTTAATGGCGCACCGCCTTTTGATAAAGCCATAGCTATTAGAAAGGGAAATCTCCGAGTATGTTCATCATTGATGATAATGTGAGATGCGTTGATCGTTGTTGCAACTTGATCCTCGAAGAGGTGGTCGAGCTAATGGATTGCTAAGGCCTCTTGATGACGCTTGGCTTGGGCACTCCTAGGCCCATACCAAATCACGACGAGATTTTTATCGATCGAGGTGGACCTCGGTGTCATCGGGTGATATGTTCAATGTGTACATGCAAAAAATGTTGCCACTAGCCATTTTTAGAAGATTGACTAGATACCTTGCCGAGCGGTTGGGAGAGATCGTTCGATTTTGCGGAACTAGAGATTCCGGATTCGGAGACTTGGTTACGCCCGATGTTTCTACGGACACCCTTTTGGTACCTAACATCGAGGAATTAACCTAACTAAGATTTCATGCGGGCGCGATTTCAGATGAGCCAAGTCCAAATATAGGCTTTCATGCTAGTAGAAAAGACTATCATACCAATCATAACCAATAAAGTAAGTCGCGATCAAGGATCCAAAAAATGTGGATAAAATACATCAAGATAAGTCATGGCATCCCTAGTGTAGCCCTAAAGGCTTAGAGAAAATATATCAAGATTTGGGATTGGTTTAGAGAGATTGGAGACAATTCGCCCGGATGGGCAAAATCGTCATTTTTTGAAAGAATCGAGAGTCAAGAATACCCAAAATAGGTTTGGCCAGTGATTGTGGGCCTGTGGCCAATTCCCTTTTTTTGTTTTTTGGATTTTTGGATTTTTACTTATTATTATTTTTTTATTTTTCTGACCTTTTTTATAATTTTATAATTTTATATTTTAAATATTTTAATTTTTCTTTATTTCAAAAATTTATTCGCGGGTTGATTGACCCATGCCTCGGGGATGCTCGGCCCTGAACCATAAGAGTTCGGGTTGGCTTAAACAACATCATTTTGGGCAAAACTTTTAAACTTTTGAATTTTTTTGAATTTTTTATTCATTTTTCATTTCCCTGCAGATTTTAATCCGACGCCTCTTATTGCGCCACGTGTTACCCTATAGACCATTCGATCGGATTTGATTTTTTTAAAACATTTTTTGATCTAACAGCACGGAAGGTGCCATGTGGCTAATCCACCATCGCGAGATCAATTTTTAATTTTTTAATTTTTGAAAATCATTTTACTTCTAAAAATTATTTTATTTTTGAAAATTCTCGGATCACGACACGTGGCCAAATCGTGTTCGTCCTGATCTGGATTTTTATTTTAATTATTATTTTTTAAAAGGAACTTCATTAATCGCGCCGCTTTGAAGTGATTGTAAATCGGTTGACAAATTTTAAAAGGATATAAAAATGAACAACTTCTAGATTTAAATTTTTAGTATTCATTCATGCGTAAAACTCTTGCAATATTTTATGCCGTTTGTGATATGGAAGATCATCAAGAGCAAAAGCGAGCCTAGAGGTACTAGAAGCACCTAGATTAGACTGCATAAGCTCTTGGTCCTCTCTTCTAGGCAATATCCTCACATTCTTCTTTCATCATGAAACTGATGGGAGGAACAAGCGCCACTTCTAAATCTGAAGGCATAGAGAGGTCAGGAGAGTGCAATTCACCTGTGTTAGATGGAAGGATTGCATCTGATTCTTCTTGAATTGCAACACTAGCAAATTTTGGTGATGGTGGTCTCTCAAGAAAGTTCCAATCGGATTCGCAATCATAAAGGAAGGAGGTGGAGGAGAGGAAGACAGTTGAAGAAGTGGAAGGTTGCGACATTATCGGCTTTTCCCATGAGGGAACAGATAGTGGATCAAAAGAGGATGTTCTTGGAGAATACCGTTTCTCTTGCCAGTCTTTGATCTTTTGATATCTTGATTTCACGTTTGATAATCAAGATAATGCTTAGGAGGCAGGGACCCCGATTCAATCTTCTAAAGTCTATCTTGATAGGGCTGCACAACTTATTCTGTGCTATTGCCATCTGATCTACTCGCTAGTGAACACGATCCAATCGAGTCTTAACTTCAATGACCTTAGTCGTCAATGTTCTGAGGGCCTCATTCTGTCCACGAACATTTTCTATTTGCCAATTAAGAGCAAATTTTGTAGGATTGATCTTTTTGAATTTCCTACTCGATCAGCTCCGTTTGGATTTCTAATCTTTGGACGATGCTCATGCCCAGTTGAGCTTGTGAATTCTTCTAATGGAGGGAAGTTAGAAGGCTTGAACATACAAACACTAGGCAAGATGGTTGGAGGTTTGGTAATTCCTACTATCTTCTCCAAGAGGTCTAGCAAACAGATCACCTTCTTCCCATCTTCTACAAAACACTTGCTCGGAGAAAAATTGTTTCTTTCTCCTAGAAAGTTCATCATCTCCGTTTTCTGGGGCCAAACATGCTTGGCACTGGCAATTCACATGCCATGGACTACGACCGGTAATAGGATTTCTGAAGCAGACAAGAGGTTGTCCTTCAGAATTAACGGCTTCCACTTCAAGTTTTTGCCTTCACCTCCTGGGGTTTATGGGACATATCGCTGCATCATAAGAACGGTAGGAAAGAAAGAAGAGGATGTTTTTGTTTTCTCCTAAGAGTGATCAAATTTCATAACCACAGAGCCATCCTTCTTTTTAAAGCATTTAGATTATGTGGCCTAATTAGGTCGGGAATTTTGGTGGAGCTTCTCGTAGTAAGTAACCCAGGTGTTTGGGAGAAGTTTAATTAACTCAGAACAATGAATCTGTCTGGGAATATGAATACAGGATGGAGTTTGGTTATTATCAACAGAAATCAAAAGGCATCCTCAGCTGCTCTAGGAGGAGTGAGGTTCGGGTTTTGGACTCGATATACCATATGGTCATGAAGTGTTGCAACAATAGAATTTGGAGACTGGGGAGCTCCAACAATTTACAGCTAGACCTTTAAAGCAGTGAAAAGGCCGGGATCGAGAGAGCCATGTTGAAATTTGAGAACCAGGTGACAAACGCAATTCCAAAATTCAAGGTAGTCTCGACTATCCCAATACAATCATGTTTTTAGTCAAGAATCCATATGTCAAGAAGCGCCATGCGAGCAACTACTAAAAAAGCCTTGCGATCATGGAAAGTCAGGGCCAGACGAATTGCTCCAAAATGAAGATGAGTACATCTATAAGTAAGCCATTGGCGCACAAACTCTGGAGGCATTTGCAGATTTACAAAATGTTCATGCTCTGTAGCTGGAATTGGGTATTGGTTAAACCTTGTGGATTGTACATACTCTTTAACATTTTTCTTCTTTATGAAATGGATTGGGGAAAAAGAAGTTGGTTTAGCAAAATCCGACTATGGATTTACAAGGGGAAGATGAGTATTAGAGATCTTAACATCTTCATTGAAGTTCGAGACCTCATAAAGATAATCGATCTTAGAGGCATTGGATTCGCGAAAAAAGAATGGAAGATCAAGGGAGACAGGAGTATAAATGAAAATAGGGTATTATCAGAGGACTTTGTGTCTGCCATCACGAGAGATGTCTTCTACTTAGGTAAAGATGTATGACTATTCCTACAACAATACTCTTAGCTTGAGTTATATGAGCTCTAACTCTGATATCATGATGAGGCTATGGACTAAAGCCTAAATATGAAGCTGGAATTCTATCTCATGTGACATGACATCTTTATATATGTTAAAAAATGCAACCCAAAAGCTTAAGTTGATAAGTGAATGAAGACCACATGAACATAAAGAAGCATTTAAGACTTGTTGTCAGGCAATGTACAACACCCCATCTTACATGCGGGCCGGATTACGAGCGATACGTGAAATTTTAACTATACTGATTTACATAGAGTTTTGACCACACATATTCGTGAAAGGTAGCACTGGTTTTGATATCATGTTAGTAAGTCCAATCTAAAAAGCTTATGTCGATAGACGGAGAGAGACCACATTTCGTTTCACAAACAAAACATTACAAATACCAAAATTTCTTACGATCCTTCGGCTCATTCAACAAGAAAAAAGGAGGATACTTGGGCAGTTTATCCTTTACATCATGCACCAAAATTTGCCCACCATCCTTTACAGCATCCAACCACATGACTACTTTAAATAATTGTTCAAATTATTTCGCTACAATTTTTTTTCTTTTCTTCCAATTTAATAACACGATAGATATAGATAAATTAGTTGTAGAGATATATCATTTAATCCTTGAGTAGTTTATCTTGTTGTATGATATGACATAATGTAAAGTTATATCGAAATTTGTTCGAGTAACATGAATATGTCCACTTCAATTGCGAAAATTGTAATTTTAAGTGGTTAACCCTTTCGTAAGCCATATTGCTAATTTATAGAGTTAATACAATATCTACAATTACCATACGTATTAAATGTACAAAATATACATAATACTTTTGTGACGTTCTATATTTGAATTATCATCTATATACGTTATCTAGATATAAAAATAATTACCTTTCAAGAAAAGAATATAAATTGGGCAAGCAACGAGGTTGGGGCATATCTATTACCGCTCCGCCCCACCTAAATCCCCGCCCTATGCCATGCCATTTTCCCCGTCAATTGATTTATGTGGGAAGGATCACCTTATGCGGGTCGAACGAAACCTTGAACGTGCTCATCCATAGTTTACTATGAATATATATATATATATGTGTGTATATATATGTATTATATACTATTTATAAATTACATTTATCATTGGGTCAGCAAGTCCTTCTTCAAAAGCTAACTAATTTGTAATAAGCATAAGTTGCCCCTTAAATACAAGTTAAATTGTTCATAAAATGATATGTTTATTTGATGTTCATATTTCTAACTAATTGAAAAGATTTATCACGAGGAAATAAGATTCATATGGCGTCCGTCCTTCAAATACCAAAGTAGCACTATTCTCAATTTCACATGCCTTGATTTATCCTTTGCAGCGAATTTTCAAGCTAATTGAGAGAGCCTTTGCTATGGGAGAAGCATGTCAAATCATATTTTTCTCCACTAAATCACTTCTTAATTTGATGGCAACTTTCTCAACCTCGTTCATCTCCACTTCACGACATTCCAATTGAAAACCTTAAATACGAAAATTAGAGAAAACCATAATCTTTTACCCGTCAAGGGCAACTACTACTTTTTCTAGTGAAAATAATAAGGATAATTTATTTTTCTTGACATATAAATCCTTCGCATTTCCCACTTGAAATACGAAAATTAGAGAAAACCATAATCTTTTACCCGTCAAGGGCAATTACTACTTTTTCTAGTGATAATGATAAGGATAATTTATTTTTCTTGACATATAAATCCTTCGCATTTCCCACTTGGACATTTAAGATCCTCCAATGATTAGAATGAATAAGTAACAAAATGATCTTACACAGCACGGTTTTTTTATTTTTTATTTTCTCCGGGGCATAACGTTCACTTTCGTTACGGTTTAGTTTAAAACAATAACATCTAAATTCGTTTCTTTTTTTTTTTTGAAAAATATAATGTCTCTAGTAAAAGGTCATTTCACTCCACAAAAAATTATATAAATTTTTTTGAGAAATGAAAATTAACGAGAAATAAAGTTCAATTTGCTCGAAGTAGATATTTTTTTTTTGGCCAGTATTACAATTGAAATAATTTATAATAAATGGATTAATACAATCTAAAGTAAATCATCACACCTTACCATAAAATCCTCCCGACTCCCGTAGACATAAGACTTACCAAACAGACCCGCAAGTCCCGAGTTCGCCGAAAACGAAACCCTAGCAGCGGCCGCGAGCGCCTATATATAACCTTCATCTTCCTCGTTCATTCCTCACTTCGTCGGCCCCTCAAACCCTAAATCTCTCGCCGTAATCTCTCTCTCTCTCTCGAGCTCATAGCTAGTTTGTGAGTAATGGTTTGCTCGGTAGTGTGGGTGTTTTAGGCCCTTTGGGAGCGCTCAGTCGCTTAATCGGGCTCACTGTTGTCAATTATTTACATGTGTGAAGGTGGATTTGTCCTGGGTCTGTATGTTAGTGATGATTCTAATATGGGTTTTGTTTGTCATGGACGAATGAAGGAGGTGGGAGCCGAAGATGGCGGTGCCTTTGTTGTCGAAGAAGATCGTCAAGAAGCGGGTCAAGCAGTTCAAGAGGCCCCAGAGCGACCGCAAGATCTCTGTCAAGGTATAGACTTCCTCGTGTTTATTGCTTTTGATATCCATTGTCTGTTCTTCCTTCCCCTGCTTTCTCTTGTTGTTCACTCGCTCGCTTGTTTAATGCAGCAGATTCAGTTGTTGCAGTTCATGTTCTTACGATTTCCCTGGTTTTCTAAATTTCTTTTTCGATTTGGTCCAACGTTGTTAGGGACCGATGCGTAATTTAACGTTTTTATTTACTTAGTTTTTACAGTGCTTACTCCTCTGTGTCTCCCTCCAAGGAGTTGTTTCGCAGAGATAGATGATGATAGTGTTTTGTCGCCCCAGTCTTACTTGCATCTGCTGATGCACGGTGGTGATTGACATTTTATCTGATATCTAAACATCTTTTGCTTAAAATTGTAAAGTTCAGTTTTTTCATTTGTGCCTTACATCTTTAGAACTTTTGTGCTTGTTTTCTAGTCTTCCTTCTCGAGGTGTTTTTCTTGCTGTTAAAATTAATTTTGCTTGAGTCTGATTTTCTTTTCTATTGGATGTTGGGGGAACGTGATGATAGATGTTTTTGACACCCAGTCTTACTTGCATCAGCAGATGCATTGGTGGTGATTTTACATTGTATCTGATTCTTGAGTACTCTTTATCCATTTTTTCATTACTTTTTCGAGTCATGCTCGTCCTTGTGAAGTATTGGTTGCTATTCTGGTTTATATCGATGAGAGTTGCCGAAATTTGTTTTTTGTTCTGTGTATGACTTCTGAGTAAATTTTATTTTTGGAATCATGGCTCAACTCTAATCTGGGGTCTATTGTAAGGTACCTTATATTAGTAGAAGAAACAGACAAAGGATTTGATGATAGATCTTGACACCCAGTCTTACATGCTTCTCTTGATGCATGATGGTGATAAGCGATCGACTATCTGATCCATAGCTTGTGTGCTCACTGTAGAAACAGTAATCATTTTCTTACGTGGGCTATTCTACACTACATTAACTCAGTACATCCAATTTTAGGGATTTCTTTGGGACATCTTTGAAAATTCACGTGTGTGCTTTATCTTTCCTGGACAAGTTTTTGTGTTCTGCAATGGGATATGATGATTTCTACCCAATAATTCTGCTGTTAGATGATGAATATTAACATGCACTACCATCTGATCCCATTCGGTACTAGAACTTGTCTTGGAAGTGTTTTAATCGTTTTTTTTTGCATGAACTGTATTGACGTTTATATTTCTGCAATGTGTGATGCAAACTATCCATAAAACTATTGTAATCGATTTTGAAGTGTTCTTATCATTTTTTGTTTCAGTTGACCTCTCTGGACGTTCTGGGTGCCTATCTTTTCCGCAATCTATGATGCAAACATTCTGTTATCATGATTTTTCAGTGATTATATCTACAATTATCACCATCTTTCGGCTGAGATTGCAAATCTTGTTATTTACTCCTTTTATGTTTTTGCGTGTCAATTTTCTTATATTTCTTGATAGAGTTTCTGCCCATGGTATCTGATGTCCAGATTTTAATTCATTATGTAGCTGGACATTTCGTTTTTCTGGGCAAAAGAAAACACCTGAACAGGTCTTGCGACACCGTTAGCTTCATATCTACTGGCTAACAGTTACTTTATCCCTGATCACAT
This sequence comes from Rhodamnia rubescens, assembly GCA_021437795.1. Taxonomy (NCBI): domain Eukaryota; kingdom Viridiplantae; phylum Streptophyta; class Magnoliopsida; order Myrtales; family Myrtaceae; genus Rhodamnia; species Rhodamnia rubescens. The sequence continues at coordinate 58,718 of JAILYA010000113.1, forward strand.
TTTGTATCCATCTGACATGGCTTTTTCACATGGCCATGCCTAGTTTTTTCCTTCTTTTTTGTCATTCGAAATGTGAGATTTTCTCGGCTGTCTCGTTAACCATGTAAGATTTGTGGGGCTGGTTGTTAACCATGTAAGGTTTCTGGTGTTGGTTGTATTGGCTCTCACCATACTGTTTGCGCGTTATTAACAGACAAACTGGCGACGGCCCAAAGGTATTGATTCCCGGGTAAGAAGAAAGTTCAAGGGATGTACTTTGATGCCAAATATTGGTTATGGATCGGACAAAAAGACTCGCCATTTTCTTCCCAATGGTTTCAAGAAATTTGTTGTGCACAACGCTAAGGAGCTTGAACTGTTAATGATGCATAACAGGTACTAGATGACTTCTGGGTGCAAAATTTGCTTGTGAAGCTGCTACTTTACTTTGCCATGTCAACATTAATAATGCCGATCTGTTTGCCCCAATTGTTTAGGACGTACTGTGCGGAGATTGCTCACAATGTCTCCACAAGAAAGAGGAAGGAGATCGTTGAACGAGCTGCACAGCTTGATGTCGTGGTTACAAACAAGTTGGCTAGGTTGCGCAGCCAAGAGGACGAGTAAATTTAGAGTCTTCGACTGTCTTGGAATTATCCAAAGGAGAATATTCAATTTTTGTTTGCGGCTCTTTCCTTGGTCCACACTAGACTGCAAAGTTATTTTTTGTTTCTTTTTGCATGAAACAATGTATCTGGATAACGGATTCCTAGTTGACTGCTATTGGTATAAGTCGCAGGAGTTGTAGTTAGGCATGAATGTGTAAAACTGAGAATTGAGGTTTTTCTTCATTTGTGCGTGTATGCAAAGAAGACAAATTCAGCGCAAGTGGGAAAATGCAGTCACTTGGTCGTTCTTGAGAAGTTGCTTTATTCTTTGTTTAAAGTAGGTTTGCTGTTGTGCTTGCTTATTGAGAAACTTGGAATTTAATGACGAGTCCTTCGTCAACTGCCTTTTCTTATCATGACCTTGTTATTCTAGAAAGACTTACTTTTTAGGGGACAAATCGATATGTTTGTGATAAATTTATTTCAAAATCCTAAGAATTTTCGAGTTGTTTTATTTGCAACAAATTTATCCAAATTAAGTTTTGGATTATCAATAATTCTAAACTGGTTAATTTTGACAAATTTATTATTTGTATATCACAAAAAATCTTAAATTGGTAAACATGTGACAAACGGAGGTATTAAAGTCGAAATTGATACAAATTTAATGGAACAAATGTAATAAATTCCAAATTGATATAAATATAGCGGATGGTAAGTTTATTATAGGGGTACCATTTATTCTTTTTGTCAGAAGTAATGTACATTACAATTTGACAAAAAAAATGTACATTACAAATTTCTGGTTGGATAATGTCCTTCCCTTATGAAAGCAATGCTTTTGCTTCCATGATTCTCATTGATCACCTAGAAGCAGCAATTTCGTCTATCAATAAAAAACAGAACTTTTATTTTGACACCAAAGATCAGGAGGAGCGAATGGTCATCACATCTGCCCCAGGACAGTTCTAATCTTCTTGAGTTTTGCAAGCAAATCATTCATGCCCATTCTTTTCTCAGGCAACTCTGTGCAACAATGCGCAGCCAGGTCCAGGATTGTCGACACGCATTCCAGCTTCGCAGCGGTTAGCTCTTCTCTGCTCAATAAATTGGCATCTAGGATGTCTCCAACTGCATCAGGAAGGGAGCTCTCGACCCAGCGCTTCAAGCTATCTTCCCGGAAAACATCTCATCCGTCGGCCTCTTTCTTGTGAAAGTTTCCATCAGGAGGATTCCATAGCTGTACACATCGCCTCTTGTCGAAACAAATCCGCCTGAACCGTACTCTACACACAGAAAACATAAGATGGCATAACACATGAGCCAGTTTTCCTAACTCTTTATATGACATTATTTCAGTTCATGCATTATGTCGGCGCACTATATGGCAAACATAGAAGCAAATGATCATCACCTGGTGCCATGTACCCAATGGTGGCGAGGGTCCTGGTTCGAGTCATCGAATTCTCTTCCCCTAGAAGTTTGGCGATGCCAAAGTCGCAAATGTAAGCAACCAAGTCTTCACCTAAGAGGACATTGGTCGGTTTCAGATCGCAGTGAACTATGGGATTCGAACACCCTTCATGCAAATACTCAAGTCCAGACGCGACATCTATCATGATATTAAGTCTCTGAAGGATGTCTAAATAGTACTCGTCAGAGTGTAACCACCTCTCTAGGCTTCCGTTCGGCTTGTACTCTAGAATCAATGCTTTGAAATCGAGGTTACAACAGCTGCTGATGATCTTCAAGAGATTACGGTGGCGAATGTTCCTCAGTACCTCACATTCTGCTTCGAAACTCTTTAGAGCGCCTTCTAGTTCTAAATTGAAGACCTTCACTGCGATGCTTAGGCCATCTGACAATGTTCCTTTGTAAACCGAGCCGAAACTTCCCGTTCCTAACAAGTTGCTTGGACTTAGACCATTTGTCACCCGTAGAACTTCGTAGTAGCTTATCCTTCTTCTCGATGTGAGGGTCGTCGAAGCTTCCTTCGTGGAAAGCCTTCTATTTCTCCTCAAGTACCATGCCAGAGCAAGCAGAAGACCTAAAGCAAGTATTGCAGCCAAAATAGAAGGTAGAAGAATTCTTAGCAGACGCAATTTCTTAGTCTGTGATCGATGAATGGCAGTGACAGGGCACGTAGGAACTTGTAGACGAGGATCACCACAAAGAGCTTGATTTCCTACAAATGATTGAGCCGAAAAATTTGCAAAAGGGCCACCTGAAGGAATCTTGCCGGATAAGTGGTTGAAAGAGAGGTTCAAGTATTGGAGGTATGATAGCTTCTCCAAGGAATTGGGGATCGGTCCGGTCAAGTTGTTACTTGATAAATCCAGAGACTCCAAGCTCACCATCTTTCCAAATGATTTAGGAACATCACCTCGAAACGTGTTACGTGATAGAGAGAAGTTCAACATGTTTTGAAGGTTTTCAATGGAGTTAGGTATTTCCCCCGACAGTTGGTTTCCTGATAAATCTAAAACGATTAGTCCCTTCAGGTTTCCAACTCCGAGAGAAAGATTGCCACTCAGAAGATTTGTGGACATATTTAACTTCAATATGTTGTTTATACTCCATAGCGAATCGGGCATAGTGCCAGCAAACCGGTTAGAGCCCAAGTGGAGTTCTCTTAAGGAAGTAAGGTTACCAATGCACGACGGTATTGATCGGTCGAGCTCGTTGCTGCTCAAATATAAGAAAGCCAAGCTCGGGAGGTTACAGATGTCTTCAGGAACCGGCCCTTGTAGTTTGTTGTCATCAAGAGACAAGCCTTGAACTTCCCTTATCCTCGCGATTGTTGTGGGAATAGGCCCCGTCAACGCGTTATCTTTGAGGTTGAAGAGGATCAAGCCACTTAAATTGCCGACCTCGCTAGGAATGCCACCAACGAGCTTGGAACTCTCTATGGAAAGCCACTTCAGATTACTGGAGAGATTCCCTATCGACGAAGGAAGGAAAGTGTTCCGCTTGTTCATCTCCAGGTCGATCGTCCTCAAATATCTACAATTACCTAAAGCTGCGATTATGCTTAATCCATCACTTGAAGGTTCACTGGTCAAATTGTTCCCGCCCAGGTTTAACCTTTGCAAGTACTTCAATTTGCCTAGCGAGGAAGGAATAGAGCCAGAGAATGAGTTCAGGGGCAGGTCTAGATCGGTTAGTTGGGAACAGTTGGAGAGAGAGCTCGGGATCAGGCCTGTTAAGTAGTTCATGCCGAGGTAAAGTTGCGCAAGATTTGGCATAGAAAAGTCGACGCTCGATGGCAAAGTTCCAGTGAGAAGATTCCAAGGCGCCGTGATCATTTGTATTGTCGATATGTTGAAGATCGCCAGTGGGATGGGACCGGACAAGCTGTTGTTTGTTAGGCCCAGACGCTGCAAGTTCTGTAGGTTCCCAATTTCGGACGGTATTTCCCCTGAAAGTTTGAATAAAAGAGGATAAAAATCACGAAATTTCATTGGCTCTCATTGTCGCAGATAGCTTGATATGTGCAAGTTGGCTCGACCGGTGATGCTGATAGGACTCAAGTGCACTGCAATTTCAAGACTCGAAGCTAGAGCAACCAACACTACATTAAATCTTAAAATAGCAGTTTGATAGGAGACATACCATACAAATTGTTGTAGCCGAGATATAACCGGTTAAGCATAGTCAAGTTTCCGAGCTCTCTAGGTATGGTTCCTGAAAAATTATTCACTGAAAGGGACAGAAACTGAAGCAGCCTGCATTCAGATAAAATGGATGGTATCACCCCACTGAACTGATTGCCGGCCAAGAACAGTCCTTGTAAGTTCGGAAGATTCCCGCAAATGTTGCGGGGAAGGACACCAGATAAGCTGTTGTGTTTGAGATCGATTTCCGAAAGTGGAGATTCACCACGAACGGAGGACGGCATTGCACCCGAGAGCTGATTGTTGCTGAGGTTGATCGCCTTCAGCATCGGAATATTGAAAATCAGTGGTGGGATAGTGCGCATGAGCTGGTTTTCACTGAGATCGAGCTTCTGCAGCATGGACATGTTGCAAATAGACTCCGGTATCGCGCTGGAGAAGACGTTGCCGTTCAGGAACAGGTACTCGAGCCGTGGCAAGGAGGCAAGCCATGGCGGGATCTCCCCTTCGAAGGAGTTGCGCCTGATGCTGAAGTACTGAAGCCGGCGGAGGCGCGAGAGCTGCCCCGGGAGAGGCCCGTGGAACGCGTTGTTGGTGATGTTGAAGTAGGCGAGGAAAGAGAGGTTGCCCAGCTGAGGAGGGAGCGTGCCTGAGAGGCCCATGAAGGCAAGGTTGAGGCTCGTGACCCTGCTAGTGTGGGTGGTGCCACAAGTGATCCCAACCCAGTTGCAGACCGATGTTGTCTCTGTCCAGTTTGTGGACAAGAGATCTTGTGGGTCGTCGGTGATGTGCTGTTTCAGGGCAAGAAGGGAGGCCTGGTCTGTGGAGATGCTGGGTTGTTCAGCCATGGATGCTGGTCCAATGAAGCAGTGGAGAGAGAGAAGCAATAGTGCAGTCATGATGTTGATGGAGGCTCTTGGTGTTGTCTCCATTAGTGAAGTTTCTTTACTGGTAGAGAACTGGATGAAGCAGAAGTATGCTGGTGCTGGCCGGGACGTTACATACTGGGAAAAGTTGAGGCCTTTTCTTGTCAAAAAGTGTCTCCAAATCATTATAAAAATAGTTAATTTTCAAGATATTTATTACGCATATCACGAAAATAATCGATGCATTGCAAATTGCTATGTTACCATTGTTTTCTTTGGTCAAGCTATGTTTCCCATGTAATTCGTCAACCGTAAAAAGTGCAATCAAATCCTAAAATTTATCGAACCGGTGCAATCGAGCGACTTCATTAACTTTTTGAGAATGTACTAACTTATCCAGTTTTTGGACTTGATTGTACGGACTTGACAGTTTTTAGAACTTAAGTTTTGGACTAAATTATATTTTTGTGATAAGTTTTAGAACTTGATCGTACTTTTTAAAATTTTTAGGGCTCAATCATATTTTCGTGATAAATTTTAGGGTTTTGGTGCGCTTATTGTAATTTTTAGGTAAAATGCTATAATAATCGCGACTTTGACAAGCAGAGACTCGGACACGGACGAGCCCGAAGATATTAGGGATCATAAAAAGAGGACGCTAAGTATGGCGCCAAGTGAGCACTGTACATAATATTTTACACACATATGATAGAAAAAAAATTATAATACTCAAGTAAACGCTATGCGAAAATGCGAAAATTATGATACTTAAGATGTTATTTTCTCCTTTCCCAGCTTTCGAAACGTTAGTACTTTTTCTTCTTGGACTTGGTTGGTGACTTTTCGGACTCGCAATGTTCCCAGGAAATTGTTCCCAACATCTCTGTACGGGATATCAGACCCTAATTTGTGCCCCACGATTTGCAATTCTAAGCGCAAAAGCAAAGTCTTCTCACTCGGCATTCATGAAGCCAAGTCTTACCGTGTGGACCGATCCTTGCAGAAAAGACATTCCGGCCTAACATGGATGACAGTCTTCCTACGTGGTACTAGGGGTGGTTGGTTCTCGATCGGATCCAGTTCCCATCAAGAATCGGAAATCGACAGTGATGCCGATTCCTATTTTTGGGAACCGGGGACCGGACCATCGGTTCTGTTCCCGGCTCCTGTCCGGTTTCCTCCGGCCCCCGATCTGTCCGGTTTCCGGGTGATTCTAAGGAACTAATAACATGAAGTTTTTCTCTTGAAAACTACTGTCATGTGAAACTATTTGTTTTGTGAGTTCATTCAGCTACCAAGGTCGGATCGCTCATGAACCGATTTATATTCTCGGCTCTCGAGGCATCAACCATCAAAATTCCCACTTAGATGTTTGTTCAACTTCAACCTAATATGGCACCTTTCGTCATGAGTTTATGTCTCTCGATCTGCACTTCAACTTCTCAACCTCGAGCTCAGGTTTTGCTGCTTCCACTTGGTTGAGTAACGCCAACTTTTCCTATACAAGATCAATTTTGCCAAGTGATAACTTTATCCCGAGGCAAAGCCATATAACATGGATTTTGATCTAAAGAAGAACATGGACCGGTATGAATTGGTGGTGAAGAGCATCCAGAAATTTCATAGCTAGAGCAATGTCATTGGCATCTAGAGGGCGGCGGTCGGCTCCCGATCCGGTCCGCTTTTATGCCCCTAGAATCGGGAACTGGACCGCCGGTCCCGGTCCGGTCCTGGCGATCTCGATTTGGGTGATCCGATTTGCTCACCTCTACGTAGTACGACCAACACCGATGTAAATATTTTTTTACATTTCTTTTAAATTTTATTTTTCTTTTAACAAAGTAAAAAATGGAAAAAAGAAAAATAATATATATTGTTTTTAAATTATGACACCTATGATGTCATTTTTTCCTTCCCCCTTAAGACGTTAGAATTTTTCTTCTTGGACTTCGTTGGTGACTTATCGGACTTGCCATGTGTAGGAATTGCGAAATCCGGAGAATTTGATGGAGAGAGTCGTTTAGGAGAATGATGTAAAGTCGACTTTCTTGGTATATGTCTTCACACAATCCTGCGGTATTCCGTGACGTCCGATGATGAATATGTAATCAAACTACTAGTCCGAGCTTTTATTTTCGACGATATTTATGTTCGAGACTCTTATTTTGTTAATATTTTATAAATTTTTGTGTGTTTAAATATAAATTGTGATAAGTGGATTGTATCAAAAAACGATGATCATTAAATGTGATAATTGATTTTAATCATTCAATTAAGAATACACGTGGAACCTGGATAGACTCTCAAACCTATGACATATGATAGGTTCTAGGTTCAAATGTATATATAGTAGGTTTTAGGTTTCAAAAAAGAATAACCTGTTTGGACGGGTAGATTTCAAATTTCGGATGAAACCCGTATGGAATCGAGAACCGTTCACATCTAATTTTCATAAATATTCATAATTTCAAAAAATCAAAAGGGTTCATCTCGTATCGAAAACTGTGTCGTTTTCGTTAAATTTACAAAGAACCTCTGCCCCTCGTTAATAAAATTCATAAGATAAATTTTTGTGGGATAGTGGATCACACAGCACCGTCGTAGGTACGCCTAGGTGAGATCCGTAGGTGAGCAACCCATCTGCCCGAGCGAAATCGAAAAAGAACAAATGATAGCTGTGCTTGACCCATTGATGAAGCCAAATCTTGCCGTGTTTGACTCGATTCTTCCAGAAGTGATAGCTGATAATCTAGCGGAAAATGGCACTCAGGGTACAGCTAAAAAAAAAAAATTCATACCTCTAATCGGCTGAGAAAAATTATCAAAAAATTCATAAATTTATTGTAATAATATTAATTCAGTCTTAAACTTTTTAATTTGACCAATTAAATCTTAAATCTATTAACGATTTGCTAATGTAGTCCTTCATGACAATTTTAGCTGGAATTTCTTCGACATGGATGACAACCATCGTATATGGCACAGCCAGATTGACTTGGACTATTTTTACGTTTTCTCACATTTTCTTCTCCTTTAAAAAAATTAAAATAGAAAAAAGAAAAAATGAATCATAAATTCTAAAAATTTGCAAAAGCTATCCACGTCAACAGGCTATGATGGCCGACATCTATGTCATCGACTTTTAAGTCAAAATTGATCGGAATGATTATATTGACAAACAATCGGAATGTTTGGGATAAAATTAGTCAAATTGAAAAAATTTAGAATTGAAATGACATTTTTTTTTGTGTGCCCATGTGCGCGTGAATATCTTGATAAGCTACTAACCATGTTCAAGTAAAGGTAGCACAATCATCAGTTTTACTAGGAATAACATGAGATAAATTAAGAAACTAAAAGGGCAGAGAGAACCATAATCAACAATTATAACACAATAAAATGTCGCACAATATTCGAGATGATAGTGAATTGAAATCATATATTATATTTGGACATGCAAATTTATTTCTTCGAGATCCCAAGATATTATGCTAAGGCCACAACCAATGATGTCACAGAATTTTTGTTCCTGTTTTTGTTGTTGCAAAGTAACATAGAATCTTCCGGTGGGTGTTTCCTCAGAATTTTAATTGGTGTTTATTATTTTTTTTTCTCAAGATACGAAATACTTGTTAAATTGAGATATCTATCGCGAACTGAAATCTTCAAATCATGAATCGGGAATCAAATTGAAATTGGGAGTTGGTGAAGTGCCTAAAATTGATATTTTGTGTCATGAACATTTTACGCGTTTTGCAAATAATACTATATGAGAAAGAATTTCTTCATTTCTCACATGATGGCTCATGGCAACATGCGCCTAGCACTCCGAATAGGAACTGATTGATTGCCCGGTCTGTCATGTTACACAGTGGTGGTAAGTTGCAGCCTTGCAGGAAACCCAAGATTATGGTGGATGGCCGCTGAGTACAAAAATTTAGTTGCTGATAGAACGCAGTCTGAAAAGATCCATGATTGGAACTTTTTTCTGCATGCAAGACGATTTTGCGTCTACATAAATCCGAAGTAAAGAAGGAACAACAAAAGAACAAGAGTCTAGAAACTTCATATAAATTTTCCATTTCAACTTACATGGACACTTTGGTTCCAAGATAATAACACTAGATTCATCAAGTACTATTAGCTCATTCTGAATTGACGGGATACTTACCTCCGAAGACACTAGTCTTACATGGGCTAAACACTCAACTTTTGCTGACAGTCAAAATATTTTAGCACTTAATTAATTAGTCTAGACTACTATGATTTTCATTAAAGATCTTAGACCTTATTTCATGTGGTTGACAGAGCGACGCCATTTATCAGACAATATCTTCTACAAATGGATCCAGTGAACGGCTTGAAGATGTTGCATCCCTCACAAGATCAGTGGCTGTCTCTGAATTTCGTAGGTCATGGAAAGTGGTTGAACAAGCTGATAGTTCCTAAGAAATCGTTTGCATTGACGGCCTAAGTTGGGAATTAGCAGATAAGCAACCGACTGTAAGCTTGAAGATGGTAAGAAGTTCATCCTCAATGCCTGGCATGGGCGTTGGCAGCCTGAATATGATATATTCCTCAAAACAACTAAGGTCTCCATCTCAAGTGGAGCAAACAGAGATGAAATGCTATCCCCGGATGTCTTCCTTTTATCACCCCGATGGCACTACTCCAAACTTATACACATCGCATTTCTCTGTCACCTTCATTGTGTAAGCAAGCTTTGCACAAAGTCAGCTTCATTGTGTAAGCAAGCTTTGCACAACGAGAGAGATATATGTATTATCATGAAGTCATTGCTTTAGCTCAACCTTAAATTAAGAGTTAGATTTTAGAAATTAACCTGGAACTACATAATCGTATGTGCCGATGATAGCACTCCGATTTGATGTATCCAGCTTCGTGGCTTAGCTGTGGCGAAGACGAAACATGCACCTCATACTCGAAATCATGCAAAATGTTGTTACTTGTAATATCTCGATGAACGATTGTATGGATAAAATCATGGTGCATATAAGATAGAGCATAAACCATGCCTTTTACGATATTCGTCCTCTTGTTCTAGTCCAACACTTTAGCTTCTTCTTCATTACTCAAGATTGTAGATAAGCGTCACGGGCTAGGAGATTGTGATCAACCCATGCGACGACTCGGGCTTCCTTTATATTGTTGGAGCGCCCGAGCTAAGCCTTTTCTTTATGTTTCACCTTCTTTCTAACATGGATTGCATAAAAAGAGGAGATGATTGAGAGGAAGAGGCTCTGGGGAGGAATGTTTTGTATTTCTTAGTGGATGATCAAATGACAAAGAAGATGCCTCTTTATATAGGAGAGGCCCTCGATTACAACCGTAAATCTATCTCTCATCTAACGGTTAAGATCTCATTTATCATCTCTCCAACCATTGACATTCAATGGGAAGATTCCAAAACCTTGCAAATTACGGATTCGCCCGCCCCGAAAACCTTCTCGAATATGATAGAAAACTAGTAGAAAACCCTATACAAACCCTAGGGGACTAAGACATAGCAAGTGTTGGGGCATCTCTCGGCCATCTCGCATGATCCGTTGGGGCACGAAAATCTTTGCAGCGGAGTTTTTGGCCACCCGCATCCTTCTCCTGGATCGTCGGCTTTTTCTCGGTTTTTGTTTTTGCGTCCACGAGAGCGCTTCTTCTTTGGCTTCAGGACTTGATGTTTTTTCGGTGCTTCGACCGCTCGTGAGTCATCGGTGACTTAGTCTCGTCTTGGCCACATCAATGTCTCCTAACTTGGGGAGCAACACACCGATTAGCACATAGTCTTGTGTTTTTGTGGGCAGCTCCCACTCTTCTTTGACTTCTCCAAAGGTCTGATTTTTGCGCTTGACTTGAGCGACGTCTCAACTCTTTTCTTCTTTTCCACGAGGAGAATCGTGTTGATGCTTTTAGGCTCTTTCACTTCATTGAACATCGGTACGACCGATGCGCCTTTATGATCCGTGATGATGATCGTCTTGGTCCTCAAATCAACCTTTGCTTAAGCGTTGTCAAAGAAGCCCATTCCGGCAAAAACTCGTAGTCGTTGAAGTTGGATTGCATCGAAATCAAGCTTTCTTTCCATCTCGACTTGAATTTCCACGCTTTTGATTATGCCATTGGCTAGTTGGTCCGAAGTGTTGAGTAGCTTGAAGAAATGTTTGGTGGGTTCCATGCGGAGTCCCGAACTGTACTTTACACATAGAAAACATAAGGTGTCATAACACATGAACCATGATTGTATCCCTACAAAGAGGGAGATATACATATTATCATGAAGACATTGCTTTAGCTCAACCTTAAATTAAGAGTCAAATTTTAGAAATTAACCTGGAGCTACATAATCGTATGTACTAACGACAACACTCCAGTTTGATGTATCCACTTTGAAGCCTAGCCGTGCCGAAGACGTAAACATGCGCCTCATACTCGAAATCAAACAGAATGTTGTTACTTGTAATATCTCGATGAACGATTATAGGGATACAATCATGGTGCATATAAGATAGAGCATAAGCCACGCCTTTTACGATATTCACCCTCTTGTTCCGGTCCAACACTTTAGCTTCTTCTTCATTGCTCAAGATTGTAGACAAGCTTTCACATAAATTAGGTCTAGCAATATTAAATTACAAAATGTAACAAGTAGATGTGAAACTTGCCTTAAAAATGCAAACAAATTCGACCTTTGGTGGAGATCACTTTAACTCTTCTTGCAAATCTCCCGAGAGTATTTGAATGAAGTGAAAATTTGAGTTCTAGGGAGTGAAAGAGAGTAGATTTTCGTGCAAGAGGGGTAAGTGAGAGAGAATGGAATAATGGTTGAGTAAAAACTTCAATTTTATCATAAAATCCCATTGGCTCTTTTGAGTGGCATGAATAGTGATTATGAATAGTATTATAAGATGAATCGTGTTCATGAATAGTGAAAATTGGGCATAATTCCCAAGAAACTTTTTGGCCATAAGTGGAGTAACATGTCCATTTTGCTCCATAAGTTTAATTATGTACATTATGTACATTAAACCTTAGTTTAAACTATAGTTTTAATTAACAATTCAATTAGAATAATATTAGTAACTTTATTATCATATAATTAGTCATGTGATATGCTCGAATTATTAGAATATTCCATTGATTCTATTATCATATATTATATGCTCTTGTTAATTTTCTTAGAGATTAATGTATACTATGGTCCTTTTAAATGATTTCTCAATATATTTGACTTAGTAAAATAAAAATTCAATTCATACTATAGTCATACTCAATTGAAAATGTAACATTTTAGGGTGTCCCCTTCGCATAATAATTGACCAAATTTCTCATTTGAGAAATTGTGCTCATATTGCCTATTATCGAAAATCACATGACATTAATCAATTCCAAGCCACATAATTTAATTATAATATGCTTATCGCCTATAATTAATATAGGCAAGAAAAATCAGCAGGTTACATATTAGCACTATGAAAGGACTGTTGGAAAACAGTTTGAGATGAAAAATCTAGACCCAACAAACTTCATCTTTAGTATATAGATAAAAAAGGGATCATGCGAATGGGAAGGTGTGGTTTAAGTAAGAAGAAATATGTTGAAAGTGTGCAAAAAAGTTCAACATGACAGATTGTAAACTTGTGAAGACCCCTTGTCGTGACCCTTTCCGCGACGCGGCGGCGAGTGGGCTAATGGGTCTCCCCTTCCAACAACTGCATGTGGACCATCGGACGTGGGCCCCTCCCAAGGCCCATTACCCAAATCGCAACGGAGGATAAAATCGAGTTGACCTTTCAGTATGGTGCAGTGACATGTGATACGTGTGCATACCCCGGAGTTGCCACCAATCATTTCTTGGAGGGTATGATTGGAAAACCCTATCGAATAGTCGGGAGCTTCTATTCGATTCTCGCGATAACCAGAGAAATGGGTTTGGGAACTTAGTTACGTCAATTGTCTTAATTGACGCCCTTTCGGTACCTAAATTGAATGAATTTTCTAATCTCGGATTTCATGCAGATGAGTGGGGTACGAATCCTAAATCAAGGAATTCATGCAGATGGGACTAAATACCCTAGCAAACACAATCAATAAAGAAAGTGCGCAAATCAAGGAATCAAATCATATGGATAAATCGCATCAAATCAACATGACATTCCTAGTAAAGCTCTATTGGCTTAAAGAACAATCAATCACAACTCGGAGGGTAGACATGAGTGATTTGGACATGATTTTCCTATGAGGGGCAAAATCGTAATTTTGAGAAAATCAAGACGATTTGCCAAAAAGGACAAAATCATCATTTTCGAAGGGATCTGGAATTGAAAACGTCAAAAATAGGATTGGTCACCTAAATTGACCCATCTCCTAATTTTCGACATTTTTCAGAATTTTTTTTTGAAATTCTTTTGGAATTTTTGGGGACAATTACCCATGAGGGGTAAAATCGTCATTTTAGAAAGGTCGGGAAAGAGGAATCTCAAAAATAGGATTGACCAGTTGACTGTGGCCACTCAATTTTTGAGAATTTTCTGCAATTTTTCCTAATTTCTTTTAATTTTCTATGATTTTTCCATTTTTTTGGATTTTCTAATTTTTCCATTTTTTATTTTTTTAAAAACATTTCGAATTTATTAAAAGGAAATTGGGCCAGGTCGGATGACCCAGCCCGTGACTCAGAGGCGGCCGGCCCGACCCGCGTGGGTCCGGATCGGCCTCGGCAAAACGACGCCGTTTTACCTTTTTTGTTTAAATTTTCAAGATTTTTGATTTGATTTGATTTTTTTATTCTGAAAATGAATTGTTTTTATTTGTTATTAAAGCTCGATCCAAAGATCAGAAACGCGACACGTGGCCAAACCTGGGCCGCGCGATCACAGAATTGTTTATTTCAGAAAATACAAGATTGTGACATGTGGCATTTCTTTCACCGTCGGATCAAAATTGGAATTTCTGTTATTTGTTCTAACAAACTACACTGACGTGGCCGCCACGTGGCTGCCACGTCAGCGCCATACGGGTGTTGACCAAGTCAACTTGCATTGACCTCTCAACACCTTCGCCTGAGAAGATGACCGGCGCCGGCGTACCTCACCGAAGTCTCGCCGGAACCCCTATTCCGTCACCAAAACGAACGCCAAAACACGCGATTTCTACGTCAAATGAATCCTCAGCTAACCTACATCAACATACTCCAGATTCAAATCTTAAAACCACCTAGAACAAGCCTAAACCGACGCACACAGTAGCGTTTTCCGGCGAAAGTTGCAGATCCCGACCGGCGACATATCTTTCATGTTCTACATTAAAAAAGTCATACAAATCAACGAGCAACCTCCAAAAGACGTGAGGAGACTTACCTGTACAAGAATGGAGGTCGAAGGCACCGCGAAGTAGCTTCACAAGTTCAAAACAGGTTTGGACGGCCGAAGGTCGGACTCGATGTTTCCCACGATGAAAATGCGAGAAGCAGACATGAATGGAATCAGGGAAGCACGAGGAGTAATCTGGACTAAAATTATCAAGAATGATACTCTAGATCTCAAGTTCCCATTAAAATCGAGCTTGAAGCTCGTTCTCGGTACTCACCGTTTTCGAGAATATGGGGCTTTGCCGCTAGGTTTAGGACCTTCCTGATGACGTCGCCAAGCTTGGAGGATGATTCGGGGGCCTCGGTTTTGCGCCGTTCATCGTGGCCAAACGATCGAAGCTCTCTCGGAGCTCTCCTTCATTGGCGGCCGCGCGAGCCTCCCAGCCTCTCTCTCTCTCTCCTCCCTCCTTCTCTCTCTCTCTGTTGTTTTTTTCCCTTTCTGAGTTCGTCCCTTAGTCGGTTTTTGTTAACTGAATCCTCTCCGCTCAACCGACTTCAACAGTTTTCCACCTCCCCGAAATTTTCCGTTTGGCGCCTCCAGCCCGTTACGGGCCATGTGCTCGCACCAGTTGAAACGACGTCGGACGGAGACATGGATTTCGCCGGAGAAGGATTTACCACTGGGCATGAGGAACCAATCTTCAATTCGGCTCCTGCAGGTTTGCACGCGAAGAAGAACCAGTTCTTTGGTTCTGTTCGTGCTCTGGGCTAACTTGGTCAACCGGTTGACTGGATTGGGCCATCCCAAACCGGTTTCATCTTTATTAGTCCGATTGACTGCCTATCTGACCTATTCTCATGAAATTAAGCTCAAAATTGAGTTGTACGGCGTGGACATTATCTAGGAGTGGCAACATTTAGTCCAATTGGTTCAATTTAGTGAAAAACCCCCAAATCGTAAGTTTGACCCGAATATAAAATCTGCTCAATTAGGGCCCTTATCGTTCCATTTTTGTCAATCTAACCTCACCAAAGAATGCCGAAAAACTTATGGGTCAACATTCATTTCTGCATGGGTTCGCCTTTAAAATGATCAATTCGGCACTAATTGAAAATCGCGGATTATATCGGAAATGCAAATAAGCACAATTTGCAATCTGCTCAAAAATCGAAATTGATTGGATCAAAATGTAATTAAAGGTGTAAGAATCAAATGTCAAAACTTGGACCTAGTGAGCAAAAGACTAGAAGGTCTTCAAATGAATTTTTTGGCTCAATTTGGGTTCACATTTATGAAGAATAATGTGATCCCATATTGAATTTTTCAAATTTTAAATGGCCAAAATTCAAAGGGAATTAAAATAAAAGCATTGGCTATTTTTCATATTTTTGGTGGCCACAAATGCTAATTTTGTGATTTTTGGGTATTTTTCTATTTTCTAAAAATATTAAAAATGCGTAAAATGCGAAAGCTATTTTTTTGTTCAAAATTGGTTCCTTATGCTAGGCCAAGGTTTCCAAAGTTGATTTCTCAATTTTATGAATTTTTATGGATTTTTTAAAAAATTTCAAAAGAAAAACGATTAAAAATCGCGTGTCAACACCCCTATATCCACAAGTTCTAAATTATCAGTGCTCCAATGTCTTAAGACCGAAGAGGAAGTTGAAGAGATGGCAGTAGTTCCATATGCAAGTGCGGTTGAGAGCTTAATAAATGTCATGGTGTGAGCTTGTCCAAATATTACTCATGTAATGGGAGTATTGAGCAAATAAATGTCCAATCCGGGAAAGAGCATTGGATAGCCGCAAAGAGGGTGTTTCGTTATCTTCGTGGTACGTCCGACTTTGAGTTATATTATAAATGCATAAAAAGCTCAAAGGGATAGCAAGCGTTAGAACTGAAGTGTTTTGTTGATCTTGAGTGGGGAGGTGACATTGAAAGCAGGAGGTCGACTAGTGGTTATGTTATTTCCTTATTTGGTAGAGTCGTGAGTTGGATGAGCAAGAGATAGAGCACGGTTGCTTTATCTACTATTCGGGCAAAATACATGGCTCTTACTCATGCCGCTAAGGAAGTAATCTGGATTAAAGAGCTTGGTTTTGACGTAAGAAGAAGTGAAGATTGGGTGTAATAGCCAGAGTACCATATTCTTAGCTAAGAATCCCGCATTTCATGAAAGAAAAAAGTACATTAACATATAATATCACTTCATCCGAGAGAAAGTAGAATAGAAAGTTATAGTCCTAAAAAAGTTGACACATAAGTGAATAGTGCAGATTCTTTTACCAAGGTAGTGATTATAGAAAAGTTTAAATGGTGTATAAATGTGTGGGTTCTAAAGAAGCATGTGTAGTATTCACCAAGTGAAAGAATGTTGAGGTGTGGTTCATACTCTACTATGACAGAAAAGTATGTGGATCCCACTCCACGCCGAGCGGTGGGAGTCTTGGGGTGGGGCAAAGTGCCCCTGGACATCGTAACGCTTTTACGATTTAAGCTCGTAATTTTTCATTAGTAGTTTGAGATTGGGTTTTTGAATAGTTATTGTTTATATACTCTTTTTTTCTTGTAATTGAGTGATGCAATGAGAGGTGCGATGTGCTAATTATAGTGGAATCCTCTACCGGACGTAGTCTTAATTTAAGGGTGAATCAGGATAAAATCTCATGTCTCTATTTCTTTTTCTTGCTACGTTTTACTTTGTGATTATGTGCCGATCCTAACATAACGAACGACATGGAGATTCGGCTAGTGCTTTTTATTAAGCCTTTCCCCCACTAAATACTAACCCAATTGTGATAGTAGATAGTGAGCCAAAGTGCTCATCTCCGATTGCATATACTCATCAATGTTGACCCCAACCCCAATTTTCTCAACGATCAACGATGTCCTCAACTGGAATAGCATCTCGACTAGTTGAAGGGTAAAGAAACCATCTCTCACTATAGAGGTCACGTGCTCACAAAAAACATATGGAGGTTTTCTCAAATGCTTAGGCAAATTTCTCATGATCATCCATATCTAACTTTGAAGAGTGAAACTCTAACAAGTGGTGCTTATAGTGAGGGTCTAATACAACAAGGAAAAAAATAAGACAACAGTATAATACTTATACTTCACTATCTTGAGAAGGTTTCAATAGGAATGCAGTCTTTTTTATTTTATTTTTGGTTTAACTTCGACCCTATCCTTATTTGATGAACATTTGAGAAAGCTACGGTGGATTAGCTTCAAGTGGAAAAATGCAGGTCGAAAGACGAGCTCATCTTCAAGCTTTAGGAACCTTCCCACCTAGCTTCTACTTTCACTCAGATGAGGACGCCAAGGCGTTCTTTTTCCCTTTTACGAACTTTTTGAAGTCTCTTTTCCCCTCATGATTTTTCTTACCCTTCTTGACGAACATAACTCTTCTATTTCTCTCGTTGAGTCGATCCCTCTTATCTTTCACAAGTGGCAAAATTCATATCTAAGTTGGCTTGGCCTGTTTCATTCGTGATGCCCGATACCATACTTCCAATGTGAATCATTTTGAGCGCGTCGCACATTCTTTTTGGAAGTTCTTATTTTCGAGAAATCTTTTGTACTTTCAAGAGATCGTGGCATCATCATCGTCACTTCACTAGTTTGATTGAACTGCTTATGATGTTGTGGCTTAAGGAGCAAGTTACCTTTCCTTAGTTGGTCCTTCTTGCGCTTTCATTTTGAGTTCATGTGTCAAGAAGCTTGCCAAAGAGTTCGTCCAAGGTCATTGTCGAGAGACTGCGTGCTTGAACAATTGTATCAACTTCTGCTTCCCAAGCCTTCGTCAAGGGTCTTAGGATCTTCTCGGATACTCCTTTCGCTAGAGAACCGTGAATAGTATGGGTGACTAGAGTAAACATCTCATAGCAAAGAGTTCATTAGCAAAGAGTTCAATAGGGTGAGTAAACATGCTAACCTTTCAACCTTTTCGGTCCCTTATAGGTTACTTCTAACTTTTCCCAAATTGCATTGGCACATTCGGAAGTAGAAATTTGATTGAATACATTTGCATCTAAAAAACAGGAAAAATTACCCAAAAAGTCTTAAGCCTATTGCATTGATGCCGATTTAATCATAAACCTTTCAATTGCACCAATTTTATTATAATTTTTTTTGCAATTGTGCCAATCAATTCATTCAGCCAATTTTTACCCCGAAGTCGGCGATATAGATCTTTGAGCCCTACATAGCACGACCGATCTTGACATGGACAAATCGTAATTGTCTCTTTTTTTTCTTAATTTTTACTATTTTTGTTCCTTTTTTGTCCCCGGCAAGTAGCCGCTGGGTGGGGTCCAGGCCCGATTTGCATTAAATTGGCATAGTTGAAAAGTTTATGATTAATTAGCAAATCTTCAAAAAGTTGCATATGATATTTGCATAGTTTTTGGGTGAATTTTAAATATTTGAGGGAACCCAAAAAACTGTTTTGTACTTATGTTTAATGCAAAAAAAAAAAAAACAAAAAAAGCTCTATGTAATGGTAATTGACTAAACACTCTAACCTAACATAGTCCTAGGATTAGTCGATACGCAGGTTGTGTATTTTGACCCCCAGTATATATTAGTGGGTTACTAGGCAAGGGGCAAAAGAAACTCTAGCTTAAAGACAGCCATTTAACGTTTCCTCTTGGTAGCGATTTATACTTTAGAATTCTGTGTCTCAGGTTTGGAAGAGCCACAATTTTGATTTGGTTAAAATATCTATTGGGTGGATCGCTTATTACCTATGATGCGCGAGTTATCAATATACCAATCAATCTAAAAATGCAATATTGTATCGATCAATTGAAGCGATTCAGTTTCTTTTATGTTTACCTATTAGAAAAGGTAATGTTGTCATATTTATGATTATGTGGTGCTTTGATTGATAGAGAATTTTAAAAATAAATTGCACTTTATGATGCATTGATAATAAAATGACTTATGAAGATATTGTGATTATGTTTAAATGTAATCTTTCTTTCGATAAAACAATGTGAAATCTTATCTCCTTATACATAAGGATAATCACTTGCACTGGAAATTAAGATGTCCTTTTCCAAGATTCAAACCGGGAGTCAAAGATTTGATTGGAGATTGGAAATAGAGCAAAGATTCATATTTGATACATGGGTCTGGGAGATTGAGAACGGAGTGAGTGATATGAATTGGAGGGTGGGAAAGGGGAAGGAAGAGAAGAAATGGCGATATGGATTAGAGAATACACACAAGTTCTGGGCTCGGGTTAGCAAAAAGAAGAAGAAGAATAGGAAGAGGAAAACCCGAAGGCTGGTCTAGACCGATCCGACCATGGCTTTTAAGTTTGGGTCACGTGAAATTAGAGTCGGGTTCGGGTCAGAGAAAAAAAAACTCTCTTATATTTCAGTCGGACAGCATGGAAACTCAAGATCCGACCTGACCCATTGACATTCCTACTAAGGAGGACATTAGACATTTTTAACAATTAAGTGTTTGATACCCACAGGGCGATTACCTAACAAATCTCATATTTTGACTTTGATGAGTACATATCCTACACTATTCGTTTCTCCTACTTAAATTATAAAAAATTAAAATCTAAACGGGGGGCCGCCACGAATAATTATTCTTTGAATCCAATAACTGGTGTACGTGAAGCTGCTGAAGCATAGTCAAGCATGAATAAATTGCAAGTACAAAGTGGACTTTAAAGATCCTTTCTTACTATTGGCATATGTCAAAGCAATTAAAGCAAAGTTAATCATGAATACAAATTTTATGGCGACATTCTCTGCAAACGCTTTCAGATATAGACTCACTGATATAAGTCTTATGTCGTGCGACCTGGGTTTGACATCGAAATCTTCACAGCGAGAAATTCAAAAAAAAAAAAAGAATTAAGAAAGTTCAAAAGTCAGGTTCGAACCATTTGGTTGCATAATATTGACAGCGAGTTCCATGGAAGTATTTCCTGACCTTTCCGTCGTCCATGCTGTAACTCTTTTTCGTCTCGTCTTCTATGAAATAGATGCGGTTTGGCTTGAATCTGGGGAGGCAAGATTCATCGGTGAATTTCACCGAGAAGGAAGAGGAGAGGTCATCATTTAAGAAGAGAGTGGCGTTCCCCAAGCTCTTCACCTCTTCCTGAGTTCCCTTCTCCAAATCCACTTTAAAAACTAGGAATCCATGCCCTTCGCCCCATACCTTCCGAGCCACCAGCAATGAGCCCGAACACTCCACGAGATACCAACAACAGTGAGAATTCTGCCTCAGAACCAGTCGGGATTCCATGCGACGCTCTCTCTCGTTTAGGGTCATTATTCGGTTATTCTCATCCAAGGCCACGAATAGCCCGTCATAATATATCAGTTGAAGGACGTCGGACAAAGGCAGATGCGCCGGTGGACTCACCACCGTCCACGCATCTTCTCGATATCTGTGAAAGGCAAGCTGTCTTTGTCCACACTGCCAATGAACATAGATCATGACTGTGTAGCTCCTGGACGAAGAAGGGCTTGAGGACAACGCAACCCTAATGATTCCAGCGGGGTAGCACCAGAGCATTCTTAGCCTGTGGAGTTTCACATTGGGAAGTGACTTCCGGTGAAGCTTCCCCAAGGTGGGGAGTCTGATGCTGACGCCCGAAAGCGGATTGAAGATGCGGCTCCTATTGCCACACTTTGACACGAGTATCCATCCTGGTGTAGACAAGGTCTCGCACCTAGATCCTGGCACCATCTCTCGGTTAATTCTCCCTCTGGAGGAGTGGAAGAACTGAATTGTCTTGTTGCCCTCGTAAATCATGAGCCACGGGGCTTTCAACTTTGCCTTGTACGCCTCTTTGGCGGCAGCAGCAGCGGACCGCCATGAGGTGCACGCCCCTCCAAAAGCTAAATAGTCTTTTATGGCTAGTCGACCAGCAATGAGTTCCAGGACATCCTGTGGGAGTTCTTCCCAATTCGCCATCACCTCTTCGTAGATTGTATGATCAATTTGCCTGGTTTGCCACTTTCTTGATGAATTTATTTGCCAAAACACGAGGCGGGTCCTTCCTTAAGTGAGGAAAGATAAGTTTTGGGGATTCAGTTTCCTTTTCTGTGTAGGATTACCCCAATCCAACCACCTCTTTCAATATGTTATCTCATAAATCTTATCGCTTCTTTTTAAATTTCTTGAATGAATATTCTTTTTTCGTGGCTCGTAAGATATTATTTCCTCTTGATTTGATATTTTAAGATTTAAATCTTTCTATAGCATAGATCATATCTAAACACAGTTTTTTTTTTCAAGTTTTTATGAATAAAATCCATAAAAAGACCCATACATACTATTTAATCGAGTGATAACCGCACCATTGTAACGACGCTTGAAACTGTAATTTGAAGGTAAATTGACTTTTAACACTTGAATCGTAATTTCTTCACTGTTTAACACTTTTTACATTTATATTCAGATCTTAGTCATGTGTTTGATGAGTTAAATCCCTCTTATCTTAGAAAAGAGTTCGGGTTTACTTTTCTAAATCGACAAAAGTTCAAATTGATTTCTTTCCTAACATATTTTTCTTATTTCTCTTCCCATGGGCAAAGCGAGGACACTTTCCCTAGGCGATATTTCAGTACACAAAAGCGACACATAGAATTAAGAAGATATTTGTCAAAACAAGAAGGAGGCTGGAAAAAAAGTTGCGTCAATAAGTAGTGACAAGCCATTATTGGACCATGACACTTGTTGCGACTTGGCGACAAATATTATCCGCTGGTGACATGATCTTTCAAGGGGAAATTTATACTAAAAGTGCCTAAATTTTTGTCCCCTGTACAATATCATCCTCTTATTAATTAGCTTACTGAGATTTGTCATTGAGACAGTCTAATCAATCTACCTCTTTAGAAAAATGCAGGTATGCTCAAAATAAGGAAGTGTTCCCAACATTTTTATTGTTCAAAAAACAAGGCATTTAGTTACGCATTCTCATTGTCTTCACTCACAATATGATTTTTTTTTTGGTCAATAGAATTAGATGGTTTAAATAGTGAGAAAGTGGACAAAGTAGGGTACGTATCTGTTGCGCGGAACCAAGCGATCGAACGATAAAATAGACGAACAAGAAAATAAATCGGACACCGGATGTACGTGGTTCGGTCGTAGAGACTTACGTCCACGAGGAGAGCAAGAACGAATTTCACTATAGAACGAGCGATACACGGAGATTACAAAACCACACTCGGGTTACTCAAACACTCTCGGTGTTTCTCAAGCCTCAATTACATCCAAGAACGCACACAGTATTTAACCCTCTAACTTCTCGCGAAATAATCTTTCATTCTCTCAAAAGAATTAAAACACAAATCTTATGACAAGATTCAATCGGTGTGAACTCTAATATTCTTGGAGTAATTCATGAGTTCCCTCTGGGCTAAGCACTTGTACAAAAACGGCGCTTCAAGAACGCTTCTTCGTTGGATCAACAGCCGGCGTCCTAAACAAATCAAACCCACGCAAATATATATGTGTTCACGTGAAACTCTTGCAGAATCAGGTTAGCAAATATCCTTTTGTTTTCTTTTGATTTTAAAGCACAAAAGGACAAAAGGATAAACCAAATCTTTTCTTTGTTCCATGGTTGACCGAGTCCCACTCTAAGTCCATGTACAGTTTTTGCTTTTCAATTCAAAATCTCGTACTTGGATTATTCCAACAATAAAGAAGATTTCCACGGATAACCTTCGCAAATATTCTAACTTATCTTGAGTCGGGTTTCGTCCAATGAGCTCAAATTCGAGACATATTTTAACAATCTCCACCTTGGCTCTACGTTTGAGCCAATCTCAATCGCTTCTCTAAAATTCGAACTGCATTGCTACTATCCCAACAGCCTCAATGGGCTCAACCGCCATGGATATCTTCCAAGTCTAAGTCGCGCTTGAGCTTCGCTTATAACCGAGGACCTCATAAGAATACCAACTCCACATGTACCTTTAACTACTCTACAAGAACTTTCGGATACGAGCTTCCTAACCACGGATAAAGCAAAACCACCGTTGCATCCATATCCTGTCGGGAGATCGAATACGTACCTTGTCAATATCAGCGATCTACAGAACCATTGGCTTTACGAGGCTCCACCACGCTATAAGCACCATATGTGTCGATTACCATGCTAGTATTCGCCACCTCGGGAGTTTCTGGTTGCAACTCCACCTCAAGCTGAACACCATCCAGGATCCGTATGAACACCGCTATAATCACTCCTAATTTGATGTACTGGAGACTCGTCAAAGGTAACTTTTCTGTCGCAAACAGGTGAATTTATATTCGAGCACCACAAATGAAAGCCCCGTTCACCTCGTGCATAGCCATGGAATATGCACATTGCCCTTACATCGAGCTTACCATCACTTACTCGATAATAACATGGGCAATCAAACATTCTAAAAGTAGAATAATCAGCAACGTTACTTGACCACACTTCTTCGGGAGTCCGATATCCGATCGCAATCGATGGAGATCACGTTCATCGGGTAGCTCGCTATACTAAGCCTATCCGTTAGAATTCTTCTAGTCATACTAGCACTAGAGATTATTTTACGAGCTGTCTCTAATAATATTCTCGCTCATCAATTCTCAGAACCTGTTTATGGTTTACCGACACTAGTGCGGTGTTTCACTATGCCATTTGTCATGCAGAATTTATTTACCAGCTTCGAGCAGGACTCCATGCTACTATCGGTTCGCATATGCTTGATCAACTTACCGGTCTCCGTTTCGATCAAAGCTCTCGATCGCGTATTCCCGACAACAACATCAAGCTTGTGCATCGGCATAGACACCAAAGTCTTCCTCAAGCGGTCGTTAGACTCTCGAACAGATTTCGACGTCTCCGGAGCGAAACCCGTCAATGTCTCACCTTGAAGTTCATACAGGCCACCATGCTTGACTCATTTCATTATCACCAGGGCACCTCGAACAATCTTTATAACTCCACATTGTGAAGAATACCCGCATCCAGTGAATCTAGAGCACCCAAGGAAATTAAGTTCTTTTTCAATTCGAACGTGTCTTACTCCGGTCAATGTCTACACAATACTATCATGCATCCCGATTTTAACATCACCAACACCCATAACATCGCATTCATCGTTGTTCTCCAACCGCACTTTACTACTATCCATGCACCGATAAGTAGCAAATCAGTTCCTATTTGGTGTAGCATGAAAAGAACAACCAAAATCAAAAACATAATCCATCCATCAAACGACGAATTCTCGGTGACAAACAAGATTCTATCGACACCATCGGAATCATCGCCCTATAATTGCAACATCATCAACATATTCAACTCTAATTCCCTTGCCATTATCATTTTTCAGCTTAAGGTAATCCCTTCTAAGATGCCCTCTCTTGCCACAATTCCAACACATAAGCACCACCAGTTCTAGATCGATTGCGTCTATTCGAGTTCATACTACTTCTACTACCACGAGTATCAGTTCTTCCCGTATTTTCACCTACTAAAGCGGTAGATACATATTCGCCGATTCTCTTCTACGGATGTCCTCACTTAAAATCAAATCTCGAATACTATCAAACGTCAAACTTGTTGACCTAGAGGAATTACTAACAGCGAAGAATGATAGTATTCCAACTATTAGGCAATGAAGATAATAGAATCAAAGCACATACCTCATCTTCAAAGTCAATATCAACTGAACTCAATTGACTAACGATCACATTGAATTCATTGATATGATTAGCAACAGACGCACTTTGGCTCATCTTCAAATTAAACGGACGTCGCATCAAATAGACCTTGTTGATCGCAGAGGGCTTCTCGTACATGTCCGATAGAGCTTTCATCAAGCCCGTAGTGGTCTTCTCTTTGACGATATTAAACGCTACGTTACGAGCCAACGTCGCCGAATAACACCAAGTGCTCGTCTATCCAAGCAATTCCCAATCGGCTTGCTTCATCGTCTCCTGGTTTCTCCCCAAACAGAGGCAAGTGCAGCTTCATCTCGATAAAGATAGTCTTCAATCTCGCATCTTCCGAAACCAAAGTCCTTCCCCTCAAATTTATCGATTTTCACTTTTACTTCTTCGTCGCCATCGATTCGCTTCAACTTGAGCAAACCTAGCTCGATACCAATTGTTGCGCGGAACCAAGCAATCGAACGATAAAATAGACGGAACAAGAAAATAAATTGGACACCGGATGTACGTGGTTCGGTCGTAGAGACCTACGTCCACGGGGAGAGCAACAACGAATTCCACTATAGAATGAGCGATACATAAAGATTACAAAACCACACTCGGGTCACTCAAATACTCTCGGTGTTTCTCAAGCCTCAATTACATCTAAGAACACACACGTATTTAACCCTCAATTCCTCGCGAAATAATCTTTCACTCTCTCAAAAGAATTAAAACACAAATCTTATGACAAGATTCAATCGGCGTGAACTCTAATATTCTTGGAGTAATTCATGAGTTCCCTCTGTGCCAAGCACTCGTACAAAAACGGCGCTTCAAGAACTCTTCTTCGTTGGATCAACAACCGGCGTCCTAAACAAATCAAACCCACGCAAATATATATGTGTTCACGTGAAACCCTTGCAGAATCAGGTTAGCAAATATCCTTTTGTTTTCTTTTGATTTTAAAGCACAAAAGGACAAAAGGATAAACCAAATCTTTTCTTTGTTCCATGGTTGACCGAGTCCCACTCTAAGTCCATGTACAGTTTTTGCTTTTCAATTCAAAATCTCGTACTTGGATTATTCCAACAATAAAGAAGATTTCCCCGGACAACCTTCGCAAATATTCTAACTTATCTTGAGTCGGGTTTCGTCCAATGAGCTCAAATTCGAGACATATTTTAACAATATCAATAGTTGATGAAGAGAAAAAGAATGTGATGACGATAGCGGGAGAGCGAAGAAAATGTGAAACAGAAAGATTACCACCGTATCCTTCAATTGAATCAACTCATCAATCCAAGAGAATATTTTAGCAAAGGTCAGGCATAGCACGAGATTTTATAGCCAAAATTTACGAAAAAGTAGTAAATATAATTTAATTGATTTAGTTCATCCAAACTTCGTTGTGACATAAGAAAATACTTTCATTCCATAATTCGTCTTTAATGTTATTCATATTTAATTTGATTTGCATTTACATAATATTAAAATCATTTTAATCAATGCTAGTTTGTTGTGCATTCTTATCATCTTCACTCACTCACAATACTAAAAGTAAATTGGTTTAGAGAGAGAAGGGGAGTTTATCAATAGTTGATGAAGACAAAATGGTAGTTGGAGAGTGGAGAAAGTGAGAAAATAGAAAAATTAACATTTAAGTAATTTCTTTAATAAATGGTATAGCACGGAACTTTGTAACTGCGTTTATGAAAGATAGTAAAGATACATCTCAGTGGATTAATTATAAAATATACTATAAGGGTATAACTTATTCGAGTGTATTTTTCAATAATTTAGTTGTCATATACATAAAATATTGAAGAATGAATTGCAATTATCTTGAGTAAAGTTTTGCGACGTGAAGAACAACCGTGTAAGAATTTTACAAGGAAGATTAACTCATATCAAGTACTTTTGTCTCTCCCAATATTTAATCAATGCTGACTCCAAAAAGTCCGATGAAAACAACCTTTGATTCTTATTGACATCTTGATTGACTGACCGTTGCAACGGAAGCGAAAAAAACATACACAGAACACAAGGATTTACGTGGTTCGATCAAGGTGATCTACGTCCACGGGCGAGGTAAAACGAAAAATTTCACTATGATCAAAGAGAGTACAGATGATAGAATAGCACACAGCTCACAAGTCTCTCGAAAGTCAACTCTCCGCGTCGCGAACTAAATCTCCATTTTTCCTCCACTTTTGGGCCGCACAAAAAATATATCGGGTCCGGCAATGAATCGGACCGAGTACATAAAATTCAAGACATATTTAACACTAACATTGTGTTACCCTCAACTCATGCTGCAAATTATACGGAGACAACTTGGTTAAAACTCTCGCTACCCTTTGTCCAACTTTTTAGGTTAACTTGTCTACGTATCAAAATTTTACATACCATGTTAATAAGAAACTTGTTTTCCGTAGCAGTAAATATAAATTATTCATATGTTGAAACAATCAAGTTTTAGTTAATGTTTTCAATCTCTTTCATTACATGTTACGTCCATCGATATCTGGATTCGAAACATCTCATCCTACAAACGCATATATCATGTTTGGGGAAAGACTAATAGAATGGGCTATCTACTCCTTTTACTGAACCATCCCAATAGCTTGAGACTTCAACCTATACTATGCAAATATCTTTGGAACTCGAAACATCTGTATGATTAAAAATGTTAGCATTGAAACTTATAATTAGCAGACCCAATAACTCGAGTTCTTAATAAGGCAATGCCAAATTTAACACAAAGAAGAAGAAGATTAATTGGAGACATTCGGATGCTCACGTGACATGAAATGCCCTCTTTAGGAAAATGGCCAAGTTGGGGTTGTATGGGAGGTCTTCCATTTGGACGAAACTGTACACGTAATAATGACGTGACAAAAGGCTAAGTGGAGATTGCCACTGTCATGTAATTCAATATAGATTCATTATAAGAGAATATTATCCAAAAACTCTCAAACCTATTACGTTTTGCCAATTCAATCATAAATCTTTTGCTTTTTTGTCGATGAAGTCCATTCGATCAATTTTGGCTGAAAATCATTAAAGCGGACGGCGACCATCCCACGTGGCACTGCCGGCACTGGCGTGAATAATTTTCAATAAGTATTTTAATATTTTTTATTTTTAAAGTTTTTTTTCTTCTTCTTTTCTTTTTTTCCTTATTTGGTTCATAGGGCTGGCGGCCCCGTTGGCCTGGTGAACTAAAAAGAAACAAAAAAGAAAAGGAAAAAATAATTAAAAAATAAATGTCCAAAAAATATTAAATTATTAAAAAAAGTATCCGTGGCGAGAGCGGCCATGTTACGTAGGAAGGCGGGCGCCCATGTCGGTGATTTTTGGCTAAAATTAGTTGGATGGACTCAATTTGCAAAAGATGGAAAGGTTTAGGACTCGATTTACAAAGTATTTAGGACTAAATTAGCAAAACAACAATAAATTTAGGATTTTTTGGACAATTCTCTCAATTATACAAATGGTAATGACGTGACAAAGGCCAAGTGGGGGTTGTCCTTTGCCAAGTGATTCAATGTGGTTCCTTATAACGACATTACTTATGTGAATGGGAAATTTCTTACATCAACGTTGTTCAACCTTGTAAACCAATCTCAACAACATACAATGCCAAAATTTTCTTTAAAACACTGCAAACATTTATCTATTGAAAAATGAATCTAAATATTCATCTTTCGTAATTTCATCTAAATTCACAAAAGACCCCCACCTTAGAAAACTGTTTGTTGGCCTAAATATATATCTACCTATCTCTCATAAGTTGAGCGTGTTTAGGTATTCAATTATATATCCTACAGCTGGGTATGAAATGCAAGTATAATATAATGATTAATATTTTTTCCCAAACAATAGTTACACTTAATTAGCACCGAGATATAGAACTCATTAATCATTGCCACTTACGAATAAAATTTGTGCTTTGCTCATATGATTCTTCATGATAACATATGAAGATGTAAGTGAGGAAATATATTTTTTCCTTATCTTTCCAATAGGTTACAGACTCCTTCTTATAGGATTTATGTACAAGGTCAAAAAAGGAAGTATATAACAAAAAAGGAAATAGACAGCTATTCCTCCGAATTAGGTTAATCTAATATTCTCACAATCGCTATGAATATAACAGCTAACTAATAGGACTAATTAGACAATTATCAAATACAAGAAATCAATTAAGGACTAATTAGACAGCTAGCTGATTTTGGGAATAAATTCTCAGCCGTTTCAACATTCCTCCTCAAGCTGGCTTCAAAATATCCTCCATCGTCAGCTTGTTCATTAATCTGTCAAACCGCTTCTTCGTAGCCCTTTCGTAGGTATATCAAGAACCTTGCTCATTTGTTGGAATATATGGCATGCAAACCTCGTCAACTGTCAATTTTCTCTTTAATAAAATGCTTATCCACCTCTATATGTTTTGTACGATCATAGAGGACCGAATTATGTGCAATTGAAATTGCTGCTTTGTTGTCATAGTAGACATTCATTGGTGTGGAATCCGAAACCTTCAGTTCTTCCATAATCTTTTTAATCCACATCACCTTACACATACCAAAAGCTACTGGATCAATATTCGGCTTCAACACTATTTCTTGCCGCCCACATTCTGCGTCTTGCTCCTCCAAGTAACAAGATTACCGCCAACGAAAGTGCAATAACTAGAAGTAGAACTCCTATCCGAAATACTCCCGGCCCAATCTGCATTAGTATATACTTCTATCTATAGATGTCCATGCTTCCCTGAACATCAAACCTTTTCGGGACATCCCTTCAAGCATCGCAACATCTTGTAAACAACTTCAAAATGCTTTGGACCTGGTGAATGCATGAAATGGCTTACCATGCTTACTGCAAAGGCTATATCCGGCCATGTGCGGGACAAGTAAATCAGCCTCCCAACCAGTCTTTGATACTGTTCTTGATCCACTACTTCGTTCTTTGTAGGTTCTAGCTTCATGTTGGTTCCACATGTGTATCTGCAGCCTTACACCCAAGTAAACCTGTCTCCTTTAGCAAATTGAACATATATTTGCGTTGATTAACAAATATAACCTCCTCGGACCTTGCAATTTCTATACCAAGAAAATACTTCAAAGTGCCAAAGTCCTTAATTTCAAACTCAACGGCCAAACTACTTTTTAGATTTTCTAGTTATTTGGTATCATCTCCCGTCAATATTATGTCATTGACATAAACAATAAAGATAGCACTTTTGCCATCCTTTAAGTGTTTATAGAACATGGTGTGATCTTCTTGACTTTGACATGAGCCGATTCTCTTTATAACATGCCCAAACCGCTCAAACCCTACTTTGGGTGATTGCTCCAATCCATACAACGCTTTCTTTAGTCTACGGACTCTTTTTTTGCTGTCTTCTTCCTCAAAACCAGGTGGCATGTCCATCAAGACTTCTTCTTCCAAGTCACCAGTTAAAAAAAGCATTCTTGACATCTAACCGATGTAAAGTCCAATCAAAATTAGCAACCAAGGATAATAAAATTCGAATAGATTTTACCTTGGCAATTGGAGCAAATGTCTCATGGTAATCAACTCCATAAGTCTCGTGTGAATCCCTTCGCCACAAGTCTCGCCTTGTACCTCTCAACACTTCCATCCGCTTTACACTTTATTGTAAACACCAATTTGCAGCAAACTATTTTCTTCCCTTTTGGTAAATCAACTAACTCCGATGTGCCATGTTTCTCAAGTGCCCTTATCTATTCCTCTATGTTGACACCTAATTTTTTTATCACTTTTATTTTTGGAAAATTATTTAAAAATAACTACAAAAAATTATAAAAATTGTAAAATCAACTTTGGGAGCCTTGGCCTTTCCATAGGAACCAATTTTGAAAGAAAAATATTTTTTGTAACTTTTAATATTTTTTCAAATTTATTTTATTATAAAAATAGCCATAAAATCATAAAACAAATAGCATTTGTAGTCTGAAAAATACCAAAAATTGTCAATATTTTTTTTAATTCTCTTTTCACATTGGTCACTTTTAATTGCAAAAATTTGACTTGGATTATTGACAAACATAAACCCAAGCCGAGCTTAAAAATTCCATTTCGAGTCTTTTAATCTTCAATTTTCACTTTTTCAAAAGCTATGACATTGGTATCTAGAGCTTTGAATTTCATTTGGGTCCATTTGCCACCAATTTGTTCAATTTTAACCAGAAGGACTTATATGCACAAAAATCTTACAATTTAGTCCCCGATTTTGCTCTAAATGAAATTAAACTTTTTCCAGCGACATCCACAAAAATAAAAACCCTCTTCCCTATATTTTTCATTATCTCGGACCTATTGGTGACCTTGGTTCGAGTCGATTTGGTCGTTTGAGCTTCGAACAAATCAAATTTCATTTTAGGATCTAATGTACAATTTGAGGTTTTTATCGAATTTCAAGCTATTGATTGATAAAAATACCCATTTTACATGAAAAACATGTTGGGGAACCCAATTTTGGCATCAATTTTATAATAAAAAAAGGTCAATTTTTAGTTCAATTTTGCGAATTGGGCGTGACCGGGTCGGGCAGATCCGACCCAGTGACCCGACACTTGTTCATTGTCTTCTTCATCAGCCCATTTTCACACAAAAACGACCCCGACTTGTAAATCCCGAAATTGACCACCAAAACGACCTCAATGAGCGTTGCAAATGGATGGGCATTCTCGCTAATTCACATCCGCTTGCATTGGGCGTCATTTCGTGGCTTGACGTGTCCCGGAATGAGCCGTGCAAAACCATTTTGAGGGCAGGCCGCACGGGGAATATCGGCGGACTAGCACAAGCTCGGGCAAAGCCGATATGAATGAAACGAGGATGGTATAGAGAGTGAGGACGATAACTCATTCCTCCCGTGGGTCTTGGCCATAAGAAAAAGAAAAAAACGAGGGAGAAAGAGGTTTTTGAGCTCGATGGCCGGGAGTGTAACCAGGAGCTCTCGAACTCGGCCATAAAAAACGAGGCAAAAATCGAGCTTCAAGACAAATCGCTCGAGCTTCCTAAAGGCCCGAGGAACCATTCGAACCCATTTTTTGAGAGTTTCGTCATCAAAAGCGATGAGTGCCATTTTTATCCTCAAGCTCGAGTCCATGCGGTTGAGCTTCATTTTCAGTGTAAACCTTTATCATTCTTGGTTGATATGCATATAGAACATCCTCTAAGCTCATTTTCATGGTTGTTTTGCATTGGTTTTGTCTAAAACCCCAAGGTTGAGCCCCAACACCCGCCCCCTCCCACCCCCCGAACCTATCACGGCCTCCCGAGCTCGTTTCGAGCTAAACCGAGACTCCCAAGGTGCGGATAAGCATTATCTCACCCCTTAGATGTTTGTTAAGTGATTAGAATCAAGTTTGAACGTAAAAAAAATTTCGTGGAAAAACTCTCACCTGAACCGGTACTGTGCCGGTCGGTTTGGTTGGGTTTGACGTGTTATTTAGGTGGAAAATGCATGTATGATGGTGTGGGGCATCCGAGGAGTGGATGGGTGTCAAAATCGTGGGTTTAAATCAATGTTTTTACGTCGATTTCGACTTTTCAGCAATTCTCGCCGATGCCGATCATCTTCTCCGATGGCCATGTTGACCGGGTCAATATTTGTTGACTAATCAACACCGATGTGGCGCCATGTCGGCCCCGGCCATTTCACATATTTTATTAAAAAAGAGAGAAAACAAAGCTAGATCGGACAATCGTGGATTAGCCACGTGTCGCAATCCGGCATTTTATAAAAAAATTAAAATAATTTTTAGATTTTTAAAATGATTTTCGAAAAATATAAAAATGTGGATCGACGGCTATAATTATGCCAAGTGGCACACTGTGGATTGTCTCGATCGGTCTTATTTATCTAGTTTTATTAAATCAATATCGGACGCACCAAGAGAAGCCACGTGGCACATCCTGGAGGCGTCGATGGGGGAACTTTCGGATAATTGGAAAAATTGATAAAAAAAAATAGAAACATTTTCAATAAAGCTAAAACTATGTCGTTTTAAGCCGGTTTGGACCCTTGTGGTCCCGGCCGGTGTCCGAGAGGCATGGGTCGAGTTGACCCGGTCGGATAATTAGTATAATTAAAAAAAGGATAATTAATTAAATAATAAAAAATTAGGAAAATCATTAAAAAATGGGAAAAATCATAAAAACAAAATTCAAAAAAATTGAAAAAGTTCAGAAAAATCCCAAAAAAAAATCCCCAAAAATAGGAATGGCCACAATTAATTGGAAAAATTATGTTTTGGGTATTTTACCCTCGAACTTTTCAAAAAATGACGATTTTGCCATTCTGGTAAATTGTCCCCAAAAAAAATTCTAAAACTCCTGAAAAATAGGAAATGACCACAATCAACTGGTCAAGACCTATTTTGGGTATTTTAACTCTCGATATTTTCGAAAATGATGATTTTACCCTTATGACAAATCATTTTCAAATCTCTCCCAAATCACCCATGAACCATAATCACCAATTTTCTCGGCCTTTAGGGCTATATTAGGGATCCCTTGATGTGCATTGAGGTGGTTTATTTATGTACTTGATTGCGCTTTCATTATATTAATTGTGATTGATAGGATTAGTTTTCCGATCTGCATTAAACCCCGAATCAAACTCACCTCACCCGAAATTCGCGCCCGCATGAAATTTTAGTTAGGAAGATCGCTCGTGTTAGGTATCGAAAGGGTGTTGGTAATGACACCGACGTAACCGAGTCCCCCGAACCTAAAATCTATGATTCCGTAGAATCGAGCGATTTCTCCCATCTCGTTCGTGGAGGTTTCCAGTCTACCTTCCAAGAAAGACCGGTGGCGACTCCAATTGTATGCACACAATGCATATGCCACCCTACGACACTAAGGTCGAACCCGATCTATTGTTATCGTCAAATTTCCTTAAAAAATCAACTCCCGTTGCGATTTGGTATGGGTCCCGGGAGGGCCGGTGTTGAAAAAGCTCACTACACTCGGAGGTGGGGCTTATCGGCAATCCATTAGCCTGGACGACATCCTTGCGGAGCGGGCGGGTCGTGACACTCTCTTGCCACTTTCCACTTTGGATCATTCAAGGCTTCTTGAATATTTCTAGGAACAGATATGTGAGATAGATTTGCAACAAATGCTCTATAATTGCACGACTGACTTTTGATAGGACACATGATTTGCAATAGAGTATTGAGTACAAGACCTTACCCCTTTTCGAAGTGCTATAGGAATATTAAGGATAGAAGGATTCAAATCAAAAGAATATACTGAAGGTAAAATAGGATCGGAATTACCGGAAGGATGAGAGGAGTCATCTTTCGGGGCTTTAGACTAATGCGGTTCCGGAATGGGATGGTCTCTTGCTGTTTGAAGTGTCTTTCTTCAAAAATAAATATGAAATTCAGAATCTAATACTTTTTCTCCCCGTTTTTGAAATATCAATACTTTTTGGCGAGAGAAGGTGTTTGGAATAACACGGGAGATAGAATAGATTTGGTTGGAGTCAAAATCGGGGTCGGATTAGGGAGAGATACACCCAAAAAATTATCTTCACTATCTCGCTCCCCTTGAAGAAATTTTTCCAGAAAAAAAGGTTGTAGTTCAAGAAACGAGACATCAAGCCTAACGTAGGTTTTTTTGGTTTGAGGATCATAGCACTTGTAGCCCTTTTGAGTTGGAGAGTATCCAATGAAAATACATTTTACAGCTCTAGGATCAAGCTTAGACCGGAAAGGAGCAAGTAAATGAAAGACCTTTAAAAGCAAATTCGAATGAATACGGGCTATTGAAAATTTCTTTTTGAAACACTCTAAAGGTGTGATATATCGAAGAACCCGGGTAGGCATCCAATTAATTAAATATGATGCAATCAACACAACCTCGCCCCACAAGTACTTAGGAACATTCATAGAAAACATTAGAGTACGAGCTACTTCAAGAAGATGCCTATTTTTTCTTTCAACAATACCATTTTTTTTGGGGTGTGTCATGATAAGAGGATTGGTGTTGCACACCTTTTTCCCTTAAAAAAACCCCAAACACTGATTGGAAAACTTTATGCCATTGTTAGTACGCAAAATGTTGGTTTGAGTTTGAAAGAGATTTGCGACCACGTGATAAAAATCCTTGAACAAATTTTCAACCTCGGACTTAGCAATCATTATATAGACCCAACTCAAGCTTGTGTGATCATCGGTGAAAGTCACAAATCATCTTTTTTCGATCATTGAAGTAATAGGCAAGGTACCCCAAACATCACTATGAATTACGTAAAAAGGTTTGGACGCACGATAGAATTTCATAGTATAAGAGACTCGAGTACTTTTAGAAAGAAGACAACTTTCACAATGAAGTGATGACAAAACTACACCCTTAAGCAAAGACGGAAACAAATGTCTTAAATATTCAAAACTAGGATGTCCTAGTTTATGATGTCAAAAGTAAAATCTATTCTTGGACAGGAGATGAACAAAAAGTACTGCACGCCTAAACTTTTTATTTTTTATTTTTATCGAAGACGGACTCATCAAAGTAGTAGAGACCATCGACCATTCTAGCATTGCCAATCGTCTTCCCGAAATTTGCTTCGAAATTCATAACGGGAGTCAAAGAAAATGACATGACAATTATAATCTTTAGACAATTTGCTGATAGACAAAAGGTTACAAGCAAGTTTAGGAACATGTGGGACATTCGAAGGTCTATAGAATCTGAAATTTTTATAGAGCCAAGATGAAGTCGACGATGGAGGTTTACTAGTGCATCGATTCACATTAGATTTGGGGAATTTAGGGTTTTGGGGTGGGTTGTTTCAACAACTTTGATTGATCATCGTCGAAGATGATGGAATACTAGAGAAACTATGGTATATTCCATGCCCGGATCCGAGTGAGGACCGGTTGGCCCGCTAACCTTCCCGGACCCCCCACCGGCGGGGGGTGGTAGCCATAGGTGGAAGGGGCAGCCCTCTCGCTTGTGTCTATGTGTTTGTGTGTGTATATGTTTTTTTTTAATTTTTGATAAAAACAGAAAAAGGAAAAACATAAAAAAAAAATCAAAAAGGCGAAATGTCAAAAATACCCTATAGGCCAAACCCTTTTTTGAGACTCCATCACTACTTGGGATCCTTGTTTGAAACATGCTATGCCACTTTAGGCTCCTATTTGAAATAAAATTCGAACATTTATTTGAAAAAATAAAAGCACTTTGAGACCTTATTTGAAATTTTCCCGTCAAATGGTTTTGAGAACCATAATAAACAAGCAAACAAACGGATTTTTTTTTTCAAAAAGTAACGATCATCATGCAACTGTAAATGGTTATCGTCTCAAGGTCTAGATAAATTAGAAATTAGTAAGGAAATCAAGATTATCTACACTCAACAAGAATATGAGCTAGGTTAAGTGGACTTAATTGAATAAGTTCTATGGAAACCCTAACTTTTACTCCAATTTTTTAGAAATAAATAATCAAAAGGTCACTAAATCTATTATATAGAGGTCAATTCAATCCTAAACTTTTTGATTTCGTCAATTTATTCATAAACTTTTATGTGAAATTGTGGCGTCCCAAGCGCGCCAACCCTTACTAATTGCGCTCCACTTTAATATGGTAATACATATAATAGGACGCACACGTAATGAAGATAAACTAACATTTGAGAGCCCACAAGCCAAATAGTTAAAACAAAACAACATATAGCCTTGGCTGGTAAGGCCTTTATAAGTTTTCCTATACCGCACCTATTTCCTACAGTCATCCAAAGTGTAATCCAACCAGCGGATCATTTGACTTAACACTTATTCATATGAAGTTATTCCGCAGAAAACAACCGGGATGGTAACGAACGTCGTCTCCCTAATCCTTTGTCCTTATCGTCCAGCTACCACCATTGTTACTACCCCTCTTGGGCACTAGCCAAAAGTGTACTTCCTGGCTCTTTGCTGACTAATCTAAAATAGGTGGAAGTCAATGGAGTGATTTTAAAACTCAGCAGCAGAACGTCCAACTTAACGGCTAAACTAGTTATCAATAGCAAGATTAAGCACAACACAACAAAAGATCGCATGCCAAGTCAATCTTTCACCAATCCTCCGGCAACTAAGCCTCCACATGAATCATGAATCACAAGCGCATGAACACTCGTGGGATAGTGCTACTTAGGGGTGAGCAACCGGACTAGGTTTACCTAGTACCCGAATTGGCCCACTCGAAAAATAGGATCGGGAATCGGTTTCTATTCAAATCGGTCTAGGAATCGGTTCCAATTTTTGGGAACCGATTGAAACTTGTTCTGGGCGAAGACCTACCCGGACCGATTTTAGAACTAATTTGTAGCTTCTGTTTTGGAAAAAAAAAAACATATCTCGCTTGCCAACCTTAGCTCACCTCCTCTTTTTGTGTTTCCCAAGGCCATCACGTTGAGCTCTCTCTCTTGTTGTCGCCACAATCGGATGCTTTTATCGATACTCATATTATTTCGATGAAAAAAATGAAATAAAAAAAGAAACAAAAGGAAAACAGGGTCGGTTCCAAAACAGGTTCTACGACAAACATGGTAGGTCCTCGGTTCCAAAAATTGGGAATCGGTTATAACATGATTGGTTTCGGTGGTCTAGGTCTAGACCCTATCAACCCGGCCCATGCTCACCCTTAGTGCTACTAGACTCCTAACCAATGCAATTTCGCACTCCGGATGATCCACACACAATTAGCCATTTTGTCAAATTCTGCAGGGAACGCATCCTTGTACCGAGGAACACATCCTTTATTATTATGCCACACCAAGGAACACATCGTTTGGTCACGGGGAACGCATCCTAGGCTTCTGCGCAGAGGGCATCCATAGGCCTTCCCCTACTCCGATGCTTCCGATGAACGATACACGTAACGTATCGGGCACCATCCAAGCGATGCATCCTTTGGCTTTCACGGTATATCATTAGAACGTATCCGAATTGAGTTGGACCATTTTCTCAAGTGAAGTAACAATAAAGTACAATTCCATTTTCATGCACCGCAGAGAACGATTTAGTACGAGGCAAAGGCTTGAGAATAACCGCTTCTTTGTCTTTTTTACTTATAATGTTATTCTGAATCGTCATCTTGTGA
Source organism: Rhodamnia rubescens (assembly GCA_021437795.1). Taxonomy (NCBI): domain Eukaryota; kingdom Viridiplantae; phylum Streptophyta; class Magnoliopsida; order Myrtales; family Myrtaceae; genus Rhodamnia; species Rhodamnia rubescens. Next base: position 96,922 of record JAILYA010000113.1, read on the forward strand.
TGTATTTGAGTTTGGTCAAGTCATCCAATCACGTTTCATTCGATCTGCCATGGCATGTTGCTTACCGTTGACGCTAAAAATCGGCCTGGGCTTCGGATGGTTGGAAGGTCCATAAGAGTGGCATGCTATTGCGAGCCCGAATATAACACGACTCGGTAGCCAACATCATGGCATAACCGAAGCTTGATTATAGAAAGCACAAGTGATGTCGCGACATTGCTACTTCGCACCGACGAGATAAGCGGAGTTGATAAGTGAGCGATTCAAATTGTCCAAATGATAAGAAGAGCGGTCACCGAAGTCAATCTGAAAATCTAGAGAGTGTATGGAAATAACCATCACCACCGATTACACTTCTTATTTGGCTATATATAGTCGGGGACGTCTCTTTTTTAGGGATCCACAATCAACAATCAATAACACTTATCAATTGTACTCTCGCAATTTATCTTACTTGCTTTACATTTATCCTATTTACCTTTATTGCACAATTAATCTTTCTATCCCTTTATTAACTTCCTGTCCGGAATCATTATAAGAATCCATTTAATCGTCAAATATGAAGATTCAACACATTCAAGTGAAAGATCTTTCGTCGCGGATATTTTCGGCGAAATACTTCTATATTGTTACTTTCACCTTGTGCTTGCATTTGAGTTTCTCACCTCAGGTCACATTTGAATATTCCCATGACATGTCATCTCTCGGTTCAACTTTGCATGTCGCGTCTAAATTGACATTCTTGCATATGCACTTTGCACACGTGAATCGAGTCGTGCCTTTGTGCGTGAAGAACAATTTGGTTGATCAATAACGAAATTGACTAAGTTTTTTGGCAACATATTTTACAACCAAATATCAAGCATACTTGGTCTTTGGATAATTTGGCCTTACCATTGATTTAATGGTCATTTAGCAAACAAACTGGTTCGTCATACCACCTAAATACTCCTTTTTGAAGATAATGACATAAAATAATCCTTGAATTTTGGCCAAATATGTAATGTGATCTCCTAAATTTAGCCCAATGTAGTCGTTGAACTTTTAATTTGTTCAATGTAGTCCCCAAAATTTCGGTACATATTTAATTTAGGCCCTGAACTATATCAAAAGTTCAATGTCATCCTTGATTTTAAATTAATGCAATGACTACATTGAACATTTTCATATTGTTCAAGAACTACATTGAATCTTTTCATATTGTTCAAGGGCCATATTGAACATGTACCAAAAGTCTAGCGATCACATTGAATATTAGGCTACAGTTCATGGAGCACAATGAATAATTCAAAAGTTCGGGAATTATATTGCATATTTGATCAAAGTTTAGGGACATCGGTGAACCATTCCTAGCCGGTCATTATTGGGTCTAAGTGCTCAAAGAGTATATTAATTTCGGTAAAAAAATTGACATTTTTTAAAAATGTTTTTCAATATTTCATTTTCAAGGTGGGGCTTGTTCATAGGTGTAAATTGACCTGTAAGGTCACCCAGCGTGATGCTTTGAACTCCAAAGACGTGAGATTGTCTTCCTCCCGTTTTACGCCATATCTAGGCTTCGTACGGTTGCTCTTTGTCACGCCCCGATCCCTGCGCCCGTGACATCACTACCAAATCTCCTCGGTCACGAATGATAGCATGCCAAGTACACTATCGACCTATGAAATTACGGCGCATGTGGAATGTGCAACTCTCCCAAACAAACAAAATCAACGGGATAGTACAGTAGGAAAATCATCATACTCAATTCTCAAAAGATGATTTCATTAATAAAGCCAGAGCAGATGAATCTTAACCTTACCGAGTTACTGAAGACATAAATGACCCCATACTTCGAGGCGACTTACTAGAACCTCAAATAGGTACATGGTAGGGTAAGGTTAAGCCCTCATCTACTTCCAAAATCTTACAACCCTGTCCTAACATCCACGGGCTCCATCACTTGGGACCCGAAATGGTTAAACGACGGGGTGAGAAATAAATCTCAATGAGTCAATGCCTAAGCCCGGTTAGGGCGTTGATTCGCTCGGACATCCTAATAATCATTCACAACGCATCAAGAATATAATTTAATCACATGCAACTTACCAATCTTCAGCCATGCGTAATGCAATGCTTGACTCAATTCAACAATCACAACTAGCAAACAACCGTCAATGCATCACATCAACTTGCACACACATGACATCACACAAAATGTAATGATAACTCGAAGATGTACGAATATGTGCCTCCGTCGTTCTACTCAATCGGTCCCATACTAGACTTCATAGTCAAGATGCACACACACTCGACCATGAACGAGTCGCAATTGCATATAGTCCAATTATTAACGGCCCTCCAGCCCAATTGCACACGATCGGTGTGGTCTCACACCGCTGACCGGTAGTGTTGTTTAGTAGAACCAGGCATCGTCCCATATCCTCTCAAAGAACGGCGACCGAAAGCTATGTATTAAGTGCACCTGGCATGGTATAGCAAAAAGGCATTCCAAAAGGAGATTCGGTCCGTCACAAGTGCGACCGGCATCCGACAATCCCTTAAATCCGTACGATCGGCACGGGGCATGGATTGTCGTGTATCCGACAAGTTGTGTGGTTTCGTATGATCGGCACGGTGCGAACTTGTCGGGAATTCCAACACCATTCCTTTATATGACCACTCACATCATCCGACAATCAATCAATTTTTATCTTTTACTTATGGTCGGATGCTCACGCTGGTCATGATTAAAGACTTCGGCACTGAGTTGTTTTCATGCTAAAAATATGCAGTTTGCTTTCACTCGATTCGCATAGATGCACCTATTATTCAACAGACTTTGCATATGAAAACATGGGACAGACACCCACGATTTCACTCATAACATCCAACACGCAAAACCAAGCACCCAAACACGCAATCGAACAATCGATCAACAATCAATGTCTACTTGGCTTTGTCCTATCACTCCTCGTAATCATACACCGGTGATCATTGCCCAAACAATCGCCTAATCTAACCATCAAATAGCCGCAAACAACCTGGCTAGCAGATCGACTTAATTAATCGTGGCCATTTAACTTAAACCCGGTCTCTATTTAACCGACCACGATTAAGCTACCTAAACACCCTATTAGGCTAATTACTCTAATTACAATAACTAATTATCACTAATTATACTAACTAAGTGCAATTAGCACCCTAATAAGGGTTTAGGGATTTAACTCACTATTAAAAATCGACGGTCGGTGTCGGGTCGGTATTTCAAAATACTATTCATGAGGCGGGTCGAGTACAATTCATGGGCCGGCATTGTTCTCGCCCGATCGGTTGCTTCACGATTTATTCACCATACGGAAATTTCGATGCACGCTTTTGGGACGACGATAGGGCTACGATTCCGGCGGGCGAGTTGGAGGTTGCAGTATTGCGGGGTGACGACGGCGGCTCGGGTGGGCGAGGCTCGGCCCTTGGGGGTGTTCCGATCGGGGTCGCAGTCGGCGGGGTGACAAGTGGGGTCATGGACTGACGGAGGAGCTTGGGCCGAAGTGGATCTAGTGCGTAGGTGAAGGTGGTGGCGGTTGGAGGTTGGATGGTGGTCGGCGGGCGAGCCGGGTTCGGGTGGTGGAGCTCGGTGGGGGCAATGGGGTGGGTGGGGCGTATGGAGCCGGCCACAAGACAAGCTCAACACGGCGTCGGGGTTGGACTAGGGTGGCTGGGGTTCGACCGGGGGTTGGTTGTCGGGCTAGCGGCGGTGCTCGGTGGCGGCTCACCGGCGGAGCGACGACTAAGGGTGGTTGTGGTGAAATCGCGGTGGTGTAGAGGACGAAGAGGAAGAAGTCGCGGGTGTTCGTGTCCCGCGAGCCGGCAACGGACGACGACGAAGACCGGAGGTGGAAGGCTGGAGGGCGAAGAGGCGCGGTGACGACCAGCGCGCGGCAGAGGTGGAGTCGCGGCGGTGGAGTGGCAGATCACGTAAGGCATCGGGTGAGGGGGGTTGGTCACAAAACGTGAAGGAAGGAAGAAAGAAGAAGGAAAAAGAAGAAGAAGAAGAAGAAGAAGAAGGAAGGAGAGGGAGAGTGTCGCGTGGGGGAGGGGGCGGCCGATGAGAGAGAGAAGGGGAGGAGAGAGAATGAGTGGAGGGTTTGGTAGTGATGGGACGGGTGGTGTCCCATCACCATTAAACATTTCGTCTTTTTGTGTATTAATATTTGCGGACGTTTGAATATCGGGTAAAATAAGACTAGTTGGACATTTGACTCAACCGACGGAAGAAAATTTTGATCTTTTCATAGATCGGACTAGGTTGGAATTAGGCTCGGTCGTGAGGATTTAAAATCCGAAATCACGACGACTACGATTTTCGAAACCTAATCTAAACCGATCAGTAATTCTTGAACCGTCCAAAATTCGTCCCTTAATTCCTTAAGATCCAAAATTTTATACTGATTGGAATTCAATATGAACTCTTTTATTGAATTTTGGCATTTTATACCGACTTAATTTTTAGAGCATCACAACTCTCCCCACCTTAGGAAATTTCGTCCTTGAAATTACAATGCAGCCACAACCAATCGAAAAGATAAAGATAGCTAGTTTTTATAACTTTCTCGTTGTCCCAAGTAGCTCCTTCGATTCCGTGATGTTGCCAAACCACCTTGATTAGTAGGATTGTCTTGTTCCGAACACTTGCTCTTTTCTATCCACGATCATAATTGGACGTTCCACATATGACGCTCGTTCATCCTGCTCAATCTCTTCAAAGCTCGAACATGAGTGGGGTTTGGTTCGTACTTCCTCAACATATATACGTGGAACACATTATGCACTTGAGCAAGTCTCGGCGGTAACACAAGACGATAAGCCGGATTTTTAATCCGCTCCAAAATCTTGAAAGGCCCAACATACTTAGGGCTTAGCTTCCCTTTCTTATCAAAACGAGATGTCCCTCTCATAGGCGAAACCTTCGAGATACAAGTCGATTCAAGTTTACTCATCCAATATCAACTGTCACAATTCCGTATCTATAGTTGCGTTCAAACGGGTTCGGTCGTATAACTTCAAAAATTCAACGACTCATCACCCTCTCGAATTTGCCATCCATACCAAATGTCGAATGTTTTACCGTGGCCACAATTAACAATAAAATCAGCCATCCACGCGTATCAATTGACACTCCTTGACTATTAATGAGACATAATTTATCACTACCTCCCTTTTTGTTCTACGGATGCCACTTAGAACTAATACTAATGGCAATTTGAGCATTCTATTTAAACAAATCGGGTCGGCTAATGATTGCTCTCTCCACCATCACTTGAGATTTGGAATTATCTAATTTGTCAACTCTTGAAACATCCAAAGACTCATCAAGCTCAAACGCCTAACCAAGGCAGAGAGTCGGACCATCCATTTCTGCCGAGATAGCTCGGCTCACAAACAACCCGACGAGTCGAGGGCCACTTCGATTATTTCGATTTAGGGTTGGAATCATCCGTTCCTAGACCGATGGTACAAACAAACACTATCAAGATTACCTCTCATGACCAACTCATGTTGATGTAGGATTGGTTCGTCTCGACTCGTATTCTTCCAACAACATGTCACATGACCCGGGGTGATCGGTCCTTGGCTAGTAGGCGATTAACACGGGGTTCTAGTAGAAATCGTCCCCTCTTGGATCCATGGCCAGCTTGTTTGCTGATCCATGCTTGATTTAAGGTCGTCACCTCGCTCAACAGTACAATCGATTGGCAAGTCAAGCCATGGTCCGGGTGGAAAGCGACCTCTAATCTCTCGATGGCCTCCTCAACTTAGTTGTCATTCGTAAGTAGTTCGGAGTCCTAAGCAAAACTCTTGCGGTCCTTATTTCACTCCGCTTTGTGGTCTTACCAAGCTTTCGCTACGTACTTTAATCATTTATCTTCCTTAATTTCCACATCTCGCAATCTCAAGCTTTTATCGAGTTGGCACCGATCCTAGCGACTTACAGAGCCCGTTGGTGAGCCTTACTTTACTATCAACACATAACTTGCCACTACTAGCCTTCTTTGGTCGTCTCTACAGTCTTTCATTCATCACATTTGTCTAAGGCTCCAAAACAATTAAAGTCGTCGGTAAGGCAATTTTGCAACATCTGTAGAGCATCAAAATATTTCCTGAACATCATCTTCGGTGACAACAAGGAACCAATAGTTAGTTGCGGACTCGGATTGCCGCTATATGAGCTTGACAATTGCTTTTCCAACGAAAAGAGTTCCACTATCTCGGCCTTCGCAGGTGTCGACTAGGGGATAAAACAAGTGGACAAAATCCCCATCGAAGCCGGTGCCAAGAGGTCCACAAATCAAGGGATTTATCTTCACAAAGTGTGGTCATTGTGTACATAAACCAACAATGCTTATAGAGTGTGCTTATGTATAGTCGGCGGCCTATTGATGAACACGATGTCCCGTCCGTAATCTTGCGAAGAACAACTTGATTTGGACCTCAAAGCGGTATGTTCTTTGGAACCCTCTCTAAGTTGATACATGGCTGAACCATCTTTGTATGCCGAACATAACTCCTTATCGGCCATGTTTTGGATATAAATCATATTATACATGTTGACCTTCTACTCAAATGTTATTCCTTTGCGCCATCTCAATGAGAACGCCTACTTCATTGACCTTCTTCGGGGCGTCACCAACGATCACACCGCGAGAGAAAAATCTTGAGCCCTTTCTAATAACAAATATCCTCATTTTGTCAAGCCATGTTTTGGTAGTAGTAGTTGATGGCTCTTTACCAATCCCATAGCGTATATTGATGTCTCGAGATGCTTCGCAATACTTGCCTCATCAATCGGGGCCATCGGCCAAAATCAATAACTTAAACTTATTGAGGTTTCGTACAATTTCGGACTCATGCTCTAGAAGTATCGGATTACCCCAATTCCATATCCACAATTCCTTCAAGTGGGATACTAATTGACTTCCATTATTCAAGCTGAATCCTTACCTTCCGAGGTTTGGTCCATAACACCCAAAATTACACTCATATTATCATATTATTTCTCGTCCATAATAGAACTGCATTCAACTCAAATGCTTCCGCCAATTTAAATTGAAGCCTAGAACTTCCCGATTCTCGCAATCTTTCTTGCGCATCTTAACAATATCACAAATCGAAGCATTAACGAAAATCGATAACTAAAACCATCAAAACATAACACCGGTTGAAGCTTAGATAATCCACAAAAGTACTAGTCACCTTATTACAACCCATATTCATAAGTTGAGTTTAACAAAAAGTCCTTTTTATCTCGACTAGTCGTGGCTAACATAGAGCCGGGATATTCTACCACGAACGTCATCCTATCCTCATGCTTAGGGTCGGTTTCGGAAACTCGTGGTACGTTTCCTCCATCTTGTCCTTCCTGCGGCGGCGGTGTTTGAACTTCCCTTTGCCTCTACGGGCAATCCTTCACTTGGTAACCGAGTCGACCACATCCAAAACATGCTCCTCTAAAAGGGCAAGGGGTTATTTTGTGCTTTCCCCTATAGAGTTGGTATTTAATCTTAGGGTTGTTTGCCGGCTTGTTTAGAGCATTCCTTCGGTTGAGTGGCATAGAGTGCTTTCTTTCTCTCATTGGTCTTTTCCCAACCCGATGGTTATTCCTAGCCGAAGGTGCCAATCGTGATTCGAGATACGATTGTCTTTTCAATCGATGTTCCTTTCTACTAATGGGCCCTTTCGTACACTCTCATCATAACTCTTAAGGTTCGAGCGTCACCGAGTTGATCCTTAACCTCGGGTCTCAATCTATCTCGAAATCTCCTTACTCTATTCACGGGGTTTCCAACCATTCTTGGTGCACACTCGACAGCTCAGCGAACTTCACAACATGCGATCCACGGTCATCCGATTCTCGTCGAAGCTATAGGAACTCGATCATCTTTCTCGTCGTACACAATCCAAAACGTACTTACCATAAAAGGCTTCCACAAAGGTATCCCACATCAGGATCATGCCTTCAAGGAAGATTCTATCATTTGAAGCTCTCCACCATGTACTTGCGTTCTCTTGCAATTGGTACACAGCCAGGGTAACCTTGTTTTCATCGGTACACCTCAACAGGGCAAACGCCTTTTCTAACTCCTCGATCCACGAGGTGGCAGCTTCCGTGGTCTCCACTTCCGGAGAACTTGAGAGGCTTCAATTTTAGGAATTGCTCCACTCATTTGTGTGCTTGACGTCCCTCATTCTCGTTTCAAGCCAACGGGTTCTCTTACGGTACTTCAGCCCGCAAGCATCCTGGTTCCTCATTTGGTGTCCCATCAAATCTCATATCGCTCTCGGCGCTTGCAGAATCCCATCTATCATTGCGTCTTCCCATAGCAGGTCTAGCAGCACGTGGTGCTATTTCTTCCTTCAAGATCTCATCGATATGCCGGCAGGCCTACCTCGGGGTGCTCTTCCACTGCGTCTCGCTCATATTGCAGGGAAAATTACGGAGTCCCGCCCACCCCATAGCAAACGTGATGAGAAGACAGCCTCAATCACTAGAACACATATAACAATCATATGCACATCACTCATAGTCTTACTAATTATCTCAATTTCCCAACGCACCTTATCACTCCAAGCCAATGACCGGATGGATCGGGCCGACCTTGCTCGATACCACCTTGGGCGAGAATGTCACACCCCGATCCCCGGGCCCGCGACATCCCTACCAAATCGCCTCGGGTCATGAATGATAGCGTCCCAAGTACACTATTGACCTATGAAATTACGGCGCATGCGGAATGTGCAACTCTCCCAAACAAACAAGATCGGTGGGATAGTACAATAGAAAAATCATCACACTCAATTCTCAAAAGATGATTTCATTAATAAAGTCGAAGTAGATGAATCTTAACCTTACTAAGCTACGGAAGACATAAATGACCCCATACTTTGGGGCGGCTCACTAGAACCTCAAATAGGTACATGGTAGGGTAAGGTTAAGCCCTCATCTACTCTAAAAAATCCTACAATCCTATCCTAACATCCACGGGCTCCATCACTTGGGACCTAAAATGGTTAAACGACGGGTGAGAAATAAATCTCGGTGAGTCAACACCTAAGCCCGATTAGGGCGTTGATTCGCTCGGACATCCTAATAATCATTCACAACGCATCAAGAATATAATTCAATCACATGCAACTTACCAATGTTCAGCCATGCGTAATGCAATGCTTGACTCAATTCAATAGTCACAACCGACAAACAAGCGGTAATGCATCACATCAACTTGCACGCACATGACACCACACAAAATGCAATGATAACTCGAACATGTACGAATATGTGCCTCCGTCGTTCTACTCAATCGGTCACATACCAGAATTCATAGTCAAGATGCACACACACTCGGCCATGAACGAGTCGCAATTGCATATAGTCCAATTATTAACGGCCCTCGGGCGTAATTGCACACTACGGGTGTCGTTTCATACTTGCGACCGGCAGTGTCATCTTGCGAGACCAGGCATCGTCCCATATCCTCTCGGCGACGGCGGCCCGAAAAGCTATGTATCCGGTGCACATGGCATGGCATAAATGACAGGCATTCCAAAAGGAGAGTCGGTTCGTCACAAGCTGCGACCGGCATCCGACAATCCCTTAAATCAGCACGACTAGCACGGGGCATGGATTGTCGTGCATCTAACAAGTCGTGTGGTTCGGTATGACTAGCACGGTACGAACTTGTCGGGAATCCCAACACCATTCCTTCATATGACCACTCACATCATCCGACAATCAATCAATTTTTATCTTTTACTTACGGCCGGATGCTTACGTAGTCATGATCAAAGACTCGGCGCACCATGCCGTTTTCATGCTAAAAATATGTAGTTTGCTTTCACTCGATTCGCATGGATGCACATATTATTCAACAGATCTTGCATTCGAAAACATGGGGCCCGACATCCACGATTTTCACTCATAACATCCAACACACAAAACCAAGCACTCAAACATGCAATCGGGACAATCGCCCAACAATCAACGTGCACTCGACTTTGTCCTATCACTCCCTCGCAACCACATACAGTAAACATTGCTCAAACAATCGCCTAATCTAACCATCAAATAGCATGAGATACCCTGGCTAGCAGGTCCTTAATTAATCGTGGCCATTTAACTTAAACCTAGTCTCTATTTAATCAACCACGATTAGGCTACCTAAACACCCTATTATGCTAATTACTCTAATTACAATAACTAATTACCACTAATTATACTAACTAAGCATAATTAGCGCCCTAATCGGGGTTTAGGGGTTTAACTCACTATTAAAAATCGACGGTCGGTGTTGGGTCGGGATTTCAAAATACTTGTTCATGGGGCCGGGCCAAGTACTTGTTCATGGGCCGAAGCTGTTCACGCCGTGCATGCACTTGTTCACGAGACTATTCATCGACGAAAATTTCGACGCACGCTCTCGAGACGACGACAAGGCTGCGATTCCGACGGGCTGAGTTGGAGGTTGCGGGCTGCGGGGTGACGACGGCTGCTCCGGTGGCCGAGGCTCGGCCGTTGGGGGTGTTCCGATCGGGGGTCAACGGGTCGGCGGGGCGACCCGGTGGGGTCGCGGCCGACGGAAGGAGCTTTGGCCGAGGTGGATCTCGTCCCGTAGGTGAAGCTGGTGGTGGTGGAGGTTGGATGGTGGTCGGCGAAGCCGAGTTGGGTTCGGGCTAGCGGAACTCGGCGAGGCAAAGAGGTGGCCGAGGCGTGCGAAGTCGGCCACGGGGACGAGCCGAACACGGCGTTGGGGCTGGACTAGGGTGGCTGGGGTTCAACCGGGGGCCGGCCGTCGGAGCGGTGGCAGTGCTCGGCCTGGCTACTCACCGACGGAGCGACGACGACGAAGGGTGGCGGTGGCGAACCGCGGTGGTGCGAAGGACGAAGAGGAGGAAGTTGCGGTGTTCGTGTCCCACGAGGCCGGCAACGACGACGAAGAAGCCGGAGGTGGACGGTTGGAGGGCGAAGCGGGCGTGGCGACGACCGGCACTGCGGAGGTGGAGGTACGGCGGTGGAGTGGCAGCGGCACGGAAGGCATCGGGTGAGGGGGGCTGGTCACAAAACGAAGGAAGGAAGAAAGAAGAAGGAAGAAGAAGAAGAAGAAGAAGAAGAAGGAAGGAGAGGGAGAGTGTCACGTGGGGGAGGGGGCGGCCGAGGAGAGAGAGGGGGGGAAGAGAGAGAATGAGTGGAGGGTTTGGTGGTGATGGGACAAGTGGTATCTCATCACCATTAAACATTTCATCTTTTTGTGTATTAATATTGCGGACGTTTGAATATCGGGTAAAATAGGACCGATTGGACATTTGGCTCAACCGACGGAAGAAAATTTTGATCTTTTCATAAATCGGACTCGGTCGGAAGTAGGCTCGGTCGTGAGGATTTAAAATCCGAAATCGCGAGAACCGTCCAAAATTCGTCCCTTAATTCCTTAAGATCCAAAATTTTATATCTATTGGAATTCGATATGAACTATTTTATTGAATTTCGGCATTTTATACGGACCTAATTTTCAGGGCGTCACACTGTTTCTCAAGACAGAACAAAATATGTCATCTCTCCCTCCCGATAAGAGCTACTACCGACTTCTACTTCTTTAAATTTGGATTTCTCTGGTCAACCAAATTCATTTTCTTTGATCGATTTATTTTCCTGCACGATAATGAAGACAGTGCTTTCCGACAAATTACTTCTCTCCAATCAAATAAAGCCTAACTAAAACCTTAGTATGACTTTCGACGAATGCGCACGGAGATCTTCCGATCGAAGTTAGATCTTTTTCTATGTCGGTTTTAGCAACTTCCAACGACATCAGGGATAACACTGTCAAATCCAAATTGTATTTATTGTGATCTAGATGCTAATTAGATTAGAATCCGGTAATCTCCTTGAGGTTTCCATATATGAGTTTCGATCTTGAAAACTCCAAGCTTAAACGAAGCACAGACTCCAACTAATCGTGGGGACCATTACTGGGTATCTACATGTCTCCTAAGCAAATTATATGTGCATTAACGATAGTAATTCAATCTTGTGATGCTCATTTAAAAAAAAAATAAGATCGTAATGCAGCATGTATTAGGTGTGAGACGAGAATGCGGATAAAAATTAATTCGACCCTTTTATCACAGGTCCTTTTAGCAGGTTTCTTCTTGAATTAAAAATGTGGATTTAAATCAACCGAGCATCGAGTTAGATATCTAGGAGATTTCCTAACAAATTTACAAGATTTAACATTACTCAGGTTTGACATCAAAATCTTCATACTGAGGAAGAGGAAAAATTCAATACTAACAAAGTTCAAAAACCTGGTCGGATCCATTCGGCAAGTCTGGGCGTTGATCTCAGGAAAATAAATGCAGTTTGACCCAGGTTTGGCGTCAAAATCTCCAGTTTTCCATCTTCCATGCTGTAGCAGTACATCTGCTGAAAATAGATGCAGTTTGGCTTAATTCCAGGAAGGAAAGTCTGGGCGTTGAACTCCATCGAGAACGAAGAGTTGCCATTCAAGAAGAGGGACGCGTTGCCTAAGCTCTTAACCTCTTCCTGAGTTCCCTTCTCCAAATCCACTTCAAAAACTCGGAATTTTGTTATGTTCCTATCCCCTTCGCCCCATAACCTCCAAGCCACCAGCAATGAGCCCGAACATTCCACGAGATATGGACACCCTTCAAATCTGTGCCGTAGAACTAGTCGCGATTCCATGCCACTCTTACTCTCGTTAAGAGTCATTATATGCTTATGGGCATCCAAGGCCACAAATAGACCATTGTAACAAATCAGTTGAAGGACATTGGACCAAGGCAGATGCTCTGCTGGACTCACTACCGTCCACCCATCTTCTCCTGATCTGTGGAAGGCAAGCCCTGGTGGTCCAAGATCCCAATGAATAGAGATCATGACTGTGTAGCTCCTGGAGAAGGAAGGGCTGGAGGACAATGCGATCTTGTGCATTCTAGGGAGACGTGACCTGTGGCGAAGCTTCTCCAAGGTGGGGAGTTTGATGCTGACCCTGGAAAGCGGATTGTAGATATGGTGCTCAATGCATGAGCTTGAAACGAGTATCCATCCTGGTGGAGACAAGGCTTGCGCTAGAGATCCTGGCAGCTGTACTTGATAAATTCTTCCTCTAGATGGGCTGAAGAACTCAGCTACTCGCTTGTACATAGAACAGATCATGAGCCAAGGGGCTTTTGATTTCGTGTTGTACGTCTCTTTGCGAGCAGCGGACCGCCATGTGGTGCACACACCTCTGAAAGATAGAAAGTCTTCTATGGCTAGTCGTCCAGCGATGAGTTCCAAGATCTCTTGTGGGAGTTCTTCACAATACGCCATCGGAGATAATCCAATCAATTTGCCTGGTGTGCAACTTCTTGATGAATTTATTCCTCAAAACATGAGGCCGGTCCTTTCTTACGTGAAAGAGGAAAGATAATCTTTGCGGATTCAGTTTCCTTCTTCGGTGTCGGATTACCCTAATCTAACTTCCTCTTTCAACAAGTTGTCTCACAAATCTTATTGCTTCTTTTTCTTTATTTACTTGAATGAATATTCCTTCATGGTGCCTGGCAAGATATAGTTCCCTCTTGGTTTGACGTTTTAAGATTCTAATCTTTATACAGAACACGGGAAATCAAGAAAGATATTGGTCATAGAAATCTTTAAATATGCTATTTGTTGAAAAAAGAATTATTGGGACATATCCTTCAATTAAGTCGACTCATTAATAAAGTGAATATTTTAACAAAGGGTGTAGCACGAATTTCATGACCAATATTATAGATAATTGTAAAGATGATTTAATTGATTCACTCCCTTCAAATTCTATCCGAAATAAGATAACACTGCGATTTATTCATTCTTATTGACATGATGTTAAACTAAATTTTTTTTTTTTTTTTTTCAAATCAATGCCATTTTGTTATGCATTCTTATTGTCCTTATTCACTGGAAAAATAAAAAATAAAAAGAAAAATAAAAGGAAAGAATCGATAGCTGAAGTTCTACGTTGCATCCCAATAGATGGAACGCATCTATTCTTCATGAAGGATCATTCCAAGGTATTAGAATCGTACAATTTGATTCGATTCAAAAAGCTAGCAGTATGTGTCTATTAAGTGAATTGCTTTATTACCTATCACGAGCGAATTTATCGATATACTAGCCAATATCCTATGTGGTATGTCTCTATGGATTGAAGCAACTCGATTTCTTTTATGTTACCTCTAAAGAGAAGGTAATTTTCTCATATTTTATAATATATGTTGTGTTTTGATTGTTACAGAAATATAAAAAAATAGGGCGCTTTATAATGCAATCATAATATAATACAGATTTTGTGATTTATATTTGAACATAATCTTTCTTTCCATACAACATTTTGATATCATATCTTCTCATACATAAGGATCATCACATGCACCTTGCAATGGAGATTTCTCTTTCCAAATTGTAATTCTCACTGTTTAAAGTTCGATATCTTATAATATTATTGATAGAATTTTAAATGTTAATGTCACAACATTCTAATTGTAGGTAGCTTACCAAATCTCATTAGTCGGTTCAATTATTGATTCATAAATCTGAGGTTTTGATGTATCTCGATTTAACAACTTACAGGTTCATATAAAACATATTCAATTCTCGATTCTTAAGTCAGAAGTAGAAGCACCGCTGCAAAAAATAGACTGGCTTTGCTCACAGTCCTACCTACTTGCTTATTAATTCTTCATCAAAGAAAATCTCCTTCACTTACGCGACAGAAACATCGCTTATGTATGCAGAAGGGCCAATTCGACACCTCAATCTTGCTGTTGGCATAAAGACTGTTGGGAAATTCATCCCTCTAGAGTGAATGAGAAAGAAATGTGGGAGTCCCACATAGGATGAGAAGTAGATGGGAGATGGGTTTATTAAGTGGAACCTCACAAATGGGTTTGGCCCCAAGGGGCACCCCACTTTTGTGGAGGAGGGAGGACCTACGCAAATGGATTTCAGCCCACGCGCGCGCCGCCGCCGTCCGGTTCGGTTCAGGCTTGGGCTTCTTGTGTTCCATTTTTTTTTCCATCGGTTGTTTATTTTTTTGCCGAACGAACAGACGCATTGGTTCGAAAAATTCTTTGAACAATTATGTTTGTTCAATAAAGAATAACGAACGGATGCGTTTGTTCGTAAAAGCAATTAACGAATAAATGCAACTGTTCATAGGAAGTCGTTCGGTGATTCGTGAACCTTCGTCCAAAGTCAAGCTTCGTGACTCTTCGTTTCTTCCAAGTTGTTTTCAATATAAAAGTCTTCGAAAGAGTTACTTCGACGCGTGTTTTTTCCATCGAAAATTCTCTTCGAACTTGCATCCCTTCATACTTTTCTCTGCGATTATTTCGCAAAGTTGCGTTCACGGAGTCCTCCTGGAGAAGTATCGCTCCGGAGGAACGCGATCCGTTCTATCCTGGGAGACAATTGTCCAACATCCTTGGGTACTAATCGAGGGGGCAAATTTGTCTTAAGGACACAACGAAATAACGTTGGGCTCGGATCAATCTTCTCGCATACTCGTTTTCCATTTGGCTAAAGGTTCGTCTTCCAATCTTATTTTTTGTTTATACGAACTTACACGAACGAACAATTACGACTACATTCATAAGACAAACTCTTGTGTTCGTTCATTCATGATCATTGTGCTTAGTTCGTATACTATTTTATTGAAAGTATTCTGTTCAATTGTTAATGTATCGTGTACATGCTTGTTGTATGATATTTTTTGTTGAAAATATTTTCTATTTGTTTTTCATTCTGCCTTCGACGTGTACTTCCTGATTAGATTCAATATCAATCTATTTTTGTATAATAGAAATGGCTTCGACTTCGACTCCGGTCAACCCTATTTCGAATCACGGAGAAAAGCCGGAAAAGTTCAATGGTATAGATTTCAAGAGATGGCAACAAAAATGTTGTTTTATCTTACGACATTGAACTTGGCAAGGTTCCTCAATGAGGATGCTCCTAAGTTGGATGAAGGAGAGGTAGACAAGGAAAGGTTCTTTGCATAGTAGACGCATGGAAGCATTCGATTTCCTGTGTCGCAATTATGTCCTCAACGGTCTGGATAATACTCTCTATAACGTCTATAGTCCACTAAAAATGGCTAAAGAGTTATGGGATAGTCTGGACAAGAAATATAAAATCAAGATGCCGGGCTGAAGAAATTCATTGTCGGTAAATTTCTGGACTTCAAGATGGTTGATTCAAAGACCGTCTTAAGTCGGGTTCAAGAGCTTCAAGTGATTATGCATGATATTCATCTTTGAAGGAATGACTCTAAGTGAGTCATTTCAAGTGGCTGCCTTCATAGAAAAACCGCCACCGTCCCGAAGAGATTTCAAAAATTATCTCAAACATAAGAGAAAGGAGTTGTCACTTGAAGACTTGATTGTTCGGTTGAGGATAGAGGAAGATAATAGATCTTCGAGAAGAAAATTGGAAAAAATCTGGAGGTCTCAAGGGCCAATGTTGTTGAAGAAAGATCGAATCCCAACAAAAAAGGAAAATGCCTAGCAAGTGCGGAGAGGGATTCACCCAAGGTCTGAAAAAGTTTGTTGGCAAATGCTTTAATGTGGAAAATCTGGACATCGAGCAAAAGATTGCAGAGCCAAGAAAAGACGAAAACTCAGGCAAATGTGGTGGAAGAGATTTCCAATGGTGTTGACGATATCAATCATCGCTATGATATCCGAGTGTAATATGGTGGGAAACCCCAAGGAGTGGTGGATTGATCCTTGGAGCAACTCGTCATATCGTGCGAACGGATCAATGTTCTCGTCCTACACAATGTGGGGGTGATGAAAAACTCTATATGGGTAATTCATCAACCTCTAAGGTTGAAGGTGTCGGAAAGATTGCTCTAAGATGACATCTGGAAAGATTGTGACACTAAATAATGTTCTGCATGTGCCGGATGTTCGCAAGAATTTAGTGTCTGGATCTCTCCTTAGCAAGAATGGCTTCAAGTTGGTTTTTGTATCCGATAAGTTTGTACTCTCCAAAAAATGAGATGTATGTAGGAAAGGGTTATCCGAGTGATGGTTTGTTCAAGTTGAATGTAATGATTGTTGTAACCAAAGATGATATGAATAAAGTTGCTTCTACTTATGTGCTTGAGTCTCCTAATATTTGGCATGTTGGACTAGGACACGTTAACTATAAGTCGATAAAGAAATTAATTAGTATGGGACTATTGCCGAAGTTTGATTGTCCAAGTGAAAAGTGCCAAGTGTGTGTTGAATCTAAATTTTCTAAGCCTCCTTTCCACTCTGTAGATAATAGAGTTACTGGGAACCTTTAGATCTAATACACACGGATATTTGTGATATGAAAGCAATATCTTCTAGAGGTGGTAAGAAATACTTTATCACGTTCATAGATGATTGTTCGAGATATTGTTATATCTATCTACTTAGTAGTAAGGATGAAGCCGTGAATGCTTTTAGAACTTATAAATCTGAAGTTGAAAATCGGTTGAATAAGAAAATAAAAGTGATAAGAAGTGATAGAGGAGGTGAATATGAATTTCCTTTTGAGGAAATTTGTACTGAGTTCGGTATCGTTCACCAAACTACCGCTCCTTATACACCGCAATCGAATGGTGTGGCGGAAAGGAAAAATCGATCTCTAAAAGAAACAATGAATGCATTGTTGAATAGTTACAGTTTCCTTGCAGAATTTGTGGGGGAAAGCTGTTTTGACAGCAAATTTTATTTTAAATAGAGTACCCCACAAAAGGATACAACAAACTCTCTATGAGAAGTGGAAAGGTAGAATGTCTAACTTGAATTATCTCAAAGTGTGGGGGTGTTTGGCTAAGGTTGCGGTTCCTAAGCCTAAAAAGGTTAAAATAGGACCGAAGAGGCGTTGATTGTATCTTTATCGGATATGCTCGAGAATAGCAATGCATATCGTTTTCTTGTTCACAAATCGAGATCCCGGATATACATGTTAATACGATCATTGAATCAAGGGACGCTTCGTTCTTTGAAAATGTATTTCCGTATAACATAGTATATGAGCCAATTGAAAATAATAAGAGGTCTCGAGATACTACATCTAGAAGTGATCCAATGGAGGATGAACCTAGACGTAGTAAAAGGCAAAGGACTTCTACGTCTTTTGGACCTGAGTTTCGACATATTTGTTAGAGAATGAACCTCGGACATATAAGGAAGGCTGTGACATCTCCGTAAGCCTCGCTCTGGAAAGAAGCTATCAATAGTGAAGTTGAATCCATCTTGTCAAACCATACTTGGGAATTGGTTGACCTTCCTCCTAGCAATAAGCCATTACAATGTAAGTGGATATTTAAGAGGAAAATGAAAGCGAGATGGTACTATTGATCGGTATATAAGGCTAGGCTTGTCGTAAAGGTTACGGACAACGTGAAGGTCTGGATTATTTTGACACTTATTCACTGTCACGAGAATTACATCTATACGGATGTTAATTCCTATAAGCGACCTTGTATAGACTTGAAATTCATCAAATGGATGTCAAAACAGCTTTTCTAAATGGGGATCGGAAGAAGAAATATATTTACTAACAACTTTGAAGGGTTCACTATTCGGGACAAGAGAATAAAGTATGTCGGCTTATCAAGTCACTATATGGCTTGAAGCAAGCACCAAAACAATGGCATGCTAAATTCGACCAAGTTATGTTGTCGAATGGTTTCAAAATTAATGAGTGTGATAAATGTGTATACGTTAAGAACACTCATAATAGCTTTGCCATCTTATGTCTATATGTAGACGACCTCGCTTATAATGGGCAGTGATAGTGAGATTGTCAAGAAGATCAAATGCTTGCTCGCAAGTAAATTTGATATGAAAGATATGGGGATCGTGAGATGTCATTTTAGGAATTAAAATCCGTAAAACATCTCGAAGGACTATCTCTATCTCAATCTCAATTCCATTACATTGAGAAGATTCTTGAAAAGGCAAGAATCTAGGCATATCACCGAGAAGTACACCAATAGATGTTAATTTACATCTCTCAAAGAATACTGGTGTAAGTAAGGCTCAAAATGAGTATGCTAGTATACTAGGCGGTTTAATGTATGTCATGAACCGCACTAGACCAAATATCGCTTGTGCGGTAAGCAAGCTAAGCCGATTTACAATTAGTCCAAATGAAAATCATTGGAAAGCTATGAAGCGTGTATTAGGCTACTTGAAGCATACTCAAGATTATGCTTTGCATTATACGGAGTATCCATCGTGCTTGGAGGGATCTTGTGATGCAAATTGGATAACCGGCACTAAAGACACAAAATCGACAAGTGGATATGTATTCACACTTGGTGGGGCAGCGATGTCATGGAAATCATCCAAACAAACTTGTATTGCTAGATCCACTATGGAATCGGAATTTATAGCTTTGGATAAAGCCGGTGAAGAAGCAGAGTGGCTTGAAACTTCTTGGAAGATATTCCTAATTGGCCTAAACCGATTGCTGCTTTGTATGCATACATTATAACGATAAGCGGCAATAGGAAGGGCAAGGAATGTCATGTATAACGGTAAGTCTCGACACATACGTCGAAGACATGACCTTTGTAAGACAACTTCTTTCTAGTGGAATTATCACAATTGACTATGTGAAGTCAAAAGATAATATTGCGGATCCACTAACAAAAGGCCTAACTAGAGAGATAGTTATGAAAACATCGAAAGGAATGGGTTTAAGGCCTATAAATAAGTCCACATAGCGGATACCTTACCTTGTTGATTGGAGATCCCAAGATCTAGGTTCAAAGGGACAACCAAGTTATGAAGACGTGTAGAGTACTTGTAATTTATTACTCATTCCTAGATGAAGACAATACTAATATGTGAAGGTTAAGCGAAAAGCTTTTAATGATTATGAATTGAGTATGTGATATACTATATGTTCGAAATCACCTATGTGAGTGTGAAGTGAGGGGCCGCTTCGTGAGAATTGAAAAGGCCGAATTCTCTAAAACACTCATGAGACCAGGCGGTGTTCATGGCCAAAACGAACACAACAGTGAAAACTAACTTTGTTCGAGAGAAAGTTATGTGATTTTTATTGTCTAGGCTTACATCAAAGGTCGACAGGTTCAAAGACATCAAGTCTACTTGATTGACCGAGTAAGTCCGATAGATTTCACTAGGGAAAGTTTAAAGTTTCGGACTACTTATCCCGATGTAACTATCTCTCAAGGAATAATCGCACATTGCATTTCATGCATATACGAAGAGTCGTGATGTCCGAATATCTCATTCATGTGGGGGATTGTTGGGGAATTTATCCCTCTAGAGTGAATGAGAAAGAAATGTTGGAGTCCCACATAGGATGAGAGGTAGATGGGAGATGGGTTTATTAAGTGGAACCTCACAAATGGGTTTGGGCCCCAAGGGCACCCCACTTTTGTGGAGGAGGGAGGACCTACGCAAATGGATTTCGGCCCACACGCGCGCGCGCCGCCGCCGCCGTCCGTCCGGCCGGCTCGGTTCGAGCTTAGGCTTCTTGTGTTCCATTTTTTTTCCATTGGTTGTTTATTTTTTGCCGAACGAACGGACGCATTGGTTCGAAAAATTCTTTGAACAATTATGTTTGTTCAATAAAGAATAACGAAGAGATGCGTTTGTTCGTAAAAGCAATTAATGAATAAATTCAACTGTTCACAAGAAGTCATTCGGTGATTCGTGAACCTTCGTCCAAAGTCAAGCTTCGTGACTCTTCGTTTCTTCCAAGTTGTTTTCAATATAAAAGTCTTCGAAAGAGTTATTTCGACGCGTTTTTCCATCGAAAATTCTCTTCGAACTTGCATCCCCTCATACGTTTCTCTGCGATTATTTCTGCAAAGTTGCGTTCGGCGGAGTCCTCGGAGAAGTACCGCTCGGAGGAACGCGATTCGTTCTATCCTGGGAGACAATTGCCCAACATCCTTGGGTGCGATCGAGGGGCAAATTTGTCTTAAGGACACAACGAAATAACGTTGGGCTCGGATCAATCTTCTGCATACTTATTTTTCCATTTGGCTAAAGGTTCGTCTTCCAATCTTATTTTTTGTTTATACGAACTTACACAAACGAACAATTACGACTACAAAGACTCCAATAGCACCATCACAAAATGTGGTGTACACAAGCAGTTTATAGTGTGTATGGCTAGCTTGGTGCCAACCATAACGTTAAATCATACAACAATAAGTCTATACAACGTATCCTCTGCCATTTGTGAGAAAACTCTAAGTAGAGAAAGAACAGAAGGAAAAGCAATGTGAATACTTCATCATATGATTGAATGAGCTCTAAGAATGTGCACAACTTTTTGACCGGATGCATATATTGTATTGACGTTTGATTAATTCTTGATTGGTTACGATTGGTTTGATATTTATAGATTGTTAACGATTGGTAAAAAGAACTAAGTAATGCACCTTAGCTCAGGGCAGTTATTAGGGACACAAACGGAATTCCAACTCATGAGTTGAAGATCACCTGTTCAAGCCCTGTCACCCTCATTGTAAGCTGCTCATGGCGAGAGTCGCCTACACAAGTGAAAGGTATAAATTTGATTGGTTCTTCATGTTTTAGGCTGTTTCATGATATTTCAAATACTTGGGTCGGCATCTTTGAGGAGAAGGCTACACCAAATTATGCTGACGACCACAGCGAACTAGAGAACAAGTGAAAATTATAGTAGCGTGCAACTTTTAGTAGTTTTGATCGATAATTGGTGTCCCTTTATATAATATTTATTCAAAATGAAAATATCGCATAGTTTATTGAATGTACTAATAACTGCCTATATCATATATTTACTCAGGTTCACCCTGTGCAAAGGTTGCTCCATACAGAGCAAAATTGCATAGGAATATATATGTACATATATATATATACACATACATACATACATACATACATACATACATATTTTACAATTTAAATTGAATCAACAGTAAAAGATGAAATTTACAGAGCAAAATTTCAAAAACCTGGTTGGAACCATACGGCTCTATTAAAATAAACGATAGATGCATCGGAGTATGTCTCCACTTTTCCATCTTCCATGCTGTAACAGCAGATCTTCTTAACAAAGTAGTCAGGAAAATAGATGCAGTTTGGCTTAATCCCGGGAAGACAAATCTCGGCATTGAACTCCACCGAGAATGAAAAGTTGGTGTTCAAGAAGAGAGACGCGTTCCCTAAGCTCTTGACTTCTTTATGAGTTCCCTCCTCCAAATCCACTTCAAAAACTGTGAATCGGAAATCATTTAGGGTCCTATAGCCTTTCTTGGAAGCCACCAACAATGAGCCGCAACATTCCACGAGATATGGCCAACCTAGAAATA
Organism: Rhodamnia rubescens; assembly: GCA_021437795.1. Lineage (NCBI taxonomy): Eukaryota > Viridiplantae > Streptophyta > Magnoliopsida > Myrtales > Myrtaceae > Rhodamnia > Rhodamnia rubescens. The sequence goes on from JAILYA010000113.1 coordinate 119,325, forward strand.
TCTGCCCTAGAACAAGTCGCAATTGCATGCGACGCTCTCTCTCGTCGAGAGTCATGATTTGGTTATGCAAATCCAAGGCCACAAATAGCCCGTCATAATAAACCAGTTGAAGGACAGTGGAAACAAGGCAGATGCTCTGCTGGACTCACTACCGTCCACGCATCCTCTCCTGATCTGTGGAAAGCAAGCCCTGGTGATCCGTCATAAGAGATCATGACCGTGTAGCTCCTGGACAAAGAAGGGCTCGAGGACAACGCGATCATGCCGATTCCATGGGAGGCCCACCGGTACCAGTCTGGCCCGTCGAGTTCATCCCCAAGACGTGACTTGTGGCGAAGCTTTTCCAAAACGGGAAGTTCGATGCTGACCTCGAAAGAGGATTGAAGATACGGTACCTGTGGTTCCACGTTGACATGATTATCCATCCTAGGGGAGACAAGGTTTTTGCTACACACAAATCTAGCACCGGCACTTTGTAAGTTCTTCCTCTAGATGGGCTGAAGAACTCAGCTACTTGATCGAGGATAGAAATCAGGAGCCAAGGGGCTTTCGATTTCGTGCTGTACGTCTCTTTGGGAGCAGCGGACCGCCATGACGTGCACACCCCTCTGAAAGCTACAAAGTCTTCTATCGCTAGTCAACCAGCGATGAGTTCCAGGATCTCTTGTGGGAGTTCTTCCCAATTCACCATCGGAGATAATAATACAATCAATTTGCCTGTTGTCCAACTTCTTGATGAATTCATATTCCCCAAAGCATGAGAGGCCGGTCCTTTCTTATGTGAAAGAGGAAATACAATCTTTGCACATTCCAGTTTCCTTTTCGGCGTAGGATTACTCCCTCTTGGTTTGATGTTTAAAGATTCAAATCTTTCTATAGAATATAGCAAATCTAAAAGATAGCTTCGTTTTCAAGGTTTTTTTTTAACCAAATAAAATCCTTAAAAGACCATGAGAATTATCTAAGTGATTGATAACTTACGTGTTATGTACTTTGTTAAAAAGAAATAGTCACTTTAATGAATTGAAAGATATTGTGCAGCCTCTTTGTCACGACCTAAAAATTGAGTTTTTTCAATTTTAGGTTAATGGATTACTAGATTAATTAATTAAATTAACTAACCTAGCTCGAACTCTCCCAAGTTCTACCAAATCGTGACTTAAGGTTCAAGTGATTATTTCTCAAAATATTTTAAATTTTTAGGAGCCACCACTAATAATTTTTTCGTAGGTTGATTAGAAACCTAAATAAAATAGTGGGAGAAAACTATTTTATTCCTACAAACCAGAAACTTTAAGGTCGGGACTTGGTTGCAGTAATTTTTCAATTAATGCCCTTTCGGTACCAATCTCATGAAAAAGTTTAATTTGACAATTTTGATGAATTCGACTTGAAGTTCAAAGGTGCAATTTTTTCGGGTTTCCATTTTATGATTTTTTTGTATTTTTTATGTATTTTCGAAATTAAAAAATTAATGGAAAATGAGAGTGAATTGGCTCAAGATTATCCTAAAGTTTTTCGGATTTAATTCACATTAAGCCCCAAATTTTTTAAGAAAATCTTTTTGCCCCTACATCTACATCTTTTAAAATCCACAAGATAGGATTTTCTAGAAAAATCCCATCTTTCTAAAAATGATAAGATGTGGTTTTCAAGAAACCATATCTTCCTAATCTTTTTTTTCTTTGATTTAGTGAGATGAATTAAAGATATGAGACATTAATTTTATTTTATTTTCGAGATTTCTGATTTTTTTGTGATTTTTGGTTTTTATGGTTGAATTTAAATTAAAGTTGCAAATCTTTTAGTGAAAAGATAATTACCGCTATTTCTTTCGAATTAAGTTTCGATCTAAAGCCCGATAGATCGACCCTAAAATTCGAAATACCCGCTATGCAAATAATTCCATCTAAAGCCCGATAGATAGACTTATTTCCATGTATGCGGTTGCGGATTAATAAATTTTCCTAATCGATTATCTTGTGAAATATTTCAAGTATCTTGAGTATCTTAAGAAAATTTTCAAATTATCACAAGATATCACAATAAATTCTCAAAATATCCACAATGAATCACAATCTTTCCAATTTAGTCTCACAAAATATTTCCAATATATTCAAGAATATTCCAATGTCCTAATTAGGCAATTTTCTGATATGCAATATATTCGAGACTATCGGTAAGATAAGCCTAGATATGTACAATCTTAAAAAAAACTAGACAAGATATGCAACAATCTCAAAAGGGGCAAATGAATATATGAAAACTCAAGATAGGAAGCTAACCTCAATCCTGAAGATTGCGCTTTTCCAATTTGAATTTCGCCAAAAATTGCAGCTCAAGCCGAGACTCTTTGGACCGATTCAATGAGGACTAGATGCTCAGTTAAGGAGAAAAATTCACGGACTAACACCAATGAAGGTTGCCGCAACTCGAAGTCAGCGACGCCAAATTGGTTCTGCTTGGCTCTTTGGCAGAACAATAGCAGGCTCGCAGTGATGTGGGGATTTTTATAACGTCTTGGTCAACCTTGATTATCTGACGACGACCCCACAATCGAGAAGAAAACGAAGCAGGGACCAAAGGAAAAGCAGATTTGCCCTATAAGAAAATGAGAAGAAGACAGGCCTTACCACTTCATCACGTTAATCCCCATCTGCTCACTCAAACTTTGCTTTTTGTTTTTTGTGACCATGTATTCTGGGATATATTCCATAATCATCAACTGGCAAAGGTGTTGGCTTCTCTTCAAGATTGTGACGACCAAAGGACTCCTCTCTCTCTAATTTGTTTTAGCAATTGTTTGTCAAAAAATTATCACCTTGACCCCTTTCCTCTCTCGCTATTTGTTCTGACGTGAAGCTTCTCTCAATATTTCTGAACGAACCCCCTCTCGTGGCCGTATCTGAATTTTTTGTGGCCTCCTATGGACATTGCAAAGGAAGACCAAAAGGGCATCCTTTCTGTGAGTGTCACGTAGCAAATAACTGATACATAAAAGGACAAAACAATGAAAAGAAAACTTCTCTTCTTATTGCTTTTCGACCGAGGGAAAGAGCTTGATGGTCCGAGTCTTCTCCTCTTAGGCGTGTTCTTCTTGGACGAAGCTCTCTGAAAACCGAAGCTCTTTGATGAAGACTCTCACGTGGCCGTATATGACAATTGTGTGGCCTCCCCCCCCCTCCCCCCCTCTTTGTGAAGCTCATGTCCTCAGATATATCATTGCTTTTGTGGATGTCCGCGAAGTGTTACCACTCCAGGAACCAAAATAGCTCGTTGTGGTCATGAGAGGTCCGTGGATCAAGGCAACGAGGATTGATGACTATAGGCGAACGGCGATACCGGGATCGAGGGGCTGCCTCAATGCGGATGGCGGACGGTTGCCACGATGCAAGTGAGAGCAGAAAGTTATACTTCGATGCTCAAGGTGACCACAGGGAGTATTAACACCGTCGGGAATAATATGTGGAATCCTTCTCCAGCAATAAACGGTGGTAAAAATAAAACAGAAGCAGAAACCAATAACTTCAGAATAGGAACACCCCCTTTTGTCTTTTCCTCCTCAAGACTATGTTGCTCTCTTCATCAAAAACTGTGATCTCCTCTGAAAGCTGGGTCAAAATTCTCCCCCCACCGAAGAGCCAAATACCGCAGCTTTATTCTCTCCATTCAACCCATTCTGGCCGTGCATTCAATAAAGTAGCCTCTCTTAAAACCCTAAGCATAAGTTAGTATTTATAGAGAAAATTATTGTAAGTTTGGGACCTAAAGTTTCTCATTTTTTGCAAAATAAACCCGGGCTAAAAATACGATTTGAATTAAATCCCAAAGGGCTAAATTGCACCAAATTAATTTGTTTTTCCCTGAAAATTTCTGCTAAGCCCATCGTGCACTAGGTTAACTGAAATTCATGTATTACATGAGCTTAAATTAGGCTTTTTATAACTAATCAAATATTAAAACTAAAGCCTTTTTCTAAATTATAAGCTTCAGAATTGGTTCAAATTTTCGGCACAAATATTCAAGAATTTGCCCATCAATCTAGGTCCAAATCTCCCGTCAAACTAAGTCAATCTCACATCACCAAGGCGGATTGATGCTAATGCAATGCATACATGACAAAAATAAAATATGTTATGCATGAAAATTATTTTTTGGCGAGAACTAAAGTTAATTCTCATTTTTATGAAATATGACTAATTAAAAAAATCAAAATTTAGGTGTCAACACTCTTTTCTGTTTTTTCACATTATCTTCATAAAAAATGTCTCACATAATTCGGTGAGGATGTAATCAATTTGTATGTGCACTCCGACACCTCCCTCTCTTTTTCTCTCGAGAAAAAGTTTCTACTCTTTTTCATGGCCACATCCTTGTTTCACACGCAAACATCTATCAACTACTAAATCCAAACTCCATTACAAAACAAGAAAATACTTTAATTCAATCATTCTTTAATGTTATATACATTTGATTGTATTTAAGCGATATAAAAGTGAAAACTTAACCAACTATGTTTAACCACAATAGCACGAAATTATATGGCCAGAATTATGGATAATTGTAAAGATGGTTTAATTGATTTACTCCATTCAAATTCCAATTCAAAATAAGATAATACTTTATTTTGATCATGCTTATCTAAAAGTTGTATACGTTGTTTCATTTGCATTTACCTAATATTAAACTAAAAATTTAGAGATATTATGTTTTTTTTTTGTCAAAATAACATTTTATTTACTTCTTCGATGAAATACAAAAGAAAAACATCTCAGTTCAAACGGCATAACTTCAAATTAAGACAAATTCCAAGCAACTTCAAAACAAAACAAACTCCGAATAAAAAAGAAATCACCGGAGTCTCACTCTCAAAGAGCACACTTATGATTTCTTCCCACCAAAATTGGCGACCCGATCACCGAATCCGTCTTGGTAATAAGCACACACCAAAAACTCCATCTAATACTATGGCTTTGCCATTCGGCGGTAGATCTAATACCTGTTAGAGCGAAACCTTCACTAAGCTCCTTGGATATCCTTCAAAATTGAACTTGTTCACTAATGAAATCTGATAAAAGCGAAACCCCAAAAACATAAACTCAAAACCCCAAATCTTAGACTAGGTTGGGATAGAAATCTCTCAAAACGGGATAGAAGTTTTCAAATCCATATTAAATTGGAAGATTAAAGCTCCCAAATGGGAGGAAAATAAGAAAAGGAAACAGAGAACCAAACAACCTGAGAAGATTTTGAGGGAATCAAGTAGGGGGTGCGTCGATAGCTGACTAGATAAAGGGAAATTGGAGAAAGTGAAAAAACAGAAACCACAATATCCTTCGATTGAATCACTTCATTAATGTGTTTCTTTTAATAAATGGAATATGCGGAACTTCATAGCCAAATTTACAAAGTATAGTAAAGATATTAATTGATTAATTAAAGAAGAGATTAAATTTTATAAAACCTATTGTATTGTCTAGTACCCTCTCTTTTGTCTGATTATTATATCGATAACAGTTGAGTGAGTTCAATAACTTGATTGAAGTTGCAACAGAATAATCACGCAAGGATTCTATAAGGGAGATGAACTCGTATAAAGTACTTTAATTCTTTCAATATTTGATCAATGCTGACTCCGGAAGGCCTAATGAAACTAAAATTCTATTCTTCTTGACCTTTTGTATTGACTGACATTGTGTTATACATGCTTGCATTTTGTCTTCTGTAGAAGCAACTTTTTGTCTGTCTAGATTACTTTTTTCTTTCACATAGGAGTTAAAATTTCTACTTATTGTTACAGGAAAAAGCCATTAAGAAATCCCAAATCATGTCTACTATGACATTATTACGCTAAACTTTTTCTTATGACACAAAAATCCCGGACCTATGCCCATTCTTGCCCATTTCCTCTATACTTTTTCTTGTGACATAAAAGAAACCCAAATTTGTACTTATGTGCCAAGGTTCGTCGGATGATTTTTTAGCCAAAAATTGTTATTGTTATCTTGCTTAAGCCATTTGGGCACCATGTCAATACTATTTATTTTTCGGCATCTATATAGGTAAATTTTTAATGGTAATCATTGGCGAAACCTTAAAGAGGGTATATGGGTCATACAGGTAACAATTTGCGAATTTTGGTGTCACAAAAAAAAATTTAGGATATGTATGTCATATGGGCATATTTGGAGTTTTAGGTGGCTTTTGCCATACCGTTAACGCTTTACTTTCTTGTCTCTATAAGCATTGTCTGTTAAAAAGGAATAATAGAAACAGAATGATTGTTGAGGCAATAACACAGAAACGCTAGCGGATCTTGCAAATAAGTAAATACGAAATAACTAGAGTATAAACGAGAAACGATAAGAACACCGGAGATTACGTGGTTTAGTCCAGAATATCGATACCTACGTACATAGGAGAGCCAGTAATATAATTTACTATAATCGAAGAATCAGTGTTATAATCGCTCATGCACGCGAGTATTTCCCGCATCTAAATTAAGCCCAAAGCAAACTCATAAATATATCTCGCAATGTCTCGGAGAAAACTCTTACTTAGAAAAACTCAAAGAGAAAATCCGATAATTATCTTATTTGCTCTACGCACGGCTAACTCAAGAACGTCACCTTTGTCCTAGAGAGAACTTCACTGTGCACCCTTCAAGTCGCGACCAGAAGATCTCAACAATAAACCACGAAGTCGCCGTTCTTCTTTGTGCGGTTCAAGAACCCACGGTCTCTGGCGGCTATTGTTCGTGCGGCGTTCTCCAGAGAGTATCCCAAAGCCTTTCGTCTGCGGTGTGCCCTTATAAAGGAGTCAACAGAACTATGTAGACCGGGACCCACACAATATTATTTCTTGCTTTTGGAGTTAGATGTCCCCTGTCCGTCGTTGGAGAAACCACATCTTGATCGGCCTGTTCCTTTCTTTTTTTCACAGAAAACAAAATCCCATATATGTATATGACTTCGAAAAGTAATTCTAAGTGAGTCCAATTGAATATATTAGCGAGTTTAGATTTGGGCTCTCTTTTGGTTATCTCCCAAATGAAAGTATCGATCTACATTTGCACTCCCAATAAATGATATCGAGCCGATGATTGATTGGTGACCAACTCTCAATATGTATCGATATTTGGTGAACATCTCAAGGAAAAAATCTGGTGGCCAATGCGGTGTTCGAGCTGGTGAGCGTTGTGGTGTAGCAGCATGAGCCCCATGGCCGTTGATAGAGTTTCAAGTTGAGATGGATCTCAAGAAAGGAATATGATGCCTAATACAATTTCAGGACTAGTAGGCGTTGTGGTATACCAACGCAAGCCCGATGAGCGTTGATGGAGATTCAAATTGAGATAAGTTGGTGCGGAAGGATATTTGGATTAAAGGGGAGCAAACCTAACACTTGAAACTCACATTTGATGGGGAGATTGTTAGGATATATGTGTGAGTTGTGTTAGAAGAGTCCCACATTGGAGAATCAATATAGTGTTGAGCAGTTAATATATTCAAATTGGCCCATAACTCATTAACTTAAGCTTTTAATTGAAGGTGGGTCCAACTAGATATGTTAATACGCTCGGACTTGGACTCCCTCTCGGCCATTTCTTTGGTGAAGTATTGAACTTCTGCTGCGTGCTCTCAATAATGATGAACTTAAACTTGCACGTAATGACTGTTGGAATACCATGAAAAGCATTAGATTACCCTATGTTCATCGTTCAAGTTGATTTGTTTATGTATCAATTATAAAATAAACCAAATAAAAAATATACATACCACTCAATAAGAAGCTTTTTTCCCTTAAGACCATGTATATTACATATTGTATTTTCAATATATTACATATCGCATCTTGAAAATACGAGTTTTGGTTACTGTTTTTAGTCTATTTCGGTTTTCACATCAAGCATATGAAATATTTATGTTAAAATCCAAGTCTTTAGTACATACAATTCTAAAATCTTTGTCGTAACAGTTGTCATAAATTGATTTTAATAGGATGTTTCGGTTTCATTTGTACTTTAATAGTCAAGTGAAAAATAGCACGCAAGACAACATGGTTGACACATAAATTTTGGTTTTTAGAAAACCATTCACATAAATATAAAATGAGAATTGATCATAATTCTTGTAAAAAAATATTTCTCATGCATTGCATTTTTATTTTCTGTCGCCGCATCATTCGTATTTAGGGTCGAAGTGAATCAATTGAGCTTGACATGATAGGCGGCTAGACCGGACTTAGTCTAAGATTTTCGATCGAGCTTATAGGGGCTGTCGGATTTTTAATGGTCAATTGGAGCTAGTTTCAAGCTTAATTTGAGCCCAAGAATGTGAGATCGACCCATCATTTGCACTTAGAAAATTCGAGTGACGCCTAGGGTTGTTATTGCCAAATTCTATGATGGGCCCGAACTTAATTCAAGCTCAATTCAGCCTATTTGAGCTCTTATAATTGTAAAAGGCCCTTAGTTAATTACCCATTTAGTTAGCTAAGGTCCAATAAGGTCCGAAATCTCGAAATGAGCCCACGAGACATGAAGAATTCAGCCATTTCATCCTCCTCATTCATTTGGCCAAAAATTGATAGAGTCCCGATTATATTGGACTCTTCCGGGATAAGATTTGGTCAAGAGTTTCATTAGTTAAGGGATCTTATCTTAATGGGAGTCTTAGGAAAGTAAAACTCTATCATTATTCAGCTAATAACTGAGAGTTTTAGTAGATTAGGACTCTTAGAATCCAATGACTCACGTTAGATCTCATGCTAGATAGAATTCTCGATCCGACGATCCTAAACTGGTCCTATTCGTACTAGAACTACGAGCTCGAGCTCTATATATACAACGGTTCGGTTCAAGCTCATGAGGGCGGCACTTTGTGAGTTTTGTTAAAAACAAATCAGAGAATTTTCTCGAGATAGAGAGGTGATCATCTGAAGTTCCAATCCCCTCGGCAGCCTAGAGCAATTTCACGCCAATAAACCGTGCGTTGTCGTCCGTGCCTCAATCCACTAGTTCCAGGTACCACAACATTCAGCATTCAACGATCTATTACCAGCCACTAAAGGTACATAGATTCGATGTCTAGAGCTTCCCTTCCAAGCCTCTAAAGTCTCCCTTCCTGCTGCCCGATTCTAGCCTGCTGCTCTGCCAAATAGAGCTGCTGTTCGACCACTGTTCAGCTCCGATCCAAGGTGCATTAGCTCCTATTTTCTCAACATTTGAAGGTCTAATACTATAGTTATTTGTGCTAGATCATTCAGGATTGGTTTTGTGCAAATCGGACTTGAAAAATTCTATTTTGGGCGCAATAACATCAAGTGCGCGCTTGCTGGAAATTCGCTGAAAAAAGATAATTTTTTTTAACTTTTAGTTGCTGAATCGCACTTATTTGATTGGTAACGCTTGTTGTTCTCAGATCTCTTTGAACAAATTGATTTTTGCAACAAAAGTTGAGAAATTCAAGCTTTTCTCGCTTACTTCATGCTAGAACCAGAAAAATTGATACGCTTGGCATAAAATTCTGATTATTCACGCATTATTTGGTTTTTATTGTTTGCTCTTGAGAATTAGTGAAATTTAATTGGAACCACACTTTTCTCAAAGTAACCAAGTTTTTCAAGTAGTGTAAAACCGAATTGAATTAAATCAGAATTTTTATGAGTTGAATTAGGATTTTGGAGCACAACTTCATGTTGGCCAAATTTGACCATATGAATGGATGGCTATCGCTTTGAATCTTGTCCATGGTTAGTTCGAATTGCTCTATCTATTGATTTCTTGATGCTATCTCAAGGTTGTGGATAAAGTTTAATCAATTGAGCCTTATCTAATTTTTGGAAAAACTTAACATTGGACCTACTACTATGGATAATCTTTGCATTGGATGTTTATCTTTAACACATGTGTTAGTCAGATTGATATCCTTATCTCTTATGATTTTGTCGAATATGTTGGATTTGAGATAAGATTTGATTTGTGATGGATGTTTATCTAATTATTTGAGAAATTATTTGAAAATTAATTTTCCAATATTAAAGATCATTTTCTCAAATTAAATTAGATAAAATTTTGGACGAGTAAAGATGGACCCCACTAGGACATTTTCAGCCACCCCTATTGAATTTTCGAATTTCAAACTCATTTTTTATTTTTGTCATACTTGCTTGTTTTGATTTTATTATAAAAGTTGCATAATTTTAAACAAACATGCTCATAATATATGCTTCCCAATGTGCCTTATCCCGTCGGAAAATTAAATTGCACGCCTTAGCAATGATATCATGGAATGGGATGACAATTTCGTATAGAACTTCGTGTTCTATCCTTTTGACAAAAGGGACGTTGTTGTTCTATATCTCTATCCGCATACTAGCTCGAATCTTCGAGGATATAGCGGATAAAAATTCTTCTCTAACCCGGATCTTTAGGGATAAGTGAATTTATCAGAAAATTTGGAATATTAAGGTATATTATGGGCATATTTGTTTATTTTTGTTCAAATTTTTTATCGCTTTTGAGTGTTTTTATTTTTTCTAAAAATACCAAAAAAATCAAATCATCTGTGCATAATATATGGCCTCATGTCACATTTTTCTTAAGTCAATCAATTCATGACAAGTAATCGAAAGGGATTTTTCATGAAATTGGTATCGAAAGGGTATTAATTTTTTCAATTAATGTAACCAAGTCTCCGAACTCATTTTCTCTTGTTCGTAGAAATAAAGTAGTTCTCTTGCTATTTTATTTAGGTTTTTAATCGACCTACCAAAAAAGATTAGTGGCGGCTCCAAATAGATAATTTTTTGTGAATTGAATCTAAGTTGCGATTCGGTAGGACTTAGGATAGTCCAAATTAGGTGAGTTGATTTAATTAACCCGATAATCCGTTAACCCGATTTTAGGTCGCGACAAACATAAATTTAGAGAGTGCATTTAAAATGAGACATGCCCATTTAATCTCTTCATTGATTGATTCACTAGATTATATCGACTCTTTAAATTAATTATAGATGGTAATTTTAGTTCGAAAGTTTTGGCCATAAAGAGTTCCAGGTTATGCTCCTTGTTATAAAAGACAAAAATCACTTTATGAACCGATGTAGTCCAAAATACTTTTGACGATTTTCCGATATTGTACCTTTGAACACCTTAGTCAAAAATCAATGACTTGATGGTTAGTTAGCATTGACCATGCCACGTGAGACAGGTTGACGATCGACGTGATCAAAATAACGTCGTTTTGCAATTTTTTTTAAAGAATATTTTTTGAATTTTTTCTTGTTGCTTTATTTTCCTATTCTTTCTGTCCATTGTTCATTATTTTCCCTCCGTTAGTTGTCGGCCAGAGCAAGGCCCTGCAAGCCCTCACCCAACATCCTTGAAGTGACAGACGTCGTCCTTGAAGATGCTCTCTCCGACCTTAGCAAACTCTTTGAAGCAACTCGGCGAGCTCGAAAACTCGAAGGAATCGTGCAGGAATAAGCTATCAAAGCTCGCGAAGTGTTCTGGCGAGTACGACTCATTGGCACGTGCCTCCGACAGCAAGGGTCATGACACCCACACTCAACGTTGCCGATGTTTAAGTTAATGGATGAGTTGGTAACTGTGGCTGTGATTTTTGGGTGCCAACATTTGCTACCTTCCTTAATCTTTTGCATTCTTTTGACCCAATCTTTGAACAATTACCCGGCCCCAAATAAATGGTGATGTTGGCGCTCTTCTACGACTTCTACGTGGGTCAATCGTGCCAACGTCTTCCACTTCTTAAGGCTTTGAAATTTGACAATCCAGTAACTAACGATAAGACTTTACCAGCTTCCTTTCGATCATGAGGGGTATGCTCATGTCCCCGTATTTCGCGGGTTCCTTGACCTGCTCTTAAGGATTCATTTTGCCTCAGAAATTGTTCTCCCACCATGAATTCAAAGAGACTGTTTTCGTATCCTTCAACGTCGTTAAAAAACCTTGAATTTGGCAGGGTGGCTTGCTAGAGCTTAAATTTGATGATTTCACCAACTAACGCATATCGACATTATCACGTGCTTTGCATGTGTATTGACCTCTCACGTCTTCCGCACTTATATTGATCTCTCACTCATGCAGCACGTGCCTTGATGGGCGAGTTATTTTGAGTGTTAACATTTAAATTGGATTTATCTATTCATTCAGTATGATTTTTTAGTAAAAGTTGCCATCAGTTGTGATGTGATACCACCGTTCCTTTTGGTGGATTAGCCGAACATATAGACCATGTGCGGTGTGTAACCATGTTATGCTTGAATCTGAAAAAGCCATGTCATATTTGAAGTCATTATCATCATGTCATATCATTTTTTTTGGTCATGCTTTGAATCCGAATATTTTGTGCCGTGCTACATAGAAGTGATCAGTTTTAGCATTAGCTGGTTTCCATCCTAGAACTTAGAACCGGATTGGATAGGGTCAGTTCCAATTTTGTGGAACCGGGAATCGGCACGCTTGATTCTGAAACCGAACCGTACCGGTCAGGACTTGTTCCTGAATGGGTCAAGGGACGGGCTGTGATTTCTTTTTTTCTTCTTTTTCTATTCCCTATAAGCGTATCTCTCTACAGATAAGAATGTTGCTTTTGTTGGTGAACAACATACGTGCCTGTGTGTTCTATTCGTGCTGAACGTGTCTTGTATTTGTCTTCTTGTCCCAGTGTGTTGCTTCAATGGCGGATGAGTTTTATTGCTTTGGTTTAGCTTGAGAGGCTATCAGGTTAGGTTCTTGTTTTTGCTTCTCATCTTTACTCTTTATTATTTAAGAGAAAAAGGATTATATAAAATAAAATTAAAAAAACCATATCGGTCTGGTTTGAATGGTCCTGTTGGTTCGGTTCCACACCAAGAATTAGGCACCAGACCGATTATTGCCAGTTCCAAATTTGAGAACGGGAACTGGACTATAGCATTGTCAAGTCATTTCGTTTTCTCTCTTGTTTTCAACTCGACGCCACCATGCCTGCATTTTGTGTTTGCCTCGTCAAATGACATGTGAATATTACGTGCCACATTCAATTCAACTTCGCACGTCAGGAATTAACCAAGATAGGGTAGCGCTACAGAAAGGGCATCGTGGAATGCTAATCCATTACATGCGTAATAACACCCCCATTCCTTTTGCCCATGCACTTGGGTAGTTTCCCTTCCCCTACACTTTTGCAATTTTCGTATATCTTAGTAGGTGAATAAAACGTCGAACAACATTTGTATTTTATTGATGCCAATCCAGTCGGGTCATTGTTCGTTCATTATCCGTGAAGAGTGTATCCAACAATCCAAACCCATATCTAGGTCGTGTTTACCAACTTCCAACAATGCTAGGGATAACACTCCCTAATCTAAATTGGTTTGTTGTGATCCAGATGCAAGTTAGATTTGAACCGGATAGTCAATCTATGATATTCCTCTAACTATCAAACCAATAACATTTGTATTTTCGATCCTAATTTAATTAAGATCGTAGCACACCATGAATTACCGTGCTGGACCAGAACGAGGGCGAAAATCAACTCGGCCTTGTTTTTACTGTGACTAGAAAATATAATCATATCCTTTTTGTAGTTTTGAAATGACAATCCAAGTCAACCGAGCACCTAATTAGATATTCAAGGTTTTTACCTATATTTCCATGTAGTCCAATTACCTATGTTCATGGAATGTTTTATTTTTTCTTCTAGAGTTTGTTGAAAAAAATTAGATAAGCATTGGAATTCATTTGGCGGGTTGCTAAGTTCTCTCAATCTATTGCTATTATCTATATCTAATTATATGATAAATTTTCAGTTACCAAAGTACCCTTCCATTATCTAACTCTATAAGAGTAAAGACAATCTTAGATATCAATCAACATGTAAAATTTGATATCTCTAGACAATTACCCAAGTAATTTCTCATTTTAATTTTGCGCATGTATCCTTAACTTTGAGATTTAATCCATAATTTCCCGCTAAAAGCCATCCAAACCAATGTCCGACAAGAAATCAGTCAACCAAAACTTAAAATCTAAACTGACACCCATAACTAACATATGACAAAGGGTGGAGATGGGCCATTCCAGCGGATGGGTTTGACATCAAAATCTTCATACCTAAGAGGAAAAAAAAAACTCAAACATTAAAAGTGAGGTTGGAACCATTCGGCTGCACTTACGTCGATGTGGCTTCCAGCCGCATCAAAGTATGTCTCGATTTTTCCGTCCTTCATGCTGTAAGTCTTCATTATCCTATCTCCGAAATCTGGGAAATAGACATGGTTTGGCTTGATCGCCGGAAGGCAAGACTCCGCATCGAACTCCACCGAGAACGAAGACTTGCCACTCAAGAAGAGAGATGCGTTGCCCAAGCTCTTGACCTCTTCCTTAGTTCCCTTCTCCAAATCAACTTTGAAAACTAGAATCTTTTTGACGGGTCCATAATACCCTTTGTCTATCGTCAAAACCACCAGCAATGAGCCCAAACATTCGACGAGGTACTGATAACCTTCAACATCACCCAACTCCAGAACTAGTCGTGATTCCATGCGACAATTTCTCTCGTCAAGAGTCATTATTTGATCCTGCGCATCCAAAGCCACAAATAGTCCGTTGTAATAAATCAGTCCGTAGAGCATGCACCTAGGCAGATGCTCTGCGGGACTCACTACCGTCCACGCATCTTCTCCTGATCTGAGAAAGGAAAACCCTGGTAATCCACAATGAGAGATCATGACTGTGTAGCTCGTGGACAAAGAAGGGCTTGAGGACAATGCCATCATGTTGATCCCACCGAGGTTCTCCAAGGCAGGTAGTTTGATGCTGACGCGCGAGAGCGGATTGAAGATACGATACTCATAACCGCACCCGTCTGACAAGAGTATCCATCCTAGTGCAGACAAGGTCTGGTCAATAGATGCTGGCACACGTGCCGGGTAAATTCTCCCTGTAGATAGGCTAGAGAACTTAGCTTCATTCTTGTATCGACGAGTCAGGAGCCACAAGGCTTTTGACTTTGCCTTGTACCTCTCTTTGGAGACAGCGGACTGCCATGAGGTGCACACCATTCCAAAAGCTAAAAAGTCTTCTATGGCTAGTCGAACAGCGACGAGTTCCAGGATCCCTTGTGGGAGTTCTTCCCAGTTCGCCATTTCTTCTTCGCAAACTGAATGATCAATTTGATCAATTTGCCTGGTGTTCAACTTCTTTGATGAATTTTCTGCTTAAAAAAATATCTGATGAATTTATGCCTCAAAATTTTATTCCTCGAACGAATGTTCGTGACTCGCAAGATATAGTTCCCTCTTGGCTTGATCTTCTAAGATTTAAATCTTTCTATAGTGTACATCAAATCTAAAAGATAGTTCTTTTCAAGCTTTTACGAATAATAACCATAAAAAGAAAACATTATTTAATTGAGTGATAAGCGTATCATAATTCTACTGTAAATAATGCTTTTTAAATTTAAAGTTAGATTCGACCAAAAAAAAAAAATTAAAGCCAGACCTTCCTCATGTGTTTGATGAGTAAAATCCTTCTATTTTCCTGAATAGACAAAACTTCAAATATGTTTCTTTCCTTAGATATCTCTTTTTCTCATTTTTCTTCTCATGTGCAAAGCGTCTGTTCTTTTCCTGCCCAATATTTAACTAAAGAAAAGGGTCACTTCAAATTAATTAGATCTCTATCAAAACCAAACCAAGGGTAGAAAAAAAAAGGTTCAACAAAGAAGAAGCGACGATCCGTTATTAGACCATTACACCTCTTGCGGATGATTTTTATAGCGCTGTATTTGGTCGTCCAAATTCGTATGGGGATGGGATAGATAGGATAAAGGGAAATTTGAAATCCAACCAAAAATTTTCGAATTGCAAAAATTATCCCGTCAAGATTTCAAAAAAAAATTCCCCAAATTGTAAAAATATCCCATCATATCCTACGATAGGATTTGAAATCTTTAATGATGTTTGAAAATCCGTAATCTAAGACAAAATTGGAATCTTTAAAAATCATTCTCGTTCGACAATCTTTAAAAATCTTTGAAAATTACATCTCCCACTTGGCTCCTCCATGAGGCTCAGACCCTCTTGACCACGTCTCCGGGAGCATGGCGACTCTCAAATTACACGAATCGACGACTCTCAACCGAAAAGAGTTCATAGAATTCTGGTGCGGCCTTGCGGACAGGGTAATAATGCAATTTCTACCACAAGAAACATTTAGTAATAGGCAAAACTTGTGCACCTTTGCTAATTAATATGAAGCACGTGTCACTAGAATTGAAATAAATAAATGTAAAAAATGACCACTAATTCGGTCGGCCCAACTTTGAGAACAAGCCCACCGACCACGTATTTTCTATTGTTATTTTTTATCCTCCGAAGAAACCATTTTTTATTTTTTATTCTATTTTTCTATTTCTTTGTTATTTGTATTTTTTTATCTTTTTTATTTATCCAAGTGGACGACCAGCATTGCCAATTTCCGGCCAAATCGCCGGAATGACCAAACCGTGACTAAACCTTACCATTTCTTCCATCTAACTCAACTTGAACTAAAATCTAACCAAAACAAAACTTTCCGGTGTCCTAAACACCAAGTAACAGTCCAACAAGATAATCCAGAGTCCGGCGAAAGTTCATTTCACGATTTTCACCGTTCGGCTTACGATTTAAACATGACAGGCGTCCAAGAAAGTTCGGGAAACTAACCTGACTGGTGTCGACCGCAAAACACCGTTCGTTGAAGGCCACAGATTCACAGTTTCGGCGAGATCCAATCAAGCTCGGTCAAGGTTCGGCTCAATATGCAAAAAAGAGTACGTTGTAGGTCAATAGATATCCTAGATGCAATCCACAACCAAAGGACGAAGAATCGAAGCAAGTACAGGCGTTCGGTTCAAGTTCGGACTCGGCGCTCACTCAAGAATTTTATCAAGCAGTTGACGCGCAGGATTTAAACGTCAAACTATTGTTCAATGCGAGATCGAATCATCAAAGCGGACGATGTGCTCTTGCTCTGCGACCTCAAATCTGTATCACCAATCCTTTAGATTCGATCATTTTGATAGGAATCAATCCGATCCACAAGTCGGCCATGAAACAAGGAATAAAACCAGGCCGGGACTGACCTCTTTCACCGGCGACGGTGGTGGCACGTCAGCGGCGCGGTGGTTCGCGATCTCTCTTGTTATCTCTCTCTCTCTCTAAGTCTCTAACACCAGCTGGTGTTGGAGTCCGTGAGAGAGAAACTGTGAAGAAGAAGAGGGAGGTGGGAAGTTGTTAGAGAGAGAGAGAGAGAGAGAGAGGAGTAAAGTCGTTCCACCGACTAGTGTCGGGCTTGAAAAGCCATTTTGGCTTTTCTTATTCATATTTTTATTATTTTTATTTATCGGATTTTCATCTCTCAATGCCAGCTCTATGTTTGTACCGACAACTCATGAGCCAGAAGGCTTTTGACTTTGCCTTGTACGTCTCTTTGGTGGCAGCGGACTGCCACGAGGTGCACACCCTTTCAACAGCTAAGAAGTCTTCTATGGTTAGTCGACCAGCCCCGAGTTCTAGGATCTCTTTGTGGGAGTTCTTCCCAATTTCGAGGCTCGCAAGATACAGTTCCCTCTTAGCTTGATCGTCCAAGATTTAAATCTCTTTATAGCATTCGTTAAATCTAAAAGATAGTTTCTTTCTAAAAGATTTTACGGATAAAATCCACGAAAGGTCTCAAACATTAATTAATTGAGTGATGACCGCACCATAATTCTAATGTAAGCAATGCTTTTTAGATTCAAATTCAGACTTTCGTCCCGCGTTTAATGATTTAAATCGTTCTAACCTTTTTAAATACTTCGGGTTTATTTTCCTGAATAGACAAAACTTCAAATATATTTCTTTCTTCACCTGTCCATTTTTTTCTATTTCTTCCCATGCGCAAAGCGTCTGTTCTTTCCTTCCCATGGCCGTCCGAATTCAAATTGGGATAGGATAGATAGGATAAAGGGGAATTTGAAATCCTTCAAAAATTCCTGAATTATAAAAATATCCCATTAAGATTCAAAAGAGAAAAATAACTGAATTGTAAAAAATATCCCATCATATCCTAAAATAGGATTTGAAATCTTTAAAAATTCTTAAAAAATTCAATCTCCAACTGGCTGGCTTCTCCATGAGGCTCAAACCCTCGTGGCCAAGTCTGTGGGAAGACCACTTCGGGAGCTTGAAGACTTTCAACCGACACGAATCGATGACTCTCCGCCGAAACAAGTTCACGGAATCCTGCTACGGGCCTCGAGAACAGCGTACTAGTGTAATTTCTATCAAATATTAAGTAAAAGAAACATTTTTTTTCTTTTGGTCTGGTCTCTATTTTATTCTATTTTATAAGCCATCATGTGTGTACATGATTGTAAACCCCGCTCTCTCCTTACGCGTTCTCACCCTAACTCCCACCTGAAAATTGAGATTCGAACCCCCAACTTCCCCTTTCCCAAGTGAGAAAAATGGCCACGGAGACAAACCCCGGTGGCTAGTAAAGGAAACATTTAGTAATAGGCATTTGCTAATTAATATGAATCATTTGTCACAAGATTTGAAATAAATAAAATACGAAAAATGACAACTAATTTGGCTGGACTCTAGGTTTATGAACATGTGAAATTTCTTATTATATCAGAGTAGGCGAACACAATACCAAAACTGCGACGCTAGTGTCAGTTCCACATGAAGTGAATTTTTTTTTTTTCAAGTCCAGGTGAAAGTAATGGAAAAGTTAAGGAAAAGAAACTTTAGTATAATGATGACTACATGCACTTATCTAATATCTATTCCGTCGGCCACCCTTGACTTCGCTCAACAAGTGGCACAATCGTAATTTCATTTATGCCAACCCAATCAGTTCAATTGTTTGGTCTAAATACTTGAAGGACGTTATCAATTTCTCATTCCACATTAGATTAGAACGATTCTGATAGGTGCACCTGACATGGCATTTCCATGATTAAATAATATTTCATTCTAAAAGCTAGCAACTATCATAGAGGACAGGTCTTATCCCTACTTCAATCAACAAGGTATTGGAAATGTGAATCGTCAAATATTGGATGATTCCATCATACATGATGGAGTTGCGAAAACTTCTGGATAGGTACCCTACATCCGAACCGAATTCTTTTCGGTTAAAGAATCTCTTTCTAGTTGCTCTGGAAAAATTAGTAGATTCTCTAGAAGAAATATGGGGTTCGATGCCGATCCCATGAACTAAGAAATTCCTGTCTAAGAGCGCGAAACTTATTCAACTGCAGAAAAAAGGCAAGCCAACACTCAAGTACAAGCAAATGGGCAAGCGGGTAAGCTCTCCGGTCAATACAGCAAGGAAGATTTGGAACCCCAACGGCACGGACATTTTCGGGGACTAGCCCGATATGGCAAACTTCTAGCATTTTAGGCGAGGTGATAATCTATTTGTGGTTTTAATATGTGATGCTAAGTCTTGAACTCCAAGATTAAACAAAGCACGACTCCAGCTAATTGTGTAGTATATTACTTGGTGACTATCGGGCTCTTAAGCAAAAATTATTCGCATTAACGATAACTCATTTTTATTACTTTCGGAATGGCGCCGGGGATAACGATACAAAACAAGAATGCTTAAAAAAGATTAATTCGGCATATTAATGAGTATGATTTAAACGCGAATAGGACATTTGAGTATTTTTCCCTTCCAGTTACAAATGGTGGTTTAATTGAACCAAACATCAAGTTAGATATCCAAGGTTTCTCACAAGCATTCCACGCAGCCCAATTATCACGGGATTTTGTGTTTTTGTAGGTGATTCTCCGATTTCTTGGCATGCCAAGAAGCAACTTGTTATGTCTCGCTCCTCTACTGAGTTTGAGTATACGCTATGGCTAACACTACAATTGAGATTACTTGGCTTCGTAATCTCCTTAGCGATATGGGTATTGCCTCCTCTCGCTTCCATTCCTCTTCATTGCAACAACAAGAATGCTATTCACATTGCTACAAATTCGGTGTTTCACGAGTGTAACAAGCACATCAATATCGATTTTCATCATGCGTCATCGGCTCCAGGCACCTATCATTTCTCTTCCCTTTTGTGGCCTCTACAACTCGGCTTGCCAACTTCATCATCAAATCACTTACATCACACCAATTTGTGGCTCTTTTTTTTTTTTTAAACTCGTTGAGTTGACCTACCTTGAGTTTGCGGGGGTGTTAGATATATTTTGTTTATTAGGATTAGGGTTTTCCCTTTTATTGTATGCATTTATGCTTTTACCTTTCCTTATATGTAAATTTATACTAGCCTTGTGCCTAGTGGTAATCAAGCATTGCATTATTTATTTATCTAGGTCTAACATTTGATGCCCATAGGCGATTACCTAACAAATCTTATATGTTGATTTTGATGAGCACATATCCTTAACTATTAAATTCATATTTGTTTCTCCTACTTAAAATATGAAAAATTGACACCTAAACGGATGGTTACCACATAAGGATAATCACATACACTTGAAATTAAGATCTCCCTTTCCAAGATTCGATTGGAGATTGAAAATAGAGAGGAAAGATTTATATTTGATACATGGATCCAGGAGATTGAGTAATATGAATTGGAGGGTGGGGAAAGGGGAAGGAAGAGAAGAAATGGAGAGACGGAGGCGAAATGGATTAGAAAATACACACAAGTTTTGGGCTCGCGTTTGCGCAAAAGAAGAAGAAGAAGAAGAAGAAGAGATAAACCTCAAATCTGGTCCAGACCAACCCGGCCCGGGTTTTTCAGTTCAGGTCAAGTGAAATTAGGGCCGGGTTCAGGTCAGAAAAAACGCAACTCCCTTATGGTTCAGTCGGGTAGCATGGATCCGACCCAACCCATTGACATCCCTAGTAAAGAGGACATTAGACATTATTAGTAATTAAGTTTTGATACCCACAGGTGATTACCTAACGAATCTCATATTTTGATTTTGATGGGCAAATATTCTACACTATCCGCTTCTCCTACTTAAAATATAAAAAATTAAAATCTAAACGGGGGGCTACCACAAATAATTCTTCTTTCAATCCAATAACTGGTGCACCTGAAGCTGCTGCAGCATAGTAGGCATTGGTGTATCTTAGAATTCCCAGTCTTTAGAATGATTGCAAGCACAAAGTGGCAAAGCAAAGTTAGACATGGACAAATTTTATGGCGACATTCTCTGCAAACGCTTTCAGACCTAGACTCACTGATATAAGTCTTATGTTCGCGAATTGATGGCATCTGTGCGACCTGGGTTTGACAATCGAAATCTTCATGTTGAGAAATTTAAAAGAACAGTCAGCATTTAGAAAGTTCAACAATCAGGTTGGAACCATTTGGCTGCATAATAGTGACATCGAGTTCCATAAAAGTATTTCCTGACCTTTCCATCGTCCATGCTGTAGCTCTTCTTCTTCTTCTTCTCCTCGTATTCCATGAAATAGATGTGGTTTGGCTTGAATCTGGGAAGGCAAGATCCGTCGGTGAATTCCACCGAGAAGGAAGAGGAAAGGCTACCATTTAAGAAGAGAGAAGCGCTCCCCAGGCTCTTAACCTCTTTCTGAGTTCCCTTCTCCAAATCCACTTCAAAAACTTGGAATCTGTACCCTTCGCCCCATATCTTCCGAGCCACCAGCAATGAGCCCGAACACTCTACGAGATACCAACAACCATGAGAATTCTGCCTTAGAACTAGTCGCAATTCCATGCGACGCTCTCTCTTGTTTAGAGTCATTATTTGGTTATTCACATCCAAGGCCACAAATAGCCCATCGTAATATATCAGTTGAAGGACATCGGACCAAGGCAGATGTGCTGATGGACTCACTACTGTCCACGCATCTTCTCCATATCTGTGAAAGGCAAACTGTCTTTGCCCACACGGTCAATGAACATATATCATGACTGTGTAGCTCCTGGATGAAGAAGGGCATGAGGACAGCGCGATCCTAGTAATTCCAGGGGGTTAGCAGCAGGGTAGCACGTGGAATTTCACATTGGAAAGTGACACCCGGTGAAGCTTCCCCAAGGTGGGGAGTTTGAT
The DNA here is from genome assembly GCA_021437795.1 of Rhodamnia rubescens. NCBI lineage: Eukaryota > Viridiplantae > Streptophyta > Magnoliopsida > Myrtales > Myrtaceae > Rhodamnia > Rhodamnia rubescens. The sequence goes on from JAILYA010000113.1 coordinate 141,411, forward strand.
GGTGACGCCCGAAAGCGGATTGAAGATACGGCTCCTGTTGCCACACTTTGACACGAGTATCCATCCTGGAGTAGACAAGGTCTCGCACCTAGATCCTGGCACCATCTCTCGGTTAATTCTCCCTCTAGAGGGGCTGAAGAACAGAGGTGTTTGGTTGCCCACATTAATCACGAGCCACGGGGCTCTCGACTTCGCCTTGCATGCCTTTTTGGCAGCAGCGGACCGCCAAGAGGTGCACACCCCTCCAAAAGCTAAATAGTCTTCTATGGCTAGTCGACCAGCGATGAATTCCAGGACATCCCGTGGGAGTTCTTCCCATTTCGCCATTACTTCCTCGTAGATTGAATGATCAATTTGCCTGGTGAGCCACTTTCTTGATGAATTTATTCCCCCACAACAAGAGGCGGGTCCTTTCTTAGGTGAGGAAAGACAGATTTTTGGGGATTAAGTTTTCCTTTTGGTGTAGGATTACCCCAATCTAATTACCCCTTTCAACATGTTATTTCACAAATCTCATCGCTTTTTTTTTTTTTAAATTTCTTGAATGAATGCTCCTTTTTCGCAGCTCGCAAGATACAATTTTCTCTTGGTTTGATGTTTTGAGATTTAAATCTTCCTATAGCATGCAACAAATCCGAAAGATAATTTCCTTTTCAAGCTTTCACGAATAAAATCCATGAAAAGACTCATACATACTATTTAATTGAATGATAACCGGACCATAAGAACAATGGTCGAAACTGTAGTTTGAAGGTAAATTGACTTTTAACAATCGAATCATAACTTCTTTAATATTTAACACTTTTTAAATTTAAATTCAGATCTTCATCATGTGTTTGATGAGTTGAATCCTTCTTAACTTAAATCCTTCACGAATAAAACCCATTAAAAGACCCATACATACTATCTAATTGAGTGATAACCGCACCAATGTATCGATGCTTGAAACTGTAATTTGAAGGTAAATTGACTTTTAACACTTTAATCATAATTTCTTAACTGTTCAACGCTTTTCACATTTATATTCAGATCTTCCTCATGCGTTTGATGAGTTAAATCCAACTTACCTTATAAAAGAGTCGGGTTTACCTTCCTAAATAGACAAAGGTTCAAATTTATATCTTTCCTAACATACTTATTTTTCTTATTTCTCATCCCATGGGCAAAGCGACTACTCTTTCCCTAGGCAATATTTCAGTACACAAAAGCGGCAATTCGAATTAAGTAGATCTTTGTCAAAACAAGAAGAAGGCTGGAAAAAAGCTGAGTCGATAAGGATCTAGTGACTACAACACTTGTTGAAGAGTTGGCACTTGTGCAAAGCACGTGAGGAAAGAACATTTTGACAGGGGACGAAGAAGGCGTGTGCAGAGCACGTGGACAGAGGCTAACAGGTGTCGACAAAAGCATCAAACTCGCTGTTAACATGGATACCAGCAAGAAGTGATCCTACTACATATTCAAGATCTTTTCAAGGAGAGCCCAAAATTGTGAAAGTTTCCCTCTTGAATCACTCGGTGGGAAAGCGGTTGAGACAGAAAAGGCCAGAGTAAGTCCCTAAGAATAGTTCAAAAGCTTGAGGACATGGACATATCCTACACGACCGAAAGAAGGTTAGCGGAAGTCCTATCGACAGTTACTGCGATTTCTAAAATCAAGGCCCCAAGAAGTGGGAAACGTGGGCACGACTAACCTTAATAAAAGGTTCGCACTAAGGCACCAACATCATCAGTTATTTAAAGTACTCAAAGTCCAGGTCAAGAGGATTTAGAGAAGCCGAATAATGAGGTAGCTTTTGGCACGCAAGAATCATAACTACTTGGAGAACAGTTGCCACTCCAATCATTATAAATACCACCGGGCGAACACAGAGAGAGCTCATGAGCAAATCAACAAATCTATCTTATTTACATATTGTACTACATTTTACTTGCCTTTGCTATAACTTTCGATTTTCGTCATCGAGTCGATTCCGGCATTTATCTTTATCCTAAATACTACACCACGAGGCGAAAAAGGGAAAGAGAGGAATGGGGTTTCTCTCGCTTTTGACATAGTGGGCCCCGACGGGAGGCCCGCACGACGGGCTATTAGCTCGGTGGTAGAACGTGCCCTTGAGAATCGCTTCGTTGTGCTAGGGTCGTGAGGGCTCTAAGCCACATGGGTAGTTCAATGTGCTCATCGAGCCTAATCCTAAGATGTGGATCATCCAAGGCACATTAACATGCCGTACGAGTCAAACTGTGGTGAGTTATCGAAGCGTGTTCAAGGCTTTGTCATTGAGTCAAACTCGACATTGTTTCAAGTCCGTTCATTCGCTATCCTTGAAGGAAATTTTGCTCGCCAAGCCACACCATTGAGTCAAACTCTGGTTTGTTCGATGTTTGTATATTTCCTTTCAATTTCATTTGTATCGATTTCTTTTGAGTTGTACTTACGGAGTCTCTCCATTGAGTCAAACTCTAGTTGAGACAATATATGTATAATTCCATTGGAATCTTTGCAAATTTCACGCGTCGATTTTTCGACTATTTGAAACTCTCCCGCCCGAGGTCATCACAACGAAAGAATGAATTTCGGTGAAAGATATTTTGTCGCAGAGAAATTTGCGAAACACTCATGTACGATACCGTCCTCTCATTAATTAGCTTACTGAAACTTGTTGTCATGGAGACCGCCTAGTCAATCCACCTCTTTAGAAAAATGCAAGGGTATTTACAATAAGGAGGTTGTGACATAATAAAATAATTTTGTTCAATTATTCGTAATTAACGTTATTCATATCCAATTTCATTTGCATTTACATAAAATTAAACTTAAACTTTTAAGAAAACATTTTAATCAGTGCCATTTTGTTATGCATTCTTATCCTCTTCAGTTGAGAGAGAGAGAGAGAGAGAGTAAACGAGTGTCTCAATAGTTGATTAATATAAAATGATAGTAACGAAGATAGTGGGAGAGTGGAGGAAGTGAGAAAACAGAAACATCACCACAATATCATTCAATTGAAGGTGAAAAATAGTAAAGCTAGTAAAGATATATATATATATATATATATATATATATATATATATATATATATATCAATGTGATATATTAGAGAGTTTTTTCTTTTATATAGATGGTATAGCACGGAACTTTATAGCCAAGTTTATGAAAGATAGTAAAGATATATTTCAATGGATTAATTATAGAAGAGATTTGATGGATAGAACTTATTTGAGTGTATTTTTCAATAGATTGGTTATTTTATACAAAAAAATTGAAGCAATGAATTACAATTAAATTGAGTAAATTTGCGAGACGAGAAGAACAACCGTGTAAGAATTTTACAAAGGAAATTAACTCATATCAAGTACTTTTGTCTCTCCCCATTTTTTATCAGTGCCGACTCCAAAAGTCTTTATGAAAGCAAATTTTGATTCTTATACATTTTGTTTTGACTGACATTGTGTTACCCTCAACTTTTGCTGCAAACTGTACATAGAAAACTTTATTAAAACTATACATAGAAATCTCTCGTAACCCATTGTCCAACGTTTAGGTTTATGTATGTATGTATGTATGTATGTATGTATGTACATACATACATACCATGTTAATAAAAAAACTTGTTTTTCCTTAACAGTAAATGTAAACTACTCGTATTTTGAAAATTTGAGTTTTTTTTTTAATGTTTTCAATGTCTTTAGTTACGAATCGCATCTATTGATACACAGATTCAAAACATCTCATCCTACAATTGCATAGATCATGTAATCGGAAGAAGCTAATAGAATGAGCCATCTACTCCTTTTACTTAACCGTCCCTATAGCTTACGACTTCCATCTCTCTTCAACCCATAGGATGCAATATCTTTCTAATTCGGGAAAAATTACCAAAAAAGTCATAAACTGTTGCAATTGTTCCAATTCAATCATAATTTTTTTTACAAATTCAATCCTAAAACTTTTGTATTTGTTTCAATTCAAATTCAGCTTTTCTAGAATTATTAAACAGAAATGACCCACAATTTATGTGATACGATATAGCATGTTTGTTTATAGGGTAAGTCTGACATAGGAACTTGGAATGATAAAAGGCTTTTGGGCATTATGGATTGACCTTTACTTTTAACTTTTTAAATTATTGTAATTATGCCAATTCAATCCTAAATCTTTTTTGTCGATTCAGTCTTAAACTTTTTGCATTTATTCCAATTCATAAAAAACGAGCCACAAGTTATGTGACATGATATAGCATGTTTGTTAAGGGTAAGTTTGACATAGTAACTCATAATGATAAAAGGCTTTTGGATGTTATGGATTGACCTTTACTTCTGACATTTTAATACATTTAAATCTTCTGCCGCCCCCACTTTAACTTTTGTCAACTCAAAGCATTTAAAATTGCGATGACAGATAAATGGCGACACATAAAGTGGAACATTATATTTCATAATCTATTCAAACTTTGGGTGACGTTTTAAATTTTTAGGGAACACAAAAAATGCATTTTGTGCTTATGTTTAATGCAAAAACAAACGAGCTCTTTGTAATTCTAATCAAGTAAAAACTCTAACATTGTCCTAGGATTAGTCAATACGCATGTTTATGTATTTTGACCCCCAGTATCTGCTAGCAGGATAATTAGTAAGGGGAAAAGAAACTCTAGCTCAAAAACAGCCATTTAGAACTGTAGGTATCACAAAATCAAATCATAAAGTTTCTAAATTATGTCAATTTATTTGTAAAATTTTACTTGAAATCCAATATAGTCATTCTAATCAAATTTTGCTGAAAATACTGACATGGTGCCACATAGGACTGCCATCACTAGATTGCCATGTGAGCGATTCCAGCAAAAATTGACTGAAAGGACTACATAAGGATTTCGTGCAAAGGTTTAGTAAAAAATTTGGAAAACGTTTCGAACTAAATGGGCGTTCATACAATAGCTTTAGGACTAATCGTCTAATTTTTCCAGTTCACGTTATGTAATGTGTGTCGTGACATGCAATTTGTATATAAATTTGAGTAAATCTCTGCGTACTCTTGTCGCTCGGTAACGTAGACGTTGATACAAAGTATCATTTACTGTCATCTAATTGGTTCGATTAAAGGCAGATCATCCAAGCCGAGAGGGTAGATTCACAAAGGATTCCTTCCTTATTGCGGATATCGAACCTAAGGTCTCACACTTTTTGAAAAGCAAGATCCGATGGTTGAATTACTCACCCAATCCCTTGAGGTCATAGGGGATCATTTCTATTTATAAGGAGTTGGACCAGTTTCTTAAGTGAAGTAACAATAAAGTGCAATTCCACTTTCACGCACATGAAGAACGATTTAGTACCGAACAAAAGCTTGAGAATAACCGAAAGTAGTCTTTCTCTTACTATGTTATTCGAAATTGTTATGTCGTGCTGCATTAGAGTTTGGTGAAGCCATATGATTTTCCGATCATGTTTTCAATTCGAAATTGCCATGTCATGTTGCTTATTATAACGTCACTCTCGTTTTGTAATTGCATTCCAGTTTCCCACGTCAGGTCACATGTGAATATTGCCAAGACATGTCATCTTCGATTCAACTTTGCATGTAGCATCTAAATTGACATTCTTGCATATGCACTTTGCACACGTGAACCGAGTCGAGTCTTGGGGTATCAAAATCAAGCTGCATGCTCGAACCGACCTAATTCAACTCCGAAGTTTCAAGTAATTTCGCTTTGAGTCGAAATATGATGTCGCTTTTTATAACGAATATTTATTTTGTTTTGCTTTGATGATATTAGCATATTGGATCGAACAAAATTCCGTCATTGTAAAAAGAAGATTGAGCATACTTTGAATAGGAATTGTGGGTAGTACTTGCTTGATCAGTTCTACTAACTAACTATGTTCGGCTATACGGCTATAAAAAAGGGTTTTGTGACATGTTTGGGTTCGGTTCGGGTTATGCCTCAAACAGAACCGAAACATGTTACTTTACCGCCTGAATCCCTAATCCCTTGCGATGGAACGATCATCAGTAATTTACTTTTTCCATTACAAATGGCGATTTAAATCAACAAAACCACCGAGTTAGATATCCAATGTTCCTCACTATCGTCCAAATATATCGTTCCGTTTTCAAGAGACTGCTAAGTTCTCTTAATCTATTGTTATCTAAAATTTATATGTACTACATATAACCAATTTTCAGATGACCAAAATAGCTTTATCTCATCTCATTATAAAACAGTAAAGATGACATTAGACATTACTAATAATTCAGTTCTCGATACCACAAGCGATTACCGAACGAATCTCATATTTTGATATTGATCAGTACATATCCTACACTACACGCTTCGCCTAGTTAAAATATCAAAAAAATTAAAATCTAAACGGGTGGCTACCGTAAACAATTTTTCTTTGAATCCAATAACTGATGTACCTGAAGCTGCATACTAGGCTTTGGGTTATCTTAGAGTTCCAAGTCTTTAGAATAATTCCCAAGTACAAAGTGGCGGTAAAGACCTTGTCTTACTATTGGCATATGTTAAAGCAGATAAAGGAATGAATTTTACAGCGACATTCTCTGCAAATGCTTTCAGACCTGGACTCACTGATATATGTGGCGTGCGTCACACGTGCGACCTCGGTCTGACATCGAAATCTTCGTGTTGAGAAATTGGACAAACTAAAAAAAAAAAAAAGTTCAACCTTAAGAAAGCTCAAAAATCAGGTTGGAGCCATCCGACTGCATAATAGTCACGGCTAATTGCATAGTTGAATGTCTCGACCTTTCCATCGTCCATGTTGTAACTCTTCTTCTCGTCGTCCAAATCCATGAAGTAGATGTGGTTTGGCTTGATTCCAGGAAGGCAAGATTCAGCGTTGAATTCCACCGAGAAGGAAGAGGAAGAGTGAGCGTTTAAGAAGAGAGACGCGTTCCCCAAGCTCTTTACCTCTTGGTGAGTTCCGCTCTCCAAGTCCACTTTGGAAACTCGGATGTTTGTAATGGATTCACCATTCCATGTCGTCCAAGCCACCAGCAATGAGCTCGAACATTCCACGAGATACGGACAACCGCAAAGATCCTTCCGTAGAACTAATCGCAATTGCATGCGACGCTTTCTCTCGTTGAGAGTCATTATTCGGTTACACGCATCTAAGGCCACAAATAGCCCGTTGTAATAAATCAGTTGATGGACGTGGAACCGAGGCAGATACTTCGGTCGGCTCACTACCGTCCACGCATCTTCTCCTGATTTGTGAAATGCAAACCCTGATGAAAAGCTATAAGACATGACTGTATAGCTCCTGGACAAAGAAGGGCTTGCGGACAGCGCGATCTTGTTGATCTTGATTCCAGGGGAGTCCCACCGGAGCCTCTCCAGCCCGAGTTCCGCAGTGAGACCTGACTTGTGGCCACGTTTCTCCAAGGTCGGCAGTTCGATGCTGACCCCCGAAAGTGGATTGAAGAGACAGTCACGGTCCCCCTTCGACATGAGTAGCCATCCTGAGGGAGACATGGTCTGAACTCGAGATGCTAGCAACTGAAAAATTCTGCCACCAGAGGAGCTGAAGAACTCAGCTTTTCGCTCGCCCACGAGAGTCATGAGCCACGGGGCTTTCGACTTGGCCTTGTACGCCTCTTTGGCGGCAGCGGCAGCGGACCGCCATGAGGTGCACACCCGTCCAAAAGCTAAATAGTCTTCTGTGGCTAGGCGACGAGCGATGAGTTCCAAGACGTCCTGTGGGAGTCCTGCCCAATTCGCCATCACTTCTTCGTAGATTGTATGATCAATTTGAGAATTTACTCCCCGAAACACCATGCGTGTCCTTTCTTATGTGACGCAGGACAATTTTTGGGGATTCAGCTTCCATTTCCGTATAGGATTACTCCAATCTAACTACGTCTTTCAATATTCTATTTCACAAATCTCATCGCTTGTTTTTCTAATATATTGAATGAATATTCCTTTTTCGTAGCCTGGCAAGATACAATTTTCCCTTGGTTTGATATTTTAAGAATTTAAATCTTTCTACAGCATACAACAAATCTAAAATGAAAGTTTCTTTTTCAACCTTTAACAAATAAAACCCGTAAAAAAAAAACATACAGACTATTTAGTTGAGTGATAACCGTACCATAAGAACAAATGTTCAAAACTGTAATTTGAAGTTAAATTGACTTTTAACACGCAAATCATAACTTCTTTCGTGTTTAACACTTTTTACATTTAAATTCAATTCTTCATCATGTGTTTGATGAGTTTAATCCTTCTGAACTTACAAATGAGTTCGGGTTTACTTTCTTAAATAGGCAAAATATTCTAATTTATTTCTTTCCTGACATATTTGTTTTTCCTTTTTTTTATTTTCCGTGGGAAAAACGTCTATTTTTTTTCCCTAGGCAATATTTCAGTACACAAAAGGGACATTTCAAATTAAGTAGATCTTCTGACCAAAAAAATAAAAAATAAAATTAAGTATATCTTTATCAAAACACTTGTTGCGGTGGAGTGACAAATGTAATCCAATAGCGACATGATCTTTCAAGGGGAAACTTATAGTGGAAATGCATAACTTTTGTCCCATGTACAATATCATCCTTGAATTTTATGTTGTTGTTGTGATGTCTTGAAATTTCGAGTGTCGTAAGAAAACAAATTCGATAGATTCCAATCTCAAATTTGGATCTGAGTGAATAAGATGGGATTTTAGAGGATTTAAAAGACGATATTTTGAGTATCCCCGGGACGTTAGTCGGGATAAATCGAGACTTCGATAGTTTAGTCGTTGTGTAGTAGTACCGAGACCTTCGCACCTAAGCCTATCTCTGACCGAGCTCTCATTGTGAAAATACTAGAATGCCCTCAATTCTTAATTTTGATAGCCTAATTTACCCCCGGTTAGCTAAATTACCAAATCGCCCTAGGATATTTTCACTACGAAACAAAATTTAAAAGTTGTGAGTTGACCTCACGTGGCCCCATCCCCTTTTTCCTATCACCTTAGCCACTCACCCATCACTATGACCTCTCTCTCTCTCTCTCTCTCTCTCTCTCGTTGCTGCCCCCCTCTCGAACGAACGACACCCCCCTTCCTCCTCCCCTTCCCTCTGCTGAACTTGACGCCAGCCAGACACCTTCGGTCTCTAGCCAACTCCTTCGTCGCCCAGCTACCGCATCGCTCCACCTCCACCCTCCTGCTGATGCCATCCCGCGAGGCCGAGACTTCCCCGAAACTCCCGTATGCCGAGCTGCCTGCCTGCCTGCCACCCGAGAGCCCCGAGCTGGAGTCACTTCCTCTACCTCCTTATCGCCCGTTACCTGCTGCCTCTGTGAGCTCTGTCAGCGGTCTTCTATGAGCCGAGCCCCTGCACCATCGAAACTAAGAGCCAACGCGGCTGGGCCACCGTGTTCAGCCACCCGTGACCCAAACGAGCCGTCTCAGTCATCGCGCCGCTTGAGCTTAGCCCCATAGCCACCTGAATCCTCTTCCTCATCCTCTCAGCCAGCCGTCAACCCCGACGCCCCGACCACCTCCAGTCGCTCACCATCCCTCGACAACGCCGAGGCCCAGCCGTCGCGAGCCGTGCCCTCACCAGCGAAACTCAGCCCCTCCATCGTCGTCTCCTAGCCCCGGTGCCACCAGCCACCACCAGCTCGATCCGTGCCCCTCATCGCCACTTCAAGCCCGTCGCCGGCCCTCCAAACCGAGAACCCACAGCCTCCAAGCCCCAAGTCCTCGGTGGAGACCACCCGGAAACCCTAGCCTGCGAACCACCGTCATGACTCGACCCGATGCCGAGCTCGCGAGATCCGAAATCGTGTCGCGTCATAGCCTCCTCTACCTTCGTGGCCCATGAACCCAAGAGCGCCGTTGTGTACCACCCGCGAATCGCAACCTCGCGGTCATTGCCAAACCGCCCACGTTTGTCGTCACCGTGAGCCTCGTCCGCAGTCCTGTAACCCCGTCGAGCGCCGAAAGCCCTTAGACCGAGCTTGACCCGTGATCCGACCCGAAGCCACTGTGACCCAAACCCGTAATCCGAAGCCATGCCGTTGACGTGCATTTTTGTCGTCACCTACGCGCCTGAACTGTCACCGAATTTCTTTAAGTAGTGAGTTAGCCCCTAATTCTCGATTAGGACGCTAATTGCTTTCGAAATAGTTAATTAGTATAAATAGTATTATAGGGTGTTTAGGTAGATTAATTATGGTTAGTTTAGTTAGAAACTCGATTTAGGTTAAATTGCCACAATTAAATAAGCCAGATTGGATAGTTATGTGGATGTGGCTAGTTGGTGATTAGATTAAATTGTTTGACCGACTATAGTTGTTTGATCGCGAGCGAGCGATAGGGGCGAGCTTAGTAGATAATTGATTATTAGTTGGATGTGATTTATATTAGCTCGATTTTATGAAATATGATTTAATAATTATAGTCGGATTAATTGAATGAGTTTAATTAATCGTTATGACGATTGCTTGATTGGATGCATTGGTTGGTTGCTAAGTGTTCGGGTGAATTTGTACGTGTAAGTCGCTCCGTATAAAATGCAAAGGCTTGTGGATAAATTATGCATTTATATGACCACGTGTGGAATCAAACTTCATGTTTTAGCATGAAAGCGGCCTTGGGCCGAGTCTTTGAAGTACGATCGTATAAGCATTCGACTAATTACAAAGATAAGAATTGATTGATTGTCGAATGTCTTTGTGTAGTCATATAATGAGGTTAAACCATGCTAGTCGTACAGGATCCCGATAAGTTAATGTACCGTGCCGGGTCGTACGAATCACGCGACTTGTCGGATGCACGTCAATCCGCGACTTTACTAGTCGGACGGATCACACGGATTGCTCGGATGCGCCCAACTTATGACGGACCGACATTCATTCTAGGAATGCCTGTTTGCCATGCCGTGCCAATCGCACCGTATACATGGTTTTCAGAGAATGTCGTCGGAAATAAGGGACGATACCTAGTCCTACCAATAAACATTGCCGGTCGTCGTGTTGGGCCCACACCAGTTATGTGCCCGACCACGCCGATCGTGTGAGTCATCTGTTAATAAATGGACTTTGTGTGATGTTCTATATATGCAAGTTGATATGATGTATTGCCATTTGATTGTCTAATGTGATCGTTGGATCAAGTTGAGCATTGCCTTATGTATGGTTGAAGGTGGTAAGCTTGCATGTGATTGATGTATATACAGGTGATTACGTGATTGGTTGGTAGGATATTCTAAGATAATCAACGCTATAGATGCTTAGGTATTGACTCACCGAGATTTATATCTCACCTCGTTGTTGCTAACCATTTTCAAGCCCTTAGCCATGGAGAATTGGAAGTGGACATGGACCTTATGGGAGTAGTTTGGGAGTTGTGTTAATTCCGCCCTGTCATCTCCGAGGGTTGTAGAGTGTGGCCCGAAGAATGGGCTTGTAGATATTTCACTTCCTTGGGTTAACATAAATAATTAAATAAAATGTGGTATATGCTAATTTGTCGTGAATTGTTCGATGTATTTGTCTATTCAACTATCCCTCGCTTTGATGTGTTGTTGGGAATAAATTGTTTTCGTATGTGCTTAATAAGAAGATAAAAATAAATGGGTCGATAACGTGCCTAGAATGTTATCTCTCATAACCCGAGGGGTGTAGATAGGGATATTGTGTGCCCGGGGATGTTGACACCTAATTTTGGTAATCCCGTATTTTTATTATTATTTTATTTTTCCTTTAGAATATTGTCTAATTGGTTAATTAAGCATTTTTATGTGTTTTATATATATACATATATGTGTTCTCTTATTTTTTTCCCAAAATGGAATATATATATATATATATATAAATCTAAATTTTTTTATTTATTATAAAAAAAATCTGATATGGTCAGCCCAACTCAAGCCCAATCGGGTGAGACACGGCCAACGTTTTCTTTTCTCTCGCGCGGCACAGGCCCGCGTGGTATGGACCCATTCCGTTTTCTTTTCCCCGTAGGCTCGTGCAGCATAGGCCCAAACTCCTTTTACTTTGCCCATTGACCCACATCTCATTTCTCTTCAACTCACATTTTCACACTCACGCCACTCTCTGTCCATCAACTCATGTCACTCACAAGTTGATTGCACACTGGACACGGTTGGTCATCAACCCACGTCCCCATCATCCTGTTTTTACTCCTGTCCACAAAAGTATACTCGGGTAATGAGGCAAGCAGAGGATAAAAGAAGAAGAGGTGGGCAGGCTAGGGGTTCGGTCAGAGAATGAAAAGGGAGGAGGAGAGGTCTAGGCTGAGTGGTAGAAGAAGAAAGACCCTTCTGCCAAGTTGGTTTGCAGGAGCTCGCCAACGACTTCGTCCGGAAAGGTTGGTCTCCTCCGTCGAGTTTGGTTCCTCAGTTCAGCCTCGGAACTCGCCGGCCGAGTGCTTGGACTTCTTGGACCGGCGAGTCTCGAGTTTCTTTCTTGTCTTGGCCACCATGGATCCTGCTTTTGAAATGTTGGTTTGCTTTAGATCTAACACCCATTTGCTTAGTTCATTACTCGTGCATGCCCGTTAGTCTTGGTATTAGTTTTTGTTTTAGTATTCAACTGTGGGTGGTCTTTTTTTGAGTGGTTAATTGTTCGGTGAGGCTTCATCTTGCGAGGTGAGGGAGTTGGTGAAGGTTTGAGCCTGCGTCGAGTCTCGTTGGTAGTCGTTGGTCGAGTCCGACGCTGGGGGTCGTTAGTTTTTCGGACGGTCGAGGGTCTATTAGGGCGTGGCTCGGCGTTAGTGTTGGCGAACCAGTCTAGGAGGTGCGGCGCCGAAGTGAGTGAAGCCTGGTGGTGCCGAGAGTATAGCATTGCATAAGAGCACGTGGTGAGTAGCGTCGCCGTTAGTGTAGCTCGTGGATGACCGCCTTGGTGTAGGCACCGACGGCGGTGTGGTTATCGGAAACAAGTCCCGATGGTAGTAGTGATGCGACGCAAACTAGCGATATCACGTGAGTAGACCCGAACCAGTGGCGTTGAAGGTGGATCTCGGCGCCGTTTGTTTCGCGGCATTTTCGCCGAACGAGTCCAAGTGAGCAAGTCATGGTCACTGTCGTCGGTGGCTAAAGGTGACAAAAAGTTTAAGGGCGTCAATAGGCGGAGGTGTAGAGAACGAACAGCGGCGACGCGAGCTCGAAGGCACAGGTTCCGAACATTAGCAGTCCGACGCGGCGACGAAGGCAGACCGGCATCGCGGCGACATTTTTTAGTAGAGTAGAGGAAGACGGCCGGGCCTGACACGGAAGCCTGGCGGCCTACGAAACCGGCGTCGATGCCCACACCCAGACCAGCGGCGTCGAGATTTGCTCTCAATACCGTTGAAAAGAAGACGTCGCATGAAGAAGACGATGAATAGTAGCGACAGGGCCATCTACGTTTTTATTTTGTTGGCTGGTTTGGGCTTCTTGGGTGGGCTGGCAGAATAAAGAAGGGGAGATTGGGCTGGCATGGAAGAAAAAAGAAGAAGGGAAAAGTGGGCCTGGTTTGTTTTGTTGCAATTAGACCCAATTCGGAAAACAAAAGGAAAAGTGGGCCTGAGCCCATGTTGTCCTGACTGGGCTCGATTCAGGTATTCTTTGCTGGGCCTGATTAGGTTTGACGGCCTGATCCAGGCCTAGGTCCGAGAACCCGACTCGGACCATGTCCCTTTTAAATAATTTTTTTAAATTTTTTTTATTAAAATAATAATAATAAAAGTTAATAAAAAAATAAAATATAAAATCCGAAAAATAAAAAAAAATTCCAAAAAATCAAAAAAATTTCAAAAAATTAGAAAAATAATTTTCATGATCTTTTTACCCATAATGTGATTTTTTAATCCTCAAATTGGCGTTGATTGAAGATCGATGTCCAATCCGATCCGATACTATCGTAATTCGACCTTCGAGTCGAAATTGTTTGTTTAAATATTGCCATCATAGATCTGGTCTGCATGTGCCTATTTCGGTATTTTATTTGGCATATTTACTTGATTAAGTGTTTATCACACTTTGTCTTTTGAAAAATTTCCGTTAATCGTTTATCTTATCTCGCTAGGTTAAGGATAAATAGATAATTGCACGAAATGATAGAAGACATTATGCATGATCATTTAGTACTTGGTTAAATACCTAATAAGCTTAAAATGATATGCGAGAATGTGTGGTCACCTTAGGGAATATCAATTGTTTAGGTACCGAGAGGCGCTAATTATCTAGTTAGTGTAAACAAGTCCCCGAACCTAGAACCTCTGGTTGCGTAGGAATCGAGATAATACTCCCGTGTCTCGATAGGTTTTTAGCCGACCCCAATAAGGCTAGTGGCGACTCTTTATAACATCTTTAATTTGCTAATTAGTAAAAAGAAATTCAACGTCACACGAGGTAGGACTGGGAGAGTCCGCGCCATTGACCTATGGCAATACCTCTAAACCCGCCGGACCCTCGTAGGAGGCCGAAGGCGGGTCGCGACAGCTTGGCGACTCCACTGGGGACCCCATATGTTAGAAACCCGTGTAGACTTAGGCCTTAATAACCCGTTGATTGTTCCTTAATTTGATCTCCATTCCGCCATGTTGCTTGCAAAATCGGGTTAATATGCTAACTCGTGAATAGATGTTCTTGCAGGGTTGGGTGTTATAAGGGGTGGAGTGATTGTTGACCTATCCGTTTTGCGGGAGTTGTGGGAATGTATGTTCTTTGGATGTATATTGAAGCGGTGTTTGATATACCCTGCTATGCATGCATCTCATACACTACACTTTTTGCACACACATCCAAAGTGGTCAAACCCGGACTGCTATCCTAGAAACCCTTAGGAGGTGTCGAAATACATTGGGCCATACGTAAGTCTGCAAATGGCACGATCATTTCGATCCCGCTCATCACCTCGAAATATGTGCCCCGACCCGATTTTCTTTGTCGGCATGTTTGGGGGCGCTACATTATTCCGTTGTGATGGGAGCCTTTAACCATTAGTCTATCCTATCCTTGCGCGTCAAATCTCTTTGTTAGCATGCGTGTGTTTATGCCATTAATGGTACCATTTACCAATCACTTTGTGAGTATAATCCCTACTTCGTCCCTAATTTTTTTTTCTCCATGTCTCTTTCAGGATGTTTTTGTTACGTTCATTGACCGATCGAAATACTCATATATGATATGGACTCGATGGGAAAGCATGACATCACCCTTATCCCTATTCCCTGAAAGACTTTTGTTGACATGGTGGGAGGGTATGGATCGTCATAATCAGCGATATGTCAAAGAACGGGTTGGCTACCTCATACACTTGCTCTGGGTTCGCGGTGAGGCCCATGCCATCCAAGCCATGACATATTTTTGGAATCCAATCACATCCACTTTCATCTTCAATGGTCATGAGTTAACTCCCACCCTCGAAGAATACTATCTCATCACCGGTGTCCACCTAGAGAAAAAATCGATTGAGCCACCTTTGGGTCGCAATCCCGCAAGCACCCTTGCTGAATTCCTCGATACACCCAAAGTCGATATCGCCAAAGTACTTAAAAGCAATGCTGGTTGCTGCCCATTGACCTTTCTATTTGGGAGATTCTCGAAGGCGCCAAAGGAGGATGGCACCAAATTCGCCCGAGCATTTCTTCTTGCCTTTTTTGGTTTCATAATTTTTCCCGTATCCACAGTCGCCATGAACCCTCTTCTTGCCCATGTTGTGAGACAAGTTTGCATCAAATGGGACTTCATCCCTATGATCCTTGCTGAATCTTTCTTGTCTCTCAACAATTTTAAAGCTAATACTTGATGGGAGGAAAGTGTTTCATGTGCCTGTGGGCCTTTTATATACCTGGTTCATCTCTCATATTTATGAAACATCCTTCCACATGACATATTCTCGATCTTAAGCATTGCACTCACCCATTTGAAAAGCTTATACACTTGCAGATGCAACCTCATATACGGTCATACCGTCGTTGGTTTTATTTTTTGAGAAATTTAACCTCGGCCCAAATCCGATGGAAATTCAGGGGTTCTCAATTCCAAAGTGTCCGCCTTTGCCGCCAACACCGATCCCATACCCTTATTGGGATTCACCTGGTGCCACTACCTGTTACCCATTAAGGACGGTCGAGACAATATGAGGCTCTTCGAGGATATCCCAAACACCACCGAGGGGACAATTGTTCAGGTTCGACTTCCCGCACAAGCGGATGGATAAGCAAGAAATCGCCCTTCGACAAGTGGATATTAACAACATCAAGAGCGCTTGGGAGAGCTGTTATAAGCAAGTCATTGTCCAAACTCCCGAACTAGAGGGCGAGATGGGACTCCATCAAGCATCATCGGCATACATTCACCACCCCGAGGATCCTAATTGCCGAGTCATTCTACCTTTCGTCCCCCGGAGGTCAATCATCATGGGTCTCAGCAAGAAGACGACTAATAAGCCGAGGAATAGGGATAGGTCGCCCGAAACTCCCATTTTATGGTCAAGGGAGTGGGCATTTTGATATCGATGGAACCGTTGCCCCTCGAGTTTATATCATATTTTAGTGCTTTCGTGATGATCTTTTGTAATCTGTTGTTAAACTCCGCTCGAGCGCTTTATATGAAGTTTTCATTTCCTTACTAACCTTGTTGTTAATACAATTATTACGCGTTTTTTCGTTTGGCCGTGTATTCTTTTATAAACAACCCGTGATAGATTCTATTCTCCTAATTTAGATTTGCTTTGGAGAATTTGCATATCCCGAGTTCGTTGCAAAAGTTTATATTGTCAAAGGAAATTGCGTACATTTTGTTTGAAATCACCGATGGATTTCCCCTTCTAATAGGTAGATATTGCGAGCTTCACGCGTTCACCCATTCGCACTAGGTGCGTAGCGGCACGTATGGAGGCACGTGCGGATGAGGAAGCACTGAATCGGGGCCTAGGAGCAGCCGCCTTGCAGAGGTCCGGGATTTAAGGGCTATGGTGACTCGGTTATCCGCCCAAGTTAGGGCACTTTTGGTCAAGCGCAACCAAAATCAAGTGCAACTTCCACGGCCAGCCGATGTGCATGACCTTATTAATGATGATCCGCCAATTCCGGTCGTTGAGGAGGCAATTACTCAAGCTCCGGTACTCACTCCTCTTGATCCTATCTCGGCAGCCATCTAGGCTCGGTTGGAGGAGGAAACTAAAAAGCGGTTCGCCGATTTGGAACGGCAGCTCAAGGATAAGCATGGACTCGAAAACGTCGGGGATCCGTCCCGATATGACAAGATCAGCTTTCCGATAAGTTTAAAGTTCCGTACTTCACAAAATATACAGGCAAGGGTGATCCAAGGGCGCACTTGGTTTATTACACCAATCGGATGGGTCGGTATGTCAAGAATATTCCTTTGCTTGATACAAACTTTCCGAATAGTTTGGAGGATGCGGCACTTCATTTGGTTCTTGGATTTGAAACCGGATAAAATCGCAAGATGGGAAGATTTGGCTAAGGCATTCGCAGAACAATACTAATACAACACCGAGATGGCTCCGACACGGGGAGGTTTTGTCCCACACGATAAAGAAGAGGGATGAAGTGTTTAGGATTTTTGCTCATAGATGGCGCGCTTTGGTTCTTTGAAGTTCGCCCACCTCTCGAGGAACTTGAGATGATCAACCTGTTTGTAAAAACCCTTCCGAATGAGTTCTATCAAAAGCTCATTGGAGCGGGATATCAAAATTTCCCTTTGCTCGTCGAAGGCGGGGAAAAAATTGAGGGTGGAATGCACGAAGGAAGAATAGCGGAGGGTACCAGTAGAAGGGCACCGGCTAGAAAGGAAAAAGAAGTAGAAGTATCATTTGTTCAAACTCCGGTTTCGCAATCGATGCAAGTTTCCGACCTAATCCTAATTAGTTAGCATCCACATCGGGAGGTTATCGAATAGTGGGTATCGAACGCTCGGACCTAGGAAGCCAAGACGGTTGCCCTTACGCGAGGCCGTTATCACAACTTTTACCTCGCTTTGTTAGGCAAGCGATTTGTGACTAAGGAAGGCTGCTCGAACTAATCCCCGAAGTACCGTGGGTTCGACCCTTCCAAATCCCGCGCTTTCCACACGGGCGAAATGGGACATGACGTTGACGGTTGCTATGTCCTCAAACATAAAGTTAGGACCTTTTAGAGGGAAATCGCTTGTCGTTTAAGGACTTCAAGCCGAATGTGCGGTGGAACCCGCTACCGGGTCATGCCTCAAACGTTGGAGTAATTGAAGAGGTGAGGAGTGTCACCGGGAAGAGATTCGAATAGATGTTGTGGAAATGTATCAAGCACTCGTTTCAGTTGGGCACTACAGGTGGTACGAATTTGATCCCTATCCGGGAGAAGCGAGTACGCATCGGCGAGATGGTTCGAACCGGAGTAATTCGGGCTACCCCGAAGGAAGTTATTGGCTTTACACCCTCTCATGTGGTTGGTGTTCCCGAAACCGCCCCGATCAAGCCGGATTTAGAGACGACCGCAATCGAGCCTAGCAACCTCTTAGCCGAGTCGGAAGACGTAAACGTGCACAGTGGCACTAGCACGCCAAATGAAAATCGGGATCAAGAAGGCGATGCCGCGTACAACCGGCACTACTGGGATCAAGAGCTCTGCGAAGCGTGTATCTTGCGGGGAGATCGTCGATACTTTGGGACAACCCAGTGGCGGATATGATTTTCTCGGTAAAGTATTCACCACCGTCTTGATTTTTTTTGAGGAGCCCATCCCTAAGACACGAACTTATTAGAACAGTGGGGGGATGAGTTCGACGCATTGGAACCCATTAATGAAGCGGTTGCGCTAATTGAAGCAGAGCGGCCGTCGACACCCAAGGAGCCTCTCCCGATGATGCGGTTGTCCTTGAAATAATCTTTGGATTTGAATGAGACATTCATTGCTATGGTAGAGCCTGTTGTAATAGACCTCACTCGTCATAAAGGATCTAGGTGATTACCAGCTTGCGAGATGAAGGCCACATGATTATTGACCTCACTTCCGAAGAGTTTATTCTTATGGGAGCTCGGTTGGATGCTAGTTTGGATATCGTGGGAAGCGAGCTTCGCCCAATTACGGTTGATACGCCTTTAACGGTTGGGAGTGAGGGCGCACCAGCTACCATTGACACTAAGGAAGTCGCACGGGACTATGGGACCGAGGCGATTGATTCGGTCACCCGGACGGGTCGTTCTTATGCACCCGCCGGGCCGTCTCGAAGAAACCCGTGGCTGAAATAGAGGCTGAACATCTTCTATCTGTTGTAAAAACTAGTGAGTTTTCTATGGTGGATCAACTTAGAAAAATGCCGGCCCAAATTTCCATCCTCGAACTATTCCAATCTTCCGAAAAAGCATAAAGAAGCCCTTCTAAAGGTGCTCAACGAGGTGCATGTCCCCGATACTCTCTTGGTGCACTCCAGTTGGAGGAATTCGTTGGCTCTATCCTCGCTGAATGATCAAATAGCATTTTTCGATGAGGATCTTCCGACTAGTGGCCCTTTGCATTGCAATGCCCTTCACATCTCCATCAAGTGCCAAGGTAGAATGATTTCACGAGTCCTTATTGATAATGGGTCTGCTTTGTGAACATTTGCCCACCGAATACGTACCGGCTGCTAGGATTTGAAGAATCGCAGATGCGTGCATCTAAGTCGCATGTGAAGGCTTTCGACGGTATGAGGAAGAATGTTCTAGGCGAGGCTAAACTAGAAGTGTTAATTGGGCCTTCTAAGTTCTCAATGAAGTTTCAAATTTCTGGATATTCCGTCTTCTTTCAACATCTTCTTTGGGTAGACCGTGGATTCACATGGCTAGAGCCATCCCTTCAAGCCTCCATCAAAAGGTTCGATTTATTGATAATGGCCAAATAATAACAGTTAATGGAGAAACCGACATGCGACTTCCCGAGGGAGCAATCGCCTCGTACATACCACCCGGAGCTGAACAAGAAGCGAGTTATCATACCTTCGAGTTGGTATCAACAATACATGTCCCCCGAGGATGCTGTTACTCAACCCCCGTCACTTTTCGGCCCCGCCCTCATGTCCCGATAAAGTGTTACTCCAATACGGCCATGTCTCGGGAGAAGGTTTGGGATTATATGGTCGGGCATCACCGAGCCCATCCGTTGAACCGGATAAGCTGTCCCTTTGGACTTGGATATTTAGGAAGCCGTAACCGATCCGATGCCTCTACCATTCGTCCTGTTTCGACATAGGCGCCGTAATGCGGTCGGTCCATACCCTTCTCCTCTCTCCGGGAGCCGTCGCCGCAAATAAGGAGGTCATATAGATAATACCGCCGGTCTTGTAGTAGGTGAGAGTTACGGTAGCTGCCCCATTGGAAATCCCCTCAAGCTTTTTTTCCTCGTCCGCTGAGGATGCTAGATGAGCCAAGCCTTTCCAACTTAGAAGGGATAGCGCATTTGTTCCAAGAGCCATTTTCGACACCGTCATCACACCTACCGATATTGATGACTTCGTTGAACCGCAAGCTCCGGAGGATAAGCTAGCCGACTCTCGGAATATCATTCCCAAAGAACCTTCGCATGTGCTATCGCATCCGAGGAGGCGGAATCGTCGGCTAGTTCCCCAACTCTCCGAGTAGGATCGTGGGTTTGTCTATTTTTTTTGTTAGGAAATTTTTTGATCTTTGTGCTAACCGTTTTTTGCATACCCCCAAGTCTCGAGTCATTGGCTTGGGGGAGTACATATTGTAACGCGGCTCCCAATTAAATAAAACCAGCACATGTTTATTCGGGACGTGTGAAAGTACATCGCCAATCCCATGACGATGCGAGTACGATTATGAGCTAAAGTGTGAACCCGAGGACTGGACTTTCACACGCTTCCTAGTTTTGACTTTTTCCAAAACTCCGGATAACCCGATGATATGAGGGTATTTCTTGGGGCTTACTCATTTTAAAAAAAAATGTGTGTTGTTATTTTGAAAAAACACATCTTTTGCACTTTGATTGTTTGTCGGTGAAGTAAACTAACCTTTTTGCATCGTATCTCGGGCATAGCATTACGTACATTCATGATAAGAACATATGTGACTCGGACCCGTCGGGCGACGGTTCTTCAAACTCGGGCGGCGATAGTGATGATCTAAAAGGGATTGAGCTCCATTGGAGTCGTCATGAGGAATCTAAGCCATTGACAGTGAACCGATTGTGATAGAAAATTTGGGTACTCAAGACAATATCGGAGCGATCCAAATTGGTGCGGGGTTACGAGGAGCAGAGGCCGCGGATTGATCAGCCTTCTTCGAGAATTTCAAGACGTGTTCGCACGGTCGTACACCGACATGCCAGGATTAGATCCGGATATTGTGCAACATGCTCTACCGATTAACCCGGATATACCGCCGAAGAAACAGCGGTTGAGAAGGACAAAGCCCGAGTTATCTAAAAGATTGAAGAGGAAGTAATGAAACTCCCGAAAGTTGACTTCATTCAAGTCGCTCATTACTCGGATTGGATAACGAATATCGTCCCAGTGATGAAAAAAGATGGGAGAGTCGGGGTGTGTGTTGACTACCATGATCTAAATAAGGCCAGCCCGAAAGGTGACTTCCCGCTCCCGCCTATTGACGTGTTAGTTTACGATGCATTTGGGTTCGAGCTGTTTTCTTTCATGGATGGTTTTTCTGGCTATAACCAGATTCGGATGAAAGAAGAAGACGAAGCAAAATTTCCTTTACAACCCCATGGGGAACCTTTTGCTATAGGGTCATACCTTTTGGCCCGAAAAATGCGGGTGCAACTTATCAAAGAGCTATGGTGGCCTTGTTCCATGATATGATGCACAATGAAATAGAAGTATACGTCGATGACATGATTGCGAAGTCAAGACCAGGCAAGGACCATGTTGCGATTCTCCGTAAGCTCTTTGAGCGTTTACGAAAATACCAATTACGTCTCAATCCCCCAAAATGCGTATTTGGGGCAAAGTCTCGGGAAATTATTGGATTTCATGGTCGGTAGTAGGGGCATTGAGATTGATCCGTCCAAGGTGAAAGCCATATGTGAGCTGCAACCTCCGTCTTCGGTAAAAGAGATTCGTAGCTTGCTTTGGGAAGATTGAATTATGTGGCAAGGTTCATATCCCAATTGTCGAGACCGCTAAGCCATTTTTCAAGCTTCTCAAGAAAAATGCGAAAATTGTGTGGGATATCGAATGTCGGACCGCTTTCCTGAAGATTCAACATTACTTGACCCATTCCCCGGTCTTGGTTCCACCCGTTCCCGATGTGCCTCTAATCCTTTATTTGACCATCCACAAGGAGTCCTTGGGAGCTGTATTGGTGCGAAGAGGCCATCGGATGGGAAAGAATGCGCAATATACTATCTCAAGCAAGAAATTCTCGGATTCGAAACCAACTATTCGGAGGTCAAGAAGACTTGTGTAGCTCTAGCTTGGGTGTTGCACTGATTGCGACAGTATACCCTTCACCATCAGGTCATGTTGACCACCGAATGTGATCCCATCAAGTACCTTTTGGAGAAGCCAGCATTGGTCGGCAAGTTGGCTAAATGGCAAATTCTTATTTCCGAGTTTGATGTGCGGACTATGACGCAAAAGTTAGTGAAAGATCGAGCCATAGCAAACATGTTGGCGAGAAAATGCTTGTAGGACCGCGAGCGAAGGACGAGATGGACCCTCTTGATGATCGTGTTTTACTAGTGACTACGGAAAAGTGGGTAATGTACTTCGACGGGCTGTCAACTTATCGGGATCTGGTATAGGAGCAGTCCTTATTTCCCCTGAGATGGCCAGCACTATCCGGTAGCCGCTAAGTTATTATTTCCGTGCACCAACAACATTGCTTGAATACGAGGCTTGCATTCTCGGGCTTCAGGCTGCAGTGGAGATGGATATCCGGAGACTACAAGTTTATGGCGATTCTACCCTCATCATCCTTCAAACAGAAGGCAAATGGAAAACTCGTGACTCAAAGCTGATCCCATATCATGAATTTCTTGAGGACATAATTGAAGAGTTCGATGAGATAGCGTTCGAGTATCTTCCTAGAGCTCAGAACCAATTTGCAGACGCGTTGGCCATCCTATCCTCAATGTTTCGGTGGCTGCGGGTTCGGATATCGAGTCGTTGAGAATCAAAATTTTGAAATGTTGAGCCTACTCCATGCTAGTAGAGGAGGAGGCGGATGGAAAGCCATGGTACCATGACATTAAGGTCTATCGTAGAGTAGAGAGTTTCTGAAGGGAGTGAAGCGGCCGACGGGAAGTATACGATGAAACTATCTTCAAAGTTCTTCCTCGGCGGCGATACGTTGTACAATCGGTCATATGATTCCGTCCTCCCGAGGTGCGTCGATGCCAAAGAAGCCAATCGGTTGATGAGTAAGATCCATAAAGGTGAATGTGGCCTCCATATGAATGGCTACCTCTTGAGTAAGAAGATAATGAGGTTGGGATATTGTTGGCTCAACCTGGAAGCCGATTGTATTCAGCATGTTCGTTCCTCGCCATCGGTGTTAGGGTCTATGGAGATAGAATTGCTGCTCCTCCCAATGAGTTGCACCGGATGTCCGAGACGTGGCCTTTCTCAATGTGGGGCATCGACGTCATAGGACCAATTAATCCCAAAGCTTCGAACGGACATCGTTTTATACTCGTGGCTATTGACTATTTCTCGAAATGGATCGAGGCCGGTTCATATGCCAATGTCACGGCAAAAAATGTAGCTAGGTTTTTGCGTCGAGATATTTTTGCCGAGATATGGGGCACCGGAGGCTATAATCAGCGATAATGGCTCAAGCCTCAACAACAAGATCGTTGATGAGGTTCTTGGTGAGTTTCGCGTTTGCCACTTGAATTCTTCACCTTACCGCCCTTGAGATGAACGGTGCAGTAGAAGCGGCAAATAAGAATATCAAGAAAATCCTATCAAAGACAAGCAGAGAATTATCGTGATTGGCATGAGAGACTCCCCTATGCGCCGATGGCATACCGGACATCGATCCGTACTTCGACCGGGGCAACTCTTTTCTCGTTGGTATACGGTATGGAAGCGGTGCTACTAGTCGAAACAGAGATTCCATCATCGAGGATTCTGTCACAATTGAAGCTATCGAAACGAGTGGATTCAACGGAGATATGAACAATTGAATGTGATCGACGAGAAAAGACTACGGGCCATCGTCACGGTCGGTGTTATCGAAGCATGTGGCTAAGTCGTTCAACCGTAAAGTTCATCACCGGCATTTCGAGGTCGGAGACTTGGTGCTTGAAGAAGAGATTGGCATTTTTGCCACACCCGGAGGCAAGTTCACACCGAAGTATGAAGGGTCATATGTGATCGGGGAAAGTCCTCCCTGGTGGCGCGTTGATTTTAAGCGAGATGGACGGCCGGGTCCGGTCGAATCCTGTAAATACCGATATGGTGAAGAAGTATTTCCCATAAATAAAATCGGAGGCTCGACGGCCGTTTCTTGTACGGATCCGAGTCACTCTAACTATTAGGATCATGCATATCATACGCACGTATGTGTCATATTTATGTTGCGAGATTAGGTGTGATATTCGATGAACCTAAGCCGAGTGTGAGAATTAAATCAATCTGGAATGCCTTAGGTGAAGGAAACTTGCAAATGACCGACGCCCGAGATCGCATGGGAAGCCGTGCCCTCCTCGGCGGGTTCACTTAAATAAAAGCGAAGCCCCCACATGACGCCAACAGCGCCATGGCCCGGTGGTTAGGGGAATAAAGGTGGTCCCAGACGCGGCCGGGGTTCGAACCCGGGGATGGCACTCCGGTGAGCCCCATTGTAAAAATGGGGGGCTTCTTTGTAAATAAAAAAAAATGCATATAAAAATTTTTTTTGCATTCATTTCATTTTTTGTTATGATACAAAACTTTTTGCACCTATCTCATTTTTTTGCGGAAAAGGAGAAGATTTCACTACGATGGAAAACTAGATGAGGCGTTAAGGCGCTAGAGTTCCAACAATACAATTTTTGTCGAGTCATATCATTTTTCCCCGGCGGTGGGTCTACGAGAAAGTCGTGTCACCATTTGTGATGCATCGGGCTTCCTGGATAACTAATTAAGTGTAATAATTTGCAAAATCTCAGGATGCTCCGCTAGCATGAATCCTCGAGAAGATTGGACGTAAAAAGTCGGTGGCCGCGCAGCCCAAGTAAGTACCCATTTCCCGGAACTTCGTAGAGCGCGTGATTGGTCAAATGTTTCATCCCTAGTTGGGTCATAACAAATGTCCAGTCCTTTTTTTAAATAAAAAAAAATCTCTCATCCCTAGTACGAGTTAGAGTTCATGCTTCAACTCATTCCAAAAAGCATCCATGTTCACCGAATCGGTGCATCCATTCATGCATGTATGTATCTTGCATTGAAATCTCCTGTGAGGTTCATTTGGTTGGATGATTTTGCAAAAGCGGGACGAGGGTATTGAGTATGTCAAGCAAAGATGTTTAAGGTGAAAGATGAGTCATGCCTAAACACATCCCGAATACACTCTCGAGTTGAGTGAAGTGAGAGCAAGATTCGTGTCTTAGGACGAAAGATCCATTCGCAATGTGTACAATGGTCGAAGTGACGAAAGGCATCCATTCCTTTCCTATACACACAATACATCCCTTGTTAGCCTTGTTAGGCCCGAGTAAGGAGAACATTCAAAATACCCATGTCGGGAACCATCCCACACCGGGGCAAATCCAGGATATTACGGTTGAAAATTAGCGGAAAAAAATGGTAAGAAAGATTTAATTACCTTCACTTGCATTAACCTTTGTGTGGTAACTTTAGGTGAATTTCCATAGAAGCTCGAAATATCCCTAGATGAAGAAGAGCATTTCTTTCTCTACCTAAACACCGAATACCCTTTGCTAGCCAAGTTGAACCACAAATCATTCATTTCAAAGTCCGATTGGTGATCATCTCCCCACAATGGGGCAAGATGTGTGATTTACCGAAAGCGGTGTCAATGTAAAATGTCTCAAGGGTCTATAGAGCTCATGACAAAAAACAAATGATGTGCCTAGAAAAAGTAAGGCCAAAGCCCGGGAGAGGAAAAAGCCAAATGGAGAAAAGCATTGAGCTTACCTCGAACATAAACAAATGCAGAAAATAGAGAAAAACTCTTTTCATGCCAAGAAAAATAGACAGCTCATTGGACTCTCGAGGCGGATTGTAATCCCTAGAGTTAGATGATTTCCCCAAATGGAGCGAGATTGTTAAAGACATCAACGTGGTCACCAACTCATAAACCCCCCATTGAAAAAAAAAATCAGAGCCATATAAGCCTTCCCAAACCGACATTACAACCCGTCCGAAGACTCTTTCGATTGGGATATTTCGAGTTGACATGAAGACTTTACAAAGAAGCTATCGCTTGAAGGAGTGGAGCCAATCATTTCTTGTCTTATCTTCCAAGTTCTTGACTTATAAACCTGGCGAATGTAATAACTTCAAATGTTTCCCAAGTATGGCCTCAAAATAAGAAAAATCCCTTGTGTGAACCCATGACCAGGCTAACATTACGATCCCTCAAAGACCTTTCGGATTGATCGAGAATGTATGCATTGCGAATATGTCCTGAAACCTTGGACACGAAGAGAGTGCGAGATATCAAGAAATTTTATCCCAAAATCCCCAAGTGAGTGATTGGGATCAATAGATATTCCCCAATGAGAGTATGTGAGAAATCCTTTCAAATTAGGGATCTTAGCTTGGCATGCTCAATAAACCCTTCTCATGAAGCAAAATTTCATGACTCGAGATTTTCATCCAAAATATCATTTTTGGGAGTTACAATTCCCTTGCCAATTGACTTTCCCCATGGAGTCTAATGGTCGGCGATATCATCTAACCGGAGTGAAAAGTTTTCGGTATAGCGTTGCACCAAGTAGCCTCCCCGGTGGGTTAATTTAACTTTATCGCCCATGTATTTAATGCTACTTCCCCATCTGTTCGATTTTGTTCCATGAGTGAGTAGCTCGATCATCTGCGACAAATTCCAGTTGTGAAGGAACATATAATAGATGTTCATTGGCGTTATTATTGGTTTGAGCTGACTTTATTTGGACAGGTAAGGAGAGCTTTCGCGTCCCTAAACCGGTTCCACAATAAGCTTCCTCGCTGGCGAGCCTCACAGCCCGAAGCGAGATATGATGCCAAGTGCTTGTCAAGAACCAAGTCACGCGAGTGTAAGTCGTAGTGGCAGAGTTCATTGACAATATTTTCACTTCATTCAGCAAGTTCCGATCGACATGCAAGCGCCGAGGTCGAGAACTCGTCCCATGTAACCTAGAGAATGTACTCCGCAGGCTGAAATGTAAGGTGAACTTTAGCTTCCCGAGGCCCGATCCATAAACAGGTTTCCTCATTCTAGTGAGTAGATACAATGTCAAAATGGAACTCCCCCTTTTTCCATAGCCTTTTCGTGGGTCAAAGACCGTGAACCGAGACTTTTCCATAGCCTTTTCATGGGTCAAAGATCGTGAATTGTGACTTTTTCACAGCCTTTTCATGGGTCAAAGACCGTGAACTGTGACTTTTCAATAGCCTTTTCATGGTCAAAGACCGTGAACCGAGACTTTTTCAATAGCCTTTTCATAGGTCAAAGACCGTGAACTATGACTTTTCCATAGCCTTGTCATGAGTCAAAGACCGTGAACGTGACTTTTTCAATAGCCTTTTCATGGGTCAAAGACCATGAACGTGACTTTTTCCATAGCCTTTTCATGGGTCAAAGATCGTGAATGTGCGACTTTTTCACAGCCTTTTCATGGGTCAAAGACCGTGAATTGTAACTTTTCAGTAGCCTTTTCATGGGTCAAAGATCGTGAACTGTGATTTTTCTATAGCCTTTTCATCGGTTAAAGATCGTGAATCGTGACTTTTTCAATAACCTTTTCATGGGTCAAAGACCGTGAACCGAGACTTTTCAATAGCCTTTTCATGGGTCAAAGACCGTGAAACGAGACTTTTCAACAGCCTTTTCATGGGTCCAAGACCGTGAGCTGTGACTTTTTCCATAGTCTTTTCATGGGTCAAAGACCGTGAATTAAGACTTCTTTTTAATTGCCTTTTCATGAATCGAATACCGTGAATTGTATTGTTCCTCGAGGGCCAAGCCCGTATCGTTTATACGGTCGTCCCCGGATGTTTTGTTTGTTTGAGTTAACCTTGCATGTGCGAGTGCGAGAGGTGGGAGCCCTGGAGCTAATTTCCTGAGTGAGTCTCCTCAATTTTGGTCTCGATAGTTGCTTTGGCGGTTTTCTCAAGCACTTTGTGAGGTTAGTTTTGCGACAAAAAATTAGGTGTACTTTCGTCTTGGAATGGAACCTCTTCGAGCTCTCTTTCTAAGAGGGGCATTTGTTGACACCTAATTTTGGTGATCCCGTATTTTTATTTTTATTTTATTTTATTTTTCCGTTAGAATATTGTCTAATTGGTTAATTATGCATTTTTATGTGTTTTTTTATATATATATACATATATGTGTTCTCTTATTTTTATTCCCAAAATGGAATATAAATATATACATAAATCTAAATTTTTTTTTTTATTTATTATAAAAAAAAATCTGATATGGTCGCCCAACTCAAGCCCAATCGGGTGAGACACGGCCCACGTTTTCTTTTCCTCTCGCGCGGCACAGCCCCCGTGGTATGGGCCCATTCCGTTTTCTTTTCCCCGTAGGCCCGTACTGCATAGGCCCAAACTCCTTTTACTTTGCCCATTGACCCACATCTCATTTCTCTTCAACTCACATTTTCACACTCACGCCCTCTCTCGTCCATCAACTCATGTCACTCACAAGTTGACTCACACACTCGGACACGGTTGGTCATCAACCCACGTCCCCATCATCCGGTTTTTACTCCTGTCCACAAAAGTATACTTGAGGAAGGAGGCAAGCGAGAGGATAAAAGAAGAAGAGGTGGGCGAGGCTAGGGGTTCGGTCGGAGAAAGAAAAGGGAGGAGGAGAGGTCCCAAGCCGAGTGGTAGAAGAAGAAAGACCCTTCGCCAAGTTGGTTTGCAGGAGCTCGCCAACGACTTCGTCCGGGAAAGGTTGGTCTCCTCCGTCGAGTTTGGTTCCTCGGTTCGGCCTCGGAACTCGCCGGGCCGAGTGCTTGGACTTCTTGGACCGGCGAGTCTCGAGTTTCTTTCTTGTCTTGGCCACCATGGATCCTGCTTTTGAAATGTTGGTTCGCTTTAGATCTAACACCCATTTGCTTAGTTCATTACTCGTGCATGCCCGTTAGTCTTGGTATTAGTTTTTGTTTTAGTATTCAACTGTGGGTGGTCTTTTTTTGAGTGGTTAATTGTTCGGTGAGGCTTCATCTTGCGAGGTGAGGGAGTTGGTGAAGGTTTGAGCT
Source organism: Rhodamnia rubescens (assembly GCA_021437795.1). Classification (NCBI taxonomy): domain Eukaryota; kingdom Viridiplantae; phylum Streptophyta; class Magnoliopsida; order Myrtales; family Myrtaceae; genus Rhodamnia; species Rhodamnia rubescens. The sequence goes on from JAILYA010000113.1 coordinate 170,765, forward strand.
GCGTCGAGTCTCGTTGGTAGTCGTTGGTGAGTTCGACGCTTGGGGGTCATCAGTTTTTCGGACGGTCGAGGGTCTATTGGGGCGTGGCTCGGCGTTGGTGTTGGCGAACCGGTCCGGGAGGTGTGGCGTCGAAGTGAGTGAAGCCTGGTAGTGTCGAGAGTGTAGCATTGCATAAGAGCACGTGGTGAGTAGCGTCGCCGTTGGTGCGGCTCGTGGATGACCGCCTTGGTGTAGGCACCGACGGCGGTGTGGTTATCGGAAACAAGTCCCGATGGTAGCGGTGATGCGACGCAAACCGGTGATATCACGTGATGTAGACCCGAACCAGTGGCGTTGAAGGTAGATCTCGGCGTCGTTTGTTTCGCGGCATTTTTGCCGAACGAGTCCAAACGAGCAAGTCATGGTCATTGTCGTCGGTGGCTGAAGGTGACAAAAAGTTTAAGGGCGTCAATAGGCGGAGGTGTAGAGAACGAACAGCGGCGACGCGAGCTCGAAGGCGCGGGTTACGAACATTAGTAGTCCAACGCGGCGACGAGCGGCCGGCATCGCGGCGACATTTTTTAGTAGAAGCAAGGAAGACGGCCGGGCCGATACGGAAGTCGCGGTCGACGAAACCGGCCCGATGCCCACACCCGGACCAGCGGCGTTGGGATTTGCTCTCGGTCCCGTTGAAAAGAAGACGTCGCAAGAAGAAGACGATGAATAGTAGCGATAAGGCCGTTCCACGTTTTTATTTTGTTGGTTGTTTTGGGCTTCTTGGGTGGGTGTGGGAATAAAGAAGGGGAGATTGGGCTGGCATGGAAGAAAAAAAAGAAGAAGGGAAAAGTGGGCCTGGTTTGTTTTGTTACAATTAGACCCAATTCGGAAAACAAAAGGAAAAGTGAGCCTGAGCCGTGTTGTCTTGTTGGGCCCGATTCGAGTCCTCTTTCCTGGGCCGATTAGGTCCGACGGCTGATCCAGGCCTAGGTTCGAGAACCCGACCGGACCCTGTCCCTTTTAAATAATTTTTTAAATTTTATTATTATTAAAATAATAATAATAATAAATTAATAAAAAAATCCGAAAAATAAAAAAATTCCAAAAAATCAAAAAAATTTCAGAAAATTAGAAAAATAATTTTCATGATCTTTTACCCATAATGTGATTTTTTAATCCTCAAATTGGCGTTGATTGAAGATCGATGTCCAATCCGATCCGATACTCTTGTAATTCGACCTTCGAGTCAAAATTGTTTGTTTAAATATTGCCATCATAGATCAGGCTGCGCGTGCCTATTTCGGTATTTTATTTGGCATATTTCACGATTAAGTGTTTATCACTTTGTCTTTTGAAAAATTGCTTGTTAATCGTTTGTCCTATCGCTAGGTTAAGGATAAATAGGTAGTTGCACGAAATGATAGAAGACATTATGCATGATCATTTAGTACTTGGTTAAATACACGATAAGCTTAAAATGATATGCGGAATGTGTGGTTACCTTAGGGAATATCAACTGTTTAGGTACCGAGAGGGCGCTAATTATCTAGTTAGTGTAAACAAGTCCCCGAACCTAGAAGCTCTAGTTGCGTAGGAATCGAGATAATACTCCCGTGTCTCGATAGGTTTCTAACCGATCCCAAAAGGCTAGTGGCGACTCTTTATAACATCTTTAATTTGCTAATTAGTAAAAAGAAATTCAACGTCACGCGAGGTAGGACTTGGGAGAGTCCGCGCCATTGACCTATGGCAATACCTCTAAACCCGCCGGACCCTTGTAGGAGGCCGAAGGCGGGTCGCGACAAGGGATAAGGGTGTGACAATTATAATCGGGTCTCCGTATTATGTCCCATGTACAATGTCGTCCAGGATTTTTTCAACCAATTTGATTAAGATCGCTCAATTAACTCAAGAATGGCAGTATAATGTCGATATTAATTGGAAAAAACTTAACAATCTATCGAATTTCCTAGGAAAGTGCAGTGAATATTGGGGGCTTGTGCTATTGGTTCACTGAAATAGGAGAAATTATATAGTACATCTGATGCAATGGACTCAATCGAATCTTGACGGTCATATTAAGCTCAATGAGCGGCCCACAATCATTTTCATTGGTCCAAATTCAACTTCCAGAACTATTAGATAGAAACGACCCAAAAATTATGTAATACGGTATATCATGATTGTTGATACTGTAACCGTAACTCTGACATAATTACATAGATCGACTTTTATTTCGACTTTTAGTTCATTTAAATCTTATAGCATCCACATTTTAACTTTTGTCAACTCCGGACATTTGAAATTTCGATGGCGGATAAATGTTGACACATAAAGTTGCATATGATATTGTCATTATTACTTTACAAATGTTGCGTGATATTTCAAATTTTTTATGAAATAGAAAAAAAATGATTTGTACTTATGATTAATGCAAAAACAAACAAGCTCTTAGCTAATGAGGCGTTAACCGAGTTGATGAGATCTTGAGCCTTAGACAGTTAAGGCGATGAGCTCCCGGGTTTGAATCTTCCCGGCCGTGTCTTGAGAGACTTAACCGGTGGCATTGGTGCTCATACCCCCACCACTTCGAGGAATAATTCATTGTACGTGATTAACTAAAAACTGTAACCCCTAGGTTACATGGTAAGGGGGAAAAGAAACTCTAGCTCAAACGGCGGTTTCTACTTAAGAGTTCTGTGCAATGATCTTTAGGAATGTGTACAATGCTTGACGGATGCAATTTCGTGTAACTCTAGCTCGGAGGCTCTCTCTCTTTCCTTTTTTTTTTTTTTTTTTGGGGACAATCCGTGTAACTCTTTGTCTACACAAGCCATCTCCATCATTACTGGGAAGGATCATCCGCTGGTATTAAAGTCTGTACTAATTGATTTGATTCATATCGCTAGTGATACATATCTATTAGGCGAATCGCTTATTACCTACCTAGAGCAAATCCATCGTTATAGTAACCAATCTATAATTCGATATGTGTCTATTGATGGAAGCGATTCAGTTATCTTTATATTTACCTATCAAAAAGGTAACTCCGTCATATTTACGGATATATGTTGAGTTTCGATTTTTAGAGAATTTTAGAAATAAACTTTGCACTTTATAATGCAATGAGACGACCTATATAGATTTTGCAATTTATACATAAGAATCTTTCTTTCAATGAAACAATGTGAAATAATATCTTCTTATACATAAGAATCATCGCGTGCACTTGAAATTAAGATTTCTTTTTATCAAGATTATATTTCTTAATGATAAGAAATTTTAGTGTCTTATGACACAAAATACTAATTTTAGATATTTTTCAAATCTTGCCATTCGATTCCCAATTCTCAATTTACATGCATAAATTCGAGATTTCAATGTGCGATACAGATCTCGATTTAACCATCGAGAGATCATCTGAAATCATATTCATGGGAACTGATCACCTTAGGAAAGTTCTTGTTCCCTTGTCTATTTTGACTTTCAACTTTCATTAGCCACCTCTACATGCTTGGTCAACGCCTTAAGGAAGCATCCTTTCAGAGAAGACGAAAAGCCAAATAATTTCGAGAAACGTAATAAGCAAGAGAACAGAAAGGGGAAATGTTTTTTAAGTAGAATTGTTTGCAAAGAAGATATGGTAAGGTCATACAGCGCGTTCCAACAAACTAACTGCTATGTTCACATTATTTAATGTGCTGTAACATCTATTTCGGAGAAGGTAACTTTGTCGACCTATCAGTAATGTAGACGTCAGTGCAAAGTGTCTTTTACTTGGGATCATTCCATTTCCATCTAGTGCACGTGAATTGGCCCAGGCCTTTATAAGCTTGTTGTATCGAGAGCTTCACACCGATCATAATGATAAATCGTACAATAATAAGCCTTCTCTTCCATTTTTTAGAAAACCGAAGTAGAGAAAGAACAAAAGGAGAAGCAATATGAATACTTCATCACATAATTGAATGAGCTCAACAATGTCGCAACTATTTGACCGGATGAATATTGTATTGACGCTTGAATAATTCTCGAGTATTTATGATTGGTAAGTGATCACGGAGTGAACCAACTCCTTAGTTCCACATAGTTGGTTGGGACACATACGAAATTCCAAATCAGGAGTAGAAGATTTAACTATTGGAATCCTATTAATTGCGCGTGTCAACTGATCATGGTGAGAGTTTCCTGTATAAATCAAAGATATAACTTAAAAGCTTGGTTGGTTCTTAGAGTTTGTAGGGCATTTCACGATGTTTCAGATAATTAATTCTCTATACTCGTGTCACTTTCAGCACCTTTTCGGAAAAGGCTATGCCAAATTATTCTAACAACCACGGCAAGCTAGAGAACCAAGAAAAAGTGAAAAGCATAGTAACATGCAACTTTTAATAGTTTTGACGGCTAATTTGTGCCCTTTATAGTATTTACTAAATAAAAATAGGAAATTGCTTAGCCGACGATCCGACGAGTATTGTCGGTTATTTCTGATTACACGATATCCAAATCAATGAATGCATTATGCAAAACACATATTTGATGGTGGATGGATCTACGGTTGAGATTGTTTTGTCTCGAAAGTAATCTTGTCAGGCCCATAAAAATATCGTATCTCGTTATAATCTATTGGATAAAATAATAAATTCTCTTGTCGGATATTTGCTCGGGTTCACCTTGTACGAGGGTTTTTCTATACAGAGCACAATTGGATATGAATCTACATATGTCAACTTGCATGTCTTCGAGTGTTTCAAGTTAAAATACACATATATCAAATGTGCGTTAAGTTTATATAGATAAAAAATTAATATAGATGGGCCCTAAGTTTATGCTCTTATGCAGTTTTGTCGTACCAGAGCAGGTAAGAAAAATACCGAATCAATCCATTCTCGATTATTTAGTGATATTGGTCTAACTATCATACAAAGAGAACTTTCTTTTCTCCAATGCCACGCCAAAGTAAATGACACCTTAAAAAAGATTTTATGTACAGCCAAATTCATTGTTCTTTGATCTGATTATTTTTCAACGCGAAACATGAAAACAATGTTTCCGATATATTATCTCCGTCCGAACAAACAGAGTTTAAGTATGCGATAAATGTGCACGGAGATCTTCCGATCAAAGTGATACATTTTTCTACGTCGTATTTAGAACCGCCACACAAACATCAGGATAACACTGCCAAATCTCAATTGGATTGTTGTGATGCAGATGCTAATTAGATTTGAACCCGGTAATCTCTTGCGGTTTCAATATATGAGGTTCAATCTTGAACTCCAAGCTTAAACGAAACACAGACCTCATCTAACTGGACGGGCCACTATTGGGAATCTATGTCTCTTAAGCAAGTTCTATTTACATTAACGATAGTACTTCAATTAAGATCGTAACATGCCATGGATTGCGCCGCAAGATGAGAATGCAGATAAAAATTGATTCGGCCTTTTTATCACTGTGGTTCGGTCCTCTGAGCTACAAATGGTGATTCAAATCAACCAAACCCAGATTTAGATATCCAAGGTTTCTAATTCTCAGTCTTTCCGTGCAATCCAATTGTCTATCTTCAAAGAACATTTAACATTTTCTTCTAGAATTAGTCCGAAAAACTAGATAATGTTGCTAAGTTCTCTTAATCTATGGTTATCTACATCAACCTCTACTAAATATAACCAGATTCCAGATGACCAAACATCCTTATTTCACCTTACTATAAATAGGTAAAGACAGCACCAGATATAATCAACAAATAAATTTGAATACCCCTAAACAATTAGATAACAATGTTAGAAATTTGAATACCCCTAAACAATTAGATAACAATGTTAGAAAGTCCAACCCAAAAGCTTAAGCTATTAGGTGGAGGGAGACCACATGAATATAAAGAGCATATAAGATCCGTTCTTAAGCGATGTGGGACAACAACTTCAACACCCCTCTCACGTGCAAGCCCCTCTCACGTGCAAGCCGGAAAGAGCGGCACGTGGAATTTAGGCTAAAATAGGGGATGGACACACGTACATTCGCGAAAGGGATAAACCCGGCTCGATACCATGTTAGAAAGTCCAACCCAAAAGCTTAAGCTATTAGGTGGAGGGAGACCACATGAATATAAAGAGCATATAAGACCCGTTCTTAAGCGATGTGGGACAACAACTTCAACAAACAAATCTCCCGTTTTAATTTTGATGAGCATGTGTGATTGATTTAGAAACTCATACTCGTTCCTCCTGCTTAAAACATCAAAAGTAAAAATCTAAAAAAGTGGTGGTTACCACAAAACACGGATAAACCAATGATGCGCATCTTTCCACATGATTCTAAGCTTTTGCTGTATCTTGGAATTCCCCTCTTACGATTCATATGTTAAAGCAATTAAAAGCAAAGTTAAGCCATGAACAATACTTTAAAGTGACCTTCGCCGGTCGATCAGGGTTTGACATGAAAATCTTCGTATCGAGGAAGAGAACAAAACTATTCGACATTGAAGGAAGTTCAAAAACCAGGTTGGAACGATTGGCCTGGAAAATAGGGACAGCCAGTAGGACAGGAGTACGTCTCGGCTTTTCCATCTTCCATGCTATAACAGCGTGTCATCTTCATCAAGTAGTCAGGAAAGTAGATGCAGTTTGGCTTAATCCCGGGAAGACAAGTCTCGTTGAACTCCACCGAGAACGAAAAGTTGTTATTCAAGAAGAGAGACGCTTTCCCTAAGCTCTTGACCTCTTCCTGAGTTCCCTTCTCCAAATCCACTTCAAAAACTGCGAATTGAAAATTATTTACGGTCCTATACCCTTGGCGCCATATGTTCCAAGTCAATAACAATGAGCCACGACATTCCACGAGATACGGCCTGTCTTGAAATCTCTGCCTTAAAACAAGTCGCAATTGCATGCGACGCTCTCTCTCGTCGAGAGTCATGATTTGGTTATGCGAATCCAAGGCCACAAATAGCCCATCATAGTAAATTAGTTGAAGGACAGTGGACCGAGGCAGATGCTCTGCTGGACTCACTACCGTCCACGCCTCTTCTTCTGATCTGTGGAAGGCAAGCCCTGGTGATCCGGCAAAAGAGATCATGACCGTGTAGCTCCTGGACAAAGAAGGGCTCGAGGACAATGCGATCATGCCAATTGCAGGGAAGTCACAAGGGCACCTCTCTAGCCCGTCGAGTTCCACACTGAGACGTGACTTGTGGCGAAGCTTCTTCAAGGTGGGGAGTTCGATGCTGACGCTCGAAAGAGGATTGAAGATACGGTACTTCTTATGGTACGTATGGTCCAAGGTTGACACGACTATCCATCCTGGCGGAGACAAGGTCTGGCCTGCCGACAAATCTAGCAACGGCACTTTGTAAGTTTTCCCTCTAGATGGGCTGAAGAACTCAGCTACTTGCCCATGGATAGAAATCATGAGCCAAGGGGCTTTCGATTTCGTGCTGTACGTCTCTTTGGGAGCAGCGGACCGCCATGAGGTGCACACCCCTCTGAAAGCTACAAAGTCTTCTATCGCTAGTCGTCTAGCGATGAGTCCCAGGGTCTCTTGTGGGAGTTCTTCCCTATTCGCCATCGGAGATAATACAATCAATTTGCTTGGTGTCCAACTTCTTGATGAATTTATTCCTCAAAACACGAGGACCGTCCTTTCTTATGTGAAAGAGGAAAATCTTTGCAGATTCCAATTTCCTTTTCGATGTAGGATTACCCCCAATTTAATTGCCTTTTTCAACAGATTGTTTCTCAAATCTTATCGCTTATTTTTCTTTATTTACTTGAATCAATGTTCCTTTATCATTGATTTGATGTTTTAAGGTTCAATTCTTTCTATAGAATATAGCAAATCTAAAAGGTAGTTCCGTTTTCCAGATTCTTTTACCAAATAAAATCCGTAAAAGCCCATGCGAATTATCTAAGTGAATGATAACTCTATGGCATGGCCATAAAAAAGTCCCGTTGTTATGCTGTTTGTTAAAAAATAAATACGTACATTAACGAATTGAAAGATATTGGCCATGAAAAGTTCCGTGTTATGCTCTTCTTTGGGTATATATATATGTAGATATCATATTTCTGACAAAAAAGAAAAAGAAAAATAAAAAGAAATGGGGAGTCAATTTGGAAGATACTGTGCAAAATAAAGTTACGTGTTATGCTCTTTGTTAAAAAGAAACATTCACTTTAACATCTCACGTAATTTGGTGAGGGTGTAATCAAGTCATACGTGCACTAAAAATTTCTACCCTTTTCCATGGCCATATCCTGCTTTTACATGGAAACATTTCTCAATTACTCAATCCGAACTCTATTACAAAATAAGAAAATACTTTAATTTGATCATTTGATTGTATTTAAGCGATATAAAAGTGAAAACTTAAGAAAGTATGTTTAACCACAATGGCACGGAATTTTATGGCCGAAATTATGAATAATCGTAAAGATGGTTTAATTGATTTATTCCATTCAAACCCCATTGCAAAATAAGATAATACTTTAATTTGATCATGCTTATTTGAAAGTTGTATATGTTATTTTATTTGCATTTACATAATATTAAACTAAAAATTTAGAGATAGTATGCTTTTTTTTATAATCAAAATAACATTTCATTCACTTCTTCGATGAAATATGTGACATCCTCAAATTCGACCATATTCGGGATGTAATGAAATGACGATTTTAATCGATACCTGTTAGTAATTCTCGCTCTGAATTGATCATTCAAGAGAGGCTAATAAAAAAGGAAAGGTCATTTAGGATTTAAGTACGCACGACTTGAGAACACAACCGTGGACTAATAATTCGACGACAAGGATTGACAAGGGACAATTTTGAGCCATTAAGGACGGATCAAGGAAGGGCTATAGAACTTTTCAACAATAGTATACAATCGAATCGTGGGTAATTCCACTTAACCATTGTATGGATTGCGAATAACCCCGAACCAATTCCTAATGATCATGTACATTGAAAATAGTGATTGATCTCTTGCGGTTACATGACAACCGAGGTCATACATGGCTCGAGAAATTTTAAATGTGTATTGATGTCGACTTAACCACGGGTCAAATACGAGTAACTCCTAGAATCGCCCGTTAACTCGAGATGTACTATAGTTGCAATCGATTGATTTTGACCATGAATTAGAATCCGAATATGGGTATCAAATCTTTGAGTTTCATGACTAAACTATTGGACATCGTTTCATCGAGTTACCTATTTATCAATTTTCTCGGGACTCTTGAATTAAGGATCAACGGGCCGAGATTTAAAGCCTACAAAGAAGTGGGCCAAACAAAGACACCTTGGGCCTTAAACCCAAGTGTTCAGCCATTTGGGCCCAAGACCAACCCAAGTGGGCCTAGTGAAGCCAACTTAACCAATTGAGCCCAATAAGCTTTTCTCAAGCCCAAATCTTATCTTTTGAGCCAATTTCAATTTATACGAATCCGTACAAAATACTAGCTCATATACACGTATAGTACTTTATACTATACTTTGTAAAATTACCAAAATACTCTTATCTTGCGAAATGACCAAAATACCCTTCTTGCAATATTTGCATAAGACAAAAGGCCATCATTAGAGGAAACTTTATGACCAAGCTTTGCAAGAAGATCTCACTTGGATCTTGACTTAGTGAGGAAGTCTTGAAGAGATAAGACTTGATTTTTTGTCTCGCTCTCTCTCTCTCTCTCTCTCTCTCTCTCTCCATTCGGCCAACCCTTCCCCTCTCCTCATTCCTCTTGGACCGGTTAGACGTCGAGTTCTTTGAAAAGGCTGGATTGCACATTCGCACATTACTTTCAAACTCTCACCTCTATTATTACTCTCTACAATACGAACTCCCCGCTATCCCGAATTAAGCGCTTACTTCTACTCAAATTTCTACATGCTTGATAGAGATAACATTTTGTTCTCTTTATTTGGGCAAGATAACATTGAGATTCTCAACTCGAGCAGTATGTCTTTACCTCTATCCCAATCTCCGATAAAAATGTCAACTCTCTATCAACCAAACAATCTCCGGATCAAATGATTCTCACATTGATGCGAGATCATTTTCCTTTGTTATGCATTATTCTCCATAAGGTAGTCATAAAGCGCCTTAGGCCCAAAAGCATTTTCCAAGAAAGTGACAAGATATGAAGCCAAGGTCATCTCGGCAATCTTGAATAGGAAGCCATTCTCCATTACTCACATTGTTTTCCTACATATGCTATGGACGGTAAGGAAGGACAAAGGAAAAATTTCCTATGGTCCTTTGATTACCAAGATCCTTGAGCATCGAAGATTGATATACCTCTTAGACCGAGCTCTCTGTAAGTTCCAAAGGGCAGCACAAGTAAATCAATGTCGACTAACATGGGCTCTGGATTCATAAGAGGACAATGGAGAGTCGAAAGAAGAATATGGTAGTAGTTGAACCGACTACATTAGCAACAAATGCCCGGTCGGCCAAATGTTTACATACAAATCCATCACTTTCTTGAAGCCTCTTTAGGACTATCATTTGAAGTCATTCGAAATAGAAGATTAGAAATGCTAAGTGATAGGTCCACCGAACCCGTAGAAAAGAAAAGAAAAAATGACTATTGGACACTTGGATGACTTAGAGCAAAGTACTCCGGAAGAACTTCAATCAAGCGAATCATATAGGGAGAAGAAAACTTAGAATCATGATAGAAATATTGGCGGAAGTACCATGATAGTTCAGCTTAAGCAAAATGAAGGGATTGCACACAAGGAGGCAACATGTGAGGGGGAAGACATAGACATGGCAATTAATGCTACCGACACTGCTGATTCCCCTAAGCAATACTACCTCGGATGCTCCATCGTAGGACACTACTGACTTTATCGTCCGAACAACATGCTAGGACTCGGGAGGAGGTTTCTAATGTCGGCATTCAAACTAATGATGACATAGGTGGTGCTACTAACTCGGAGCTTCTCGGGGAATTAGTGCACAAGTAGAGAGAGATGGATGAGAAGATGATAGGCATCTGGAAGTTTTTGCACCTAGATGTTGATGGTTTGAGGGTCAAATTGGATTCTAAAGCCATGCAACTCAAGAAGACAATTTCCTCAAATGCGGGAATTACTAAATTCCAGTTGGAGCAATTGGACATGAAGATCCTTAGCATGAAAATGGATCTTGATCGGAAGATAAATCAGCTCACAAAATTCGTCCCTATCCAACTTTATGTTGATCGAGCCCCCACAACTTCCACTCAAGCCCCATCCACATCTACTCCGGCTCCAAATCCTCCAAATTAAAAAATCTTTTTCACTTGGTGCTTAAATTTGTTGTAATTTGGATCCGTTTTATAGTTGAATTTTTTATGTTTAAGTCTTTGGATTAAATGATGTTGTGGCTGAACTTATTTGAGACTTTGTTGCATATATATTGGTAGTTCGCTATAACCTTTTGTGCTGATGGCAAAAAGGGGGATAAGTATATATGTGTTATGCATGATATGCATGAGTCATAATATGCATGTACTATGGAAAGAAGTTATGCATGTATTATGCATGATATGCATGAGTCATAATATGAATGTGCTATGGAAAAAAGTTATGCATCAATCATCCTCTCTTTGAATTGTCGACTAAGAAGTTTCAATGTGAAAAAGAATGTGAGATTATGATCTACATGATACTGAAAATAGATGAAGTGTTGTTCTAACGGGAACAAATGTAGTGATCACAGAATCATTCTATCGTATGGAACCGGCTTCGAAAACAAGTTAAATATACAAACCAAGATATTCTAAGCATCGTAGTACAAAATTGTCTAAACTTAAAGTACTATGCTATGAAATCTTACACTTGCTATATTATCTTGAACATTATTGATCCGATACGGGTTCACGTAAATTATATGCTCTAAACACGAGAGAACCTCTTAACTATTTCATATATCCTGTTTACATATTATAAAATTTAAATGCTTTATACTTATGCATGTACGATTTTAGAAACACTCTAATATAGGTTTCACAAGTACTAAGAGAAAAGTGGAATCACACCGACAATGAATTCAAACTTTGAATTTATCTCTATTTCAGACCTTATTTCTTGGTAAAATACAAGATATGAAATGATTCATGATTATTTAGCAAGACTCCATTGACTAGCAAAATTGTTGTGTTACTTAGCTACTTTTTACTTAATAACTGATATTTTTATGGATGGTTTTCTCATCATCAAAAAGGAGGAGATTGCTGAGAAAAAAGCCTGAATGATTTTGAAGTTGACAAAATAATCAACGTCCCATTCATTTGTGTTAATGCGGTGAAATACTTGTTTTACAAATTATCTAAAGGTGTGGGGATACACAGGATTGAATCTAATAAAAAGGGACTTAGACGATGTGTAGACCTTAGACATTGAGTAAGAGAGCTTAGACGTTAGAATAATGCTCAAGTTCTAAGAGAAGAATTTCATGCGCAACGACCAAAATCAAGAGATGTATTGAAAAGATGATTTAATTGATATATTGCATTATCACAACGGCTAGTAATCGAGCTGGATCGTTCTTGAATATTCTTTGTCTTAAAGATCTATCAAGGACGTAGATTAAGGGAGATGAGCGGGACCTTACTAATGAAGAACTCCATCTGTATAAACCTTGGATCATAATTGTATGGGCGATTTGATCCAATGGGGAATACTTTCTCTTGGCAACTCTTAATGGCTACGAGATCTTCTTTTAGGATATAGTCTTATCCAAATGGGTAGTTTTGAAAAGCAATCCTCTAGAGGCCTTACAACGGATAGTTAGAGGTGGAGGAGTATAAAAGACATTTCAAAGTTGAAGAGAAAAAAAGATTGGCGTGGAAAGAGGGAATAGGATTCTAAATTCTAAGATCGAGAAAACTTCAACTCTTTATATTCTCCTTGATCTATTCATTGTAATACTTAGAGGTGTACACACTAGTATTGAGCGTTAGGTGTGGAGTACTTCATTTCAAGGGAGATCACCGAGTTGTAATCTCCGAGCAATTAACTAGTGGAGTCCAGCTAATTGGCTGCAGGCGTGAAGAAGTGGACGTAGACTTAAACAAAGCCAAACCACTACAAATCCTTTGTGCGGTTTCTCTATCCCTTATTCACTTCTTATCATATCTTGTGATAATAAAACGTGCACGCTGCCTATTCTCGTGATCTTATGTGTGCTCATATATGAAGGTTAATCTGTGAGTTTATTCAATTATAATTCCGTAATTGTTTATTAAATACTTTGTAAACACCTATTCACCCCCTCTAGGTGATAACGTTAGCCCCCAACAAAATCAACATGAAAAAACAAAATTCAAACATCCAAATAATATGTCTAGTGAACTGCTAGAACACTATGAAAACACACACGGTATGAATAACAACACATAAGGAGATCGAAAAAGGAGTTAAGATTTACATGTGATTTTGGAAGGATTTCCTTAGCAAGGATAGTAAATAAATTTAGCATTTTGAGAAGCTCTATGGAGTTATGGAATATCTCAGGCTGCATCGAATAGTTTTCAAGGATTAAATATTGAATATACATGGTATTATTGAAGCTTAAAAGTGAATCAGCATACCTCATCAATGAAAATATGATTTGTTCGTTGAGTTTATAATGTTTCCAGCATTCTCATCTTTTATTTTCTTATTGATAGACTCAAATTCCCATAACTACTTTGATCCCTATGCCATAATTTTAACATTCTACTCATTATGCTATTAAAAAGCCAAAGTTTTCGGGTTTCCCTGAATTATAGGGATTTTAGAGGTATAAACTCTGTTATTTGATTTGTGCTCTCTGCTTTAAGAACAGCATTAGGATTTCCTTACTGGATCAAGGAATGCAGAAAGAAAAGCTACAGCAACACGTTCCTTACCTTGTAAAAAATTAAAAAATATTATGCCGAGAAACTTCCTAGAGATAATACCAACAGCAGACCAAAATAATTGATGTTGTAGCTTACAATATTCCTATCCCAATCGAACATCTTTATGGCCAATGCGCATACATTTTGTTATTAATCTAACTCGTTTCTTCTGCTGCTTTCCATGCCCTTTTTCTAGATAATTGAGTATAAGTGCAGCAGCTCATAAGCTCTATGATAACAATGGCGTTGTTGGGCCGCTTCATGCAATTTGCGTGAACCGACTACGTCAATATTTTGTGATCGCTTCATAACTTTGATGACCATATTTTCCAGCATAAATAGAAATCTCAACATTCTTGAGATATTGAACCCAATCCTTGAGTTTCTTCTTGCCACTACAATAGCTCTCGCTCATGATTTCCTCGGAGTTCGAGTCAGGTGCATTCTGCATGCGGACAAAAGATAGAGTGGACGTTTCAAATAGATCACGACTTAGTTACCACACTTTAATATCTTAATCAACCGAAAGAACAATCATCTCTTGTCAAATCAGATTTCTAGCCTATGGTAACTAGATTCGATGAAATCATGAACAATGGAAATGAAAATTTGGGCACCCGAGTCATCAATGTAATCATTATCTTTTAATCGTCATCATCACAGTGGTATCCAGGGAAAGAGAGAGAGAGGGGGAAAAACAAAATTCCACGAAACTGTTGTGAAACTTTTGGAGCATTATAGTGGGAGCATTTGAAACATAGGCTGCAGCAGCCTTGAAACTTCCAGAGGATTATACTATTTTCAGTAATTGAAGGACTCAAAAAGACAAAAGAAATGAGAGACTTTGAATGGAACATTCTAGTAAATCCTCTAAAATATCGTAACCTGTGAAATAGAGTTCAGGAAATATACCGAATACGGATCACATGGCTTCAAAATTGTAAGCAGGTTCTCCAAATTTGGTGTAGTTCCTAGCACATTTGCTATAGCAGGAAAGCTAAAATTGGGAATGGGCACATGTAGGCCTAGATACTTGCAATTTGGCAGGAAATCTGCACGTCTTCTACCTTCAATGGCTACACAACCTACCCATGTCAAAAATTAAAGTCAGATCACCAAAAAAAAAGTTTGGGCCACATCCTTGTATTTATTATGTTATCGAAATATAGCTTGGAATAATAAAACATTGATTAAACTTCTCTCAAGTACAACACGATCCAATACTTTTTCCCTCATAGAAAATTCATCAATATAACCCCCAAATGTCCACAAGCTTTGGCAAATTGATGTCCACTATCCCAACTGAAAAGCTCCATGGAAAATATAATGTCCATTATGAAGCAAGATGACTATGCTCACCCAAGCCCACCAAGAACCGAAAGGAAATCAAGTAGTGTTCTACAGCTTGCAAAACATTTGCTTCAGCAAGAATGGTGCTTCAACATTTGATTCTTATCGCCTCATAATAATAGTGATCTCTTTCAAACTTGTCGAATGAATGTTGATGTAGGCATAGCTTCGGAGCTTGAGGAGGCTCACGGTTCTAGAGGAGTCGTGAGGAAGAAGATGAAGGACAACCCTCTTTTGCGATCTCTCTCTAGATTTTTGTCTTTTTCTCTATAAAGTCTCGTTTCTCTACAACGACAGAAGCGTGAATATATATATGTATATCAAAGTGTAAGAAAAGATCCTTTCGCCTATTTAGTTTCTGTACGCAATAAAAGTCGGCGCCCAAATATCAAAGAGAATTTCGACCATATATATATATATATAAGAGAATTGGTAAAATAATTGACTTCTTATTTAGTTTCTGTACGCAATAAAGGAAATATTACCCCAATTAGACTATTTCTTAATATATACCTTGCTCCAGTTTTACCTATTATATATTATACTTACTACATCTAAAAAAGGAGCTATTCCCATATCATACACCACTTAATTCACTGCATTTTCACTCGATACACCTTTATTTATTTTCCTATTTGGACAATTTCTTTCAATTTAGTTATTTTCCTATTTTGGGTTTTCTTCGAATTGGAACACATTGCTTTTTACAACATAAAATGTATTCTTGACTTTGTCATTACTCTTATTGCAACTTGTCAAGACCATAAAAATAAAATTTTTTAGGTTAATGGATTACCAGATTAATTAAATGAATTAACTATTTTAATTCGAGCTTTCCCAAGCTCCACCAATTTGCAATTTAGGTTCACATGGTTTTATCAAAAGATTTTCAGTTTTGAAGCCGCCACTAATTTTTTTTATAGGTAGACTAGATACCTATATAAAGTATAGGGAAAATGCCTTATTTTTCGTAAACCGGAGATTTTAGGTTTTGGGAATTGATTACACTAACTTTTCTATTAACGCTCTTTCGGTACCATTTTTTATGGAAAAAATAGTTTGAATTGGAAAATTCAATTGATTCAAGAAACTCAAGGCAATTATTTCATTTGGGTTTTCTTGATTTAATGAATGTTATGCATGAATTTAATGCAATTATGACATGAATAAGGTGCGAATTACTCTAAATGACATGATTACATCACTCACTTGAATATACTAGACCGAAAACATAAAATCATGCAATACTAAACTATATGCAAAATTACATTAACCAATCAAAACATGCAAAATAATATTATAATGCAAAATGATGCAATCCAACCATACGAAAAATATTCTAATTACATAACAAAGGATGATTATGCATGATGACTTTGAAAAAATCAAATTTTGATGCAAATAAATATGAATTCTACTCTAGATGACATATAATATGAAATCTAACCTAGAATGATATGAGATATGGTTTAATAAAAATCGCCGTGCACGGCCATGTGCTAGTGTGCCCGCGCCATGCCTAGATGTGTACTAAGAATCTATGCCCGTGAGCCATGCCTTGTTGAGCTTGTGCTCGAAGACCATAGAGCCGAGTGTGACATGTGTTCTCGCCACCACCGTTAGTCTTCTTGTGCCTCTAATCGTGAGTTAGAGATTAAGGCGCTAATTGCGCTTAGGATAGTTAATTAGCCATTAACGTGTTTAGGTAGATTAATTATGATCGGTTTATATTAAAAACTTGGTTTAGGCTAAATGACCCTAATTAACTAAGTTAGTCCGATTAGTTAAGAAACGTGACTATTTGGTGATAGATGGATTGATTGTATGATTATAGTTGCTTGATCGTGAGCGAGCGATAAGCTAGAGACGAGTGTATGAACGATTGTCAAATCGAAGTGGTTAATATCGATTGGACATTATTAAATGGGCTTAAATAAGCATAGTGGGATTGCATGCCCATAATTGAATCAAATGACTTTGGTTTGATCAATTGTCTATATTATTGCTTGGTTGAATGCTTTGTTGACCGCTGAGTTTATGGGTGATTGTTTGGGGGTTAATCGCTCGGTGTTAGTCACAAAATCGAGTCAATGGTCCTGTGCATTCATACGACCACGTGTGGAATAAACTGCATATTTTAACATGAAAATGGCCTTGGGCCGAGTCTTTGAGCATGATAGTATGAGCACGTGGCTAAATGCAAAGATAAGAACCGATTGGTTGTATGATATACTTGTGTGGTCATGCGATAATTGGTCCGACAAACATTGTCTTTCGATTGGTCGGATATCCCCTACAATCATTGTCTTCTAATTGAATTAGATGCACGATAATCATTATCTTTTGCTGATCAAATGCCGATCGCAGCTAGTGAAGGACCGAAGTCCCTATAGGGATTCTTGGTAATGCCATACAATTATTATCTTTTGATTGATCGGACCATCGGATGTCATCACCGGAAGTAAGGGATAGTGCCTGGTCATGCCAAAAGGGTACCAACTAGTTAATGTACTTGGGTCACTTTCTAGCGTGTAGGAACCGAATGGTTATTAATAAATGGATGTGCGTGCTATCTCGAGTATGCAAGTTATTGTATTGCCTTGCCAATGTTGGTTTGATGTGATTGTCGAGTAGAGTCCAACATTGCATTATGTGTAGTTAAAGACCGGTAAGCTTGCATATGTTTGATATATACATTGTGCTTTTGTGATTGGCTGGTAGGATGCTCGAGCGAATCAACGCCCTAAGCGGGCTTAGGCGTTGACTCACCGAAATTATTCTCATTGTGTCATTAACCATTTTCAAGTCCTAAATGATGGAGAGCTCTGTTGATGAGGATGAGCGAGGGTGATGTAGCCCCTCTTTTGGAGTAGATGAGAAGCTAACCTTTTCCAACCCACCTACCTTTTGCTGGTCCTAGGGAGCCGCCCCGAAGTATGGGGTTGTATAAGCTATATAGCTCTGTAAGGTTAATGATCATCCCGTTATTAGTAATGAAATGAAAGTGTCTTTTGTCGATCGTTTGTTTTTATGGTTTCCTACTTTTCAATCCATGCTTGTTATGTTTGTCCGGGAGTTGTACGTTTTTGCTTGCGTAATCAAAGATAAAAAGAATGGGTCGATAACGTGCCTAGGATGTTATCCTTCATGACCTAAGGGTGTTTTGGTAGGGATGTTACGGGCCCGAGGATCGGGCGTGACATCCCCGCTCAAGGTGATATCGGATCAAGGTCGGCTTGATTCATCTAGTCATGGTTTGGAGTGAAAAGGAGCATTGGGTTTTTTTTTATAGGAAATTTGACGATAAGAGTCAATCGGGTTCGACTTTAGTGTGGTCGGGTGGCATGTGTAATGAGAACATGCATTTGGAGTAGCCACTGTCTTTCTTGGAAGGTAGATGGGGACCTCATCAAGCGATTGGGAGAGATCGATTAGTTTTGCGGAACCGGAGATTTTGGATTCGGAGACTTGGTTACGTCGATGTCATTATCAACGCTCTTTCGGTACCTAACACGAGTGATTATCTAAACTAAGATTTCATGCGGGCGCAATTTTTGGGTAAAGTAAGTTCGAATTGGGTTTCCATGTAGATCGGAAGACTAATCCTATCAATCACAATCAATAAGGTAAATGCATAATCAAGTGCACAAATAAAAGCATGTCAATACAAATCAAGGGGCCCCTAATATAGCCATAAGGGCTTAGAGAATGTGTGATTATGGTTCAAGGGTAATTTAGGAAGATTTGGATACGATTTGTCAAAAGAGAAAAATCATGATTTTTCGAAAGGTTCGGGGACAAAAAAACCCAAAATAGGCCTTAACCAGTTGATTGTTGTCATTTCCTATTTTTTGAAATTTTTTGGAATTTTTTCGGGATAATTTGTCATAAGGGAAAAATCATCATTTTTTGGAATGTTCGGGGGTAAAAAACCCAAAATATGTCTTGGCCAGTTGATTGTTTCCATTTCCTATTTTTTGGGATATTTTTTGAAATTTTTATGAATTTTTGAAATTTTTGAATTATTTTTATTATTTTCCTACTTTTTTGATTTTTTAATTAATTAACAGAATTTTTTAAATTATTGAAAATATATTTTTTGGACCCGGATCAACCCGACCGTGCCTCTCGGACTGTAAGGGTCCAAGCCGGCCTAAAACGGCGTAGTTTTTATTTTTTGCAAAATTTTTCTATTTTTTTTTATCAATTTTAAAATTATCGGAAAATAATCTCATCGGACGCTCCAGGATATGCCACTTGGCTTCCCCTACTAAGTCCTATCTTAATTTAATAATCTAATTTAAAAACGAACGATCCGACGGCTCTCATGGCCCCACGTGGCACAACGATGGCCATCGGATCAAATTTTTATTTTTTTTGAAATGTTTTTTTATATTTTCTAAAATTTATTTTTTATTTTCTGAAAAGTCATTTTTAATCTAAAAACCCCTGATTTCGACACGTGGTATGATGTACACCGTCGGATCTAGGGTTTCTATTTTTTTTCTTTTTTTATTACTAAAAATGGTTTAAAACAGCCCCTGCTCACGTGGCACCACGTCAGCGCCACGTCAACCCCATGTTGACGAGAAAATATTGGGTGCTCCTAGAGTGCCAAGTCATTTCTAAGCCAGGTCATACAAAATTTGACACGTGTCACACAAGGCCTACTTTTAGATTATTGACACCTCCTCTTTTCAGTCACTTTTTTTTTCCCTAAACATCCCTCATCTCCCATCATGCTTCTCCCCCTTTCTCAGTTTCTTTCTCTTTTATCTCTTCTTGCAAAAGAAACCACTAGAAAAGACAATAAAGAAGGAAACGCCATGGCTCCGAGACGGAGAAAACGAAATGGTGACGGTCCATCTAGCGCGTTGCGCTCGCCGTCCCTCGCTATTGCGGCGTCCGGAAGAGGCCCTGGGCCCGCTACGTCGCCAAGATCTGGGACCCCGGCAAGAAGACCCGAGTGTAGCTTGGCACCTTCGACACCGTTGAGGAGGCCGCACGCACCTACGACTCCACCGCCCTCGAGTTCCGCGGCGCCAACGCCAAGACCAACTTCTCCTCCTCCGCCGAGCTGATCTCCTCCTCCCAGAGCCCTAGCCAGAGCACCTCCCTCGATGAGGCCTCGCTCCACCGCCAACCGTCGCGGCCGTCGGCACCCGCGGTGGGAGAGTACGGCAGGTCGAGGCACAGAAAATTGCTCCTCAATCTCAACCTCTCCCACCCGAGGTGGCTTGATTTTCCCGTTTAGATCGGTGGATTGGGACGGTGAATTTTTGGATTTTTTTTTTGTTTCATCAGTTTGTTGAGAAGTTACTCTCAGCCAGCCGCAAAATCTCTCTTGTTCATCCACGTCGCCGCCACTCGCATCCACCTCCCCCTCAACCAGACCTTGACCTCTGCCTCCGCCTTGTCGTCGCCGCCGCCACCGTATCTTTGCTGCCCGTGATCTTCGCAGCTCAGCCCGAGGCTCCGTCGCCATCGGCTGCAGACGGTCGCCAGGCCGCTTAGCTACGACTCGGCTACGGTTGACGGGTGTCCTTTTTTTTTCCTTGGTGGATTCTAGAGCGAGAAACGGAGAAAGCGAGAGAAGCGTGATGGGGGGTGAGGGGTGTTTAGGGAAACAAATTGAGCAAAAAACGAGGTGTAAATAATCTGAAAAGTGAGCCCTTGTATGAAACGTGTCAAATTTTGTATGGCCTGACTTAGAGATGACGTGACATTTTAGGAGTACCTAATATTTTCTCGATCATTTGACCAGTCAAACTTCTCAAGGTTAAATAAGATTGACAGACAGCTAAGGGCTTTTCAGCGACGATTAACGGTGAAATCTTGTTCGATTTGGGCGATTTAGGTAGCGTTAGTTATCACATATCCAAAACTTAGCACGATCCAACGGTGAAAACTTTATAAAAGAGGCATGAACAGGTTTGGCGGCGGCGACGAACGGGCGCACGTTTTACATGATATCAGTCCAAACTAAAGTTACGACTAGCATCCATGAGGTCCACCGGTACTTACCTTGTGATCTGATCACTTTGAATGACATTAAAAACGAGCTTACGAGCTCATGATAGTTTTGGAGGAGTCTGGGGCCGACTCGAGGTTTTCATGCGTCGAAAATGGAAAATAAGCATACGATCATGGTCAGAGAGAGTTTTAGAGTAAAATGAATCGTCAACGACGAAAAATAAGGGTCGGTAGGACAAGTTGCCATGGGAGCTAAGGTAGAAGCTCGAGAGCGATGGTTACCTTTCTCGGCGACGAAGTGTGATATTGCTGGGCTTAGGACGTTTGTTGGGCCGAGGCGAAGCTCCGGTGACCGACGGTATGGCTTAGAGTGGCTTGAGTTGAACGGACGGCCTCCCTCAAACTCTCGGGTCTCTCGCTCTACAACAACTCCATGGCCACTGCTCCTCTCTCTCATTCTCAGTGTATGTGCCCCTCTTGTTCCCTCTATTTTCTCCTCTTCCTCTGTTTTTTTTTTTTTCGGCATGCCTCTCTCCCTTACTCTGCAATCTGCTCTCTCTAGGTTGGACGAAGGATGGACTGAAGAATGAGCCACCTCCTCTTGCGGGGTCTCTATTCTCTGTCCAAGGAGACCTCTCTGGCTCCCACCTTCTCTCTTCTCGTGCTCTCTCAAATTCCTCCTTTTTTTCTTTTTCTTATTCTCTCCCTTCCCCCTCCAGCCGTTACGCCAGTATTGCTTCCGTACTCATTGCCAGGCACACAAGACGACAAGCAAGAAGTTCTCTCATGGCGTCTCGCGAGTGCCAGTTATGGAAAAAGGAAGAAAGGTGCGGATATTCGGCTATTATGGGTCTGTTAGTGTAGACCCGGATCAATCGGGTCGGGTAGGATCCGATCCGGCAGATAGGGACCCAATTCGACATTTTTTTTATTATGAAATTGAGGTCAAAATTGGGTTTCCTAACATGCTTTTCACATAAAATGGGTGTTTTCATGAATTAATAAGTTGAAATTTGACGCAAACCCCAAATTCGAAGTTTTACTCGAAAATGATTTTTCAATAATTCGAAACTCAAATGATCAAATTGGTCCAAACCAATGCCATAATTGGATTCGGCACGGTGAACTATATAAGGTAGAGGGTCTGGATTTTCATGGGTATCGCTTGAAGAAATTTAATTTCGCTTTTGGCTAAACCAGAAACTAAATTGAGAATAAATTATGCAATTAAGCCTTTTTGGTCAAAATTGAGCAAACTGGGGAGAAAATAGACCCAATTGCAATTCAAGGCACTAGATATCAATATTGCAGCTTATGAAAAGTGAAAATTGAAGATTAAAAGACTCAAAATGGAATTTTTGGGCTCGATTCGGACCTATGTTTATGATGAAACATAGTGACCCAAATTGAATTTTTGCAATTTTATGTGACCAATGTGAAGAGGAAATTTTAAAAAAATATTGACCGTTTTTGGGTATTTTACTAACCACGAATGCTGTTTTTATGATTTTTTTGGTTATTTTTATAATAATTTTTTTAAAATAAAAATTACGATTTTGTTTTTTTGTTCAAAATTACTTATAGTTTTTTGGCTATTTTTAAATATTTTTTTAAAATAAAATGATCAAAAATCAAGTGTCAACACCCTTTAAATTACGGATGGCGATTTAAAGCAACCAAACATCGAGTAAGATATCCAAGATTTCTCAATATCGTTTCGTGCAGCCCAATTATCTATGTTCAAAGAATAATTGGTATTCTCTTTTAGTATTAAGTAGATAAATTATAAAAATTGCTAAGTTCTCTTAATCTATGGTTATCTTCATCCATCTTTACTAGATAGAATAAAATTTCAGATCACCAATCCTCATCTGAACTCGTTATAAAAAGGGTACAGAGGATATTAGGCATTATTAATAATAAAATTTGATATCCATAGGCGATTAGCTAACAAATATCTTATTCTAATTTTAATTAGCACATATCCTTTATTTTAAATTCATGTTCGATTCTCCTGCTTAAAATATCAAAAATCAAAATCTAAACAGGTGGATTACCACTAAACACGAGTAAACCAATGATCCGCATCTTTCTTTAGAATACCAAGTCTTTAGAATAATTGCAAGTATAAAGTGGCCGCTAGAGACCATTTCTTACTACTGGCATATGTTAATTTGGTTATTTATACAAAAAAATTGAAGCAATGAATTACAATTACATTTTTGACCCAAAAAACAATTACAATAACATCGAGTAGAGTTGGGAGACGAGAAGAACAACCGTGTAAGAATTTTATAAGGGACATTAACTCATATCAAGTACTTTTGTATCTCCCCATTTTTTACGAATGCTGACTCCAAAAAGTCTTTACGAAAGCAGATTTTCATTCTTATTGACATTTTGTGTTGACCGACATTGTGTTACCCGCTACTTTTGCTGCAAACTGTACATAGAAAACTTTATTAAAACTATATATAGAAATCTCTCGTAACCCATTATCCAACGTTTAGGTTAATATACATACCATGTTAATAAGAAATTGTTTCTCCCTAACAGTAAATGTAAACTACTCGTATTTTGAAAAAATTGAGTCTTTTCAATGTTTCCAATATCTTTCATTAGGAATGGCATCTATCGATACTTGGATTCAAAACATCTCATCCTACAATTGCGTATGTTAATCGGAGGAAGGCAATAGAATGAGCCATCTACTTCTTTTACTGAACCATCCCAATAGCTTGCGACTTCAATCTCTCTTCAACAAATAAGAGGCAATATTTTTCTAATTCAAGAAAAATTACCAAAAAAGTCATAAACTATTGTAATTGTGTCAATTCAATACTAAATATTTTTTTTATCAATTTAGTCATAAATCTTTGTATTTGTTTCAATTCAAATTCGGCTTTTCTAGAATTATTAAATAGAAAAGACCCACAACTTTGTGATACGATATAGCATGTTTGTTAATAGGGTAAGTCTAGCGTACTAACTTGAAATGATAAAAGGCTTTTGGGTGTTATGGATTGACCTTTACTTTTGACTTTTTAAACTATTACAATTATATTAATTAAATACTAAATTTTTTTTGCTAATTCAGTCCTAAACTTTTTGCATTTGTTCCAATTCAGATTTGGCTCTTCTAAAATTACTAACCATAAATGACCCACAAGTTATGTGATATGATATAGCATGTTTGTTGGTAGGGTAAGTTTGACATAGTAACTTGGAATGATAAAAGGCTTTTGGTGTTATCAATTGACCTTTACTTTTGACTTTTTAATACATTTAAATCTTATGCCACCTACACGCCCGATCTCTGGGTACATAATATTCCTACGTAAACGCCTCGGGTCATAAGAGATAATGTCCTAGACATGTTATCGAGCCATTTATTTTTATCTTCTTATTAAGCACATGCAAAAATGATTTACTCCCAAACAACATATCAAAGTAGGGATAGTTAAACAGACGGTCACATCAAACAAATCATGACAGCTTAGCAAATACCACATTTTATTTAATTATCTATGTTAACCCAAAGAAGTGAAATATCTACAAGCCTATTTTTTCGGGCCACAATCTACGGCTCTCGAAAATATCAGGTCGGAATTAACATGACTCTCAAACTACTCCGATAAAGTCCACGTCCACTTCCAGTTCTCCACGGTCAAGAGCCCGAAAATGGTTAGCAACAACAGGGCGAGTTATAAATCTCGGTAAGTCAACGCCTAAGCTCGGTTAGGGCGTTGATTCGCTTCGAGCATCCTACCAACCAATCACGGTGTATACGACAATCACATGTAAGCTTACCAACCTTCAACTATACATAATGCAATGCTCGACTTGACCCAACAGTCACATCGGACAATCAACTCGGCAAGGCATCACATCAACTTGCAAACATAGGACACCACACGAAATCTATTTATTAACGGATGACTTATGTAACTAGCGTAGTCGGCGCACACCCTTGGTGTGGCGGCCAACACTACGATTGGCGAGTGTCTTACGGTAATACTAAGCATCGTCCCTTATTTCCGGCGCCGAAAGCCATGTATGCGGTGCGACTAGCACGACATAGTAGACAGGCATTCCTTTAAGGGAGCGTCGGTCCGTCGCAAGTTGCGATCGGCATCCGACAATCCGTGTGATCCGAACGAGCGGCATGGGCACAGACATCGTACATCTAACAAGTCATGTGGTTCCGTACGACTAGCACGGTACGAACTTGTCTAGATCCCGTTTGATCGGCACAATTTGATCTCATCATATGACCACACGAGCACATCCGACAATCGATCAACTCTTATCTTTGTAATTATTCGAATGCTCATACGGTCATCTTTGAAAGACTCGGCCTAAAGCTAGTTTCATGCTAAAACATGTAGTTTGATTCCGAAGTGGTCATATGAATGCATAGTTTATCCACAAGACTTTGTATCTTATACGGGGGTGACCGACACGCACAAATTCACCTAGAACACTCATCGACCAACCAATGCATTCAATCCAGTGATCGATCATAACGATTAATTAAACCCATTTGATTAATCGATTGTAATTATTAAATCAGATTTTATAAAATCGAATCGATGTAAATACCATCCAACCAGACAATCAATCTTCTACTCGGCTCACTCGCGATCAAACAACTGCGATCAGTCAAACAATTCAATCTAATTACCAATTAGCCACAGTTCACCTAACTATCCGAGTTTGGCTTATTTATTTGTGGCCATTTAACCTAAATTGAGTTTCTAACTAAACCTACCACAATTAATCTACCTAAATATCATATAATACTATTCATACTAATTAACTATTTCGAATGCAATTAGCGTCTTAATCGAGAGCTAGAGGCTAACTCACTTTAAATGACGTTTGGTGACGACTCGGACGAGTCGGCGATGACCACTCGGACGCAGCCACAAAAACGGCTCACGGCGACACAAACCCACAAACACGAGATGAGTTGGTTCGGCTGAGGCTTAGTCACGACAGCTTGAAAGTTCGGGCCTGGTCAGAGGGTCTCGGGTCGAGCTCGGTATGATAGGTGGTTCACGGGTGGAAGGTGGAGGCCGAGATGAAGACCCGTAGTAGGCGGCTGATGAGCAAGCATGACGGGAGGCAGTAAGGTAGCGGAGGCGACTGGACGAGGCGGTGCAGGTGGCTGTGGTTGAGATGGTTAGGTGAAGGGGCTGCCAAGCAAACCAGAAAGAGAAGAAAGAAATAAGAAGAAGAAGACAAAAGTGGGGGAGGCGGCGTCCACCACGAGAGAGAGAGAGAGAGAACGTAAAGGGGGATGGGTTGGTGAGTGATTTGCAACAAGTGGGGCCCACAAATATTCCAAGTCAAACTATTCTCTACTTTATCTTGTAGTGCAAATATCTAGGGGGAGTTTAGTAATTTAGCTAACTAGGGTAAATTAATCTATCGGTACTAATATCGGTACTAAAAGCTGAGGGAAAAATTATAAATCTCGCAATTAGGTTTGGTTAAGGCTAGGCTCGGGCGCGAAGAATCTCGATACTACCACGCGATGACTAAACTACCGAAGCCTAATCTAAGCCGACCAACATCTCAAACTATCCAACTATTGTCTCTTAAATCCTGAAAAATCCAAATTTAATAACCAGATCGAATTCACGAGTAAAATTCATCGAATTTATTTTTCTTATATATGTTGAAATTTCAAGACGTCACACTTTAATTTTTATCAACTTGAAACATTTCGATAATAGATAAATGTCGACACATAAAGTCGCACATGATATTTTCAAAGTCTAATCAAACTTTGGGCGATGTTTTAAATTTTTAGGGAACACAAAAAATGCATTTTGTGCTTATGTTTAATGGAAAAACAAACAAGCTCTTTGTAATTCTAATGTCACGCCCGCATCCATCGGCACGTCAACACCCTTATGTGGTCGATAAGTTGGTTCCAAGATGCATCATCGATCCATTTTAAAATTTCCATTTCGAGTTAATCACACGAGGAAGTGATTTACTTCCTCGGACAAACATAACAATATGGATAAAATAGTAGGCACTCAACAACAAGCTTAGCAAAAGATCATTTTTATTTATATAAATATCGTTGACCCTAGGAAGCCAAAACGTTTGCAAGCCCAATCTCGGGGCTGCTTCCTATGACCTCCAAAATACCAAATCAAGTTTAGGGTTAATACTACTCCCAGCTACTCCAAAAGATATCCATGTCCTTCTCAAAGCCGAATTGCTCTCCCAAGCTAAAGGCCTAAAAATTGGTTAACAACAACTAGTGAGATATAAAATCTCAGCAAGTTAACAACCTAAGCCTCGATTATGAGCTCAACTCAGCTCGAATACATTTAGAACCCGCAACACAATACAATATATATAAGTATGCTATCACACAATCATAAGCAACCTTACATTGCCATGGCACACGCCTTGCACATCACAACCCAATGTATACAATATAATGCGATAAATAAATAGGACAATCGAACATATGTCAACTTTCTCGTGCACAGTGCGCTCAAGCATGCTCTTATCATTATGGTGACTCATGACACGCCCGTTTTCACACGGGGGTGTTCCGACTCTGCCGGACATCTATTCGTTCGATCAATTATGGCTCATCGATGGCACGCCCATCTTTCTATGGGGATCTTCTGTGGGAATTTATGCAGCCGATCAATTATGGCCGATTGAGGGTACGCCTTTCTTATACGAAGGTCTTCCGACTTATTCGGGAATTCTCGAATTAATGCAACTCTCATGTCGTGTATGCAGTAAATAAATTACACGTGATCACATATACACAATTCAATCACCAATTTAGTATACTTTCTTATACTTACATCATTGAGAATTCACAATCAATTTATTACATAAGCCAATTACAAACGAGCTCTTTGTAATTCTAAGGTCATGCCTCGCACCCATCGGCACATCAACACCCTTACACAGTCGTTAAGTTGTGACGTCCTAAGACGCGTCACCGACCTATTTAAAATTTTCCGTTTCAATTAATCACACACGAAGCGATTTAATTCCCCGGCACAAACATAACAATATGAATAAAGCAATATGAACCCAACAACAAGCTTAGCAAAAGATTATTTTTATTTATATAAATTTTGTTAACCCTGGGAAGCCAAAACATGTGCAAGCCCAACCTTAGGGCTGCTTCCTATGACCTCCAAAATATCAAATCATGGTTGGGGTTAACACTACTCCAAAAGAGATCTACGTCCTTCTCAAAGTCGAATTGCTCTCCCAAGTTAAGGGCCTGAAAATTGGTTAACAATAATGGGTGAGATATAAAATCTCACCAAGTTAATGGCCTAAGTCTCGATTAGGAGATCAACTCAGCTCATATGCGTTCGCAACGTAATACAATATACATAAGTATGCTATCACACAATCATAGACAATCTTACATTGCCAGGGCACACGCCTTGCATATCACAACCCACTGTATGCAATATAATGCAGTAAATAAATAGCACAAATTAGAAAATATGTCGACTTTCTCGCGCATAGTCACTCAAGCATGCTCTCATCATTACGGTTACTCATGACACGCCCGTTCTCACACGGGAGTCTTTCGGCTCTACCGGGCATCTATTCGTTCGATCAATTATGGCCGATCGCGGGCACACCGGTCTTTCTATGAGGATCTTTCGTGGGAATTTATGTATCCGATTAATTACAGCCGATCGAGGGTACTCCCGTCTCGTACGAGGGTCTTTCGACTTATCCAAGAATTCTTGAATTAATGCAACTCTCATGTCATATATGCAGTAAATAAATTACACGTGATCATGTACACACAATTCAATCACCAATTCAACATACTTTCCTATCTTTACATCATTGAGAATTGTCAATCAATTTATTACATAAGCCAATTTATATGGCTATACCCAATAAAGATACCATAATTTAATATTAAATATTACACGAGATCACATTAATAAATATAACCTCTACTTGCCGAAAACTAATTTATGTAATTAGAGAATAATAATTATTGAAATAATCCGGTAACTTATTATAAAAACACCGATAGTTTGTCATAAAATTCTCGATAGCTTATCATAAAAATACCGATAGCTTATCATAAAATACTCTATAGCCTATCATAAAAATACCGATAGCTTATCATAAAAATATGTGATAGCTTATCATAAAATAGGTGACAGCTTATCATAAAAATTAGAGATATTTTATCATAAAATAGGTGATAGCTTATCATAAAAATTAGCGATAGCTTATCACATAAAATACCAATAGCTTATTGCATTATCAATAACTTATCAAGTCCACTTATCACTTATCATGATAGCTTATCAACTAATCATTAATTAAATTAGTACTATGCATACTTAGACCAATCTAAACTCATCCTAATCAATTTTAACAAACTAGTCAAGGGATTAGGGCGATAACTCACCCGATCACAAATCCGGGGACACCGGCGTGTCGTCAGCCGGTGAGGGCTACATGTGGCTTGGGTCAAAAACCACACGATACCACCAAAGATGGCTGGAAAGCAACTACACGGAACCAAAGAGCTATTTTTTGCTTTGTGGTTCTCGGAATGGCGGCGAAAACGGCTCGAATGAAGCTCGTACGGCAACGGGAGATCAAGGCGGAACTTGGGGGCGGTCTTGGCTGGCCAAATAGCAGCCAAAGGGGGTGATTTGGTGTCTTGTTTTGGTGGCTGGCCGAAAATGAAATGGGGGAGGGGGACTCGGCCAAAGCAAAAGGGAGAGGGAGATATATATACTATATATATATTATCTTTAAATGGCTTCTTGAACAAGCCTATCTTCAAGATAAGAACCCCTCATAATGACATGCCTCAAAAGTCTTCCATCATGATAGCTTTCTTTACTTTTCTTCATAAAGCAAGAAGGACATTTTGGTCATTTCTAAGGCAAGGGCATTTTGGTAATTTCACAAAATATAGCATGAAGCACTATACGCTTATAAGAGCTAGTATTTTGTACGGATTCATATAAATTGGAATTGGGCTCAAAAGATAAGGTTTGAGCTTTAGAATTGCTTATTGGGCTTTAGAAAAGCTTAATGGGCTTTCTTGGGCCCACTTGGATTGCTCTTAGGCCTAGATGGCCGAATCTCACTTGGGCTTGAGGCCCAATGGGTCTTCATTCAGCCCGCTTTTTGTAGACTCCAAATCTCGGCCCGTTGATCCTTAAATCGAGAATCTCGAGAAAATCGATAAATAGGCAAATCAATGAGGCGATGTCCAAAAGTTTAGTCGGGAGATTCTTGAATATTCGATACCCATATTCGATTCTAATCCATGGTCAAAGTCGATCCATCACAACTATAGTTCATCTTGAGCTAACGGGTGGCTTCTAAGAGTTACGCGTATTCGACCTGTAGTTGATTCAATATCAATCTACGTTTAAACTATCTCGAGCCATGGATGACATCGGTTGTCATGTAACCGTGATGGTTCAATCACTAGTTCCAATGTACACAATCATGAGGAATTGGTTTAGGGTCGTTCGCAATCCACACAACGGTCAAGCGGATTCACCCGTGATCCGATTGTACATTATTGTCGAAACGTTCTATAGCCATTCCTTAATCGGTCTTTAATGGCTTAGAATTGTCCCTCGTCAATTCTTATGGTCGAACTATCAGTCCATGGTTGAGTTCTCGGTGTCATGCGTACTAAAATCCTTAATAGCCTTTTCCTTTTGGTTAATCTCTCATGAGTGATCAATTCAAAGCGAGAATTACTAATAGTACATTAATTAAAATCACCATTTTATTACATTACGTATAGGACCAAATTTAAGGATGTCACATCTAATCAAGTAAAAACTCTAACATTGCCCTAGGATGTCAATATGCACATTTATGTATTTTGACACCAAGTATTTATTAACAAGGTTACTTGGTAACCGGGAAAAGAAACTCTAGCTCAAAGACAGCCATTTAGAACTGTGGGTATCATAAAATTCAATCATAAACTTTCCAAATTTTGTCAATTTAGTTGTAAACTTTTACTTGAAATTTCAATATAGTCATTCTAATCAAATTTTGCTAAAAATGCAAACGTGGTGCCACATAGGATTGCCATCACTAGATTGCTACGTGAGCGATTTCTAGCAAAAATTGACTAGAATGACTACATAAGAATTTCGAGCAAAGCTTTAGTATTAAATTGGTAAAATTGAAAAATTTCAAACTAAATTGACATTCATACAATAGTTTTAGGACTGATTACCTAATTTTTCCACTTCACATTATGTAATGTGTTGTGACATGCATCTTGTATATAAATTTGAGTAAATCTCTGCGTACTCTTATCGCTCGGTAATGTAGACGTTGATACAAAGTATCATTTACTTGGGATCATTCCTTTTTGCCGAAGGGATCCGTTGACGCCCTAAGCTACCACATTATACCCAAATTACTGTCATCTAATTGGTCCGATTAAAGGCAGACCATCCAAGCCGAGACAAGGAGATTCATCAAGGATTACTTCCTTATTGAGGATACCGAACCTAAGGTCTCACATTTTTTTGGAAGCAAGATCCGACGGTTGAAGTACTCACCCAATCCCCTGTGGTTATAGGGGATCATTTCAATTCATAAGGAGTTGGACATTTTTCTTATCATGTTATTCAAAAGGACAATGCCTGATAGTCAGACAGTCTAATCGTGTTATGTTTGCCATAGATTTTTTTCACAATTCCTTTTTTTTTGTTACTATTGCCAGCCACAAATTGCAAAGCACAATCTCATTTGGTAGTGGACGGTCATGCTAGCATCGTCCTATAATTGTCATGTCATGCTGCATTAGAGTTTGGTGAAGCCGTGTGATTTTCCTGTCACGTTTTCAATTCAAAATTGCCATGCCATGTCGCTTATTATGATGCCATTTTCACTTTGTATTTGCATTCTAGTTTACCACGTCATCTCATATGTGAATATTGTCATGACATGTCATCTTAGATTCAACTTTGCATGTCGTATCTAAATTGACATTCTTGCATATGCACTTTGCACACATGAACTTAGTCGAGCTGTCAAAATTGAACAGCATACCCAAACCGATCCGACCCAACCCGAAATTTTTCCGGTCATTTTGGTTCGGATTTCCCTATGTTCGGGTATATAGCTATAAAAAGGGTTTTGCACCAGGCCTTGGACACGGGGAGACGGCGCAAAGCCTCAAATGACTATAGCAGAATTTTGGACTATCCAAAGCTGAGACCTTATATCGTAAGCACTCTCCTACGACACAAGCAAATCAGGCTTCAAGTCCCTATGAATAATCTGACAAGCATCGACCCAATCCAAGACCTGCAACATCTGGCGCTTGAATCTCGCCGACCCTCAACGACCCACTGCCCCCGTCTCTCTCCCTCTTGGCGTCCCTAATCACTGCCCCGAGGTCGCTCCGGAGGATCTTGAGAACCGTCCTTGTGCTCCTTCCAGAAAAACTAGTGGAGGAGGAAACGTTGGGGTAGCCACGGAGGATCTGGCGGGCCTCGATCTTGCAGATGGAGAACCGATAGTCGTGAGGCCTTCGGAGAAGTGGCAGCCGCAGTTGACGTCAGAGTAGGCGCTGGAGCCAACACGCTCCAGGATCTCGTACTTGGAGATGGTCTCCTTGCGAGTGTGGAGGATCCAGAGGAGGATTCGATTGGAGATTGGAAATAAAGAGCAAAGACTCAGATTTGATGAGGCATTGCAGGCTCTGGTGTATCTTAGAATTCCCAGTCTTTAGAATAATTGCAAGTAAAAAGTGGCCACTAATGATCCATTCTTACTATTGGCATATGTTAAAGCAATTAAAGCAAGTTCAAAATTCTAATGATCCCTTCTTACTATTGGCATATGGTAAAGCAATTAAAGCAAGTTCAAATTTCAGGTTGGAACCATGTGGCTGCATAAGAGTGACAGCGATCTATCGAAGTATAAGCGGACTTTTCCATCGTCCAGGCTATAACTCTTCTGCTTCTCGTATTCTGTGAAATAGATGTGGTTTGGCTTGATTTTGGGAAGGCAAGATTCGCCATCGAATTCCACCGAGAAGGAAGAGGAAGAGTGATCATTTAAGAAGAGAGAAGCATTCCCCAAGCTCTTGACCTCTTCGTGAGTTCCATTCTCCAAATCCACTTTGAAAACTCGGATGCATTTCACTGGTCGATACTCTTTGCCCGGTATCTTCCAAGCCACCAGCAATGAGCCTGAACATTCCACGAGATGCGGGCGACCTTCAAAATACTTTCCCAGAATTAGTCGCAATTCCATGTGACGCTCTCTCTCGTTCAGAGTCATTATCAGGTTATCCATAGCCAGGGCCACAAATAGCCCGTTGTAGTAAATCAGTTGAAGGACATAAGTCGATGGACTCACTATTGTCCACCCATCGTCACCAGATCTGTGAAAGGCAACACGTTGTGATCCAAGATCCCAATGAACAGAAATCATGACTGTATAGCTCTTGGACAACGAAGGGCTTGAGGACATCGCGATCCTATCGATTCTAAGGGGGCAGCACCCACACATATTTAGCCCGTGCTTCGTCAAGGCGGGCAATTCGATGCTGATGCCCGAAAGTGGATTGAAGAGACGATACTTACTGTACGCATGTATCCATCCTGGTGTAGACATGGCCTGGCCAACATATCCTGGCACGAGTAACCATCCTGGTGTAGCCATGGTCTGGCATCGAGATCCTGGGGCTGGCACCATCTCTCCGTTAATTCTCCCTCTAGTGGGGCTGATGAACTGAGGTGTTTTGTTGCCCCCATAAATCATTAGCCACGGAGCTTTCGACTTCACCTTGTACGCCTCTTTCCGGGCAGCGGACCGCCATGAGGTGCACACCCCTCCAAAAGCCAAATAGTCCTCTATGGCTAGTCGACCAGATACGAATTCCAGTAGGTCCTGTGGGAGTTCTTCCCAGTTAGCCATTACTTCCTCGTAGATTGAATGATCAAATTGCCTGGGGAGCCACTTTCTTGATGAATTTATTCCCCCACGACACAAGGCTAGTCCTTTCTTAGGTGAGGAAAGACAGATTTTTGGGGATTCGGTTTCCTTTTCGGTGTAGGATTACCCCAATCTAATTACCCCTTTCAACATGTTATTTCACAAATCTCATCGCTTATTTTTTTAAGTTCTTGAATGAATACTCCTTTTTCGTAGCTGGCAAGATACCATTTTCTCTTTGCTTGATGTTTTGAGATTTAAATCTTTCTATAGCAAAAAACAAATTGGAAAGATATTTTCCTTTTCAAGCTTTCACGAATAAAATCCATAAAAAGACTCATACATACTATTTAATTGAATGATAACCGGACCACAAGAACAATGTTCGAAACTGTAATTTGAAGGTAAATTGACTTTTAACAATTGAATCATAACTTCTTTAATATTTAACACTTTTTAAAATTTAAATTCAGATCTTCATAATGTGTTTGATGAGTTAAATCCTTCCGAACTTACAAAAGAGTTCGGGTTTACTTTGTAAAATAGACGAAATATTCTAATTTATTTCTTTCCTAACATATTTGTTTTTTGCTTTTTTCTTCCCATGGGGAAAGCGTCTATTTTTTCCCTAGGCATTTAGTTCACAAAACGACATTTCAAATTAAGTAGATCTTTATCAAAACAAGACGAAGGGTGGAAAAAAGTTGCGTTGACAAGGGAGTATTGACAAGCCGTTATTTGACCATAACATTTGTTTTGGTGGGGTGATAAACGTAATCCACTGGTGACATGATCTTTCAAGGGAAAACTTAATAGTAAAAGTGTCTAAGCTTTTTTCCCATGTACAACATCATCCTGGAATTTTATGTTACTGTAATTAGGCCTCCCGATTTATGTTCAATGTACAATGCCATTCTTCATTTTTCAACCAATTTGATTAAGATCGCACAATTACTTCAAGAATAGCAGTACAATGTCTGATAATGAATAATTCGAAAAACTTAACAATCTATCGAATTTCCTAGGAATGTGGAGTGAATAATGAGGGCTTGTGCCATTGTTTCACTGAAATAGGAGACATTGTATAGTATAGGTCTCATGCAATGGACTCAATCGAATCTATCATTTTCAATGGTCTAAATTCGGCTTCCAGAATTATTGGGTAGAAACGGTAGATCATGATTGTTGATACCGTAACCATAACTCAAACGCAAGGATATGGATTGACTTTTGCTTTTGACTTTTAGTTCCTTTAAATCTTATGACATCCACACTTGAACTTTTGTCAACTCGAAACATTTGAAATTTTGATGGCCGATAAATGTTGACACATAAAGTCACATATGATATTTTTATTATTTTTTTTTCAAATATTGCATGATATGTTAAATTTTATATTGCATTAGTCAAGCATTGTACAAATTCCTAAGGAGTCTTTAATGTTTATGCATTAAACATAAATACAAATGATTTTTTTTAGGGATTTCGATCTAATTATTTAGAAGATCATAAAAGCCTACATAGCCCATAAAGGTCCAAGAAGAAACAAAGTTTCACTGCCAAAAAAGACTTTAAGTGTCCCCCAATTTAGGCAACGTATGATGCTGTTAATTTGTCTGTTCCATCCACTGGTATTCGAATTGTACTGATTAATTTGATTCATATGGCTAGTGAAATGAATCTACTAAGAAAATCGCTTGTTACCTATCTAGAGCAAATCTACCGATATTCTAACCAATCTAAAATTCGATATGTATCTATTGATTGAAGCAATTCAGTTATCTTTATATTTACGGATATATGTTTTGTTTTGATTTTTATAGACTTTTAAAAAAAATTCACTTTATAATGCAATGATAACAAGATGACATACATAGATTTTGCGATTTATATTTAAATATAATGTTTCTTTCAAAAAAAAAAAATGTGAAATCATATCTTTTTATACATAATAATCATCACATGCACTTGACATTAAGATTTCCGTTTCCAATATTATAATGCTCATTAAAAAACTTATATGTTACAATCTTATTGATAAATTTTTGTGTGTGTCTATGATATAAAATGCTAATTTTAGGTACTTTCCCAGATCTCACCATTCGACTCGATTCCCAATTCTCAATTTGTGATACGTACCTCGATTTAATAATCCATAGATCATCTAAAAATCATATTCACGAGTACTGTCGTTCCCTTCTCTATTTTGACTTTTAACTTTCATTGGCAATCTCTACATGCTTGGCCAATACCTTAAGGAAGCATCCTTTCAGAGAAGACAAAAAGCCAAATAGGTTTGAGAAATATAATAAGCAAGCGAACAGAAAGGGGAAATTTTTTTTATAGAATTGTTTGCAAAGAAGATATCGTAAGGTCACATAGGACTTTCCAACAAACTCACTGCTATGTTCACATTACTTGATGTGTTGTAACATCTACTTTGTAAATGATACTTTGTCGACCGTTCAGTAATGTGGGTTCCAACAAACTAACTACTATGTTCCGTCACTTGGGATCATTCCTTCTTGTCAAAGCGATCAGGTGATATCTCAAATTATTTTCATGACATGATCTATGTATGAGCTTTGATTCTTCTTGGCATTATATTCAAAGAAATGCCTCTGGAACATGGACATCCATATGAATACAGGTGGAAAATTAGCACGGTGTCTGATAGTTAGTCTATCAAACATATATCTCAGTCTACAGATCAGGGTCTGTTTAGAAATAAGTAACCTCTTTAACAACCTTTTTCTTCAACATGAAATTCGTCCTCACGAGTGATTTAATGGTGACTTAACAAACTCATCGGTTCTTGAACACTCCTTTTTGAAATCTCCGTCTAGTCCACGTGAATTGGCCTTAACCTTAATGAGCATGTACCGAGAGCTTTGTACCGACCATAATGATAAATCGTACAACAATAAGTCTATAAAACGTTTACTCTTCCATTTTTGAGAAAATCGAAGTAGAGAAAGAACAAAAAGGAGAAGCAGTATGAATACTTCATCATATGATTGAATGAGCATCGACAGTGTTCGCAACTATTTGACCGGATGCATATTGCATTGATGCTTGAATAATTCTCGAGTGTTTATGATTGGTAAGAGATCACAGGCTGAATCAACTCCTTAGTTCGGCATAGTTGGTTTGGACACCGAAATTCCAAATCGAGGAGTCGAAAGATTACCTGTTCGAGTCCTATTAACTGCATGTAAACTACTCATGGTGCGAGTCTCCTACACAAATCGTAACTGCATGTAAACTACTCATGGTGCGAGTCTCCTACACAAATCGAAGATATGAAATATAAGTTTGGTTGTTTCCTAAAGTTTCTAGGGCATTTCACGATATTTCAGATAATTAATTCTCTACACTCGTGTCACTTTCGGTATATTTTCGGAGAAGGCTACGCCAAATTATTCTGACGACCACGGCAAACTAGGGAACCAAGAAAAAGTCAAAAGTATTGTAACATGCAACTTTTAGTAGTTTTGATGGCTAATTTGTGCCCTTCATAACATTTACTAAGTGAAAATGTCGCATCTCGTTATAATTTGCTGAATTAACTTAGAAATTCCATTGTTAGATATTTGTTCAGATTCACCCTCCACGAGGGTTGCTCTATACAGAGCACAATTGCATATGAATATACATATGTCAATTCGCATGTTTTCCGAGTGTTTCATATTGTAGACACGTATTTAGTCTCAAAGCTCGGAGAACACAATATGTCTTCCTTAGGTTGCCCACGTGCTGTTTTGAGCTCCGGCATGTGAGGTTGTCTTCCTCCTGTGCACCTTACTATCTAGGGCTTGTATCATTGCTCTTTCTCAAGACAGAACACAATATGTCTTGTCTTTCTCTACCGATAAGAGCTACCGACTTCTACTTTTAAAATCTGGATTTTATGTCCAACCAAATTGCGTTTTTCTTTGACCAGATTATTTTTCAAAGAAAAAAATGAAAACGATGTTTTCGGATATATTGTCTCCGTCCAAAGACACAGAGTTTAAGTTTGCGATAAATATGCACAAAGATCTTCTGATCAAAGTAAGACATTTTTCATTTTTCTACGTGGTTTTTAGAACCTTCACACAAAGATCAGGATAACACTGCCAAATCCCAATTCGATGGTTGTGATGCAGATGCTAATTAGATTTGAACCCAGTAATCTCTTGCGGTTTCAATAAATGAGGTTCAATCTTGAACTCCAAGCTTAAACAAAGTACAGATTCCAGCTAATTGTATGGGCCACTATTGGGTATCTATATCTCTTAACAAATTATATTTGTATTACCAATACTAATTCAATTAAGATCGTAACGTGCCATGGATTTCAATACCCATAAACCAATGGTGCGCATCTTTCCACATGATTCTAAGGTTTTGCTGTATCTCGAAATTCCCCTCTTACGATTCACATGTTAAAGCACTTAAAGCAAAGTTAGCCATGAACAATACTTTAAAGTGACCTTCTCTGGTCGACCAGGGTTTGACATCAAAATTTTCGTATAGAGGAAGAGAACAAAACCATTCAACACTGAAGAAAGTTCAAAAACCAGGTTGGAACGATGGGGCTGGATAACAGGGACAGCCAGTTGCATAGGAATACGTCTCGGCTTTTCCATCTTCCATGCTATAGCAGCACATATTCATAGTTGTAAACTCAGAAAAGTAGATGCAGTTCGGCTTAATCCTGAGAAGGTGAGTCTCGGCGTTGAACTCCACCGAGAACGAAAAGTTGGTATTCAAGAAGAGAGACGCGTTCCCTAAGCTCTTGACCTCTTTCCGAGTTCCCTTCTCCAAATCCACTTCAAAAACTGTGAATCGGAAATTATTTAGTGTCCCATACCCTTGGCCCCATATCTTCCAAGCCACCAAAAATGACCCGCGACATTCCACGAGGTACGGCCAACCTTGACATCTCTGCCCTAGAACAAGTCGCAATTGCATGCGATGCTCTCTCTCGTCGAGAGTCATGATTTGGTTATGCGAATCCAAGGCCACAAATAGCCCATCATAATAAATCAGTTGAAGGACAGTGGACCGAGGCAGATGCTCTGCTGGACTCACTACCGTCCACGCCTCGTCTTCTGATCTGTGGAAGGCAAGCCCTGGTGATCCTGAAAAGGAGATCATGACCGTGTAGCTCCTGGACAAAGAAGGGCTCGAGGACAACGCGATCATGCCAATTGCAGGGAAGTCACAAGGGCACCTCTCTAGCCCGTCGAGTTCCACACTGAGACGTGACTTGTGGCGAAGCTTCTTCAAGGCAGGGAGTTCGATGCTGACGCTCGAAAGAGGATTGAAGATACGGTACTTCTTATGGTACGTATGGTCCAAGGTTGACAAGACTATCCATCCTGGTGGAGACAAGGTTTGCGCTTGAGATCCTGGCAATTTTAATTGATAAATTCTTCCTCTAGATGGGCTGAAGAACTCAGCTACTGGCTCGAGGATAGAAATCAGGAGCCAAGGGGCTTTCGATTTGGTACAGTACGTCTCTTTGGGAGCAGCGGACCGCCATGAGGTGCACACCCCTCTCAAAGCTAGAAAGTCTTCTATGGCTAGTCGTCGAGCGATGAGTTGCAGGATCTCCTGTGGGAGTTCTTCCCAATTCGCCATCGGAGATAATACGATCAATTTGCCTGGTGTCCAACTTCTTGATGAATTTATTCCTCAAAACATGAGGCTCGTCCTTTCTCTTGGGAAAGAGGGAAGACAATCTTTGCAGATTCCAATTTAACTGCCTTTTTCATCAAGTCGTTTGTCAAATCTTATCGCTTGTTTTTTGTCTCTATTTACTTGAATGAATATTCCTCTATCATGGCTAGCAAGATATAGCTCCCTCTTGGCTTGATGTTTCAAGATTCACATCTTTCTATAGAATATAGCAAATCTAAAAGATAGTTTCGTTTTCAAGCTCTTTTTTACCAAATAAAATCCGCAAGAGCCCATGCGAATTATCTAAGTGAATGTTTACTCTGTAGCATGGCCATAAAAAAGTCCCGTGTTATGCTCTTTGTTAAAAAATAATTATTTACATTAACGAATTGAAAGATATTGGTCATAAAAAAGTTCCGTGTTATGCTCCTCTTTGGGAATAATAAAGTTACTGTGTTATGCTCTTTGTTAAAAAGAAATATTCACTTCAACGAACATTCTTTCTCTAAAAGAAATATTCACCTCACCAAATTATGTCACGTAATTTGGTGAGGGTGTAATCAATTTCTATGTGCACTCTAACACCACCCCTCTCTTTTTTTTTTTTTCGAGAAAAGTTTCGACCCTTTTCCATGGCCATATCCTGTATTTCACATGCAAAAATTTCTCAATTACTCAATCCAAACTCCATTACGAAATAAGAAAATACTTTACTTCGATCATTCTTTAAGGTTATATACATTTGATGGCATTTGAGCGATTTAAAAGTTAAAACTTAAGAAAGTATGTTTAACCACTATAGCACGAAATTTTATGGCCAAAATTATGGGTAATCGTAAAGATGGTTTAATTGATTTACTTCATTCAAACTGCATTGCAAAATAAGATAATACTTTAATTTGATCATGCTTATCTAAAAGTAGTATACGTTATTTCATTTGCATTTACATAATATTAAGCAAATTACATATGCATTAACTATATTAATTTTATTAAGATTGTAATATGCCATGGATTACGGTGTGAGACGAAATCCGGACAAAAATTAATTCGGCCTTTTTATCAGAGGTCCTTTTAGCAGTTTTCTTTTTGAATTACAAATGTTGATTTAATCAACAAAGCAACGAGTTGAATATCCATGCTATTTCTAAAAACATTTCCCATTTTAATATTGCAGCGCACGTATCCTTTGAATTTAAATGTGTAATCTCCTGCTAAAAGCATCCAAATCCATGTCGTGCAAAGAACTTAGTGAATCAAAACTTAAAATCAAAATAGATGGTTACCACAATACACTTATTTTCAACACTCATGAGCACATCACTTTTCAAGTATTTCACCCCTTTCTAATTTTTTTAATTTAATATGTGCACCACGATCAATATCGTGAGAAGCACCCATGATCTGATCGTGGGTGCATTGCACAACGGCTAGCAACTGACGTTGCCGTTCGTTGTGCA
Source organism: Rhodamnia rubescens (assembly GCA_021437795.1). Lineage (NCBI taxonomy): Eukaryota > Viridiplantae > Streptophyta > Magnoliopsida > Myrtales > Myrtaceae > Rhodamnia > Rhodamnia rubescens. The sequence goes on from JAILYA010000113.1 coordinate 212,039, forward strand.
TGGGCACACGATGAGAAACATTTGCTCATCGTGTGCCACGCACATGGTCAGCATTTCCTGACCATGTGTGTGAATATTTTTTTATTTATAAATAATAATAATCATTGTTATTATTATAAAAATAAAAAAGGCATACCAACTTTATATGTGCATATTGGACGTATAACATATGTCCATGTTGAACGTACATGTGCATCATATGCACATGCACCTACAACCAAAAAATAAAAATTAAATTAAATCATATTTAATCTAATTTCAGTCCAACTAATTCAATGGTCGCGATTGCAAACATATTTGCAATATCATCATTCTCGTTCATCGTTGTCATATATTAGTTAAGGTGTGTGACATCCCTAGGTTCATCACTGAGTTAGCGTAAGACATGCACTAACACATTAGCACTTTCAAAAGAATTGATTATCCCAATCAACCTCTAGGTCCTACAAGCCATAAGTGACATCTATCAATATGTTATGCCTACCCGGCTGTGAATGCTTTAAGAACATAATGAACCCTTCTTTGGCTATAGTGTAATTCAATCTCTTTGTCTTACTATATCCCGATCGAACAAAGACCATGGAATATTTGTCAAGTCACAAATTCGATCGTATGCACAAATTCAATTCGACATGCATTTATACGAGACATAAACATTTTATTCTCGGTTACAACCCCAGTCGAGGATTTTAATGCATTGTCATAATTAAATCGCATAGGATATCATACCTTGCACGTGACAAGGAGATTCCATTTTGCGCACACGTGTGACGTCGTATGTGCATGAACTATGACCATCAAGTACATAGACGGATCGACAAACCGTCAATATGCGTTCTCGTGAACCATAGCCATCCAACTCATAAGTCAACACTTTGCGCTCGGGTCTAAAGATTATTTACACAAGACTAACGCATGAACAATTAGACATTGACCACGCTAAAAACTTCCATGTTGCTAATCATTCAACGCGTGTCACGTTCGGTGAATTTGTGGTACAAGCATTTGTGTTCTAACTCGAGCATCGCAATACCCAATGACTTGTGATTCGTCATTCCCTTAAGTATCTAATACTTAATGATAGAGTTAAGAACACACCGGTCTCAACGGGATTATTGATATCCATTCAATGATCTATCGATCGGGAGCAGTTTAAAGATTCGCCTAACTATGAACCCGCCACACATATTCTCAACGTCTTATGAATAGGTGCAATCACAACTGATCTTATGGAATTTATTCATATATTTAAATAATTGTACAAATGAATAAATACGTTTTTGCCATTAATTAAATAATAAATTGAAAGTTCAATTGAAATCCCTAATATGTAACTATTATATAGTTGCTTTAGGGCATATATCTAACAATCTCCCACTTGCACTAAAGTCAAATAGCTGGTACCTCAAACCCATTTTGTCAAGGTGTCTTTCAAAAGAAGATTGAGGTAATGCCTTAGTGAAGGGCTCGCCATGTTTTCCGTTGAGACAATTTTCTGCAATGTGATATCACCTCTCCCAACTATTTCTCGATGAGATGGAAGCGTATCTCAATGTGCTTGGACTTTGGTGAGACTTTAGTTCCTTAACTTGAGCTATTGCCCCATTGTTGTCACAAAATAATGTAATCGAGCTCAATGGAAGGAACTACCCAAGTTCGAAATGAACTTCTTCATCCAAGTTGCTTCCTTTTTTGCTTAAGAAGTGGCTACATACTTTGCCTCGGTGGTGGAATTAGCGTTGTGCTTTGTTTGGAACTCTTCCAACTAACTACACCACCATTCAGTGTAAAAACAAACCCTGATGTAGACTTATAGTCATTTGGATACGATTGAAAATCGAAATCGTATAAGCTTCAACTTTAAACTCTCCTTCTCCATATATCAAGAATAAGTCCTTAGTCCTTCGCAAGTACTTAAGAATATTCTTGATCGCTATCCAGATGCTCTTCCCTGGATCGATTGATATCTACTAGTAATACTTACAGATGCGCAATATCAAATTGCGTACATAGCATAGCATACATTATGCTTCCAATAGCGGACGCGTAAGGTATTTTTGCCATCCGCTCTCTTTCTTCGGAGTGTTGGGACATATCTCCTTGGAAAGACGGATTCCATGCTTAAAAGGTAATAATCCTCTTTGAAACATTGCATGTTAAATCGTGTTAACACTTTTCTATGTATGTAGATTGGGAGAGGCCAATCAATCTTTTTGATCTATCTCTATAGATCTTGATACCTAAAATATAAGTTGTCTCTCCTAAATCTTTTATGGAGAATTTCTGTGACAAGAATAGTTTGATTGATGATATCATCGGTACATCATTCCCGATCAAAAGTATATCATCGACGTATGAACTAGAAACACAATTGTGCTCCCACCGACCTTCTTATATACACATCATTCATCCGAGTTTTTAATGAAGCCAAACGATTTGACTATCTCATCAAAACGGATGTTCCAAACTGGAAGCTTGTTTGAGTCCATAAATGGATCTCTTAAGTCTACACACCTTTCGACTTTCACCACTATATTCAAAACCTTGTGGTTGTTCCATATAAATATCCTCCTTGAGAAAATCATTTAGAAAAGCCGTTTTGACATCCATCTAGAATATCTCATAATCAAGGTGCGTAGCTATAACCAACATAATCCAAATGGATTTTAGCATGGCTATAGGTGAGAAAGTTTCATCATAATTCATCCTTTCTTTTGACGATATCCTTTCGCCACTAGCCGTGCTTTATAAGTTCCAACTTCACCATCATCGTTCATTTTCCTCTTGAAGATCCATTTATAGCCAATTGGTATAATACCATCAGGCGAGATCAACTAGAGTCCAAACATCATTGGAATACATTGAATCCATTTTGGATTTCATGGCTTCTAGCCATTTACGAATCGATGTTCGACATCGCCTCTTCATAGGTGTAGGATCACTCATGATCACTATCATTCACAATGAATAATAGCTTAATATCTTCAATCGAGTGTCTATAACGAATAGGTAGGCGAGACGCTTCCGCACTCCTCCTAAGAGGTTGTATATCGAAGCTCCCTGAATCAAAGATTGGTGTCGAACTTGGTTATTTGGTACTTCATTATTTTCTTCTTGTAAGACTATTTTTTGCCAGTACCACCTTCTTGGACGAAATGATTCTCCGAAAAGAATAATGTCTCGTTGACCGAAACTCTTTGATCAAAGTGAAAATAGAAATAATATCCAAGAGTCTCTTTTCGATATCCAATGAAGCGACCTTGTTTGGACTTGGCCTCCAATTTCTCTATTCTTAGCTTCTTGACGAAAGTGGACAACCCCAAATCTTGATATGATTAAGACTTGGTTTCCTACGATGCCATATCTCATAAGGCGTAGTTGGAGCAGATTTGGATAGCACTCTGTTCGGTAAATATGCAGCTATCTCAAGGGCATATCCCCAAAGGGATACGGATAAATCGGTGTAGCTCATTATAAATCGCACCATATCTAATTGGGTGCGATTTCTTCTTTCGGATACACCATTATGTTCGAAGTTGCGGGAGGTGGCCCTTGTGATAAAATGTCGTTATCTTTAAGATAATCCAAGAATTAGTACTAAGGTATTCACCTCTCGATCGATCGAAAGCCTTAATACTCTTTCTTGTTTGTTTCTCAACTTCGGATCTAAATTCCTTAAACTTTTCAAATGATTTGATTTATACTTCATTAAGTACAAATAGCTATACCGTGAATATTCGTCGGTTGTCGCGACCTAGAAAAAAAATAAACAAGTCATCTTTTTGGGCTAATGGATTATCGGGTTAATTAATTAACTAATCTAACTCGGACTCTCCCAAGTCCATACCAAATCGCAATTTAAGGTTCGAATGATTAACATGCAATGTGATTTGAATTTGGAGTCGCCACTAATCATTTTCGGTAGGTCGATTAGAAACCTAAATAAAATAGCGGGAGAAAACTATCTTATTTGCGAACTGTAGATTAAGAGTCCGGGGACTTGGTTACATTAATTACAACTAATGCTCTTTCGGTACCTTAAAATTCATGAAACAAATAATGGATTTGACAAATTTGATGAATTCTACTTGAAGATCAAAGAATCAATTTTTTGGATTTTTCTTCCCATGACATTTTTGAAATAAAGAAATTACATGAAATTAGGATGAAATAGGTTCAAGGTTACTCCCCAATTTGAACTCGTGCACCAAACTCGTGCTTCGGGCTTGTCTTGACCATTGGACCGATTTGGTGACTCGTTGGACCGAGAAATCTCTTGGTCCTATCTCTCCTTCCGCTTCTTTTCATATCGCTAGAATTTCATGAGCTGCAATCGGGCGTTGATATTTTTTCCTTTTGCTCTCCTTCTATTCTTGTACCATTGATGTCTCATCGTTGATATGCATTGTTATTTAACATAAAAACGTAGAGAGAAAAATCATGTAGAAAATCTGAGCTAATTTGTATTCGAAATTAAAGAAAGTTAGGGAATCACTGAACTTTCTTTCTTGCGAGCTTGAACGATAGTGATGAACTTGTGGCTTGTGTTGATGGGTGCAGAAATTGGCAATGGTAGCACCGAGCTTCAAAACACTCAGCCCTCTCAAAACTCTCTCCAAATTTTTTTCAAGAATTCTCTTTTTCCTCTCTAAAGAATTCCTCTCAAAAACTCTCTCAATTCTCCCTATTCCCAAAAAAAACTCTCTCCCTCTCCTCAAGAACTCTTCTTCTTTTATAGGCAAAATTCTTCATTCTTCATTCTTCATCTTCATTTCCTCACCTTCCATTTTCATCTTCCTTTCTTCATCTTCATCTTCTTTTTTCATCTTCATTTCCCACCTTCCATTTTCATCTTCTTTTTCCATCTTCACCTTCATTTCTCCATCTTCCATTTTCATCTTCTCTTCTTCATCTTCATCTTCCTTTCTTCATCTTCATCTTCTTTTCTTCATCTTCATTTTCATCTTCTCTTCTTAATCTTCCTTACACCATATTACTTTCCCATCTTCTTTTGGTATTTGCAATGCCGTCCCTGAAGTTTCAAGTATTTGCAATTATCCCTGAAGTTCGAGTATTTGCAATACATCCCGAGAAAATATTTCTTTCAAGCCCAAATCTTCTTGGTGCATTTTTCCACCGCATGCCTAGTCCGGACCCTGTTAAATTAAGCTCAAATTGTATGCCAATGCTAAATGAAAATGTGAGATGATTTTTGTTTAGAACTAAAATTAGTTCTAATTTTTATGCAAAATATATATTAGTCAAAATTTAGACGTCAACATCGGTAAAGGTAATAAAGTAAGAATGACCACCCCTAGGTTTCATTAATTGGTCCACATATATTCTGTATGTATCAATCTCAATACATCGCCATTATGTCCTACAAATGGCGCTTTGGTCATTTTTCCTAGAAAACATGCATCACAAGTCAAGTATGGTTTAAAACCAATTGGATCGATATATCCATCATTACTCAACTTGTTAATCCTATCTTCTCCAATATGACCTAATAGAGATACCAAACATCCTTTGGATGGATGATCTTTGGCGTTTATTAGTTACGGCATTTACATCGTAACTATTTTGCTTATTGGCATTGGTAATCGTGTTACCGAATATTGTAATGGTATAGAGATTATTGGTTAATAAGCCGAACCAAACACGTTCTATTATAATAAATAGAACATACAACATCGCTAAAGAAAATTCAAAATTCTCTTTACCCAAAGGAGGTATAGAGATGATGTTCGAACAAGATTCTCATAATACAAACAATTCTTTAAAACCAAAATATGTGAGGAAGGCAAACATAAACGAAAGTCCCTATAGCTAATGCAGCAACTCTTGCCCCATTTGCAAATGTTAGGACAATCTCATTTCGCCCAATCTTACTTTTATTGAATCTACAAAGACATATAAATATGTGAGATTTGCAGGAATCCAAAATCCATAAGTTGGATTCAGCACTAATCATAAGATTAGTTTCAACAAGCATAGACACCATACCTTCACAAGGTTGGTTCTTTGGCTTGACCTTCAAGCTCATGAAGTACTTCTTGCAGTTCCTCCTCCAATACCCCATGACACCATAGTAATGACATTTTCCTTTTTCAACCTTGTGCTTTGGTTGCACAAGAATCTTCTTCAGGGTTTCTTCCATTTCTTTTTCTTCAAAATAGTTTTACTCTTTGAATAAGAAGCCTTAGCCATAACCACTACTTTGGCATTGTGTTGTGCATTTCCTTCTCATAAACTACCAGCATGCTATGTAACTCAAAGAGTTTTCTCTATCTTATGCATGTGAAAGTTTTAAACGAAACCGGAGAAGGAATCGGATAAAGATTGGAGGATCAAATCCATAGCTAAATCGTTGTCCATGACAAGATTCCCTAGCCAATTCTTCTATGTGCCGGATCATTTTTAGGACATGATCATTAATCAATGATCCCTCGACCATCTTCATACGGTAGAATGCTTTAGATATCTCATATCTAGATGTTCGACCATTCTCATCAAAGAATTCCTTCGGGTGCAATATGATCGACCTAGCATCTTCCATTGCTTCATACTTCTTTTGAAATTCATTATTCATTGAAGCAAGCATATATGACCTAAATTTAAGTCATCATCATGCCACTTATCATAAGTGATGCGTTCCTCTTGGGACCCACCCTGAAAAGGAGATTGGCATTTTTTCATTAAGCACATACCCGAGTTTTTGAATTGAGAACAATTCTCAAATTCCTCACCCAGTCGATGAAATTGGGTTCGGTCAAACAATTCTTGTCGAGTATCAAGCGAACGGGTTTGTGTTCATCATTTTCGAGTAATAAATATCCGTGCGGAAAATAAATTATTAGCCATTGTCTTTCAAATAACTATTTCATTTTGGCCTTTAAATGAAATAGAGCTTCTCACTAAATTTATATTTGGATTTCATACTCCTTAAAATGGGAAACGGCAATCTTTATTGAGTAAAGATTACTAGTGGGGATCGAGTCCCACCAACCTATAGTCCACCTCACCTAACGGTATTGGTATTCTATAACTTAGTGAGTGAATCACCTTATTCAAAGCATCATATGCAAGTCCCAATCATAACTTCGGCCTCTAGACCATAAAAGTCTCACCTAATAGTTATTAACTTCATGATCATAGTTAGTCTAACCCATCGTCTCATGCAAGTATTGAAAACGCAAACGATCCCTCATTAACGGTTATTGAAAATCGTTTGGCTCCAACCCTACAACATCATATGCTTAATGGAGTGGTCTATTATTATGAATGGCGGTTGACCCCTAAGTATCTATAGTCGGTCAATCAACCATTATAATATAGGATCAAACAACAACGACGGAAGGCCACGAGTGAAACCCGTTATGACTTAATATTATTTTAAGGATATTGGGTCATTATTAAAGTTCTCACTTTGCACATTAACCGGTTTAACATGCTCACATAAATATAATAAATAAATAGATGTCAAATAAATAAACATTTATCCTACGTTGTGATCATGGAATTATGGTTTAATGGGTCTCGAGCCAATGATATTACATTTAACCATTTTAATATTTTAATATTGGAGATCCGCCTTTCGCTCCTTCTTGGTTCCTTAAACTCTTCGCGAACCGGGCCCATAGAGCTCTTCGGCTTAACGGCTCCTCCACGTAATCCTTGTAGCATTTACATCAACAATTGACGATGCTTAACTACACTAAAAAGAAAAAATTGCATGATAAATAAAAGAAGGATGTAGCCTCCATTTAATAATTACAACCCCAAAAAATACCAATAATACCATACATTCATTCATACATCAATCACATTGATTCAGGATTTTCCAATGATCACCATGCTTCCACGTGAGCAATAAATTCATAATTTAAAGCTTGAAAGGCACACACAAAAATTCTGCATTTAATCATATTCATGGTAAAGCAATGCAAGCCACATTAAGAAATTAACGCCGGCGAAACAAATTTCATGTGCGTAATTCTATACGGTAGTAGCATTCTCGCCACTAGATTGATGCGAATCATTTTGAAGTCATATGTAATATAAAATAACTACAGATTTTGAATTCAAAATTGATTTAGTCTCAATTTTTGTTGCATTGATTAAATCTATCATATATAGTAATCAACTTTTCTAGGCCACGTGAGAGTGAACAATTCACTAACATCAAATTGGCCATTAGAACGAAAAATTACTACAAACATAAATCAATTAAAAGCACGAAAATGCCTAAGGATTGGTTCGATACAATCGTTGGGATATGCATAACATGCATAGGCAAATAAAACATATAAAATACGCAGCAAAAATAAATAAATACCTATACACGTATCTCCGGAGGCATAGTTGTGCGTTTCAATCGAAAATCATGTTGAACAAAGGGGGTTAAACGAATTACCTCTCGAGCGTGCTTGAAACGAAAATGGTTCGGATGTTCTTTGATTCGAGCCCCACAAGTGTCGGGCCTCTAGTTCGAAACCACCAATCGTAATGTCGAACGAGAAAAGATGACGCGGATAATTCCACAATAATTGTACTAGCAATTTTGTGAAGAGAACTCTCCGCGCTCTCGATAGTTTTGGTCCAAAGAAAGAAGATAGATAGAACAAACTTCTGCTCTTATTTTTCACACTTATGCGCACACCACTTTCTCAGTATTTCCCCCCTTTCTATTTTTATTTAATATGTGACCACGTTCAGTATCGAGAAGCACCCACGATCTAATCGTGGGTGATTGCCAACGGATAGCAACGTCAGTTGCTGTCCGTTGTGATGGGCGCACGATGAGAAACATTTGCTCATCGTGTGCCACGCACATGGTCAGCATTTCCTGACCATGTGTGTGTAATATTTTTTTATTATTTATAGATAATAATAACCATTATTATTATTATAAAAACAAAAACGGCATACCAACTTTATATGTGCATAGTGGACGTATAACATATGTCCACGTTGAGCGTACGTGTGCATCTATGCACTGCACCTACAAAAAAAAAAATTAAATTAAATTATATTTAATCTAATTTCAGTCCAACTAATTCAATAGTCACGATTGCAAACATATTTACAATATCATCATTCTCGTTCATCGTCATCATATATTGGTTAAGGTGTGTGACATCCCTAGGTTCATTGACTAGATAAGACATGCACTAACATATTAGCACTTTCAAAGAATTGATTGTCCCAATCAACTTTTAGGTCCTACAAGCCATGAGTGACATCTAGCAATATGTCATGGCTATTGGATAGTGTGAATGCTTTAAGAACATAATAAACCCTTCACTTTGGCTACAGTGTAATTCAATCCTCTGTCTTACTATATCCTGATGAACAAAGACCATGGAATATTTGTCAAGTCATAAATTTGATCATATACACAAATTCAATTGACATGCATTTATCGAGACATAAACATTTTTTCTGGTTATAACCCCGCCGAGGATTTCAATGCATTGTCATAATTAAATCACATAGTATATCATACCTTGCATTGACAAGGGCAATTCCATTTTGCGCACATGTGTGACTCGTATGAGCATGAACTATGACCATCAAGTACATAGACGGATCGACGAACCATCAATATGCGTCCTCATGAACCATAATAATAAATTAAAAGTACAATTGAAATCCCTAATATGTAACTATTATATAGTTACTTTAGGGAATATGTCTAACATCTCTCTCGTCAAGAGTCATGATTTGGTTATGCACAATCAGGGCCACAAATAGTCCATCATAATAAATTAGTTTTAGGAGACCGGAAAGGGATTTTGATCAAGAACCAGTGGCGAGGCCTCTCACGAGGGCAGTGGATTTGGAGGCCTTCGCCAGTTCAAAGGGGAAACATTTTCACCTATTTTCTTTTTGAGTTCGAAAGAATGGGGCTATTCTGTTCAGGGAGGATGAAAGACAAAGAAAGGGATCAGGGGGCAAGTGAAGCCGGGAAAGGGACCGCAGCGCAACGACTAGGACTCGTGTCGGAGGAGATTGAAACTCTTCAAGCATTGCTCCAGCCTATTAGTTAGTGAAAATTCAGGCAAGTAAGAAATTTGATTTGGTTATGCATATCCAAGGTCACAAATAGTCCATCATAATAAATTAGTTTTAAGACAACAGACCAAGGGAGATGCTCTGCAGGACTTACTGCCGTCCATACATCTTCTCCTCATCTATGGAAGGAAAGCCCTAGTGATCCGGAATAAGGGATCATGACTGTGTAGCTCCTTGAGAAAGAATGGCTTGAAAACTGTTGGAATTGAACATCAATAAATTCTACTAACCTCTATCGATGTTTGATTGCGGAATTGCACAAGAACTTCATTGAATCACCGACGAGTCCTCCACCAATCTTCAAACTCACGACGGTCCAAATACAATCACATGCGAAAAGTATTCTTATTTCACAACATAAATGCGATCGATTCTCAAAGTAAGGATGCTTTGTAAGGATGCTTTGCCCTTTAGTGTTTTACTGCTCTTGTTTGAGAAAGAGGGGAGAAAGAAAACGTACGTTCGTCTCTTTTCGTATTCTATTCTGACGTTAGTTATCATTTCGCCTGTAACATCCCATTTTATTAGTTCCTAATCGGTCAAGGAAGACCAAAACAGATTGGAAAGCTGACTCATGACGAGGAAGTTCACATGATCGACATGAGCTTGAGGAGGAAGTTATGCGCATTTGTTGGAAACGTGTACCTGAGGGACTGGAAATTAAGAAAAATGAGTAACCTATAGTTGCCAAGTCAGGGATGGTCGAGAATCTTGAGGACGCACGATTGGCATTGTCACAAGTTGTAGAGAGATGGGCGTGAGGCAACACAGCTACCATGCCCGATTCATTTGGTGAATTGAAGGATTGGTTCCAATATCGAAATATTCGTTGAGAAAATGGAGCAAGGTGTAAAAAGGGAATGGTTACTTTGCGTGACATCCATGGCCATCTCACACTTTGGAAAAATGGCACCACAATTTCCTATTACTAAGGCCCATCACGTGTGGATTAATCAAGGAGCCATGAGCCTATTATTCGGCCATATATTCTACAAGGGAGACCTTAAAATGATGTGTCAAGTTGTGCAAAAAAAAAAAGACAAGTGTTAATCAAGAGGGGCTGATGGATAATTGCTAGCGCCAAATGGCATTATATAGTGACCAAATGGCACACAATCAAGCCTTAATGTCATCTCCAGCCACCAAGTGGCGTTGCCCCTCTCTTCATCAAACAAAACACATGCAAAATACACAAAAGCAAGCTCATTTGGGTCCGGTACATGCCTAGATTTGAAGGAGAAGAATAGAAACTCTATTCGGTTCTGCTAGCCATCGATTGCGAGGGCAAGTACACAAGCAAGCCGATGACGCTGTGCCCGTGAGGAGGGGGAGTATGTAACATCCCATGGAGGGGATGATACTCCTTGTTCCACATTGCCTAGAGAGGGAGCCTCGGGCCAATTTGTAAGGGGTTGGGGGATTATTCACCAGCATGAGGCCTTTTCTGGGCTGAGTGCTCAGAGAAACAAAATCGTGCGGGTTGCAAAGCCCAAAGCGAAAAATATCGTGCAAGTTGGACCCCAGGCATTACAATAATAGCTTCTGTTCTGATCTAGGCGCGTTGGAGAAATTTTGCTCATTGGTTCTAGTAGTGCAACTGAGGTCATTGAGGGCTGAATTAGTGTTATTTGTGGACTATGGTTCTAGGTGCTGATGAGACAGATAAGCGAAGCATGTCCAGATGGTACACTAGTCAGTCTGCATTTCGAGCTAGATAGTAGTCTTGAGAGTTGAGATGATGAAATATTGCTAGTCGACTGGCTTTGCTTGAATTTTAGTACCTAAATTGACTTCGGTGTCTTTAAATGGTATGTGTGGTACCTTGATAGATTGCTTGTTCGCTCTATCGAATGTAAGGCTTCTGTGATGATGTGTTAAATTGATTGTCTGATGACTTGCAACAATGGAACCTTCGTTTTTTAACATATTAGAAAGGCTGACACTTAGGCTAAATCTTGTAAACATGACATTCGGCACATCATGGCACAAATATGCTGAACCATTGGTTCCCTAGAGAAGGAATGTGATACCCTGAGTTGTGTGCAGGGGATGCCAGGGCCTTGTGATCACAAAATTTTGGAGCTTTGTGGAGCTCTTTCAGATGACTCCGGCCACGCCAAGCCATGCCGATGGCCTCAGATGCTTGGTCTCGACCCAATGAACACCCAGAACTCTGCCGCATCCTTCCTCATTGTCGAAACAGGTAACCGTTGTTCTTGAGCTTCTAGCTTGGCTCCAATGGCAACTTGTCGTCCTGACTCACATTTTTTGTCGTTGTGGTTCATTTTACTCCCGAACTCTCTCTGATCATGGCCGTATGCTCGCTTTGCATTTTCGTCACCTAAAAACCACTGAGCTCACCCCGAACCCAAAAATGTATCCATAGCTCGCGAACTTATCTCGCACGAAACCGAGCCCAACGGAGTTACTGGTGAGTCTTTTAATCCATGTTTGATGTTGTTTGACCAATTAGCTCGAAGTTTGAACGTGAAAATGGAGGTTTTTAGTGCTCGCTGGAAAAACAGGGCTGTGGGGGTTTGGTTTGTGTGTTTTTTTTTTTACATCGTTTGGTCGAAAATGGATGTATGTTGATGTGAGATGTTCGAGGGTTCGATTGGTGTCAAAACAGCGGAGTTTTGGCAACGTTTCGACGTTGGATTCAACCTTCTGGTCGTCTTCTCGTGGTGGCCATGTTGACCGATCAACGCCGACTGTTGATACCTAAATTTTGATTTTCCTTATATCATTTTTATTTCATAAAAATGAGAATTAGCTTTAGTTCTTGCCAAAATTAATTTTCATGCGTAACATATTTAATTTTTCTCACTCATGCATTGCATTCGCATTCATCTGCATTGGTGATGCGAGACTGATTTAATTTGACAGACAATTTGAACTTATATCGACGGGGAAATTTTTAGCAATCCATGAATGCATGTGCCGAAATTTTCACTTGGGATTGGACCTATTCTTAATTTCAAATCAGCCCATTTTTCTCATTAAATTTTAAGGCTTTTGATTAATTAATTATTTAGTTAATTAGAGCTCGATTTGAGCTCGGAATTGTACGATCGAGCCTGCATATTACTAAATTTCGACCAGCCCATTATACCCTCACTATGGCTAAAAATTTGAGGTCTTTTAATAGAATAGGACTCTCGATTTCAGAATTTTTAAAGCCTACGGCTAAGAGTTGATCCTATTATGATTAGTATTTTAACGGCCTAAATTGAGTCCTAGTCATATTAGGTTTAGAAGACCCTAAGTTCTATAAATACAACACTATACCTAGGGTTATGGGGGTTCCACAATTCAGAGAAAATTAGAGAGCAAACAAACGAGAGAAAGAAAGTGAGAGAGAGTATTCCGGGGCTTTTCCTTAGGTTGAAGTGCACATACACTTTTGATGGCAATTCCGCTCAATTGAAGGTCGCTCTACGGTTATTTTGAACACAAGCATCCCTGAAGGCTGTTCCACTTTAGTTTTGGCACGAGAATCCCTTTTGTGGATGTTAGAAGTTGGTCTTGCTCACCGATTGGACCTCTTCTGTTTTGCACGTGAATGTCACTCAAGTTCAAGACACATCCTGCTGTTGTTCCTGCTGCACCGATCAGCTGATTCCCACTGTCCAGCGGAGTTTCTACCTCAAATCGGCTCGAGTTTCACCCGAGGAATCAAGGTAAATCTGATATACTTATTAAGGTTGATTGACGTCAATTTGTGATGATTTGCATGCTGTTTTGATGTGTTTTTACTGCTGTTTTTACGCTGTAAACATGCTGTTTGGTCTGAAAATAAGCTGTTTTTTTACATGTTTTTTATCACTAACTATTGCGCTTTGAAATCCTTCGACGAGGCTTCTTTGTGATTATGGGTGAGACCCAGAAACCACCGAGGCCCAAAAAGAAGGTGGCTCACGTGGGAATCTTTTATCGAACTTAATCCGTTCGTTTTCCGAAAAGGGGTTAAGGTCGATTTTTGGCAGAGAGTGTCAAATGCAGTGGATGTCTTCATTAACACAAAAGGGCGTGTTACGGACTCTCGATGAGTTCGACAACCCGGTGCGTACGATTAGTCAAGATGTGTGGTAAACTTCAACGCGACTCTGAAATTAAATCAATAGGGTTCGGATAAAGCTGTAGGACACAATGCTAGAATTGGATCGACAGACTGGACGGGGGATTATAGGACACAATACCGGAATTGAATCGACGGTACCGGACAAGATGGATGAAAGGTACAACACCGGAATCGAATCGACGGAGCTGAACCTAGTGAGCAAGGCGTCGGAATCTAATCAACGACACTCAACTCTACGGCTATAAAACTCGCCGGAATTGAATCGACGACGGGATTACTGGAAAGTTATAATTACGCTAGGCTAAAGGCTAGGAGCTAGTTTGAGAAGATGTATGTTCTGTGTATGTTTTGTCTATCTTCGCTATGGGATATATATAGGCGAGACTCTTGGTAATCGTCAATCGGTTACTTCCTTCGAGCCCCACGTTCTACCCTTCTCCACAAGCCACGTGGATTACTCTTTCGACGGTTTCTTGGTCTTCGCGCTCTTTTCTTTTCACCTCGTGGGGATTTACCGCCACTCTTTGGTACTCGCTCCGATCGTGGCTCTCCCCGCGCTTTTCTTGTTCGGAAGGAAATGGCGCCATAATTTACCCTAACACGTGGCACCTTGATCAATGTATGCCTTACCTCGGTGTTCTCCTTGTAGCTGATTGACGCCTCCTCACGTGTTTGTCACGAGCCTTCTCGGAATTTTTTAGGTGTCAACACTAACCATGCAGATTTTTGTGGGGGCTTAAAGGTAAGTTTCTAGAACATTTTCGATGCTGATTCGCATGAATTATATGCTGGTTGCTTGCTGATTTTCGAGCATGAATTACTGAATTTTTTGGAAAAAATTCTAGGAGCAAGTTTTACATATCAAAACCCTAATTTATATCACATGATTTCAAAAATTGGATTTTAATTGGACTTGTTGGACATGTTTTCATAATAAAAAAATTCTAAATCTAAATTAGAAAATTTTATTTCCTAATAGGCAACATCTATGTTAAGTTGGATAAACTTATCCATCGCCTTTCGAATATGACCCTCCAACTTAACAAAGATGGGAAGTTAGCAAATTTGATCTATTGCCGTTTAGATCCGATTTGCTATCTTCAAAAAGCCGATTTTAGATTTTGGTATCTTAATTTTCGAAAAATTTCAAGAAGTGGATACTCACTTTGATTTTAAATGCCATGTTGCCTTATCTGGAATTTCGGATACTCTTGATGGATATTGCTTTGATTTCAATTATCTAAGATTCCTAAAAGATTTAGTAAGATATGATTTCTTAGAAACCCTATCTAATTAAAAATTTTAGGAAGATGAGGTTTCTTGGAAAACCTTATCTCATTGGATAATCAAAAGTTAAATCGAGATAATGAAATTTCAATATCTCATCCCATGTTGTCGAAAATCCAAAAAGAAAGAGCGTAAAAATCGCATCTATGCTTGCATTGCATCTCTTGCATATTTTTCACATATATCATGCATATCTCATACAGATCTATGCATATCTTATATTTAGCACATTTCACGTCTGCATATCTTGCATATCTTAGAATATCTCATGTTATCCGTGCATATTTTTGCTCCATATCATATGACACGTCATATTTTCAAGTATCATTGCATCACTTACCATTTTTTAGAAAATTAGATATTCATTTATTATAATTTACGTAAATCATGCATTGCATCACTTGATATTTCATTTTTTCTACATGCTATACTATGTAGAAATCATATTTAGACTTCGTGCATCTAAAGTTAATAAATTAAACTCGCATGTTTAGTTTGTTCACTTCTATGATTCTTTGCATAATATCCATGTCTTCCATGATTTTTTTGTTCAAATAAATTGTCGTTGCATATAGTTAGAATGTCATTTTGCACGTTTTAATTTTTATTAGTTAACTCTTGCATATAGGGCAATTTGACATTGAATTTGCATGGCTTTGCATATCATCTATCATTTAGGTAGTTCCATCTATGCATTCATATTATTCATGCATTTTAAAAAGTGAAAACATAAAAGGAATATTTCTTCTGAACTTTAAAGCATATTCAACCAATTTGCCAAATTTTAGGATTTTCATGAAATTTGAGATACCGAAAGGGCATTAGTTTTAATTAACTAGTGTAATCAAGTCCCTGAATCCATAATCTCCGATTTGTAGAAGTAAAATAGTTATCCCGTTATTTTACTTATGTTTCTAATCAACCTACCAAAAATGATTAGTGGCGACTCTAAACCATAAATCATCCGAATAAATCAAAGTTGCGAATTGGTAGGGCTTGGGAGAGTCCATATTATGTTAGTCATTTTTTAACTTTGATAATCCATTAACCTAAGAATTCCTTTTTAGGGTCATGACAACGACGTCGCGCCACGTCGCCTGGCCGCTTGTCTTTTATTATAACAAAAAAGAAAACAAAAGCTGGATCGGACAACCGTGGATTAGCTACGTGTCGCGATCCAGCATTTTCAAAATAAAAACGATTTTAAAAGTTTTAAAAAATAATTTTTAGGTAATATAAAAATTGCGATTCGATGGCTATAGTTGTGCCAAGTGGCGCTCCGAGGGCCGTCTGATCGGTTCTTTATTTTCAGAATAAATTAAATCAAGATTGGACGCACTTAGGGGAAGCCATGTGACATATCTTGGAGCATCCGATGCGGGTTACTTTTGGATTATTACAAAAATGATTAAAAAATTGAAAAAATTTCGAAAAATAAAAAATGGTGTCGTTTTAGGTCGGTCAAGGACCCATACGGTCTAGACCGGACGCCCAAGAGGTGCGGGCCGGATTGACCCAGTTTGAAAAATATTTTTTAATAAGAAAAAATAGAAAAAATCATAAAACAAATATAGAAAATTCATTTTAAAAAAAAGGAAAAATTCAGGAAGGAAATGGCCACAATCAACTCGGCTAGACCTATTTTGGGTATTTCGACCCCGATCCTTCAAAAAGTGACGATTTTGCCCTTTTGACAAATTGTCTCCAAATTTT
Source organism: Rhodamnia rubescens (assembly GCA_021437795.1). Classification (NCBI taxonomy): domain Eukaryota; kingdom Viridiplantae; phylum Streptophyta; class Magnoliopsida; order Myrtales; family Myrtaceae; genus Rhodamnia; species Rhodamnia rubescens. Next base: position 229,197 of record JAILYA010000113.1, read on the forward strand.
TCCAAATTACCCTTAGGCTCTAATCATCCATTCTCTAAGCCCTTAGGGATATATTAGGAGAGGCTTGATGTGCATTGACATGGTTTATTTGTGTACTTGGCTGTGCATTTATTTTATTGATTGTGTTTGTTAGGGTTAGTCTTTCGGCCCGCATGAAAACCCAATTCGAACTCACCTCATCCGAAATTTGCTTGTATGAGTTAGGATAATCACTTACGTTAGGTACCGAAATGGCGTTAATAATGATATCGACGTAACCAAATCCTCGAACCCAAAATCTCTGGTTCCACAAAACTGAGCGATCTCTCCCAATCGCTCAGTGTGGTTTCCGATTTACCTTCCAAGAAAGATCGGTGGCAACTCTAATTGCATGTACACGTTGCACATGCCACCCGACAATGCTAAGGTCAAACCCGATCAACTCTTATTGTCGATAATTCCAAAAGAAAATACTCACGTTGCGATTTGGTATGGGCCCGAGAGGGCCCACGTCCGAAAGCCCGCCGCCCTTCATCCCAAGGCGAGCCCATCAACAATCCATTAGCCCTTTGGACCTCCACGAGCCACGCGAGAGGGTCGTGACGATGAGGTTGGTCCCCGCCATGGCAAGGCGAGGCTCGGTCTCTCTAGCCGCGTCTCCGGCCTGTCGTCGGATAATGGTGACCGCCTGGAGTTGGGAAAGGGGGGGGAGGTGGAGGGGCATAAAAAAGGGAAGAAAAAAAAAAGAAAAAACATAAAAATTATAAAAAACCATAAAAAAAAAATATTAAATATCTTCAATCGCCGGCCGACCGGCATCCACGTCGAGGCCAGCCAAAATTCACCGGATAGATTGAAATGGCACAATTGCAAAAGGTTAGGACTCTTGAATCGGCAAAAAAGGATTTATGATTGAATATGCAAAAAAAATAAAGGTTTAGGATTAAATTGGCAAAATTGCAATAGGTTTAGGACTTGTTTGGTAATTTTTCCTTCAAATTTGAGTCAACTCATTAATTAAAGTAAATATTTGTTAACAAAGGACATAGCATGAAGTTTTATGGCCAATATTTTGGATACCTGTTAAGATGATGAAGTTGATTTACTCTATTCAAACTCCATTGCGGAATATGATAATTCTTTAATATCATCATTATTATTTATAAGTCCTATATGCAATTTCATTTGCATATACATAATTAAGACTTAATATTTTAAGAAAATATTTTTAATCAACGCCATTTTGTTATGCATTCTTATCGTCCGCTCTGCAAAATTCCAAAAAAAAAAAAAAAGTCCCGTACGCGTTTTATTTTCTTTTCACTCACTGACAATATGAAACAAAAAATAAGATGGTTTAGATTGGGAGACAGTGAACAAAGTAGGGGAGTAGTGAAGATAACACTGCGATTTGTTCATTCTTATTGACATAACGTTAAACTAAAAATTTTAAGATTTTTTTTTAATGAATGCCATTTTGTTGTGCATTCTTATCGTCTTCATTCACTGGAAAAATTAAAAAGAAAAGAAAAAGAAAAGACTAGATGGCTGAAGTTCTACGTCGCATTGCAACGGATGGAACGCATATGACTCTGTTGATTTGTCTATTCTTTATGAAGGATCATTCCAAGGGGCTAATTCCGTAAATAAACACCAACTTTAGGTCTAATGACGATTCTAGCACAAGCTTTTTTTTCGTCTCATAAAAAAACATTAACTTTAGGTCCAATGACGATTTGGCCCGAACTTTTTTTCATCTCATGAAAAATCACCAACTTTAACTCAAGTTCCAAATCCGGCCGCCATTAATTTGGAACTTATTAAGGCTCGTTTAATTTAGAATCCGTATTGAGTTACATTAAGGGGTGTCACCATTGTCATGAATTCCGAAAGTTTAGTCACCGAATGATCGATTTAGCTTATCAGGAAATATTTGAGGCACTCTCACTATTTATGTTTGAAGAAGAGCCAGGGAAGACTCTTAATGTTTAGTTGAGTTTGTAAACATGATGTTTGCCTACGGCAACGTGTACATCTCTCGAAAGCCGAAACAGTATGCACTTGAGGCAATTGAACGAGCTGCTAAACTATTTCCGGAACCAGCAATGCTCAATAGGTTTGAAGATGAAATCTACAATAATGGCAGCTAGATTTGGGACTTGAGTCAAAGTTGGTGATTTTTTACGGGATGAAAAACAATTTGGGCTAGAATCGTCATTGGACATAAAGTTTGTGTTTTTTTATGAGACCAAAAAAACAAATTTAGGCCGAATCGTCACTAGACCTAAAGTTGTTAATTTTTTAGGGAATTAGCCACATTCCAAGGTATTAGAATCGTACTATTTGATTTGATCCAGCCGTATGCATCTATTACCAATCAGGAGCAAATTTATTGATATACTAACCAATATCCAATATGACATGTCTCTATTGGTTGAAGCAACTCGGTTTCTTTTTTATGTTTATTAATAAAAAGAAGGTAACTTTCTCATATCTTATGATATATGTTGTGTTTTGATTGTTACGAAATTTTAAAAATAGGGCACTTTATAATGCAATCATAATATAATACAGATTCTGTGATTTATATTTGAATGTAATCTTTCTTTCAATAAAACATTTTGAAATCATATCTTCTTATACATAAGGATCATCACATGCACTTGCAATTGAGATTTCTCTTTCCAAAATTGTAATTATCACTAAAAGTTTGAAATCTCGTAATATAATTGATAGAATTTTTAAGGTTAATGTCACAACATTCTAATTACAGGCAACTTACCAAATCTTATTAGTCGGTTCAATTCTCGATTCATAAATCTGAGGTTTTGACGTATCTCCATTTAATAATTTATAGGTTTATCTAAAACTTATTCAATTCTCGATTCATAAGTCTGAGGCAGAAGCACGGCTGTAGAAAATATAATGGCTTTGCTCACAGTCCTACCTACTTGTTTATTAATACTTCATCGAAGAAAATCTCCTTCACTTACACGACACAAACGCCGCTTATGTATGCAGAAGGGTCAATTCGACATCTCAATCTTATGCAGCTAGCATAAAAAACTCCAATACCACCATCACAAAATGCAGTGTACACGAGCAGTTTATAGTGCATATGGATAGCTTCGCGCCGACCATAACGCTAAATAATACAACAATAAGTCTATACAACATATCCTCTGCCATTTGTGAGAAAACTGAAGTAGAGAAAGAACAAAAGGAAAAGCAATGTGAAGAATACTTCATCATATGATGGAATGAGTTCTAAGAATGTGCGCAACTGTGTGACTGGATGCATATTGTATTGACTTGATTAGTTCTCAACTGTTTACGATTCGTTTGATATTTCTCGATTGTTAACCATTGGTAAAAAAGAATGAAGGCGAGGTGAGAGTTGCCCTCGCTAAATCCGGCCGGTGAGGGCAGCCCTGGATTCGCCCGGGTGAGGCCTACAAGGGCCGCCCTCTACTCGCCCTAGCGAGGGCCACCCTTGGCTCATTCGGGCGAGGCCGTTGCCGTCGGCCGGTAGCCTAGTCCAGCTCTCGTGGGTGGCCAACGATTGAGACCGGTCACTAGTGAGGACCTAGGGAAAAAAACAAAAAGGAAAGAAGGAAAACAAGAAAGAGAAGAGGAAAAAAGTAATAAAAAAAAATGACTGAAATGCCTTTGATCGGGTCTTGTTTTGAAATAAAAGAGCAATTCAGATCTTATTTGAAATAAAGTTCATTTTAAATTTTTATTTTAAAAAAATAAAAGTAGTCCGAACCCTTAAACGGAATTTTCCCTCTAAACTGTAACTTTTCAATTTTTTACTGCCGAAGGCATCCGTTAGATATTGATTCGGTCCCGAGAGAATCTGAGTCCTAGTTGAAAGAGAATCTTGTCAGGATTCAGTTTCGTAACTTCGAGAAAAAATTGGGTAGATTTGATCTGCCAAGTCAACGTGTCCAAAGGGGGCCCCACTTTTCAGGATTTTGTAAATGCTCTCTTCTCCTTCACTCCCTCTCATCCTTTATTCTCCGTTGCGCTATCTCTTCACGCTCTTTCTTCTTCCTCCTTCAAACAATCATTATTTTTTGCTTCCTCCAAAGTGACTTTTTTTTTTTGGTCAGGACCTCTAAACTGAGTTTATTAACTCAACTTTTTACCTCAAGTTTTGAGTTGGAGTTCACAAATATGCTCTTTGCATTGCATCCAACCATGTTTGAATCCAGGCATTATAATAAGTATTCAATTTTTTTCTTTGTAATTTTGGCACACCTCCAAAACCATCATTCGGAAGCATCTATGAAACGCGAAATCATCCCAGAACACAAGCAGAAAATAAAGTCGAAGAACTTAAACCGATATTCTATTCACCGAAATACAGATTCCATTGTACAGCAAACTAAACTCCCGTACGTTCATTCTTTTTTAAACACAAAACCCATTACAAGTCTACAATTGCATCGCCAACTATAAAAGTAAAGACTCTCCAAAAACCACGTCCATGGAGGTCAACGTCTTCCACCGCGCGGGCGCCGTGTAGGTCGTGGGGTCGCTAGTCACGTTCCCCGGAAGATCTTCAGCAGCCCGCCCGTTTCACTGCCTTCGTTTAAAAATTTCCTCTCGGTTTGATGATTTCAAAGTTTAAGTTTTTTTTTAATATAATAAAAAGTACTTTGGGGCTTTTAGCATGGAATCATGAGTCCTTTGACTCTTTAACATTTTTCAACTTCTCAATATATATCTTGTTTTTGTGATGGGGCACATTAAATCCTTCTTACTTTGCAGAAACGTTTAGGTTAATTTTCCTATAGTATGTCACTAAAAAGAACCAATACTGCTATCGAATCAGACACAAACATGGAAAGGGAGGGGGGGAATTGAAGAAAGTGTTGACGAGCCTTTTCTTGGACCATAACCTCTGTTGCGGTGGGGCAATGATGTTATCCGCTGATGACATGAAATTTTTTAGGGGACAATAACGCTAATAGTTTTAATTTTTTGTCTAACGTGTAATGTCGTTCTTGAATTTTTGTTTGGTACAATTAGATCCATCTCCCTTCATTCAATTCGCAATATCGTTTTTTAACTTTCAATCCGTGCTTATTGAAATTTGTTGACAGACATCGTATCATCGTATAATAGCAAGCGAATGAAAACGATGGCAACATGCATATATCTATCCCACCAGCCACCAGTGTCTTGGCTTTTAGACCCCTCCACCAAAAAAAAAAAAAACATTGTCTTGGCTCAATAAGGGGCACAAACGTAATTTTATTTAGAGTCAGATTTGAACCTGGTAATCTATTATCGGTTACAAACTTAATCAAAGCATGACTCCAACTAATTTTGTGAGTATCAATCTGACTATTAACCCAGTTCACCTAGGTTTGAAATCAAATCTTCGTATTAAGGAAAAGACAAAAAAAAATAATTAAGAGCAAAGATAGTTCAAAAACCAGGTTGGAACCATTCGGCTGCATAATGGTGACGGCTATTCGCATAGTGGAATGGCTCGACCTTTCCGCTATCCATGTTGTAACTCTTCTTCGTATTGTCGTTGTAATCTGTGAAATAGACGTGGTTTGGCTTGATTCCGGGAAGGCAAGACTCCGCGTTGAACTCCACCGACAAAGAAGAGGAAGCGTCGGCATTTAACAAGAGAGACGAATTGCCCAAGCTCTTGACCTCTTCCTGAGTTCCCTTCTTCAAATCCACTTGAAAAACTCGAAATTGGGTCCTATCCACTTTGCCCCGGATCTTCCAAGCCACCAGCAATGAGCCCGAACATTCCACGAGATACGGACAACCGTCAAATCTCTGCCCTAGAACTAGTCGCGATTCCATGCGGCGCTCTCTCACATTTAGAGTCATTATTCGTTTATGCCCATCCAAGGCCACAAATAGCCCGTCGTAGTGTATCAGTTGACGGACACCGGGCCAAGGCATCGCTGGACTCACTACTGTCCACGCATCTTCTCCTGATCTGTGAAAGGCAAGCTCTGGTCCATGATCCCCATGAAAAAAGATCACGACTGTGTAGCTCCTGGACGAAGAAGGGCTTGAGGACAACGCGATCCTATCGATTCTAGGGGAGTCCCATGGGAACCTATCCCGCCCGCAGCCTTCCACATTGAGACGTGACTTGTGGCAGAACTTCTCCAAGGTGGGGAGTTTGACTCTGACGCCCGAAAACAGATTGAAGATACGGTAGTCAAAGTACCCCTCTAATACGAGCATCCATCCTGGTACAGACAAGGTCTGGGCAATAGATCCTGGCAACTGCACTGGGTAAATTCTAGAGGGACTGGAGAACTGAAGTGTCTGGTTGCCCCCATAAGTCACGAGCCACGGGGCTTTCGAATTCGCCTTGTACGCCTCTTTGGTGGCAGCGGACCGCCATGAGGTGCACACCCCTCCAAAAGCTAAATAGGCTTTTGTGGCTAATCGACCAGCGATGTGTTCCAGGACGTGCTGTGGGAGTTCTTCCCAAGTCGCCATTACTTCTTCGCATGACCAATTTGCCAGGTGTGCCACCTTCTTGATGAACTTTCTTACGCGAGGAAAGACTGAGTTTTTGATGGGATTCAATTTCCTGTTCGGTGTAGGATTATCCCAATCTACCTCTTTCGATATGTTATTTCACAAATCTTGTCGCTGCTTTTTAAATTTCTTGAATGATAAGATACAGTTTCCTCTTGATTTGATGTTTTAAGATTTAAATCTTTCTATAGCATGCAGCAAATCTAAAAGATAGTTTATTTTTGAAGCTTTCATGAATAAAATCCATATTCTTTTTGAAGCTTTTATGAATAAAATCCATAAAAAGACTTTTTACATTTAAATTCAGATCTTCAAATTCTTTTTGAACCAACTTAATTAGGTCCCCGAATTACTTCAAATTTTAAACTGTCACCCTCCCATAATTAGCTTACTGAAATTTGTCGTCATTGAGACCGTCTCATCAATCTACCTCTTTAGAAAAATGAAGGGGTGTTTAAAATAAAGAAGTGTCTCCAACATTTTCTGATTGTTGAAAAAACCCCTCTTTTACCAAAATTATCTCTGTCAATTTTTTCTCCCCTCTCTCTTTCTCCCCTTTCCACATGCGAACGCTTTTCAATTACTCCATCAAACCGCCAGGGGAATACTTTAATTCGATCATACTTGCTCTATGTAATATTCGTTCAATTTCAATTCCATTTAAGTAATGCCAAACTAAAAAATTGAGAAAGCGTTTCCAACCAATGCGTGTAGTTACGTAGTCTTATTGTCTTCATTCATAATATGAAAAAAGAAGAAGAAGAAGAAGAAGAAGGGATGGTATAAATAGTGAGAGAGGGGAAAAAACCTTCAACTTTTATATTTGAGCCGAAAAAATAGGGTGTGTATCAGGAGTTAGATGAAAAGAAACAGAAAGTGATGAAGATAGCGGGAGGGTGGAGAAAGTGTGAAAATCAAAAGTTTACCACCATATGCTTCAATTGAATCAACTCATTAATTAAAGTGAATATTTTAACAAACGGGATGGCACGAAATTTTATGGCCAAATTTACGGAAAATACTAAACATTATTTAATCGATTTACCCCATCCCAAACTTCATTGCGACAAAAGAAAATGATTATTTCCAATCATTAGCATTTATTGTTATACATATTCAATTTCATTAGCATTCACATAATATTACACTAAAATTTTGAAGAAAGTACGTTAATCGAGCCGGACTGTTATGCATTCTTATTATCTCGCGCTCACTCATAATATTAAAAAATAAATTAGTTTAGAGAGATGTTGGAGTTGACAAATACTTTGGGTACCCTTGTTTTTAGTACCGGGCACGCCCACGTGAGCTTAGGAAAATTGAAGTATGAACCAAAATGTAACTCCCGCGCAAGGAACGTCGAAGGTCTCGCTTCCCGAACAGCGGGTAAGGATTCCACTCTCCTAGTTAGTGGATGGTGGTCTCGATGGTGAATGGGCGGGGGCTTGGAGGCAGCTGTCACGCCCCGACTCTTGAATACGCAACATCCATACCAAATTGCTTCAGGTTATGAAGGATAACGTCCCGGGTACGCTATTGATCTACGATACCATAATACGCAAGCGGAAACGTATACACTCCCAATCAACCATTATAATAGGAATAGCAAATCGGGAACATCCATAGTAATCGGATAACGAAGTATAACTATCAATGATAATTAACCCTACTGAGCTGCGTCGTATACAACCCCACACTCCGGGTGGCTCTCTAAGACTATCAAAAAGGGATAAAGGTTCAAGTAGGGTTAAGTTCTCATCTACTCCAAAATGAAACGGGCCGATGTGGTCTTCAAAACCCACACCATAACTCGTCCTATTATCCAGGGATTGGCAACCAATTTCATTGATCAATCTCAGCTTGCAAACCGAAAAACGCGTGAGAATACCACTTGGGGAAGAAAGAGCTCACCCGGGTCTATGAGTCGATCTCGATTTGACCCGGTAGACTCGAGCAAGTTAAAATGACCAAATTGACCCCCTAAACTAAAAAAATTTCAAATTAAATTTCAAAATTGCATTCAAGGGCACGAATATCATCTAAAAATGTGATTTTCTCCAAAATTTTGTGGTGAATTGATCATATACCCCAAATTGCTCATTGGATCCGATTATAAAAAACATGCAATCGAAGACTTAAATGATCAATTCAGTTCGAAATACCCATGCCAATCAATTCAAAAGGTTGAAAAATATACGATAGACGCCTTACCTAGCCATGGCGATCCCTAAATTTTAATTAATTTGACTTTGAAAAGATCCTAGAGACTAAATTGAAAAGTTTTTATACGGTTAAGTCCAAATTGTGTAATTGTGCAATTTCTTGAAATTGAAGGACTCAGTTGCAATGCACGGTAATCAAATTGAATGTCAAGACTCCAAAAATGTAAAGATTGCAAATAAAATGACTCAAAAGGTAATTCTTTGCTTGATTTAGGATTATGTTCAATGAAGAAACATAGGGTCCTAAATTGAATTTTTGAATCTTAAGAGGTCATATTGAAAAGGGAATTAAAATAAAAATATATACTATTTTTTTCATTTTTTTCTGACCTCAAAAGCTATTTTTCTGAATTTTCAAGTATTTTTCTATTTTCAAAAATATTTGAAAACAAAAAATATGAAAAATTATTTTTTGTTCAAAAATGGTTCCCTAGGCTTGGCCAAGGTCCCCAAAATTGATTTTGTAATTTTTTTGACTTTTTATGAATTGTTTATGAACTATTGAAAAATTCTTTGAAAAACTACTAATCAAAAATCGGATGTTGATAGGTTGACTTTATAGTGACAAGGCTTAATTATTTCACTTAAATAAAAAAATTGAGAAAAAAAATTATTCGTGAAAATAGTAATTTTGTGTAGTTGCCAAATACATTCTTGTTCCGAGAACAAAATTTTTGTGCAAATACCAAATATGCTATAATTCTCTAAAACTCGTCATGCAACGGAATAAAAAAAAAATCAATTATGAATAGAATTGATCTTTTGGATGAGAATCCTTGCCAAACACATCCTAAGAGGAAAAGACGTTGATCTTAGAACAAACTAGACAATTTAGTTCACCAACCATGATGTGATATTTCTTAGGAGATGTGATTAGGAAATCTAATCTCAGTGTAAAGATTTAAGGTGCGCATGATAACACTTCCGCAAGTAGAAATCCGTTTGGTAACTTAACTTCTAGAACAAAAATCGATTCTGTTACGCAACTTCATTTTTCTACTTCTAGAGCATTTTTCTCCATAAGTAGTTTTGGGGACACTTGAAGGTAAAAAAGATTACTTTTCTCTAGAAGTAGAAAAATCAACTTTTTCTCCGGGAAGTGAAAAAATCAACTTCTAGCCGAAGTCGATTTCTAGAGCGAGAAGTATTGTCATGCGCATCCTTCAATTCAAAACTAATTGGATTTCTTTCCGCACTCATTTAAAAATAGAGGAGTCTATTCCAGCCCCATGCAACTAAATCCACTCATTTTAACTAAGGGACGTTATTGCCGTTATTGATTCAATTGAAATTTAAAATGGTGATCCAAATTTACCCACTTTCCTTCTTTTGCCAGTATTTTCTATTTTAATGTACGATGTAATTGTCGTAATTTAGAATATCACATGATACGTAATTGCTGTTAGGATTCAACTGAAATTCATAGTGGTGGATCCAAGATTATCAACTTTCTTCTTTTGTCAGCATTTTCTGTTTCAATGGAGGATGTACATGTCATAATTTAGAATATCATATGCTTTCTTCTCTCTCTTACCTTGCATATTTAAGGCACTACGTTTTATTTTAAATTTTAGATTTTACCTCTGTATTTATTAGCTTTGTTCTGTCGCGACCTAAAAATTTAGAAATTTCTAGGCTAATGGATTATCGGGTTAATTATTTAACTAACTTAACTTGAACTCACCCAAGTCCATACCAAATCGCAACTTATGGTTCTATGCAATTAACATGAAATGTATTTCAAATTTGGAGCCGCCACTAATCATTTTTTATAGGTCGATTAGAAACCTAAGTAGATTAGCGGAAAAACTAAATTACTTTTACGAACTAGAGATTAGGAGTCCGGAGACTTGGTTACGCTAAATTACTCTAACGCCCTTTCACTACCATTTTATTTCATGAAAAATCATTTGAGAAAGCAACATTAATTGATTTTAACCTAAGTAACTAATAAAGGTCATCATGCGAGCGCACAACCAATTAATTGAACATCCATAAGTCAATATAATCAAGGGAGCATACGCCACACAAAATTATCTTTTATTTTCGATTTTTTTATATGAATGCATGAAAAAAAAACTATACTATATGCAATGCGTGAAATTATTCTAGGATGTAATGACATGGATTAAATGCAAGACTAAGCTAGATGAACATATAAATTAAATTAAATGAATATATGAATGAGACCATAGCTTAATTAATTAATTACGTGACATGTAAATTAATTAAACGTAGACGTGCAATCCAATATGCAATTTAGGCTAATATGCAACCTAATATGACATGGCAAGGATGACGTGGCATAGATGACGTGGAAAAGACAACATGGCAAGGATGAATAATTGTTTTTTTATTTTCGGATGAATTTATTTCCCAAAATAAAACTATGCCAAAACAATTTTTATCCTGTATATTTTAGAGTTTGCATTGACCTAAACCCTAATATATTAAAGATAAATTATTTTAAACATAAGATTCTATTTAAACATGCAACTTCTCTTCTAATATGCAATCTAATCTAAATATTTTATAAAAAAATATTAGATATGCAATTATGTGTAATTTGCAAATATGGAAAATGGATTAATGCAATTTTTTTAGAATTTTCGAAATTACATCATGTGACGGATATATTCTAAAAAAATGACAATTAGGCAATTCATATCAAATTAGGAAAGTGAATACGCCAATTAATGTCAATCAAGAAAGTGGATATATTAATCAAGTTTTGAGATATTTCGCAAAACATTTGAGTGAATCTTTAATTTGTAATTCTACGATTAACAATTGAACATAATTCCTTGCCCGATTGAGTATTCCATAAATAATCTTAAAAATGGACTTTCTCAATCATGTGGCAAGTTGCGAATTAGGAAAGAAAATTTTCCTAATCAACCTGTATTTTGAAAAAATATCCACTTTGATACAATGCAAGATATGACAAAATATACGAATATTCAAATAGGCAAGTGAATATTTTCGAAGATAAGAGAATATATCTTCTAAATATAGCTTTCCTAATTTGAACTTCTGCAATACTTGATGACCAAGCTAAGGCTCCTCGGACTGGCTCAGTGCTCACGTGAACTGTGGACTAGTGATTTGCCAAAGGAGATACAGCTTTTTTTTTTTTTTTTGGTCTTATGATGTAACCAAACAAATCTCCACCATCAGTAGAAGACAAAAATTTACCCACAATCAGTAGAAGACAAAAGTCCACTAATTTGACCAGAAACTAATGCAATTCACGATTTCCTTTGATGATGAGTTGGGGGCATGGAGTCTTCTATTTGCACCTGGTCCACTGAATCATCCAAAATATTCCTCTAGCTTACTTGTCTTTTATTCACTGATTGACAGTAACAAACCAAATACGCTGAGAATAATCTGCATATGCTCGTTTCTTTACAGGATTTTTCTTTCCCATTGAGCTTTACACAATTCCCTTATTTTGCCGAATTCATTCTTTATAGCTTGCGCAGTGCTTAGATGGATATCATCAGAGAATCGTGCATCAATTCTTTCCTTTGTTAATATATTTGCCCCCATGTTAACCGAATTCTTACTTAATTTTAAGGTTTGGTGCGCAAATTATCTTTTCAAGCATGAATGAGATCCACCAAATGCAAATTGATGCCCCCATACACGGTGCTCTTTCTTTATAATGGTTCCATCAAACAGTTGCATGTGCATGAATGTGTTTGGAACCATCTGCACGTCACATGTAACGTCGGTCCCCATGGTGGAATTCCGGGATGATTCAAAATCATTCATTTTATGTCCATCCACCGCCGGTCCGGATAATATGTGAATGCATGAACATCAAAATGAAAATTATACTATAATGATTAAATATTTTGGCTAGGGACTTAGAATGTCCATAATTTTCTATGCAATAAAAATTCAAAATTTAGGTGTCAACATTGTCGTAGACAGAAATTTCCATAAAAAATTGAGTTCTTTTCCACGATATCAAATAATTTATGTATTTATGGTCAGATGAAGTTTACACGTTAACAACATCTTAAAAATTCAACACAAATAAACTCGTCAAATAGGAAACCTTTTCTAGATACTCCTTTTACTCCATTCAACATGACGAAGGGATCAAATTAGTTACAAAGAAATCGAGTTTATTTAAAAACAAAGATAAAATACTAGAGTGCTTGAACATTAAATATTCATCGAGTTCTTAGAATGTTCAATGATTGGGATGCTAATTCACTTTTACGCTTTAATGATACACATATTTAACAATATGCTAGCCCTCGCCTTCCCAGCTGGGTGGCGCCGCCACCTCTAAAGAGCATTTCTTTTTGCACGAGGTCCTTTTTGTTGAAGTTGTTGTCACATCGCTTAAGAACGGGTCTTATATGCTCTTTATATTCATGTGGTCTCCTCCACCTAATAGCTTAAGCTTTTGGGTTGGACTTTCTAACATGGTATCGGGACCTGAGTTCAAATCTTTCCAAGCCCTTATTTGCCTCCCCATTTAATATTTCCACGCTTAGTTCTAGTGAAAGACCGACTAAGCGTGAGGGGAGTGTTGGAATATATAAATATTAAACCACACCTTCTTCTAACAGCTTAAGTTTTGGGTTGGTCGTGGTTTCATAAATCTTTCATGGTTCGGTATAAGTTTATCCCTTTCGCGAATGTGCGTGTGTCCATTCCTATTTTAGTCAAATTCCACGTGTCGTAATCCGGCTTGCACGTGAGAGGAAACTCGTCTTGGTCTTCTTTCCTCCTCGGGTTTGATTCAATGCTATTTTGGGCTCCACCACGTCCTTCGCCTATTTGTGGTCTCGCCGCCTTTCATGTACGTATTGTCATCGTCTTGGTCATGCGAGTCATTGTTGGAAGAAGAGGAATGCTTCACCCTTTCCGCATCACCACGAGTCACTACCGCATCTCCATCTCCCCCCTATTACTCTGGTTTCTCCTCTACGGATGACCGATTGCTTCTTGAGGGCCCAACTTGCCCGATTGAGTCCTTCTCTGCCCGGGTCTTTTCCGATTTACTTCTACAACTCTCTCATCTGTTGGTGGTTCTACTCCACCTTCGGGTGATATTTCTACTACTTGGGTACTTGACTAGTGCTAGACATATGTCTACTTTGTTTTTCTCACTAAGCTCTCGAGCTCAAGCAGGACATTTCTTTCGCTAATGGTTCTCCTCTACTAGCTACCCGACGGGTACTCTTTACCATCTTTGAAAATTTCAATGTTCCGATGTGTTACATGTTCCCTCTTTGGCTCTCAATTTATTATCGTTGGACGACTCACCGCTTGGTGTTCGTAAGCTTTACAAATAGCTCTTGCTTTGTGCGGGATCGTTTGAGTGGCAAGATGATTGGCGGGGCGATGACTGGATGGACTTTATATTATGCAACATCTCCATCTTCCAACTTCCTCTCTTCTCATCCTATGTTGGCTACCCTCGATCTTGCTCGGTGGCATCGCGTCTTGGACATATTCCTTTTTTTTTTTCACCGTCCTTCACCAACAAGGTGCTTTGGGTCCTATTTCTTCTAGTAGTCTTCCTCCATGTTCTATTGCCCTTTGGCAAGCATTTAAGCCTTTTCCTGTTAGTAACTCTAGAACTAGTGCGATTTTCGATCTTGTTCATTCGATGTTTGGGGTCTGCCCGCTCTCTTCCAAGAGTGGTTTCAAATATTATGTATCTTTTATTGATGATTATTCTCGTTATACATGGGTCATCTTATGCGTCAACGTAGTGATTTCTTTTCCATCTATCGGTCTTTTACTTCCATGGTTTCCACACAATTTAATACAAAAATCAAAATTTTCCGTTCGTTCGGGGGAGAATATCTCTCGGTGTCTTTCGTTCCCTCTTAGCTAGTGATGGTACACTTCCTCGTTATCTTGTCTGGGGTTCCGGCTCAAAATGGAGTTTTGACGCAAGCACGTCATATTCTAGAGACCACTCGAGCTCTCTTACTTGGCCATCCGTTCCCGAGTTCGGGCTGAGGCTCTTCTCACGGCTATTCATCTAATTATCGCCTACCCTCATTTGTTCTCCATCAAGACACCCCGTTTCGGCGTCTCTACTCTCGACCTCCTAGCTATAATCATCTTGAGTTTTTGGATGTACTTGTTTTATCATTCTTCCACTCTTGAACGTACAAGCTTACGCTGCTCTATCCCATGTGCATTCTTGGGTTATAGCATTGAGCACAAAGGTTATCGTTGTTATGACCCAAATGCGCGACGTGTACGTATTTTCGTGATGTTACGTTTCATGAACACATCCTTTCTTTCGACAAATACTACCCTCATGTTTGTCTCTGTTCCATTTATGGATTTTCTGTTGATCCTTCCGACCCTTCTAGTCCTCTTCTACATCGGATCTAGATATATTGCCCCTTCTCCATCTTACCTATCCCTTGTGCCTCCTGTGTATCGCCTCGACGATTCGCACAACTAGAGCCGGTATCCTCCTCGAGATCGGCGTCCACGCCCGGTATGTTGCTGCTACTTTTATTCTCTCGAGTTTGGTTCCTTTTTGTGCTGTTCATGCCAAGAACCTAATAGTTATCGAGGCCGTTCGGCTTGTAGAATGGCGCCGGGCTATGTCGAGGAACTCTCGGCTTTGGAGAGTCTGGTACTTGGGGCTTGTGCCTCTTCCTCCGGGTGCTCCTCGTATCTTGCCGATGGATATATAAGATTAAGACTGTTCGATGGCGTATTGGCGTTACAAGTTGTTGCTCGAGGTTTCTCGCAAGAGTATGGTATCGCTACGAGAGACCTTTGCTCCGTAGCAAAGATGACATCTGTCGTGCTTTATTTGTTGCTTCATAGTTGGCCTCTCTTTCTTGATGTGAAGAATGCTTTTCTTCACGGTGATCTTCGGGAAGATATCTTTGTGGTCTCCCTCCACCTAATAGCTTAAGCTTTTGGGTTGGACTTTCTAACATGGTATCGAGCGGTTTATCCCTTTGCGAATGTGCGTGTGTCCATTCCCTATTTTAGTTAAATTCCACGTGCCCGCTCGTAATCCGGCTTGCCGTGGGGGGTGTTGAAGTTGTTGTCCCATTAAGAGCGGGTCTTATATGCTCTTTATATTCATGTGGTCTCCTCCCCTAATAGCTAAGCTTTTGGGTTGACTTTCTAACACTTTTTCCCCTCTTTTTGGCCACAAGAGCACATCTTAAATTCCCTCTTTCAAACAAAGTGCATTTTGGTGGGTGAATTACATCAAAAACCAGCAAATCCTTTAAAAGTTGACAATTTCCAAAATACCCGCAATGCTAATTAATTAGGACAAAAATTGTGCGCAAAGCCCCCCAACATTGCTTGATCGTGTGCTAGTGTTGCTGAGCGTTGTGCACTTGCACCCACACGATCGGTGGTTTGCTGATCGTGGGGTTAATTGTCACGATCAGCAATTGCTGATTGTGAGTTTCGTTGCGCCTTTTTTTTTTTTTTAACAAAAGGAAAACAAGTAACATTTGCTTTTGTTCTTGGAGTGATCAAGAACATTGAGAGTTCGGAGAATTGATTCCACAAGATTTCTAGCAAGTGATTCTCGCGAGCTCGTTCTTCCGTTCAATGTTACGATTAGTGGTATGTCTAAACTAGAGGGCCGACGTTTTGTGGAGCTCAAACCAAAGAACATCCTAACCAACTTGCTTCAAGCATGCTACGAGAGGTAATATGTTAAATTCTTTCGTTTAATTTGATTTTTGATTGAAACTCACGAACAATGCCTTTGGAGATACATGTATGGATTTTATTTTTGCTGCGTTTATAATTATTATTTTGTCTATGCATGTCACGTGTATCCCAACATCCATTTCCAACCCCATACAACTAAATCCAATCATTCTTAGTAAAGAGACGTAATTGCTGTTAATGATTCAACTGAAATTTAAAGTAGTGGATCCGGAATAAACCATGCATATCCGGACGTTGTCAAATAATCTGTGCATTTATTGTCAACCAGAATTGAATGAAATTTGAACATAAACAACATTTTAAACAATTCAACATGCATAAACTAATCAAATAGGAAACCCCTTTTTCAGGAAACTCCTTTTACACAATTCAGCATGAAAAGAATTGGATCCAAAACTGGAAGCTCTTTTTTAGAAAATTTATTCAATTTAGAAAGCACTCAAACTTGGAAAACTATTCAAATTGGGAGAGTTTCTTTTTGAGGTTCAAACTCAAGTCATATTTTCAACGGATACAATGTACAATGAATAAATGTTGATTGAGTACATATTGAGAGAATAATCTGGTTGGTTGATTACGCCAAGCATGTATAGGATGCATGAGATTTTTTTTTCCTTTTTGGGGGATTTGGAATGATAAAAGAATTTTTGCATTAAGCATAGTATAAGACTTTGAACTTCCTCCCTGTATCGTAGCATAAATCTAAGCCATGACATTACAAAGAGTGGGCTGACCATGCACAAGTTTGGGCGTCACTGAATAGAGAAAAATAGTGACCCTAGAAACCATTCATAAGCCATGGCTAGTACATCGTGGCAGGCCATAAGCCAAGACTACATCAGTCTATTGCCCGATTGCCTAATCCACCATGTCTTGTCCTTTTTGCCCACGAGGGACGTCGTCAAGACTTGCGTCTTGTCGAGAAGGTGGCGGTCTATTTGGACCACTATTTTGGATCTCGGGTTCGACTCTCTTTACGATTATTCAATTGTGAACAAAGTTTTGATGCACTATGTGTCGCCTAAGGTGAAAAAGTTCCATCTAGACATAAGATCAAAGCGGGACTTCGCCACTCTACCATTGATTCATGGATTCACTTTGCTATTGATCATCAAGTCGAGGACCTTGTCCTCATCGTGAATATTTATTGGGAGCTTTACACATTGTGTCCATCGCTTAATCGTTGCTCTTCGTTGACTAAGCTATGTTTGAGAGGCTGTGGTTTCTCATCCAGTGATTGTATTAGTTGGAGTTCCCTCAAGTCCTTGACCATCCAAAATGCGACCGATGATGTGCTTCGGAAGATTTTGATGGGCAGCCCTGTTCTTGAATACTTGAATTTGATAAGTTGCGGGGATGTAAGAAGAATTCATTCGAGAAGCTTGAGAGAGTTGGTAATCGATGCTCTTATCGTGGAATCCCCTATGGAGATCTCGACTCCTTGTTTGCTGTCATTGCGAGTGAGAGGCGATCATTTTCATGGGATGTTAAGAATTATTGAAGCACCATTCTTAGTTATTGCAGAATTAGATTTTGACGGTCCCAGTCAAATCGGATTACTTCCTACTAAAGCAAATGCTTTGCAAGCTGCATAACGCTACCACGATTCTTTTGGGCGCATGGTGCCTTCGGGTGAGCCTAATCATCTTTCTTCCCAATGGACATCATCTATGAGTGATCATTATTCTACCAAATTTTATGAATGTTTTGGAATTACATTGATGGAATTACTCTACCTCTGCAATTTTTTTTTCAATTAAATTGACTTTCGACGTGGTTTTGACGTGGTTAGGTTATGTGGCCTCCGAAGGTAGAAGACGTGCAGGTTTTTGCTGCCGAATTGCAAGTCTTTAGCACTACACATTCCCTTTAGGCAGTTCGGTTTCCCTGTTGTAGCAAATATGCTAGCAACTACAACAAATTTGGAGAAGCTTGTCATAATTTTTGAGCCATCGATTGGGACGATCTGCGGGTAGACTCCTTGAACTCTAATCCATAGGTTTAGATAATGATCTCTGCGTATAAAAACTTCAAAGAATTAACTAGAATGTATCATCCAAAGACTCTCACTTCCCTTGTCTTCTTGAGTCCATGAACTAATGCCACCAAGTATAATGATATGTTTGTTTCATGAATGTTGCAACCTATGTTTCAAATGCTCCCTCTATATAATGCTCCGAAAGTTTCACGACAATCTCGCGGATTCTTGTTTTTCTTTTCTTTTTCTTTTTTTCGTTTTTGTGAAGGCCACTTGGGTGACAATGAGAATTCATGGCCAGGCATTGATGAACTCGAGTACCCATTTTTTCATTTCCCTTATTTATGATTTCCTCTAATCTCATTATTGTAGGCTAGCCATCTAATTTTACAAGTGATAATCCTTCTTTTAGATGATTAAAACATTAAGGCATAGAAACTAAATCTTGTTTTTGTTGGAACATTCACCGTCTTTTATTCTTTGTGCAGTGTAAACCCTGATCGTAACTTTAGCAATGTTGATCATGAAAGCGATTGGGGCGTAAAGAAGAAGTACAAGAGTTGGGCTCGGCATCTCAAGAATATTGAGATAATTGGATTTTATGCTTGTTTAAGAATCAAGTATGAGGAAGTGCTCGTGATGGTAAAGTTTTTGCTCAGACATGCATCTATGCTAGAAAATATGGTCATCAAAGCTAAGTTCGAGCGTGAGGTAGTTGATTCGGACATATTGCTTGAAGTGGCCCAACGAGTTCAAAGTTATTACAGAGCTTCCCGGGCATGCAGCGGTTATACTCAACTACGTGGAAGAAGGGCTCGGAAAGCGGTGGAATATAACAACATGTTTGCACATTGGCAATAAAAATACCTGTTTGGAATAGGAACATTGTACGCCACAACATCAACTAGCTCATATGTTGCTGCTTGCTAGTAAAGTCTCATTTATGTTTTTCTAGGTTTTAAAGCAAGTTCTAGGATTGTTTTTTGTCTTCGGAATTAGTTTCGATCTCACTCAATTTGCAGACCTTTTTCCTGAAGAGGTTATTTGCCATCTTTTTTACTTATTGAGATCATATCTTGTCATGTAAACATTCGGGTGGCTTTAATTGATCTTTCTGTTGTTTTTTTACATCCTAAAAAATTAGAAGAAAGCCAAAAACCTTTGCTCTCTAATAGCATAGAACGTAAAAATTATAGCACAGGGATCAAATTTGTTATGAACAATTGAGTCTATTTTAAAACAAAGAAATATATTGGAGTGCTTGAAACATTATAAACTCAGCGAGTTCTTAAAAATTTCAATGATTGGAGACCGTAATTCACTTTTAAGCTTTGATAATACACATATTTAACAATATGCTGGCCCTCCCCGCCAACATGGAGGCGGCGGCGCCCCATGGAGGAGGCGCCGCCACCTTTAAAGATCTTTTCTTTTCAATCAGGGCCCTTTTTTCCCCTTCTTGGCCACAAGAATACATCTTAAATTCCTTCTTTCAAACAAAGTACATCATGGTGAGTGAATTACATATAAAACCCGCAAATCCTTTAAAGGATGGCAGTTTCTTAAATTCTCCAGCAGTGCTTGTGTTCTTCGAAGAAACTGGCTCTGGATTAATTTTTCCTCACTTTCCAGATGTGCCTACATATAGACATTATTTCTAGCGGTAGCTCCTCCTGTTTTCCAGTGATCTTCTCAATATCTACAGCAATCTTCATAAGCCTATCCGTAATTTTTTAAAATAGTCTGTGTATTTAATCATACACATCTCTTGACTTTAAGAAAATACTGCATTGTACGGGTCGAAGAGAGATTGAACCGGAAGCTATTGGGATGATTAGGTAAAAGGAGTAGATGGCTCTTTCTACTATCTTCCTCCTACGATAGTAAAGTTAGTCGCAATAGAACGTACAAAAACCATATATATCTAAAAATCCAAGTCATAGTTTAGTGCGCAAGCCTATTTAAACCTAAGCCTCCCTCTTTCTTATGAATACAAACTACCGCCCAGCTCATTCTGACCCGTCGAGTATGAGTGGCTGACCCTTTCCAAACAAAGGAAATAACTTCAGCTCAACTTCCTTTGATCACGTCCGTCAGCAAGACCAAAATATTACAGCAGTAGCAGGATATGCAAAGCCATATTGAGGTAAATTAATTGAAGTCTTCCTCCAAGTGGCAGCTTTTGAGAATGCCAGCTAGCGGTTCTCTGCAAAATCTTGTCCAACAGAGGTTTACGATCACTTGCAGTTAGCTTGCCCGAAACGAGAGGGACCCCACGATATTTTGCAGGCAAAGAACCTTACTTAGATCCAGAAATTGGCAAAAACTTATCCTATTGAATCAGCAGCTATACAGTTTCGAGTTTGACCATGCCTATGCCACGGCATTTGGATCAGTCCATAAGTGAAGTTGTCTCTCAGCTTCAGAATGTTTTTTTCCTGGTTCAACTTCAGAATTGTAGGTTTTGGACGATTGAGCTTTGTTCATTATGAATGAATTGCTGCAATGGTCACCCATTTATATTCCTATATGGCATTGGGTATGCAGGTTGCTCTGGCTATGCTTAACAAGTTAAGACAGTTGCTTCAAGCTTGACGATTTAATAAACTGGTTGTGTTGGTTATTGATGATGTAATAGCCAAGATGGGAGGCAATGCTAGGATAAGGGAAGTTTATTATTCTGCTCTACCTTTTGCGCATACTTCTCACATGGGATATCTGATAACCAAAAGATTTTATGGAGCACGTGGATTTAAATGTTCGAAGAGTTGGTAGCCGTTGTTTTAGACACTAAAAACGGGTTTGGGCTTTTGTTTAAATTGGCCCATTTGTTGAGGGATTAAAGGGGTTTCGGATAGATTTAAGTTTTGAGCTCGTTTAGGGCATATATAGTTGCTCGTTTTTTGCTGATCATTATAACGAGTTGTGCGTCTGTAAACTTAAATCATAGTGAAATCTCTTTACGTAACGTAGCCCTACCCAAAAGACTCTTCCGTTATAGGAAGAAATCACTTGCTCTTTAACTTTTTGAAGTTCTAATAGAATTCAAACGCAACTCAAGAATTTATACTTGTCCCACCGTTCCAGTATGCAAAGCATCTTTCTCCAACTGGACCAGCAGTGTATTGTGTCGAATTTCGTCAGTTGCCGGCCAGCTTTTGGGTCGGAGCAGCTTTGAGTCTTCTAATACTTCGAAAGAGCTTTCTCTCGATTCGATCCAGTGATATGATGCCCAAAATTAGCAGGGCGATATGAGCTTACTGCTCCGTTGGCCACAGCAACTTTGATGCTTGTGTCGCCTTTTTTCCAAACCACGACCCTAAAAAAATAGGTTCGCCTTGTTGAGTCTTAATTTCACATTTAATGTTTCTTTGATAGGATTTTGAAGCTTTACTCGTGTTGTGTGTCTTTCAATTGGCTTTTTTGTGACGGTGAGTTTTGCTCGTCTCTTTTGTGATTTGTATATTCATGTCTTGAATATGTTAAGTTATGAAAGAGGCATCACACGGTTTGATAATTTTGTAAAAAGAAAGGTAGTGTTTAGAGCATACTTGTCATATAAAGCTAGATCGGACATATTGAAATGGCTAAAGCATATATCGAAATAGTTTGAGAGTTGATTATTTGTAAAGATGTTTTTGAGTAATGCCATATAAATTGCGTTCGTTTAGAAGAGATTTATATAACTCATTGAGTGGTGGTTTTCTAGTGTCAATTATCTCAATCCTTTCTCACAATCTATAGCTATCACAACCTATCTAAGATTGATTCATGTGTTAACTTTGCGATCAATCATCAAGTGGAAGACCTTCTTCTCGATATACATTTGCATTTTCGTACACCGTGGGACAGTTTCTCATGTACGGAGGATTACACACTGTATCCATTGCTTTATAATTTCTCGTCATTAACTAAGTTATGTCTGAGAGGCAGTTTCTCATCCAGCGAAAGAATTAGTTGGAGTTCGCTTAAGTCCTTGTCTATTGAAAATTAGTTGGGATTCGAGGACGAGTAGGGCTTGCTTGTCTGACTTCAAATTCTCTTGAGACGGTTCTTTCGACGTTGACTTTCTGTGCTTGAGATAATTAGAAAATTAATGAAAAAAAAATGGATGGGTCAAATTCAAGAATTGAATACGAGGATTGATAAGTTTTACGCACATGAGTCATGACGAGTGCGTCACCCGGAGAGGTCTCCTTGGTACGATGTAATTTTATTTTGTAAGTTTCTTTTCTATTGGTTTGAGAATTAGGATTACAGAGGTCGAGTCAACGAATGTGGCACGGGGAAACGTCATTATCTGCCAATTTTGAATACTCCTTTGCAGTTCTTTCGTTGTTTTGCGTAGAATAGAGGCTTTTGCAAGGAGAATTAATCATTCCATGCCGTTCATAAGAACCGATGCAACCAAACTGGTGATTTGATTTACCGATAATTTGTTAACACCTTACATGCATTTAGGGAAAATTACCAAAAAAAGTCTTAAACATATTGCAATTTTGTCAATTCAATTCTATTTTTTTTTTTACCAATTCAGTCCTAAACTTTTTGCAATTATGTTAATTCAATTCATCCGACGATTTGTGGCCTGTCGGCGCCGACGTGGAAGCCAGCTGGCCGACGACCTAATATTTTAATTTTTTTTTCCTTTTTTTCTTTGCTTTTCCTTTTCTTATTTTATTTTTTCTTCCCTTCCCTTCCTGTTTTTTTACTTAACTTCCCTTTTCTTTTGCTTCAGCTACAGCAATTCATTAAAGAAGAGAACCGAAACAGTTGCAGCCACCTTCAAGCCCCCGCCGCCCCACCTTCTCGCCGCCTTCGCCCCACACCCACTGTTGCGCAAATTCAAGCGATCGAACAATAAAATAAACAGAACAAGAAAATAAATCGGACACTGAGATGTGCGTGGTTCGGTCGTAAAGACCTACATCCACGGGAAGAGCAACAATGAATTCCACTATAAAACGAGTGATACATGAAGATTACAAACCACACTCGAGTCACTCAAACACTCTCGGTGTTTCCCAAACCCCAATTATATCTAAGAAAGCACACGGTGTTTAGCCCTCAATTCCTAACGAAATAATGTCTCAATCTCACAAAAGAATTACACAAATCTTACCTCAATATTTAATCGGTTTCGACACTTGAATTCTTGATGTAATTTCCACGAACAAAACGAAGTCCCAATGTCAAGCACTCGCTTGGAAACGGCGCTTCAAGAACTCACGTAATCCAACTTGCGATGATAATTTATAAACGAAACCTACTTGACTGAATATTGGTCCTGAAGTCCAAGTTTGACTTGTTCAATTCTGGACGCCACTTCTACATGAAGAAAAGGATATCCACAGTGGATTTAAGTCACCAAAATAGATTACAATTAAAAGATTTCCTTATCTTTTAATTCTTTTCCCTTTTTCTGACCTTAGACTTTTCTCTTGTTTTTTTCATGATAACAGTCCAACATATCTTCGGACCCATCGTGCCAATACATCACCGACTGCAACAAGGAATAGCTTCCATTCTTGATCAAGATTCGGATAATATTCAACTTTAGCTTGAGTCGAATTTCGTCTAACAGGCTTAAACTCGAGACACAATTTCAACAATCTCTACTTTGGCTCGACGTTTGAGCCAAGTCACGTCGCTTCGCCAAAATTCAAACATCATTGCTACTCTCTCAACAGCCTCAATGGGCTCAATCGCCACGGATGTCTTCCAAGTCCAAGCCATGCTTGAACTTCGCCATAACCATGGATCTCATCGAACACCAACTCCACATGCACTTTTAATCGCTTCGCAAGAACTTTTCGATACAAGCTCCTTAACCACGGATAAAGCAAAATCACCGTTGCATCCATATCCGTCGGGAGATCGAATACTTACCTTGCCAATATTAGCGATTACAGCAACCATTGGTTCCATAGGCTCCACATCGTTACAAGCATCACTTGTGTCGATTACCATGCTAGTATCCGCTACCTCAAGAGTTTCTGGTTGCAACTCCACCTCAAGCTGAACACCGTCTAGATCCGTATGAACATTGCTATAATCACTCCTAGCCTGAAGTATTGGAGACTCTTCAAAGGTAACCTTTCTACTGCGAACAGGTAAATTAATATTCGAGCACCACAACCGATAGCCCCGCTCACCTCGTGTATAGCCATGGAATATGCACCTTGCCCTCACATCGAGCATACCATCACTTACTCGATAATAACACGGGCAACCAAACATTCTAAAAGTAAAATAATCAGCAACGTTACTCGACCATACTTCTTTGGGAGTCCGATATCCAATCGCGATCGATGAAAATATGTTCATCGGGTAGCTCGCCATACTAAGTGCATTTGCTAGAATTCTTCTAGTTATACCAAGCACTAGAGATCATTTTATGGGCTGTCTCTAGTAATATTATGTTCATCAATTCTGCAAATGTTGTGGTTTAGCGACACTAGTGCGGTGTTTCACTATGCCCTTTGTCATGCATAATTTATTTACAAGCTTCGAGCAGGATTTCATGCTTCACATGCTTGATCAACTTACCGGTCTCCGTTTCAATCAAAGCTCTCGACGGCGTATTCCCGACAATAGCATCAAACTTGGGTATCGGCACAAATGCCCGGGTCTCCCTCAAGCAATCGTTATACTCTCGAGCAAATGCCCACGTCTCCGGAGCAAAAACCTGTCAATGTCTCACATTGAAGTTCATACAAGCCACCATGCTTGATTCCTTTCATTAGCACCAGGGCACCTCGAACAACCTTTAGAACTCCACCTTGTGAAGAATAACCGCATCCAACTGCATCTAGGGTTCCCAAGGAAATGAAGTTCTTTTTCAATTCTGGAATGTATCTTACTCCAATCAATGTCCTCACAATACCATCATGCATTCTGATTTTGACATCACCAACACCCACAACATCGCATTCAACGTTGTTCCCCCAAATGTACTTTACTACTATCCGTGCACCGATAAGTAGCAAACTAATTCTTGTTTAGTGTAGCATGAAAAGAACAACTAGAATCCATAATCCATCTATCAAATGACGAATTTTCAATGACAAACAAGACTCTATCGACACCATCGAATCATCAACTATAGCTGCAATATCATCCGCAGATTCAACTCTAATTCCCTTGCCATTCTCATTTTTCAGCTTAAGGCAATTCCTTCTAAGATGCATTCTCTTATCACAATTCCAATGACAACACCACCAGTCCCTAGATTGATTGCGTCTATTCGAGTTCATATTACATATACTACCACGAGTATCGGTTCTTCCTCTATTTTCACCGACTAAAGCGGTAAATACATATTCGCTGATTCTCTTCTACGGATGTCCACACTTAAAATCAAATCTCGAATACCATCAATTGTCAAACTTGTTGACCCGGAGAAATTACTAAAACTAGTAGTATTCCAGCTATTAAGCAATGAGGATAATAGAATCAAAGCACATATTTCATCTTCAAAGTCAATATTAATTGAACTCAATTGACTAACGATCACATTGAATTCATTGATATGATTAGCAATAGACGCACCTTCGCTCATCTTCAAATTAAACAGATGTCGCATCAAATAGACCTTATTGATCGCAGAGGGCTTCTCGTACATATCCGATAGGGCTTTCATCAAACCCGCAGTGGTTTTCTCTTTGACGATATTAAACGCGACGTTATGAGCCAATGTCGGTCGAATAACACCCAATGCTCGTCTATCCAAACAATTCCTAATCAGCTTGCTTCATCGTCTCTAGTTTCTCCCCCGGATAGGGGCAAGTGCGGCTTCATCTAATATAGATAGTCTTCAATCTCGCATCTTCCAAAAACCAAAGTCCTTCTCCTCAAATTTTTCGATTTTTACTTTTACTTCTTCTATCGCCATCGATTCGCTTCAAATTGATAAGCCTAGTTCTAATACCAATTGTTGTGCGGAACCAAGCGATCCAACGATAAAATAGACATAACAAGAAAATAAATCGGACACCGGATATACGTGGTTTGGTCGTAGAGACATACGTCCACGGGGAGAGCAACAACAAATTTCACTATAGAACGAGCGATACATGGATATTACAAACCACACTCAAGTCACTCAAACACTCTCGGTATTTCCCAAGCCCCAATTACATCCAAGAATGTACACAGTGTTTAACCCTCAATTTCTAGCGAAATAATGTCTCAATCTCACAAAGGAATTACACAAATCTTACCTCAATATTTAATCGGCTTCGACACTTGAATTCTTGATGTAATTCCACGAACAAAACGAAGTCCTAATGTCAAGCACTCGCTTAGAAACGGCGCTTCAAGAACTCACTTAATCCAACTCGCGGTGATAATTTATAAATGAAACCTACTTGACCAAATATTGGTCCTGAAGTCCAAGTTTGACTTGTTCAATTCTGGACGCCACTTCTACATGAAGAAAAGGATATCCACGGTGGATTTAAGTCACTAGAATAGATGACAATTAAAAGATTTCCTTATCTTTTAATTCTTTTCTCTTTTCTGACCTTAGACTTTTCTCTTGTTTTTTTCATGATAACAGTCCGACATATCTTTGGACCCCATCGTGCCAATACATCACCAACTGCAACAAGGAATAGCTTCCATTCTTGATCAAGATTCAGATAATATTCAACTTTAGCTTGAGTCGAATTTTGTCTAACAGGCTTAAACTCAAGACACAATTTCAACACCCACCCACACACACCTCCTCGTTGCAGCTGCCGCTCGAGGGCTGCCGCACCGATCGTGCGTGCGTGCGTGCTTGCTGGACCTTGGCGAGGCTCTCGTCGACCTTGCCATGACCCGGCGAGGCTCGACCTCGCCAGATCCGGGCTGGTGAGGTCAGCCTTTGCCCGGCCATGGCAAGGCTTGGCCTCGCTCGACCCCACCTAGGGAGGCCAACGAGAGCCTCGTCGGTCGTCCTCTGGCTAGTCGCCAAGCCAAAACGGTGAAGAGGAGGGGAAGGGGAAGAGGGAGGCTGTACGGGGAGGTTGAACCTGGAAGGAGCAGATGAAGGGGGGAGGGGAAAAAAGGAAAAAGGAAAAAATAAAAATATACATATAAATTCACTGGCCAAAAATCGCCGGATGGACTGAATTGACACAATTGCAAAATGTTTAGGATTGAATGGCCAAAAAAAGGGATTAAGTACTGAATTGGCATAATTGCAATAGGTTTAGAAATTTTTTAGTAATTTTCCTGAGGATTTTTTTCCTTAATGTATTCATCCCAATCAAAGTGCTTTCATTGAAGGAGAAACAGTGCAGATAAGATTCTTTTAACCCATGAAATTGTGAAGCAATACCATTGCAGTGGAGTTTACGACGCTTCACTAAAGCGGCTATTATGAAGGTTTTTACTCTTAATGTTTTGAAGGCCGTTGGGATCACTACAACTTTCGTCAGTTGGACTCAAGCTTGTGTAATAACAAGAAACGTGCTTTAAAACGCTGAGAAACTTCCATGAGACAATACCAGCAACAGATCAAAGTAATTGATGCTGTAGCTTACAGCATTCTTACTCCAATCAGGCATCCTTATGGCCAATGTAAATTTTGTTGTTACTATAACTCATTTCTTCTGCCGCTTTCCGTGCTCTTTAGCACTCTTTTTCTAGATAATTGAGTATAAGCACAGCATGCTTAGAAGCTCTATGATAACATTGAAGTTGTTGAGCCCCTTCATTCCATTTGCGTGAACGGGCTACCTCAAGATTTCGAGATCCCTTCATAACTTTGACGACCATATTTTCCAGCACAAATGCAATGTCCGAGCAAAAAATTTACTTGAATCAGTGCTTCCTCATATTTAAATAAAAATCTCAACATTCTTGACATGTCGAACCCAACTCTTGAGTTTCTTCTTTATATGCCAATAGCTCTCGTTCACGTACTTGTCATATACATTCTGCAAACAAACAAAAGATAGAGTGAATGTTCCAAATAAAACACGATTTAGTTATCACACTTTAATATGTTGATCAGCTGATTGAACAATCTATCTCTTGTCAAATAAGATCCCTAGCCTATACTAACCAGATCCAAGGAATCATGAACAAGGGAAATGAAAATTCGGGCACCCGAGTTCAACAATGCAAGCATAATCTTTTAAACGCCACCATCACAGTGGCATTTGGAGAGGGGGGAGAGAGAGAGAGAAGAAAAACAAGAATCCACGAAGCTGTTGTGAAACTTTTGGAGCACTATAGAGGGAGCATTTGAAACATAGGTTACAACAGCCTTGAAACTTCAAGAGCACTACACTACTTTCACTAATTGATGGGCACAAGGAGACAAGAGAAGGGAGAGATTTTGGATGGTACATTCTAGTGAATCCTTCAAAATTTCTTAACCTGTGAATTAGAGTTCAGGGAATATCCCGAGTACGGATTCCATGGATTCAAAATTATAACCAGCTTCTCCAAATTTGGTGTGGTTGCCAGCATCTTTGCTATAACAGGAAAGCTAAAATCGGGAATGGGCACGTGTAGGGTCAGAGACTTGCAATTCGGCAGCAAAACCAGCACGTCTTCTACTTTCAAAGACCACGTAACCTACCTATGTCAAAAGGTAAAGTCAGATCACCATGAAAAAATTTGGGGTCACATCCTTTGTATGTGTTACGTTACCAAAGTATAGCTTGGAATGATAAAGCATAGATTAAACTTCCCTCATAGACGGTTCATCAATATAACCCTAAATCACAAGCTTTGGCATATTGATGTCCACTATCCTACGTGACAAACTACATCGAAAAGATAATGTCAATTATGAATCAAAGCGTTTTGAGAATATACCGAGTGCAGGATATTTGCTACAACGTGAAAGCTAAATTCGGGAATGGGAACGTGTAGGGTTAGAGACTTGCAATTCGACAACGAAACCTGCACGTCTTCTACCTTCAGAGGCCACATAACCTACCCATGTCAAAAGGTAAAGTTTGGGGTCACATCCTGTGTATTTGTTATGTTATCAAAGCATACCTTGAAGATTAAACTTCTCTCAAGCGCAACACAATCCAGTACTTCTTTCCTCATAGAAAATTCATCAACATAACCCCTAAACTACCACAAGCTTTGATAGATTGATGTCCACCATCCATAGTGAAAAACTACATGGAAAATATAATGTCAATTATTAAGCAAGATGGCTATGCTCACCCAAGCCTACCAAGAACCGAAAAGAATTCGTGTAGCATTCTCCAGCTTGCAAAACGTTTCCTTCAGCAGGCGGAAATCCGATATGATTGGACCGTCGAAATTTAATTCGGCCTCAAGCAAGGATGGTGCTTCAACAATTCTTATCATCTCATTGACATAATACCCTGTCACACGCAATGAGAGTAAACGAGGACTCGAAATGTGCAAAGGGGACCCCTCAACAGTATCATCAATCTCCAACTTTTTCAAACTTGTCGAATGAATTCCTCTCAC
This sequence comes from Rhodamnia rubescens, assembly GCA_021437795.1. Taxonomy (NCBI): domain Eukaryota; kingdom Viridiplantae; phylum Streptophyta; class Magnoliopsida; order Myrtales; family Myrtaceae; genus Rhodamnia; species Rhodamnia rubescens. The sequence continues at coordinate 259,059 of JAILYA010000113.1, forward strand.
ACCCCGGCATTCTGTCAAGTTCAAGTATTCTAGAACAGGGCTGCCAATCAAAATTTTCTGAAGCACATCATGACGCACGTTCACGTATTGAGAGGACGAGGACTTAAGCAAAACACAAGCTTTGACGACGTCCCTCGTGGGCAAAAGGGAGAAGATGTGGTGGATTAGACAAATTGGGCAACACACTGATCATCTTTTCGGCCTATGGTCTGCTTCGAAGTACCTGCCATGGCTTATGCATTCGGTGAAGCGTGGACTTGTGCCTGATCGCCCTAATCGTTGAGATGGCTTCCTCAGCGTTTCTTTTCTTTAAATAAATTCCTTTGTCCTTTCAAATCCCACAAAAAAAAAAGGAAAAAACATTTTTTATTGCATTTGATAAGGATCCAACGTAATATAATCAATCAATCAGACTATTGACTTGATATGCATCCCTCTCAAAGATTTATGAAATATACTTAAAGGAAGGGGATATTTCCATATCGTATATAACCTTCTTCTTTTTTTTTTTTTGGTCAAAATATCGTATATGACTTAATCAATTGCATTTTCACTAGATACACTAATGATTTTCCCGTTTTGACAATTTCTTTCAATTTAGTTATTTTCCTATTTTGGGTTTTCTTTGAATTCGAACATATTTCTATTTATAACGTGATGTTCATTCTCGACTATGCCTTTACTCTTACACATATCATTTGTTTCCTTCATCAAAGACTCATTTTTCATTGTGAGTTTGTTATTTTATTAGTCTAAAAAACGTATTGATTCTCTTTATTCACTACATCGAGGATTTAGTAATTCCTTTACACCATCACATGAAGATGTGTAGTTATAGGAGTGTCTAAAATACGCGAACACCAACAACGTAAACTAGTGATGAATAGTGAGGCACCTTAATATTTGTTTATGTGAACCCTCCATGAATGATATTATTTTGCCTTAATCCAAAAATATAATGAGATTAAACTATCTTTTGAAATTCTCTTCTTATTTTATATGAATTTTTTATTTAAGCAAATTTCGTCTTTAATTTTCAAACTTCGCTTTAGGTATGTAATTGTGATTTATTATTGAAAATCTTTAAAGAGCACCCTTTTTTTTTTTTTTGTTTCATCCAATCATCTTGAAATTTTGTTTGTATTCAAATATTTCCAGATTCTACTAGGCAATGATTCCACAAATCACTCGACAATATAAAGAAGAACTAGGTTTAGTGTAAATTTCTCTCTGTGAGAAAGCTAATATTTACTAGATTTTGGTAGAACCAAGACCTCACTTCCACTTGCCTTCCCTCATTATTTTGGCCACCGTAACAATAAATCAATGCTCTAAGCAACTAATTACTACTTATTTTGTTGTCACTGTAACTCATTTCTTCTGCTGCTTTCCGTGCTCTTTTTCCAAATAACTGAGTATAAGTACGGCATGCTTAGAAACTCTACGATAACATTGAAGTTGTTGGGCCACTTCATGCAATTTGCATGAACCGACTGCCTCAAGATTTTGTGATCTCTTCATAACTTTGATGACCATATTTTCTATGCATTTGCAAAAAATGAACCAAGATCAGCGCTTCCTCATATTTAAATAATAATCTCAACATTCCCGACATGTCGAAACCAATGCTTGAAGATTTAGAATTGAATTAGCACAATTACAATAAGTTTATGACTTTTTTGATAATTTTCTCATCGCACATGTGGCCCCCATTCATGAACTTTACTTGACGTTCTCAATTCGATTTCCATGATGGAGAGGATTTTAAAATATCTCACATCGTTTTTCGAGAGTTTATAATGTTTCGAGCACTACTCAAATTTTCATGGCTACTTTGATCCATGTACTATATTTTGGCATTCTACTCGTTATGCTATTTAAATGAAAAAAGTCTTTCAGAATTTTCCCTGAATTTTAGGATGTCAATAATTTTTTTGAAAAATTATGAATTAAAGCCACCCGGATGTGTACATAACAAGAAATGCTCTCAATAAGTAAACAAAAAGCCACCCGGTCCGAAGGCTAAAGGCCAAGTGGGGAATGTCAGTCATTGATCTACTATGGATTTCTTAGAACAGCATTACTCATTTGAATAGAGACTTCCCTCATTGGATAGCGGGCTCCAGAGAAAAAAAAAAAAGGACAACACGTTGCTCAATCACTAACTTGCTTTAAAACACTGAAAAACTTCCATGAGACAATATCAGCAACAGACAAAGCTAGTTGATGTTATAGCTTATAGTAATTCCTATTCCAATCAGGCATCTTTACGGCCATTGCACCTACATTTTTTTTGTTTTTCGAACTGCTTTCTTCCACCGCTTTCCATACTCTTTTTCTAGATAATTGAGTGTAATTACAACATGCTTAGAAGCTCTGTGATAACGTTGAAGTTGTCGGGCCACTTTATGCAATTTGTGTGAACCGACTACCTCGAGATGTTGTGATCCATTCATAACTTTGATGACCACATTTTCCAGCACGAATGCATGTCCGAGAAGAAACTTTACCGACGTGAGCACTTACTCGTATTTGAATCTTAAACAAGACCAAAATCCAGTAATCTCAACATTCTTGAGATGTCGACCCCAACGCTTGAACTTTTTCTTTATATGCCAATAGCTCTCATGATCGACATTGGAGGAGTCTAAGCCAAGTGTATCCTACACACGAATAAAATACAAAGTGAGCGTTCCAAATAGAACGCAACTTAGTTTCCACACTTTAATATCTTGATCACCCAAAAAAATATTCGTCTCTTGTAAAATCAAATCTCTAACCCATAGTAATCAGATCCCAGGAAATCATAAACAAGGGAAACCAAAATTCTGGCACCCGAGTTCATCAATTTGAGCACAGTCCATTTTCATACATTTCTAGACTAAATCTATCTTGGTCTAGAAAAGAAATTAACAAGCTTCTAATCATCACCGTCACAGTGGCATTCACACGCACACACACAAAAAAGACAAACAGGAATCCACGAGATGGTTGTGAAACTTTTTTGGAGTATTATAAAGGTAGCATTTCCAACATAGGCTGCGATAGTATTGAAACTGTGATGACGCAAGGAGACAAAAGAAAGCATAGACGTTGGAAGATACATACTACATTCCAGTGAATCCTTCGTAGGGTCAGAGACTTGCAGTTCGGCAGCGAAACCTGCACGTCTTCTCCCTTCGGAGTCCCCGTAGTCTAACCACATCGAAAGATAAAGTCAGATCACTAGGACAAAAGGTTGTGGTGACATCCTTTGTATTTGTTATTGTTGCGCGGAACAAGCGATCGAACAATAAATAGACAGAACAAGAAAATAAATCGAACACCGGATGTACGTGGTTCGGTCGTAGAGACCTACGTCCACGGGGAGAGCAGCAACAAATTTCACTATAGAACGAGCGATACACGGAGATTACAGAACCACACTCGAGTCACTCAAACACTCTTAGTATTTTTCAAGCCCCAATTACATCCAAGAACGCACAGTGTTTAGCCCCAAATTCCTAACAAAATAATCTCTCAATCTCACAAAGGAATTACACAAACCTTACTTCAAGATTTTGTTGCTTGAACATCGATTCCTGTTGGAGTAATTCACGAGTAAAATCCACGAAGAAACCCCCTGACAAGCACTCTATAATCGGCGCTTCAAGACCTGATTTCTTGTATTCATCAACAACGACGTTGCCCAAGCACTCACGTGAAGTGGCGCTACAATTTCTTCGTTAAAAACATCCCTTGACCAATATGCAAATATATATCCTGGACTTCTTGGATGACGTCAACCTGAAGCCTACTAAAATTCGGTCAATCCATGTAGAGATAACTCCAAATCTTTTATTTCCTTTTGTTATTTCTCGACCCATTGCTTTTGACCAAGTCCAAGTCCAACTCACCAAAGGGAGTAACCGAATTCTGCTCTTGCTCAATTTCGGGTGTCCGTAGGATATCTAAATCTCTAACTTTCTTTTAATTTTTATGAACAAGCTATACTTAATTTCGAAATTCAGATTTTCACTTTGAGCTCAAACTCGAGACATATTTTAACAATCTCCACCTTGACTCGACGTTTGAGTCAAATCACATCGCTTCGCTAGTAGTCTGAATTTCACTTGCTACTCTCCCACAGCCCCAATGGGCTCAACTGCCACAGATATCATCCAAGTCCAAGCCAAGCTTGAATTTCGCCATAACCGAGGACCTCATCGAATACTAACTCCACATGCACTTTTAATCGCTTCGCAAGAACTTTACGATACAAGCTCCTTAACCACGGATAAAGAAAAACCACCTTTGCATCCATATCCGTCGGGAGATCGAATACATACCTTGTCAATATTAGCGGTTACAGCAATGTTGTCTCTACGTGCTCCACCTCGCTACAAGCACTATCTCGTGTCGATTACCACGCTAGTATCCGCTACCTCGGGAGTTTCGATTGCAACTCCACCTCAAGCTGAACACCGTCCGGATCCGTATGAACACTTGCTATAATCACTCCTAGCCCGAAGTACTAGAGACTCGTCAAAGGTAACTTTTCGCTGCGAACAGGTGAATTTATATTTGAGCACCACAACGATAACTCCACTCACCTCGTGCATAGCCATGGAATATGCACCTTGCCCTCACATCGAGCTTACCATCACTTACTCGATAATAACACGGGCAACCAAACATTCTAAAAGTAGAATAATCAGCAACGTTACCCGACCACACTTCTTCGGGAGTTCGATATCCGATTGCGATCGATGGAGATCTATTTATCGGGTAGCTCGCCATACTAAGCGCATCCCGCTAGAATTCTTCTAGCCATACTAGCACTAGAGATTATTTTACGGGCTGTCTCTAGTAATATTCTCTTCAACAATTCCCGAAACTGTTGTGGTTTAACGACACTAGTGCGGTGTTTCACTATGCCCTTTGTCATGCAGAATTTATTTACTAGCTTCGAGCAGGACTCCATGCTCTGTCGGTTCGCACATGCTTGATCGACTCACCGGTCTCCGTTTCGATCAAAGCTCTCGACCGCGTATTCTTGACAACAAGCATCAAACTTGTGCATTGGCACGTACACCCAAATCTTCCTCAAGGGGTCGTTAAACTCTCGAGCACGGATGCCGACGTCTCGGAGCGAAACCTGTCAATGTCTCACCTTGAAGTTCATATAGGTTACCATGCTTGATTCCTTTCATTATCACCGGGGCACCTCGAACAATCTTCATAACTCCACTTTGTGAAGAATACCCGCATCCAATTGAATCTAGAGTACCCAAGGAAATTAAGTTCTTTTTCAATTTTGGAACGTGTCTTACCCAGTCAATGTCCTCACAATACCATCATGCATCCCGATTTTAACATCACCAATACCCACAACACCACATTCAGCATTGTTCCCCAACCGCACTTTACTACTATCCGTGCACCGATAAGTAGCAAACCGGTTCATGTTTGGTGTAGCATGAAAAGAACAACTAGAATCCATAATCCATCCATCAAACGACGAATTCTCGGATGAGACAAGACCCTATCGACACCATCAAAATCATCGCCTCTGACTGCAAAATCATCCGAGATTCAACTCTAATTCCCTTGCCATTCTCATTTTTCAGCTTAAGGCAATTCCTTCTAAGATGCCCTCTCTTGCCACAATTCCAACGACAGACACCACCGGTTCTTATGTGCGTCTATTCGAGTTCATACTACTTCTACTACCACGAGTATCAGTTCTTCCTCTATTTTCACCAACTAAAGGAGTAGATACATATTCGCGATTCTCTTCTACGGATGTCCTCACTCAAAATCAAATCTCGAATACCATCAAACGTCAAACTTGTTGACCCGGAGGAATTACTAACACCGATGAATGTAGTATTCCAACTATCGTGCAATGAGGATAATAGAATCAAAGCACATACTTCATCTTCAAAGTCAATATCAACTGAACTCAATTGACTAACGATCACATTGAATTCATTGATATGATTAGTAATCGACGCACCTTCGCTCATCTTCAAATTAAACAGACGTCGCATCAAATAGACCTTGTTGATCGCTGAGGGCTTCTCGTACATATCCGACAAGGCTTTCATCAAACCCGCAGTGGTCTTCTCTTTGATGATATTAAACGCGACGTTACGAGCTAACGTCACCCGAATAACACCCGGTCGCTCGTCTATCCAGCCAATTCCCAATCGGCTTGCTTCATCGTCTCTGGTTTCTCCCCGGAGAGGCAAGTGCGGCTTCATCGATAAAGATAGTCTTCAATCTGCATATTCCGAAAACCAAAGTCCTTCCCCTCAAATTTGTCGATTTTCACTTTTACTTCTTCGTCGCCATCGATTCGCTTCAACTCAATAAGCCTAGCTTGATACCAATTGTTGCGCGGAACAAGCGATCGAACAATAAATAGACAGAACAAGAAAATAAATCGAACACCGGATGTACGTGGTTCGGTCGTAGAGACCTACGTCCACGGGGAGAGCAAGCAACAAATTTCACTATAGAACGAGCGATACACGGAGATTACGGAACCACACTCAAGTCACTCAAACACTCTTAGTGTTTTTCAAGCCCCAATTACATCCAAGAACGCACACAGGTGTTTAGCCCCAAATTCCTAACAAAATAATCTCTCAATCTCACAAAGGAATTACACAAACCTTACTTCAAGATTTTGTTGCTTGAACACCGATTCCTGTTGGAGTAATTCACGAGTAAAATCCACGAAGAAACCCACCGACAAGCACTCTATAATCGGCGCTTCAAGACCTGATTTCTTGTATTCATCAACAACGACGTTGCCCAAGCACTCACGTGAAGTGGCGCTACAATTTCTTCGTTAAAAACATCCCTTGACCAATATGCAAATATATATCCTGGACTTCTTGGATGACGCTCAACTTGAAGCCTACTAAAATTCGGTCAATCCATGTAGAGATAACTCCAAATCTTTTATTTCCTTTTGTTATTTCTCTAACCCATTGCTTTTGACCAAGTCCAAGTCCAACTCACCAAAGGGAGTAACCGAATTCTGCTCTTGCTCAATTTCGGGTGTCCGCAGGATATCTAAATCTCTAACTTTCTTTTAATTTTTATGAACAAGCTATACTTAATTTCGAAATTCAGATTTTCACTTTGAGCTCAAACTCGAGACATATTTTAACAGTTATGTTGGCAACATATAGCTTGGAATGATAAAATATCGATGGAACTTCTCTCAAGTCCAATCACAATCCAGTACTTGTTTCCTCATAGAAAATTCATCAATACGAACCCTAAATGTCCACAAGCTTTGGCATATTGATGTCCACTATACGAAGTGGAAAGCTACATGGAAAAAATAATGTCCATTATGTAGCAAGGTAACAAAGCTCACCCAAGCGCACCAAGAACTAAAAAGAATTCGAGTAGCATTCTCCAGCTTGCAAAGCTTTTCCTTTGGCGGGCAGAAATCTGATTCGTGGGGACCGTAGAAATCTAATTCGGCTTCAAGCAAAGGTGGTGCTTCAAGAAGTCTTATTGTCTCATAATAAGAATGACCTGTCACGCGCAACAACAGTAATCGAGGAGTCAAAATGCGCAATCCATTGTTATCTTCAATCACCAACTCTTTCAAACTTGTTGAATGAATTCCTTTTACACCATCGCATCGTTTCAAAATCAAGTATTCCAGAACAGGGGTGCCCAGCAAAATCTTCTGAAGCACTTCATCACTCAAGGTCACGTTTTGAAGGGACAAGGACTCAAGCGAACTCCAACTGATACTTTCGCTAGATGAGAAATTACAGCCTCTCAAACATAGCCTAGTCAACGAAGAGCAATTACAAAGCAATGGAGACAACGTGTAAACCGGCCAAATATCATGGTTGAGATGAAGTTCTTCCACCTGATGATCGTTCGCAAAGTGAACCCATGAATCAATCTGAAAGGGGTAGATGAGCCTTCATCTGATGTCAAGGTGGAACTTTTTCACCTTAGCCTACTCATACAGCGTCAAAACCCTATCTACAAACGAATGATCATAACAATAAACGGAGAACCTGAGATCCGAGATAGTGGTCCAAACAGACCCCCAACTTTTCGACAGAACACAAGTTTTGACGACGTTCCTCATGGGCAAAAAGGAGAAGATGTGGGTGATTAGGCAATCAGCCAACGGACTGATGTAATCCGTATCATCTTTTCAGCCTGTGGTCTGCTTCGAAGTGCCTGCCATGGCTTGTGTTGAGATTGCTTCCTCCGGTGATGGCTTAGGCTCGTGGCAGGACACCAGAGGAAGTTCGAGATAAGAATAACTCATAAATTCCTTTGCCTTTTCAAATCTCCCACAAAAGGAAAATATATATATATACACACACTTCATGCATATGATAAGAATCTTAACATTGTGCAATCAACTAATCAGACTATTCTCTTGATATACACCCTGCTCAAAGTTTATCTATTATATATTGTTCATAACATATTTAAAGGATGGAGATATTTCTATATCGTATGTGACCTAATCCACTGCATTTTCACTAGATACACTTTTTAATGATTTTGCTATTTGGATAATTTCCTTCAATTTAGTTATTTTCCTATTTTGGGTTTCCTTCGAATTCGAACATATTCCCATTTACAACATAAAATTTATTCTCGACTTTAACATTACTCTTATTGCAATTCATACATCGTATTATGGACAGCTAGACAATCCCCAAACCCGACCACTAGACACAAGCACCACCAGCCAAGCCTCCGCCTCTTCCAGTGAGGCCCGATATGGCATCACCTGAAGTTAGGTCACGACACTAAGCCCTTCTCTTGCTTCCCCTCTCTAACTCACCCTCTGCTTTGCTTGCCACCGCCATCGAGTCTTGAAATTTTGCACGAGCCACGAGTCTCATACTCAGCCACGCTTGACCAGAGCCCTAATCTCAGATCTAGAGTGGGTGTTCATTGTCACATAGCCTGAGATTGGACGGTTAGCTCTCTTGGTCGTTTTTGCTCGAATTTCTGGTAGTTGGACTGCTGAGTTTTGCCGGGTTAATCAGACTTATGAAGTGGAAGGCCCGGTGGCCGTCACTCGTGGACTCCGCCATTGGACTCTTCGGAGATGCTGGGGTCGAGTGGCGGGGCAGTGGAGGCAAGGTAGTGGAGAGTGTAAACTGGAATTACAAAATTTAGTGAGGGTGAAATAGGAAAACAAATATATTAGCGTGGGCAGAATTAGAAGAATTAAATTAATGCTAGGTAGGACTTGCATTGGTTTGGACTTTGAAAATGCTGACTTTGATTCAAAATTTTTTGAAATTGTATTGCCAAACACCTCAATTTTGATAGAAATTCTTTAAGTCCAAAATTGCTAACCAATCGCTTCCTCAGAAAGAAGCTGTTGAATCTTTTTTCACGTTCATAACCAATTTCATTTGGTCATGGAGAAAATTAATTAGATGTGGAGAGTCACTTAATCTGAAAAAAAAATTAAAGTTTCACAAAATGAAGATATATGGTATATAAAAAGATAAACGACATATCTATTATAAAAAATTATTTCATTTATTTTTTGAAAGGAACAAAGAAATTAACTTAATTTGAATGACAATGTAAAGATTAATAGGTTGTAGCTATTTAAAATACAACTTATCACATTTCTTAACCTTGATATCCAATGCAATTACAGTCTTTTTCTTTGAAAAAGTTATCTATTCATTATAAATTTTCGACTCATCTCAAATTATGGATAAAGAAAGATAGTCATGAGCGTTAACTCGGCCAATGAAAAATTAATGAAAGTTGCGCTAAAAGAATAATATATTTGTAAGGACGTCCAACTCGTGTAAAACAAAATTTTTATTGCAAAGATGCCAATTCTCAAACTTTTATTTTCTCTGATTGTTTTTTAATCATATGTCTATTATAGGTCTAATTGCAGATTTCGTGGAAAAACGTGATAACATCATTGAGATTGTAAGTGACAAAAACTTTTATGCCTAGTTCATGCGTAAGCTACATGTAAAAAAAAACATTACATGGACAATGCTACAAGAAGTCACGCAAAACGTTAAGTAATATAATTAGTGTCACACCCCCGAACCCTTCGGGCTCGATAACATCCCATCGCGATTGTTCTCTTAATAGATTCCCAGGATCCAACGGTTATACTAGAGGGATTCAAAATCTAACGCAAATGAAAAGCACAAATAACAAAGATGACTTGGGACGAAAGACAACCTTATAATACAAAAACATCAAAGGTTAATTACGGTCAACCCGGAGCAGGGGTCTAAGGGAACCGAGGGACTAAACAAAAAGACAATCCTCCAAGTTCTTTCACTACGCCTCTATTCTAAGAGGACCTCCAAAATTGAGCCCTACCTATTCTACAACTACTAGTCGGTCGCTACCATTATACCTCTCCTCATCTTCGTCGGGGTCGTACTCGGGACGGGCTAACGTGGTTTGTCTCCAACAAGTCTTCCGCATCCTCTTCCTCTCAAGTAGATATCTCAATAACTTCTATCTCTTCTTCGATCACCGGGGACTTCTCGGAATATTCCTAGGTTCTCGCTACTGAGTGCTTTAGGTCATCCTCCACTGGAGCGGGGTGACACCAAGCAGGAATTTCGTCCCTCGATACCTCGGAGGGCTTCAATGACCCCGTGGTCATATCCCCGTAAAGATAATACCAAGCCTCGTATACGTGGGGCGTCCAAGTATGGTCCTCCTTCATCTAACCGGACAATGGTCCCTTTCCTAATATACACTCTGTCTGGACCTACCGGGAACTCCTCAATGGATGTATCCATGTCCATTGGGACACTGCGACGCATCTTGGAGGCATGCTTAAGACTTCGGGTCTGAAAATATTAACCCACGACGGGGTGAGATATGAATCTCGGTGAATCAAGCCTAAGCTCGGTTAGGACACCGATTCGCCCATAACATCCTAACACGAGGATCATAAAACAACAACATAAGCATATATCCAGCAAGCACATCACAAGATAATAATCATCCATATGCACACTTACCAGCCTTAAGCCACACATAATGCAATGCTTGACTCGACCCAACTGTCATATCGAGACAACCATCGAACAAAGCATCACACTCACAAGTATGCACTTGGACACCACGGAAGTCCATTTAATAATGATGATCGCGCTCTTGGAGCCACGATGATGAGGATCCACATAATCGGCGTGATCGACTCTCACAATTAATGCGATCCCGCACTCTTCCGGCGGGACCAGGCTACGTTCCTTTTCCCTCTCTGGCAACGACTACTACAAGCGGTGTATCCGGTGCACCATGCACGGCACGACAAGTAGGTATCCCTATACGGGGCTTCGGTCCATCTCAAGCTACGATCGGCATCCGATAATCCCGTAGAACCGTACGTACGATACGGGGCATGAATTATCGTGCTTCGGCAAGCCGTGTGGTTCCATAAAAATGGTACGGTGTGTACTATGTGTACTGATCTAACTTGCCAGGAAAACCCATCATCGTTCTTTTATATAACCATACAACACACCCGACGCATCAATCAATTTATTCTCTTTGATTTAGGCCAGATGCTCACACAAACGTGCTCAACGACTCGGCCCAAGGCCATTTTCATGCTAAAACATATATCTTAATTCCGCACATAGTCATATGAACATGCAGACTACCAAGTAGACGCTGCAAAGGCACACGAGACAATTGACTCCCAAACGGATGCCAATTCACTCAACGAGCATTCAAGGCACTTAGATCAACATTTCAATGAGGCGATCCTCCCAAACAAAGTCATTAATTCAACACGAATAAACCAATTCGATTAGGCCACATAAAGGCTCAATTTCGTGCCCGAGTCATTGATTAGCCGGTTTGATTTATAATTGCCAATCGATCGCTCGCCCTTAACTTATCGCTCGCTCGCGATCAAATCATAACATACCGATCATATTCGCTTAACATCAATTAGCCACGAGACAATTCTAATTTAATCGATTATGGCCATTTACCTTAAACCGGGTTTCTAACTAATCCGACCATAATCAAATCTATCTAAATACCCTACCGACTAGCTAACTAATCCTAGGCGCAATTAGCGCCCTAACCAAGGATTAGGGTCAACTCATCGATAATTGCGCGAGATTGGGCCAAGGACAATTTTCGGGAAATCTTCGGCACGAACTTTGGCTCGAACGGACCGGGAACCAAATTCCTTGAACTACGGGCCCAACTTCGATTTAATGACTCCATGGGCCTAATATAAGATCCAACTTCGTGCCCAAACAGATTGGGCCTCAGCCCAATTCGGGGGCCCTGAATTGGGCCCAACGGAACCGGCCCGGTCCCAAAACAGAGCACCTACGGCGAGGACAGCAGAGCGGGCGGGGCGGTGGCCGAGTCTTTCTCCTCGTTGTTCCGGCGACCCGGGGCTGGTGGTGAGCGGCGGGGGTGAGTTGGAGAGACTCTAAGATAGCTGAGGGTGGTCGGTGGTAGCGGCTGGTGGCTCGTGGTGGCGAAGCAAGCGTCGGCAATAAGGAAAGCGGGTACGGGACGGTAGCGGGTGCACAAGAGCGGAAACGGGGGAGGTCGTCGGGGGCTATTACGGGGCTCCGGCGGCGTCAAGGCTTCGTGGGGCTGGTGGCGATGGTTAGAGGGGGTGTCGGGGGTATGTGGTGGTCGGAGTTAGGCGGAGGGGAGGCGTCGTGGCGGCGGGTGGCAGCTGAAAGCGAGAACCGGTGCCTCGAGACCCAAAACAGAGCAGGTCGGGGTTTGGGGTTGATCCGGTCCTTCCGGCGGCGTCGCGGCCTCGCGGGCGGAGGGACAACGTCGGAGGAGTTCGGAGGAGATGACCGGAGGTTGAGGTGATGGTCGTGGGGGCGACGGCAGCTCGGAAACAGCTATACCGGCTCTGCGAATCGCAAACTCGGTAGAAACGGGGGCAAGTCGGGAAGGCTTCTTGCAGCCGGCTTCCCGGCGACTCCGGCGGTGCGGCGGTGGTCCGGTGGCGTCGAGTGGGTTACGTGGGTGTTGTAGTTTGTCTAGGTAGCTTGAAATGGCCAAGGTTTCCGCTCACAATGAAGAAAGAAGAGGAAGAAAAGAGGCTCATGTAATCGGTGAAAAAGGGGGCGGACGTGGAGAGAGAGAGAGAGAAACTTTGACCGGGTTTGACTGGTGGTCTGAAGATTTGACTGAAGGTGGGGCCCACAAGTCTCATCCCATAAATTTTCTTGTCATTTTGCCTATAATATCCAAGGATAAAACGGCAATTTCACAAATCGGGATCGAAATTGAATTTTCACGGGCTAGGTTCGGTCCGAAAAAATGACTAGGCGCGAGGATTAAAAATCCTAAGTCGCGGTGACCACGATTTCGAGACCCAATCGAAATCGAATGACATTTCGGGAATCGTCCAAAATTCGTCACTTTCGTCCTTGCGATCCGAAATTTCATACCATTAGAAATTCAATAAAAATATCTTTTATTGAATTTGGTCCCGATCCCGAGGGCCTAATTTTCAAGGCGTCACAACTCTCCCCACCTTAGGAAATTTCGTCCCCGAAATTACAAGTACAATCGCAACTCCTCAAAAAGATAAGGATTGTTACTCTTCACAAATTCCTCATTTTCCCAAGTAGCTTCTTCAATTTCATGGTGTTGTCCCAAATCACTTGGCCAACTAAATCATCTCGCTCCGGAGCACTTGTCCTTTCCAATCTACGATCCTAACTGATCATTCCACATATGCAGCTCGCTCATCTAGCTCAACTTTTTCATAACTTAGCACGTGAGTGGGATCCGGCCCATATTTCCTTGGCATTGACACGTGGAACACATTATGCACTTGAGTCGATCTTGATGGCGGTGCAAGACGATAAGCCAGATTTCCCATTATCTCTAGGATCTCAAAAGGCCCAGCGTACTTAGGTTAAAATAGGATGTCCCTCTCTTCGGCGACACCTTCACGATACAAGTTTACTTATCCAATAACAACCGTCACAAATCCGAATCTACGGTCCGTTCAAACAGGTTTAGTCGTGTAACTTCAAAGAAATTCAACTGCGTCGTCCCCCTCCGAATTTGCCATCCAATCCAAACATCGCATATTTTCTTGTGGCTATGATTAACCACCAAATCAGCCATCCATCCATACCAATTAATAATCCTTGACCAACAAACAGGCGGTATTTATCATTGCCTTCCTTCTTGTTCCGTAGACTCCACTTATAACTAACACTAACGGCAATTTGAGCATTTCATTTAAACGGACCGGATCGGTTAATGATTGATATCTCCACTATCACTTCGAGATTTGGAATTATCTAACTTGTCAACTCTTGAGACATCCAAGGACTCATCCATCTTAAACCCTCAAACAAACCGAAAGTTGGACCATCCATTCCGTTGAGGCGGCTCGGTTCACAAACAACCGACGAGTCGAGGGCCACTTTGATTATCTCGGTTTAGGGTTGGAATCACCCGTTCCTAGACCGACGGTACAATCAAACACTATCGAGTTCACCTCTCATGACCAACTCAAGTTGATGCGGGATTGGTTCATCTCGACCCGTATTCTTCCAACAACACGTCACATGGCCTAAGGTGATCGGCCTTCGGCTAGTGCGCGATTGGTACAAGGTTCTAGTACAAATTGCCCTATCTTTGGATCCATGGCCAGCTTGTTTGCCGATTCGTGCTTGATTTAAGGTCGTCACCTCGATCAACAACACAATCAACCGGCAAGTCAAGCTATGGTCCAGGTCGAAAACGATCTCAAATCTCTCGGTGGCCTCCTCAACTTAGTCGTCATTTGTAAATAATCCGAGTTCCAAGTAAAACTCTTGCGATCCTTATCTCACTCCGTTTCGTGGTCTCACCAAGCTTTTGCTGCGTACTCTAATTATTTGTCTCCCTTAATTGCCACATCTCGCAATCTTAACCTTTTATTGGATTGACACCAATCCTAACGACTTGCATAGGTCAATTGGCAAGCTTCATTATATCGTCAACTCCACGCTTACCCTTACGAACCCTTCCCTGCTCATAAGACGGTTTGCAACATCGAAAAACATCAAAATATTTCCTAAACATCATTTTTAACGGCAATAAGCAACCGGTCGTTAGTTGCAAACTCGGATTGTCGCTATATGAGTATGACAAATGCTTTTCCATCAAAACGAATTCCACTATCTCGACCTTTGTGCACGCCGATTGGAGATAAAACAAGCGGACAAAATCCCCATCGAGGTCGGTGCTAAGAGGTCCACGAGATCAAGGGATTTATCTTCACAGTGTGATCATCGTATACATAACCCGACAATGCTTGTAGATGGTACTTACGTGTAGTCGGCAACCTATTGATAAACACAATGTCTCCGTCCGTAATCCCGCTATTAACAACTTGATTGGACCTCAAAGAGACATGCCCTTTGGAAATTCTCTCTAAGTTGATGCATGGCTGGACCATCTTTTTATGCCAAACATAACTCCTTATCGGCCAAGTCCCGCATGAAAATCACGTTATACATGTTGACCTTCTCCTCAAGGGTCATCTTCTATACTATCTCAATACGAATGCTTATTTCTTTGACCTTCTTAACGGCGTTACCAGTGATCACTCCGCGAGAAAAAAACCTTA
The DNA here is from genome assembly GCA_021437795.1 of Rhodamnia rubescens. NCBI lineage: Eukaryota > Viridiplantae > Streptophyta > Magnoliopsida > Myrtales > Myrtaceae > Rhodamnia > Rhodamnia rubescens. The sequence goes on from JAILYA010000113.1 coordinate 274,681, forward strand.
AGTCCTTCCAAATAACAAATGTCCTCTTTTTGTCGAGCCATGCTTTGGTAGTAGTAGTTGATGGCTCTTTACTAATCCCATAATGTATATCAATATCTCGAGGTACCTCGCACTACTTGCCTCATCAATCGGGCCAATGACCAAAATCAATAACTTAAACTTATTGACATTTCGCACAATTTCAGACTCAAGCTCTATAAGTATCGGTTACTCCAATTTCATGTCCACAATTCCTTCAAGTGGGATACTCATTGACTTTCATGATTCCAATTGAATCCTTGCCTTCCGAGGCTTGATTTATAATACCCAAAATTACGGTCACAGAACCGCTACTCCTTGTCCATAATAGAACCTGTTCAATCCAATTGTTTCTATCGGTTCAAATCGAAACCTAGAACTTCCCGATTCTCATTAACTTTCTTGCACGAGTCTAACGGTATCGCCAATTCAGGCTTAGATAATCCATAGAAGTACCCGGTCGCCTTATTACAACCCATATTCATAAGTAGAGCTTAACAAAAAGTCCTTCTTGCGATCTGTTCCGTGGTCTCTATGGGCAGTCCTTCACTTGATAATCGAGTCGACCACATCCAAAACATGCTCCTTTAAAAGGGCAAGGGGTTGCTTTATGCTTTCCCCTATAGAGTCGACATGTAATCTTAGGGTGGTCGCCGACTTGTTCGAGCATTCCTTCGGTTAAGTGGAATAGGGAGTCCTTTTTCTCTCAATGGTCTTTTTCCAACCCAATAACTATTTTTGGTAGAAGGTGCTTGATCACGATCCAGATGCGTTGTTTCTTCGATCGGGTTTCTTTCTACCAACCGAGTCTTTCGTGCGGCTTATCATAACTCTTAAGGGTCGGCAACACCAGCCCATCCTTAATCTCGGATCTCAATCCATCTTGAAATCTCCTTGCTCTATTCGTAGGGTTTCCAACCATTCTTGGTGCACACTCGACGGCTCGGCGAACTTAGCTTCATCCCGATCCACGGACGCTTGATTCTATCGAAGCTGTAGGAACTCGATCATCTTCGCTCTCGCGTACAATCTAAAATGTACCCACCATAAAAGGCTTTTACAAAGGCATCCCGCATCGGGACCATGCCTTTAGGGAAGATCTTTCTTTGCGTGACTCCCCACCACGCGTTAACATCACTTCGCAATTGGTGAGTGGCTAGCAACACCTTGTTCACTTCTAAACATTTCAAGCAAGGCTAACGTCTTTTTCCATTTCCCTAATCCACAAGGTTGCGGCCTCTAGATCTCCCAATTCTATGAACTTCGGTGGCTCAAACTTCGACAACTGCTCCACCAACTCAAGCATTAACGGTCCATTGCTCTCGTCTCCACCCAACGGGTCTTCACGCAAGCAGCGGTTGCGACAGCGACTTGATTCCTCGGTTGGTATCCATCTATAGTTCCCGAAGTTTCCAACATATGCGGGGTCCCATCCCCTCCGAACTTCCTTGAATTGACCTCTCACGAGGTATCAATCCGTTACGGTTGCTCACTAAACAGGTAATTTACGGAGCCATGTTCACTCCAAGTAAAACCTAAAGGAAACTCGGGCATACAGCCTTAACTCTTAAATAACAACCACATGCACGAACTCAACAATATTATCACCCAAGATTACCAATAAATCGAAACGATGCTAGAACCATTAGAACACAACACGAGTTCAAGCCTATTCTTCAAACTTCGGAAATCGATGTCTTATCCTTAGGGCCCCAAGGTATCTAATCGCCCTTAAGTCATCACTCCTTATTACTCCAAGTCCTAATCACATTGGATCGAGCTAACCTTGCTCGATACCAATTCGGACGGGGATGTCACGCCCGAACCCGTCGGGCTCGATAACATCCCATCACGACCGTTCTCTTAATAGATTCCCGAGGATCCAACGGTTATACTAGAGGGATTCAAAATCTAACGCAAATGAAAAGCACAAGCGGAAGCGAAAGCAACTCCATACAAATAACAAAGATGACTTGGGACGAAAGACAACCTTATAATACAAAAACATCAAAGGTTAATTACGGTCAACCCAGAGCGGGGGTCTAAGGGAACCGAGGGACTAAACAAAAAGACAACCCTCCAAGTACTTTCACTACGCCTCTATTTTAAGAGGACCTCTAAAATTGAGCCTTACCTATTCTACAACTACTAGTCGGTTGCTACCATCAAACCTCTCCTCATCTTCGTCGGGGTCGTATTCGGACGGGCTAACGGGGTTTGTCTCCAATAAGTCTTCCGCATCCTCTTCCTCTCAAGTAAATATCTCAATAACTTCTATCTCTTCTTCGATCACCGGGGACTTCTCTCGGAATATTCCTAGATTCTCGCTACGAGTGTTCTAGGTCATCCTCCACTGGAGCGGGGTGACACCAAGCGGGAATTTCGTCTCTCGATACCTCATAGGGCTTCAATGGCCTTGTGGTCATATCCCCGTAACGATAATACCAAGCCTCGTATACGTAGGGGTTCCAAGTATGGTCCCCCTTCATCTAACCAGGCAGTGGTCCCTTTCCTAATATACACTCTGTCTAGACCTACCGGGAACTCCTCAATGGATGTATCCATGTCCATTGGGACGCCGCGACGCATCTTGGAGGCATGCTTAAGACTTGGGGTCTGAAAATATTAACTCACGACGGGGTGAGATATGAATTTCGGTGAATCAAGCCTAAGCTCGGTTAGGACACCGATTCGCCCATAACATCCTAACACGAGGATCATAAAACAACAACATAAGCATATATCCAGCAAACACATTACAAGATAATAATCATCCATATGCACACTTACCAGCCTTAAGCCACACATAATGCAATGCTTGACTCGACCCAACGATCATATCGAGACAACCATCCGAACAAAGCATCACACTCACAAGTATGCTTTGGACACCACACAAGTTTATTTAATAACGATGATAGCGCTCTTGGCGCCACGGTGATGAGGATCCACGCAATCGGCGTGATCGACTCTCGCAATTAATACGATCCCGCACTCTTCCCGGCAAGACCGGGCTACGTTCCTTTTCCCTCTCGGCAACGGCTACTACAAGCAATATATCCAGTGCACCCTGCACGGTGCAGCAAAGGCATCCCTATACGGGGTTTCGGTCCACACAAGCTGCACCGGCATCCGATAATCCCCGAAAACCGTACGTACCATACGGGACATGAATTATCGTGCTTTTGGCAAGCCGTGTGGTCCCATAAAAATGGTACGGTGTGTACTATGTGTATAGTACAAACTTGCCAGGAAAACCCATCATCGTTCTTTTATATGACCATACAACACACCCGACTTATCAATCAATTTATTCTCTTTGATTTAGGCCGGATGCTCACACAAACGTGCTCAACGACTCGGCCTAAGGCCATTTTCATGCTAAAACATATATCTTAATTCCTGCACGTGGGCATATGAACATGCAGACTACCAAGTAGACGCGCAAAGGCACACGAGACAATTGACTCCAAAACGGATGCTAATTCACTCAACGAGCATTCAAGGCACTTAGTTCAACATTTCAACGAGGCAATCCGCCCAAACAAAGTCATCAATTCAACACGAATAAACCAATTCGATTAGGCCACATAAAGGCTCAATTTCTTGCCAAAGTCATTGATTAGCCAGTTTGATTTATAATTGCCAATCAATCGCTCGTCCTTAACCTATCGCTCGCTCGTGATCAAATCACAACATACGGTCAAATTCGCTTTAACATCAATTAGCCACGGATAATTCTAATTTAATCGATTATGGCCATTTACCTTAAATCGGGTTTCTAACTAATCCGATCATAATCAAATCTACCTAAGTACCCTACCGACTAGCTAACTAATCCTAGGCGCAATTAGCGCCCTAACCAAGGATTAGAGTCAACTCACCGATAATTGCGCGAGATTGGGCCAAGGACAATTTTCGGGAAATCTTCGGCACGAACTTTGGCTCGAACGGACCGGGTACGGGACGGTAGCGGGTGCACAAGAGCGGAAACAGGGGAGGTGGTCGGGGCCGTTGCAGGGCTCCGGCGGCGTCGATGCTTCGTGGAGCTGGTGGCGATGGTTAGAAGGGGTGTCGGGGGGTCTATGGTGGTCGGGGTTGGGTGGAGGGAGGCGTCGTGGCGGCGGGTGGCGGTGAGCAGGAACCGGTGCCTCGGAGACCCAAAACAGAGCGGGTCGGGGTTCGGGGCTGATCCGGCCCTTCCGGCGGCGTCGCGGCCTCCGCGAGCGGAGGGACAACGTCGAAGGAGGTCATAGGAGATGACTAGAGGTTGAGGTGATGGTCGTGGGAGCGACGGCAGCTCGGAAACAGCCGCACTAGCTCTCGCAACCGCAAACCCGGCAGAAACGGGGCAAGTCGGGAAGGCTTCTTGCGGCCGGCTTTTCGGCGACTCCGGCGGTGCGGTGGTGGTGCAGTGGCGTCGAGTGGGTTCTGTGGGTGTTGTAGTTTGTCTAGGTAGCTTGAAATGGCCAAGGTTTCCGCTCACAATGAAGAAAGAAGAGGAAGAAAAGAGGCTCATGCAATCGGTGAAAAGGGGGGCGGACGTGGGAGAGAGAGAGAGAAACTTTGACCAGGTTTGACTGGTGGTCCGAAGATTTGACTGAAGGTGGGGCCCACAAGTCTCATCCCATAAATTTTCTTGTCATTTTGCTTATAATATCCAATGGCAAAATGGCAATTTCACAAATCGGGACGGAAATTGGATTTTCACGGGTTAGGTTCGGTCCGGAAAAATGACTAGGCGCGAGGATTAAAAATCCTAAGTCGCGGTGACCACGATTTCGAGACCCAATCGAAATCGAATGACATTTCGGGAATCGTCCAAAATTCGTCACTTTCGTCCTTGCGATCCGAAATTTCATACCATTAGAAATTCAATAAAAATATCTTTTATTGAATTTGGTCCCACCCCGAGGGCCTAATTTTCAGGGCGTCACAATTAGTATATAATTTAAGGCGGAACTGAGAAAATGGCTCTTATACTCTCCATGTAATCCTTATTAGCTTCTGGCCTAATGAGAACTATTACAAATTTTGTCGTCACTTAACAAGGATTACCTGCCCAAAATGGAGGCACACCGCTCAACATGATGTCCAACATCACACCCGTTTGTCCAAACATCCGCTGCCGGCCCATGATGCTTTAGAAGTATCTCGGAGGCATGAGTGAAGTGTTTTTCTGATAGCGCATGAAAGGGATAAACAAGCACAGTTAACACCTGTCAATAGCATGAAATGCTGTGTTCTATTTTAAAAAAAAGACTTTGCTTCACCAGATTTGATGGGGATGGACTCTAGTTTCGTCTGTGCATTTGTGCTTCAAACTCGTGAAAGGAAAATCATAAAGCTTCATACTTAACAAGTGGTTCTCTAGCCAGTCTATATTTAGATGCACATAGCCATAGAAATAAGCTCTGCTCAAATGATCGTGCAAATGTGTCAAAATTAGATGCTCAAATATGATTTGCTTGGATGCTGGAGGTGAACTGGAGAGAGATAGCATCTTGTTGTTTCATGTGCCAAAGGAGCTCCTATCCATACCTGGTTTGAAGAAAACCGAGAGCCCAGAGTCGATGGCTCTGTGAGAGAAATCGTCTTCCTCATTGACCGGCAGAAAATTTCTCAGGTTTCTGGTCTCCATGCATTACTTTGAACTAATGACAAGCCTAACAATGATTTTCATTAGCTCGACGGCCTTCCTCTTCACTTCAATGCCCCTTCTGGATAATACGGTCAAACAGCTCACCGCCAAGGTAGAGCTCCATAACGATGTGGACACACGATGGATCCTCGTAAGTACCCCTAATCGCGACGATATTCTTTGGACCATCCACACGGTGCATCATCGGGATCTCCCTCCTAATATCCTCCACATCCTCTCTAGAGATCAACTTCCGCTTTGTGGTCGACTTGCACGCATAGTCGGCGATCTCTTGCAAGAGAGAAAATAGAGAGACGATTTGGAGGCGTGGAAAGGAAGAAAAAAAAGAAGGAAAAAAAGAAAAAATCAAATAAAAGGAATTAGATCAAATAACAAAAAAAGGGGATCACTTTTGTGGAGTTATACCAAAAATAGGGGGCCACATGTAGTGCATTACATATGTATTCGCATCAATATTTATTTCCGCTTCAAAAAAGATAAAACATTCAAAAGACATATGGTGTCCTCGATTTTCCAATGCTGATGAACCCGAAAATAGAAAAACAGAAAGATGACTATAGTTCTAGAGTTCGGGAACTGTACACAGAACATATCTTACACCATTAGCACTATCCTCAGTGAAATTCTGCAATCTCAAAAACCCTGACTGTTCCATCAATTGAAACAGAAACAAGGAACCCCTCGTTAGCAGACACCAACAGGGACTGAACAGCTATATGACAATTGAATCTAGATGAACAGATTCAATCAGTAAAGTTGAGGTACATGCAAACATGAGCAATCACCTCGTGATCACAGGTGGCGCGGGGAGAAGAATGCTGGAGATCCCATATAATGAACTTCTGATCTAAGCTTCCAGTTGCAGCCCACGGGGAGCTGCAATAGGAGTTTGGAAAGCGTAAAAAAAATTGTTGAATTTCATATAGATCAATTTCCAATAATCTCGGGAACATTGTTTTGTTTTGAAGTGATTTAAACATACATTCCAGTGGGAGGAATATAAGCAAATACTCTTTGATGAGAAAATAGTTGAGCATTCACTTGCTTGAATGCTTAATACACCTCATCCGCAGTAACGATAAATCAATGCTCTAAGGAACTGATTACTACTTATTTTGGTTTAAAAAGCGCTTCAATTTTCCTTCTTTCTGCTCTTCTCATGCATGTTTCTTCCCCATTTTACATATTGTCATTCATGGGCAAGAATATGTGCATATGTGCCCTTTGATGAAATTGGTCGTCCATTTTCATTATAAGATACAACATAATATGTCTTTAATTAATTTACAATCCTTTATCACATCTCACCTACTTTTAATTCCTTCTTCAAAGGAAAACTCCGTGCATTATTTTATATCTATGCTATGATCTCATGCTTCCAGTCTGCTTATTTCTTATTGCCCAATAAGCATTTTCAATTATTAGAGAATCAAATGGGATTGATTATTACAGTAACATCTCTCAAGAATTTATTTCCAACCTTTAGTAAAATCTTCCATTTACATTTCTCTGATCTTGCCTTTTGTTTTAGACAAGTGTTTAGCGTAAAGTCTTCAATCATAGCCTGATTGACAAACTACATGGGATCTACCGACACCATTGAGCTCTAGATATTATCGTGAAGACCATGACTAGCAGATACAGATATATCCTCCTAATCTATGTTCAAGTCAAATAATTTGTTAAACATGTGATACCTTGGTGCCAGTCCCACACATTCGATAGAATCTGCAGGAGCATCCAGAGAACTTACAACCTATTGAAATCAACAGCATAATGTCATGAGAAAAGAAATGCACCAAAAATCAGCCACAAAATTTCATTATTTGGTTAAACATAGAAATGTTTAAGTAATTTAAGTTTAAATTCGTGGCAAAAATTTAAGTGCAAATTTCCTATTGAGCTTATATTCTTTATTAAGTATCTTGCATATGTATTCATATTCCACGAAATAAATAGCCTAATTATGGACTACGCATGATCTGTATTAATTTTAAGTGCAAATTCGTGGCAAAAATTTAAGTGCAAATTTCCTGTTGAGCTTACATTCTTTCTTAAGTATCTTGCATATGTATTCATATTCCACGAAATAAATAGCCTAATTATGGACTACGCATGAACTGATTATTTTGACTGCCGCAATGATAAATCAATGCTCTAAGGAACTGATTACTACTTATTTTGGTTTAAAAAGCGCTTCAATTTTCCTTCTTTCTGCTCTTCTCATGCATGTTTCTTCCCCATTTTTCATATTGTCATTCATGGGCAAGAATATGTGCACATGTGCCCTTTGATGAAATTGGTCGTCCATTTTCATTATAAGATACAACATAATATGTCTTTAATTAATTTACAATCCTTTATCACATCTCACCTACTTTTAATTCCTTCTTCAAAGGAAAACTCCGTGCATTTATTTTATATCTATGCTATGATCTCATGCTTCCAGTCTGCTTATTTCTTATTGCCCAATAAGCATTTTCAATTATTAGAGAATCAAATGGGATTGATTATTACAGTAACATCTCTCAAGAATTTATTTCCAACCTTTAGTAAAATCTTCCATTTACATTTCTCTGATCTTGCCTTTTATTTTAGACAAGTGTTTAGCTTAAAGTCTTCAATCATAGCCTGATTGACAAACTACATGGGATCTACCGACACCATTGAGCTCTAGATATTATCGTGAAGACCATGACTAGCAGATACAGATATATCCTCCTAATCTATGTTCAAGTCAAATAATTTGTTAAACATGTGATACCTTGGTGCCAGTCCCACACATTCGATAGAATCTGCAGGAGCATCCAAAGAACTTACAACCTATTGAAATCAGCAGCATAATGTCATGAGAAAAGAAATGCACCAAAAATCAGCCACAAAATTTCATTATTTGGCTAAACGTAGAAATGTTTAAGTAATTTAAGTGCAAATTCGTGGCAAAAATTTAAGTACAAATTTCCTATTGAGCTTATATTCTTTCTTAAGTATCTTGCATATGTATTCATATTCCACGAAATAAATAGCCTAATTATGGACTACGCATGATTTGTATTAATTTTAATAGTGATGCTCCATAAGTTTACTTTATAGTGACAAGACTTAATTTTTTCACTTAAATTAAAAAGATAGGAAAAGAAATTATTTCTTGAAACAGTAAATGTGCAGTTATCAAATACATTCCTATTTTGAGAACATAAATTTTGTGCGATTACCAAATGTATTCTAATTTTCTAAAATTCGTTTAAGGACAGAATTAGAAAAAAATCAATTCTTAGCAAAATTGATCTTTAGGATGGGAATCATTGCCAAACCCACCTAAGAGGAAAAGACGTTTATCTTAGAACAAACTAAACAATTCAGTGCACCAACCATGATGTAATTTTTCTTAGGAAAGCATCAACCCACTAAAACTGATGTGATTAGGAAATCCGATCTTAGTGCATAAATTTAGGGCACGCATGATAATAATTATGGAGTAGAAATCCCTTTGGTAACATAACTTCGAAGCAAAAATCTATTTGGTTACACAACTTCGTTTTTCTACTTCGGATTATTATTTATTTTCTCCAAAAGTAGTTTTGGGTCACTTGAAGAAGGTGAAAGAAATTATTTCTCCTCAAAAGTAGAAACAAAATATTTTTCTCGAAAGTAGAAGTGAAAAATCAACTTTTAGCTAGAAGTTGATTTCTATAGCAGAAATATTGCCATGTGTGCCCTTAAAGTCAAAACTAATTGAATTTCTTTCCACACTTATTTAAAAATAGGGAGGCTATTTCTAGACCCATACAACTAAATCCACTCATTTTCACTAAAGAGACGTTATTGCCGTTATTGATTCAATTGAAATTTAAAGTGGTGATCCAAATTTGTCCACTTTCCTTCTTTTGCGAGTATTTTCTATCTAAAAGTATGATGTAATTGTCATAGCTTAGAATATCATACGATAGGAAATTACCGTTAGGATTCAACTGAAATTTGAAGTGGTGGGTCCGAATTTATCAACTTTCTTCTTTTGACAGCATTTTATATTTCAATGGAAGATTGTTGACACTCGATTTTTAATTAGCAGTTTTTCAGTAAAATTTTCAAAAATTCAAAAACAAAATTCATAAAAAGTCAAAAAATTGAAAAATCAACTTTGGTAACCTTGCTCAAGCCTAGGGAACCATTTTTGAACAAAAAATACTTTTCCATATTTTTCGCATTGTTTTAATAATTTCCAAAAATAGGAAAATACTTGAAAAATACTTGCAAAATACCATTTGAGGTCACAAAAATATGGAAAAATAGTCTATATTTTAATTTTAATTTCCATTTCATTTTCACCTCCCAAAAATTCAAAAATCTAGTTTGAATCCATGTGTTCCTTCGTTACACATAGGCTTGAATTAGGCTAAAAAATATCTTTTGAGTCTTTTAATTTGCAATTTTCACATTTTCAAAGTTTTGATATTCAACTTGACTTCTCTACATTGCATTTTGGCTCACATATTTCAAGAAATTGCATGATTGCAAAAATTAGACTTAAATGCATAAAAATCTTTCAATTTAGTTCCTAAGTTTCGAATAAAATGAAATTAATCAAAATCTAGGGACTGCCATGCAAAACCAAGACCACTATCCTATAATTTTTGACATTTTGGATCAATTGGTGGGGGTAGCTTGGTCTGATTTGTGCATTTAGGGCTTGAATTTGCAATTTTTCATAATTGGATCCGAGACTAAATTTGGGGTTTTTGTTCAATTCGAGATAAAATTTTTGGGAAACTTATATTTTTAGATGATATTCATGTCCAAGAATTCAATTTTGAAGTTTAAATTGGCGGATTCCTCATGATCTGTCGGATCGGATCGGATTCGATCCAGCGATTTGGTCGAAACCCAGCTCCTTCAACTGCATCTCCCGTGCTTTTTTTTGTAGACTTGCATGCCAATTTTGATTGAGAAATTGACGGACTGATTGGCTATAATTGGTGAGATTTATGGAGGGCTTTTGTTGGCCATGGTGTCTTTGCGTCGATCGTGACCGGTCCGCCGGGTCCAGGTTGGCCGGAGATGTGCCGGCGAAGTCAATTTGTGCCGTGGTCCAGCATACTCAAATGCAGAGCAAATTCATGCCAAATTGGCATGAAATTGGGCTCACCGTAGAACCAAACAGAACAACCATTTTGTTCCCGCCGATGGCCGGTGTCCGGCGACCATTTTGCACTTGATAGCACATGCAAAGCCAACTCGGTGGCCCCCTTTCCGAAGTGCCAAAAATTCAAATTCCAACTATAAGATTCCTCACGCGTTTTTTTTATCAAGGGGGCTCATTTTGTTCGAATAGAGATGAGAGAGAGAGAGAGAGAGAGAGAGAGAGAGGCGATCAAGAGCTTAGAGAATCGCCATCAAAGCTTGACCTCACTAAGACCTGTCGAAGCTTCATCGGACCTTCTCCAGCCAAATCGAAGCCTGCAGCCAATCACTCTAGCCTCCCGAAGACCTAAGAAAGCTCGTGGACTCATCAAATCAACTCGAGAACTCTAGAAAAGGTGAGACTCTCTCTTAAGCTTCATCTCGGTCTCACATGCCATCTTAATTTCCAGTGCGTCATTTTAAGTCCTATTGGTCTCGATTTACTCGAATCGTACGATCACAATCATACCAATTTGGTGCATTTTCACCAAGTAAAACCTTGTGTAGACCTCCAACCATCCGTGACTGGTCGCGAGCTGCCGAGTGCGATCCAGGCCAAATTAGGCCATCGCAATGATCGGGTAAGTTTCCTCGACCTCCTATGATGCTTCCTTATGCTTTGTTTAGGCTAGATTGTGTAGAAAATGGCTAGGATGAGCTCTTGCCGGAGACTAGCTTCAGCCGGAGTTGCAAGTGTATAATTTGTTGATCTCGCTAGGTTGAGCTGAACATATGTTGTAGAGGATGATGAGGCGAGTCGAATGGTGTTGGTTTCGTGGCATTTGGTGCACTATAGGCGTCGGAATTCGCTCGACGAGGCGCCGCGAGGGAACGCAGCGCCGATCGTCTTCTCCGATCGAAGTTGACCATGTTAATGCGGATGTGGCACCGACATGACGCAACGTGGCATGACACGTGGCCCACGTCAACAAGGCCATTATAATCGTTTGAATTTTTAATTAAAAAAATTAAAAATGATTGGACGGCTAAGGCACGCCCACGTGGTCTAATAGAGACCGTCGATTAGAAATTAGATTCAAAAAATTCTGGATAATGCTTAGAAAATTAGAAAATTTTGAAAAATAGAAAAAATCCTGAATGGAGTCGTTTTATATATGAATGGGTTTGGAGTCGAGTTTGGACCAAGCATGCAGTCCTAGTTGATTGGGTTGACCCTGTCCCGGTTTAATAAAAACTATTTAAAAATAGAAAAATTAGGAAAAGCACTAAAAAATTAGAAAACATTGTAAAAAATTCCAAAAAAAAAATAGAAACAAATCAGGAAAAATCCCAAAAAAATAATGAAAAATCACAAAAAATGGAAAATAGTCACATTCAACTGGCTTGACCTCAATTTGTGATTTTTGGATTCCCGAGCCTTTCAAAATAACCATTTTAACCTTTTGGGCATTTGACCCATGAACACTTTCCGAACCAACCCTGAAATTTAATTGGACATTCTCTAAGCCTATAGGGTTTCACTAGGGATGGCATGATTGATTTGATTGATTGGTTTGATGCGATTTATCCATTCATGTCGATTCTTTGATTTGCGCACTTTAATACTTGATTGTGACTGATAGGATAGAAAATTTCCATATGCATGACACCCATAAGTCGTTAGAGCCTACCTCACCTCTTTAAGCATATGTATGAATTCTTAGGTTAGAAAAACACTCAACTCAGTACCAAAAAGGGCGTCAATGATATTCTCGACGTAACAAAATCTCCGAACCCATTTCTCCGGTTTTCACGGAATCATTTGGCAACTTTCGATCATTCGATAGGGTTTCCAATCATACCCTCCAAGAAATAATTGGTTGCGACTCCGATGGCACGTATACTATGTATATGTCACCCGACCACACTAAGGTCGACCTCAATTTTAATTCTTTCCCGCCGTTGCGATTTGGGTAATGGGCTTTGGGAGGGGCCCACGTCCAAAATCGATCCATTACGAGTTGGACGACGACGACCCATTAACCCTCGAGAGCGTTCCACCCAACGATCGCTCGACGGAGGGTTGCGGCAGATTGGTGATTCCACTAAGGACATTTCTAAATCGGAATCTCGGTTAGGAATTTTAAGAGAATTTGGGCCGATTAAAAAGTTGAGTGTTTTCTAACTTTATATTCTGAGATGTTCTTGAAGGTGAGGTAAGTCCCCTAACGAAACATGTTAAATCTTGATGCGAGATGGGAGTTATAAGAGGTAACGCCTTTGCTAATATTTTTATGCAGATGTGGAGTATGGGTTTGATTGTTTATTTTACGCACCTTTGAAGCGTTGTTTCGATACCGAATTCCCATGCATGATCTTGCATACTCGAGCATCACGACACTTCACACACAAGCGCCTAAACCCAAGCCGTGAAACACCCTTGGGTTGCCATAGATAGGGATTGGTATGCAAAGATCTTGCGTTTAATTGCATTTGGGTTGACCATACTTAATCCCGCTCACTATCCGAGGTTAATGAACCTACCCACTTGTTGTTTGATTGTGCTTGTGGGCGGCTCATCATCAAATAGTGGGAACTTTTCTAGGTCCATACCCAAGCCATTTTTTTATTTTTAGAGTTGAACCCTTCACTTGTCTCATACGCATGTGATTGGAAGGTTGGTATACCTAAAACAAAAAAATAATAAAAGAGTATCATTGGTTGGTAAGGCCTTTTCAATTTGAGGTTGTACTTTTAATTCCTCATTTTAATTTGCACATATCATGCATTATCATGAGCATACCGTGTATCATTTTGTGAAAATCGTTTAAGTGATTGGTCCGAAAGCCATTTTCCAGGATAGAAAGATGGTTTTCCCAAGTTAATTGGAGGTCCCCAAGATGGTCATTTATGAGGAGCATCGAGGTGAAACAAAATTAGAAACGACCAAAGAGAGTTTTTTTGAGACACTTCTCAAGATCAAGAAAAGGCGTCGTGTGATCAAGACTACTCCAGAGCATTTCCCGATCAAGAAAGCTGATCATCCGAAAGAGAAACAAGCATTCCATGAATAGTGCATGAAGATAAGAAAAATAAATCGCACATTTAGGATCGCCCCATATTACTCCATCAACAAGAAGCACAAAGTTGTTGAAGATAATTTCCGTTTCTCTGGATTGGTGGAGATTTCATCGACGAGGATTCTAATAGCAACCAAATCGACTTGGGGCATCTTTGGGGTTTAGAGAAGTCGATTTACTTGTCTTTGTATTCAGATATGCTTCACATATGAGATTGATGTTTTGAGTATGTTTACACTTTTTCTCTAGATCTGGATGTATTGGGGATCATTGGAGATGTATTTGTACCGTTTGAGTTTATTGGTCATATTATGTGATGATGGATTTCTTTCCAATCACTTTAATGGTTCTAATCAATTACATGACATCTTTAAGTGAAATATAGTTTAAACTCTTCATATGATTCCTTTTGGTCAAATAAGAGCGTTTAATACTTATTTCACCAAAAAATGACGTGGAATTGAATTAGTGCATTTGCATTACATTTGCATCACATTGCATCATTAGACATCAAAATCCATGATAATTGATTCTATGATCATTATGTTGCATATTATAGACAATGGAGAACGGAGACATCAAGATCATCCCGGACCCATGTAAGGAACTCACTCAATGGTGGAATCGCCTCAATCCAATTAGCCACACATATGTGGAAGGCCGTTTGGATAGATTGATGGATTTGATCAAAGTGAGGTAACCCACTCTCATTCAAGCATTAGTAAAATCTTGGGATTCGAGTACGATGACTTTCAACTTTCGTGGGTTGGAGTTGACACGACTTTAGAAGAGTATACCTCTATCATAGGGGTTCAATTCGATAAGTATATAGTCCAGCTACCCCTTGATATGAATCCTACACGCTCTTTATCCAAATTCCTCGGTCTAAAGGTTCCTGAAATAGAAAAAGTTTACAAATCCCATTCCGGTAAGTTTACCTTATCATTCCTATTTGACAATTATTCCTCACTCTCAACCGATACCGGCCATAGATCAAGTAAAGTGTTCATTCTAGCATTCTTTGCGTTCATTCTATTAACCACTTCTAGAACGACTTTTGATCCTTCTTGTCGCGACCTAGAAATCGAGAATTCCTAGGCTAATGGATTATTAGATTAATTAAACGAATTAACTAACCTAACTCGAACTCTCCCAAGTCCATACCAAATCGCAACTTAACATGCAAAGAGTTTTGAATTGGAGTCGCCACTAATCATTTTTTGTAGGTTGATTAGAAACCTAAGTAAATTAGCGGGAGAACTAAATTACTCTACGAACCCGGAGATTCTAAGTCCGGGGGACTTGATTACGCTAGATTGCTCTAACGCCCTTTCGGTACCATTTCATTTAATGAAAAAAGGATTTTGTCGGGCAATATTAATTGATTTTAACCTATGCCACAACAAAGGTTATCATGCGGTTGCACAATCAATTAATGAACATCCGGAAATCAAAAGTAATTGCGGGAAGCATGCGCCAAGACAAATTGTTCTCGCTTTTGGATTTTTTTTCTTTGTAATGAAAAATAAACTAAATGCAATGCATGAAAATCATTCTAAATGCAATGACATAAATAAATGAAAACTATCCTAAGAATGCATATGAATTCAATTAAACTACATGACTAACTTAGATGACATACGATTACCATCTAATTAAATTAACTACATGACATATGAATCAAAGACCTAAGCATGCGAGATTCTATATGATCTAAACCTAGCATGCAAATGACATGGCGAGATTGTTTTGTTTTTTTTTTTTTTGTATTTTCGGATTAATAAATGATCCTAAATAAAACTATGCCTAAAGATAATTATCTTACATATTTTAAGGTTTAAATTAGCCTAAACCCCAACATATTAAAGATGAATTATTTTAGACATGAAAATCAACTCAAATATGCAGATTTTATCCTAGAATGCAAATCTAAATTAAATTATTCTAAAATTAAATTAAACGTGCAAATATCTAAATGATTTTTTATTTAAGAATGCAACTTTTTATCTAAAATGCAATGCAATATCTTTAGAATTTTAAATATCATGCAAGAGAATATTCATTCTAAAGATATTATGCCAATCAAATCAATCGAGAAAATAGATATCTCAACCGATTTTTGAAAATATTTCGCGAATATTTGAGTCAATCTTTAATTCGTAATCCTACGATTAACGATTGAACTCAAATCCTTGCTCGTGCGGCAAGTTGCGGATTAGGAAAAGATTCCTAATTGATCATATTTTAAAAGATCTTGATATCTTGAGTATCTTTAAAAAATTTCAAAAAAATTTGAAATTTTCAGATTTTATTCCAATCAAATCTTTTAAACTAGGCAAGTCATATATTGCACAACAAAAATCCCAAAATATTCAATTTAGACGCGCAATCCATCAATTCGGATAGTCAAACATTGCGATATTCTAAATCAAGCAACGGAATTTTAAGATATGCAATTCTTGCCCCTCTTGGGATCACAATCTATAAATCGAAGACATGCTATTTTTAAACACTCTAATCGGACATGCAAGTATACTCGGACGTGCAAAATATGGCAAACAAATATCACATATTCAAATATAGGCAATCTCCAACCAAGCAAAAGATGGACAACAATATTTGGAATATCAAATCGATAGATATACCTAAATTCGAAAATTCTCTTGTCGAAATTGCTTTGGTGCCAAATTTGCGAGATGACGCTTCGGATTTGCAACTGGACCGAGGAGTGACTCACACGCACGGCTTGGGAGGCTAACACCACAACTCGTGGACGACTATGGGAGCGAACAAAAATGCTCTTTGGACGGTTGCACCAAAAACAGAACTCGCGGCAAAATGAATAGGTCCTGGTAGCTCCTGAATTGGGCCAAGCAACGGTGAGATCGGGACAAGGACTTGCGTTTGTGTTCGCGAGCCACTAGAGGGTCACGAAAGATGGGGAAGCAGTAGTGATTCCCAAGTGGAAGACTTGATTGGAATTTTTTTTTTTTGGGTCCCCTTCTCTTTGACTTTTCAAACATATCCTTTCTTTTTCTCTCTATGCCTTTTCTTTTTCCTCTCGACATAGCTCCCCCCTCTCAAAAATGAATGAAGACCACTCTTCTCACTTTTCTCTGCTCTCTTTTGATGAAGCTCCTCACACTTGGACGAAACTCCTCCCTCACCCTTTCTCTCTCTTGCTTGGACAAAAACCCCCCGTGTCGGACCCTTAAAGGGTCTTCTTATAGACTTGAGCTGATTTGTTTCAACCCAAAAATCCTGGCGGAATATCACGCCTAATAATCCTCAACCCCCATGATTTGGCCAAGTTGTTATTCTTTTTGTTGGGATTTTGAACGTGTGAAAACCGCCCCTCCACATTCCTCGTGATTATACCAAATTGCTTCTCATAATCCGTCTAAGTTCGCCACCCCACGTGGAAAAATTTCGACCATATTAAATGATTAAAGAATCTCGCCATACTTTCAATTTGTGAGGCTAAGTTTAATCAAATTCCAAAACCACGTTGCTTATGTTCGTCCACCGTCGATCCGTGTAAAAATGCAAATGTAAATGCAATGTGATAAATGCTAAATTAGACCAATCTAAGTAACAACTAAATGATTTTAATATTTTTGTTAGAGACTAATGTTGGTCTCTAATTTTTTATGCAAAAACTAATGACTAAAAAAAAATAGTCAAAATTTAGGGTGTCAACACTTCTATAGTTCACATTGTTCAACAAGCTTGCTCCCATTGGAACTATTCTTATATGATATTAGCTTAGACCTTTCTCTATCTAAATCGTTTCCAATCCAATGAAAAAGGTACCTTTCAAGCTTCCAACGACTTCTTCATATGTGGTTCATTTCTCACATCAAAACTTTTAGGCTTTGGGTAGGTTGTTATGAGATTAATGAACATGTTCATCCACTTATATCTTTCTTGAGATGTCAATATCTCGTTCCTACCTATTCATTCAAAGAGTAGTCCAAGCTTCTCGAGAAGTTAGAACCCAAATACCTATGAAGGCTGTTGACTTGGCCAAGGATCTTAGAGGCCCGTATCACTAGTATAATTGGGACTCCCATTCCTTTGATGGGTTGGATGGGGGAGTTGCATATTACCCCCATTCGGGTGGTGAGAGAATTTGGTATGCTTCGGGAGATCCCACCGGAAAGTTGTCCTGGGATTTTCTCATTTGACTAACCACGGGGCGATCTCAATGAGAAGACTAGAGCACTTTATCAAGACAAGATCAAGCTAATTATTCACGCATTAGGAAACTCTCCCTTACAAGAGGTTGAGTGGCCAATCATTTGGAGAAAGAGATGGATGCCCATCACGCTTCCAAAGAATGCATAAAGAAGTTCAAGAAGTTCCGACAATCCTTGGTGGAGCCATACGTTCCTGAGTGTGTATCGCCCCGCATAACTAAAGTGGAGTCTTACGTTCCAGAGTATATTGTGCCATATGTACTAGGGGTGGAGCCTTACATTCTTGAGGACCCGGAGCCGTTATCATTTGAGATGGAGGAAGACCCCTACATGTGGGAATCGGATGGATCGGAAGAGCCCGTAAAGTCCAAGCATCCTCGACATGCATAGATTGATTCCTCATTAGTCATGATTTGATATTGTTGCATTTATAACATTTTGAATATCTTAGAACTATCCGGGTCGTAAGAAATTCATTTCATTATCATTTACGCATTTTTTATATATTCATCATGAGATAGCAAAAATCAATTATCACAAATTGATCTCTTTTTAACAGCATGATTATTTACGATAAATGGAGAAAAAGATCATTCTAGTGGAGCTAAGGCTCCCTAGTGAGCCCCTTTTCCTCATTATTCTTGAATAAACATGGCATTGAAGGAACTTTAAAGTTCTAAGTCCTTAATGCCAATTCTTCGCCATCGCAGCCTCAGGTGGTCCTAAGTCGTCGGTGGTGACTTGATCGAAGCGGCCGATGTGGTCTTCAAAACCCACACGATAACTCGTCCGATTATCCAGGGATTGGCAACCAATTTCATTGATCAATCTCGGCTTGCAAACGAAAAAACGTGCGGGAAGGCCACTTGGGAAAGAAAGAGGTCGCTTCGGGTCTATGGGTCGGATTTGGTTTGACTCGACAGACCGGACGAGTTAAAATGACCAAATTGACCCCATAAACTTCAAAATGTTTCAAATTAAATTTCAAAATTGCACTCAAGGGCACGAATATCATCTAAAAATGTGATTTTCTCCAAAATTTTGTGGTGAATTGATCAAATACCCCAAATTGCTCATTGGATCCAATTATAAAACACATGCAATCGAGGGCTTAAATGATCACTTCAATTCGAAATACCCATGCCAATCGATTCATAAGGATGAAAAACATAAGGTAGAGGTCTTATCTAGTCATGATAGTCCCTAAATTTTAATTAATTTGACTTTGAAAAGATTCTAGGGACTAAATTGAAAAGTTTTTATACAATTAAGTCCAAATTGTGCAATTGTGCAATTTCTTGTAATTCAAGCACTCGGTTGCAATGCAGGGTAATCAAGTTGAATGTCAAGACTCCAAAAATTGTAAATATTGCAAATAAAATGACTCAAAAGGTAATTTTTGGCTTGATTTAGGATTATGTTCAATGAAAAAACATAGGGTCTTGAATCAAATTTTTGAAATCTTTAGAGGTCATATTGAAAAGGGAATTAAAAGAAAAATATAGACTATTTTTTCATTTTTTTTTGACCTCAAAAGCTATTTGTTTCTGAATTTTCAAGTATTTTTCTCTTTTAGAAAAATATTAAAAAATGAAAATATGAAAAATTATTTTTCATTCAAAAATGATTCCCTAGGCTTGGCCAAGGTGCCCCAAATTGATTTTGCAATTTTTGGACTTTTATCAATGTTTTATGAATTTTTGAAAAATTTACTGAAAACTACTAATTAAAAATCAAGTGTCGATAGGTTGACTTTATAGTGACAAGGCTTAATTATTTCACTTAAATAAAAAAAATTGGGAAAAGAAATTGTTCTTGAAAATAGTAATTTTGTGTAGTTACCAAATACATTCTTGTTCCGAGAATAAAAATTTTGTGCAAATACCAAATGCGTTCTAATTCTCTAAAATTCGTTAGGGAACGGAATAACAAAAATCAATTATGAATAGAATTGATCTTTTGGATGAGAATCCTTTCCAAACACATCCTAAGAGGAAAAGACATTGATCTTAGAACAAACTAAACAATTCAGTGCACCAACCATGATGTGATATTTCTTAGGAGATGTGATTAGGAAATCTAATCTCAATGCAAAGATTTAGGGCGCTAATAACACTTTCGGAGTAAAAATCCATTTGGTAACTTAACTTCTAGAACAAAAATCCGTTTTGTAACAAAGAAATCGAGTTTATTTAAAAAACAAAGATAAAATAATGGAGTGCTTGAACATTAAATATTCAGCGAGTTCTTAGAATGTTCAATGATTGGGACGCTAATTCACTTTTACGCTTTAATGATACACATATTTAACAATATGCTAGCCCTCGCCGCCACCATGAAGGCGGCGCCGCCACCTCTAAAGAGCATTTCTTTTTGCACAAGGTCCTTTGTTCCCCTCTTTTTGGCCACAAGAATACATCTTAAATTCCTTCTTTCAAACAAAGTGCATTTTGGTGGGTGAAATACATCAAAAACCAAAAAATCCTTTAAAGGTTGACAATTTCCAAAATACCGCAATGCTAATTAATTAGGACAAAAATTGTGCGCAAGGCCCCCTGTCAGCAACATTGTTGATCGTGTGCTAGTGTTGCTGACCGTCATCGTGCACTTGCACACCCACGACCAGTGGTTTGCTGATCGTGGGGTTAATTGCCACGATCAGCAATTGCTCTTTTTTTTTTTTTTTTAAACAAAAAGAAGACAGTAACATTTGCACTCGGGATGTTCGCAGAGTGGGTGTGCCATTATTGTGTGAAAGAGAGACAAAAGTATTGAGTTGACCCACGGTGGGTAGCTGCGTTGTAGCGATCACTCCTTCGCGGTCGAAGTTAAACGATTTTAGCGTCTTGTGGGGGCCTGTGGTGGGGTCTGTCTAGTCCCCCGAGGTATGGTGGGGCCCGTGGTTACAAAAAAAAGTATTGAGTTGCTTTTGTTCTTGGAGTGATCATGAATATTGAGAGTTCGAAGAACCGATTCCACAAGATTTCTAGCAAGTGATTCTCGCGAGCTCGTTCTTCCATTCAACGTTACGATTGGTGGTATGTCCGAACTAGAGGGCCGACGTTTTGTGGAGCTCAAACCAAAGAACATCCTAAACCGACTTGCTTCAAACACGCTACGAGAGGTAATATGTTAAATTCCTTCGTTTAATTTGATTTTTGATTGAAACTCACAAACAATACCTCTGGAGATATATGTATGGATTTTATTTTTTCTGCGTTTATAATTATTATTTTGCCTATGCATGTCAAGTATATCCCAATAGCCATTTCCCACCCCATACAACCAAATCCAATCATTCTTACTAAAGAGACGTAATTGTTGTTAATGATTCAACTAAAATTTAAAGTAGTGGGTCCAAATTTATCCACTTTCCTTCTTTTGTCAACATTTTCGATTTCAACGTAGTATATCATATATTTTCTTCTCTCTTCTTCTAACAATTTGTAAGTGGGTTTTAGCATGCATATTTAAGGCATTGTGTTTTTATTTTAAATTTTAGATTTTACCTTTGTACCTATTAGTTTGTCACCGAGAGAAATTCCTAGAATAAACCATGCATATTTGGACGTTGTCAAATAATTTGTACATTTATTGTCAACCGGAATTGAATGAAATTTGAACATAAACAACATTTTAAACAATTCAACATGTATAAACTAATCAAATAGGAAACCCCTTTTGAGGAAACTCCTTTTACACAATTAAGCATGAAAAGAATTGGATCCAAAACTGGAAGCTCTATTTTAGAAAATTCATTCAATTTAGAAAGCACTCAAACTTGGAAAACTATTCAAATTGGGAGAGTTTCTTTTTGAGGTTCAAACTCAAGTCATATTTTCAATGGATACAATGTACAATGAATAAATGTTGATTGAGTACATATTGAGAGAATAATCCGGTTGGTTGATTATGCCAAGCATGTATAGGATGCATGAGATTTTTTTTTCCTTTTGGGGGATTCGGAATGATAAAAGAATTTTTGCATTAAGCATAGTATAAGACTTTGAACTTCCTCCTGTATCGTAGCATAAATCTAAGCCATAACATTACAAAGAGTGGGTAACCATGCACAAGCTCGTGTGTCCTTCGAATAGAGAAAAATAGTGACCCTAGAAACCATTCATAAGCCATGGTAGGTACATCGTGGTAGGCCATAGGCCGGGACTACATCGTCTATTGCCCGATTGCCTAATCCGACCATGTCTTGTCCTTTTGCCCACGTGGGACGTCTATTTGGACAATTTTTGATCTTGTTCTCTTTATGATTATTCAATTGTGTGAACAAAGTTTTGATGCACTACATGTGGTCGAAGGTGAAAAAGTTCCATCTAGACATCGGATCAAAGCGGGACTTTTGCCAATCTACCATTGATTCATGGATTCACTTTGCTATTGATCATCAAGTCGAGGACCTTCTCCTCATCGTGAATATTTATTGGGAGCTTTACACATTGTGTCCATCACTTAATCGTTGCTCTTCGTTGACTAAGCTATGTTTGAGAGGCTGTGGTTTCTCATCCGGTGATTGCATTAGTTGGAGTTCTTCACTCAAGTCCTTCACCATCCAAAATGCGAGCGATGATGTGCTTCGGAAGATTTTGATGGGCAGCCCTGTTCTTGAATACTTGAATTTGATAAGTTGCGGGGTTGTAAGAAGAATTCATTCGAGAAGCTTGAGAGAGTTGGTAATCGATGCTCTTATCATGGAATCCCCTATGGAGATCTCGACTCCTTGTTTGTTGTCATTGCGAGTGAGAGGCGATCATTTTCATGGGATGTTAAGAATTATTGAAGCACCGTTCTTAGTCATTGCAGAATTAGATTTTGACGGTCCAGTTAGATCGGATTACTTCCTGCTAAAGCAAATGCTTTGCAAGCTGCATAGCGTTACTCGGATTCTTTTGGGCGCATGGTGCGCCTTCGGGTGAGCCTAATCATCTTTCTTCCCAATGGATATCATCTATGAGTGATCATTATTCTACCAAATTTTATGAATATTTTGGAATTACATTGATGGAATTATTCTACCTTTACAATTTATTTTTTTTTCAATTAAACTAACTTTCGACTTGATTTTGACGTGATTAGGTTATGTGGCCTCTCGAAAGGTAGAAGATGTACAGGTTTTGCTGCCAAATTGCAAGTCTTTAACGCTACACATTCCCTTTAGGCAATTCGGTTTTCCCTGCTATAGCAAATATGTTAGCAACTACACCAAATTTGGAGAAGCTTGTCATAATTTTTTAGCCATCTAATGGGGGCAATCTCTGGGTATACTCCTTGAACTCTAATCCATAGGCTTAGATATTACTCTCTGCGTATAAAAACTTCAAAGAATTAATTAGAATGTATCATCCAAAGACTCTCACTTCCCTTGTCTTCTTGAGTCCATGAACTAATGTCACCAATATAATGATATGTTTGTTTCATGACTATTGCAACCTATGTTTCAAATGCTCCCTCTATATAATGCTCCGAATGTTTCACGTAATCTCACCGATTCTTCTTTTTTTTTTCTTTTTCTTTTTCTTTTTCCGCTTTTGTGAAGGCCATTGGGTGACAATGACAATTCATGTGCAGGCATTGATGAACTCGAGTGCCCATATTTTCGTTTCCCTTATTTATGATTTCCTCTAATCTCATTGTTGTAGGCTAGACATATAATTTTACAAGGGATAATTCTTCTTTTAGATGATTAAAACATTAAGGCATCGAAACTAAATCTTGTTTTTGTTGGAACGTTCACCGTCTTTTATTCTTTGTGCAATGTAAATACGACTATAACTTTAGCAATGTTGATCATGAAAGCTATTGGGCCATAAAGAAGAAGTACAAGAGTTGGGCTCGGCATCTCAAGAATATTGAGATAATTGGATTTTGTGCTTGTTTAAGAATCAAGTATGAGGAAGTGCTCATGCTAGTAAAGTTTTTGCTCGAACATGCATCTATGCTGGAAAATATGGTCATCAAAGTTAAGTCCGAGCGTGAGGTAGTTGATTCGGACATATTGCTTGAAGTGGCACAACGACTTCAAAGTTATTACGAGAGCTTCCAAGCATGCAGCAGTTATACTCAACTACATGGAAAAAGGGCTCGGAAAGCGAGTGGAATATAATAACATATTTGCACATTGGCAATAAAAATACCGATTGGAATAGGAACATTGTACTCCACAACATCAACTAGCTCATCATGTTCCTGCTTGCTAGTAAAGTTTCATTTATGTTTTTCTGGGTTTTAAAGCAAGTTCTAGGATTGTTTTTTGTCTTCGGAATTATTTTCGATCTCACTCGGTTTATGGACCTTTTTCTGAAGAGGTTATTTGCCACCTTTTTACTTATTGAGATCATATCTTGTCATGTAAATATTCGGGTGGCTTTAATTGATCTTTTTGTTTGTTTTTTTACATCCTAAAAAATTAGAAGAAAGCCAAAAAAAAACTTTGCTCTCTAATGGCATAGAACGTAAAATTATAGCACGGGGATCAAATTTGTTATGATCAATTGAGTCTATTTTAAAACAAACAAATATATTGGAGTGCTTGAAACATTATAAACTCGGCAAGTTCTTAAAAATTTCAATGATTGGAGACGTTAATTCACTTTTAAGCTTTGATAATACATATATTTAACAATATGCTGGCCCTCCCCCGCCAACATGGATGCGGCGCCGCCACCGTGGAGGTAGTGCCGCCACCTTTAAAGATCTTTTCTTTTTAATCGGGGCCCTTTTTCCCCCTTTTTGGCCACAAGAATACATCTTAAATTCCTTCTTTCAAACAAAGTACATCATGGTGGGTGAATTACATCTAAAACCAGCAAATCCTTTAAATTTGTTAGAACATATAGTCTTGTAGTGTAGTCTTGTAGGCATTTCTTCTTTTTCTCTCTTTTGTCCTACATAAGAAGAGCACTAAGCTCCTAATCTCTTGAACATTGTTACACACACTATTATTAGAGAACAAATACCATTCTCTCTTAATCTTTCTTTCTTATCATGATATCGAGCCAAGATCATTGTCTTGAAAAGTATGCTCTACGGTTGTCATAAAGTGGATCTTTTGCATTAGAAATTAAGACAATGAGCTCGTTATTTTTTAAAATATGCTATGTCGGTTGCCATAAATTGGATCTTCCACATTAGAAATTAAGACAATGAGTTTAGAGCTATTGAGCCATCATTCTTACTTGCCCTAGTCAAGCTTCCATTTATTCGTATATTTTGTTCCTCTTTCTCTAGAGGCTTTGTTAGCGCCTCTTATCCGTGCTTCCTACTTCCCGATCCTTTCGATCGACTTTCGGACCTCAACCGAAACCTTTCTTCTCTTTTTTTATTGTTATGAGCGATTCGACAAGCATCGATGTCAAGCTCAATTGTTCCAACTATTCCATTTGGAAACCATTGGTAATGGCTACACTTGTTTATCACGATTTATTTGAACATGTGGAGGGTCTTTGTGTTTGTCCTGATGCTCTCAAGGACACCGACTCATCAACTAAGGCGGTTACAAAGCGTGCCGCTGAAATTCGAGCATGGACGATTCTTGATCGAAAGGCATGGGCTATTCTTTTTTGCTCTATTGATCCTACTCTTCGCCCCCAATTTTCTCATATTGTTGGAGCAAAGCGTTTATGGGATCGGCTCGCCGAGATGTTCACTCATACTAGGGACATTCATGTATATCGGTTAGAGCAAGAGATCTATTGTACTACACAAGGGTCTCGCTCCATTTGGACTTTTATAATTACATGCATTCCCTCCGAAGTCAATTGGATATTCTTGCTCCTGTTCTTTGCCCAACATGCCCGAACTATACTTAGTGTCCATCTATTCGCCTTTATACTCAATATAGGCACCATCTACATACTTTCCTTATGAAGCTTAGCTCTCTTTATGAAGGTGTTCGCAGCCCGGCTTCTTCATCGCTTTCCTAGACCGTCCCTCCTTGATGCTATCAAGGAACTACGATCTGAAGAAACTCAAGTGCGGTCTGCTTTCCTCTTCTCGCAGTTTCGATTCCATTGTTGTTTTGGCTGCTCCACCACGTGCTACGCCTCATCGTGGCTCTCGCCGCCCTTCATGTACTTATTGTCATCGTCTTGGTCATGATGAATCACACTTTGTTGGCAAAAGAAGAAAGATGTTTCACGCCTTTCTACGCCATTACGTCCTATTCAAGACTCTGCTACATCTCCATCTGTCTCGACCGGTTACTCTGGTTTCTTCTTCTACGGATGATCGTATTGCTATACTTAAGGCTCAACTTGCTCGATTGAGTCCCTTTCTACTTAAGTCTTTTCCTGGTTTTCGCAATCCAACAACTTCTTCATCTGCTGGAAGCACTCGCTGCACTACTCCTTCTTTAGATGACACTACGCTACTTGGATACTCGACTTAGGAGTTGCTAGATATATGTCCGCTTTCATTTGCTTGTCTCACTCATCTCTCGAGCTCAAGCATCCAGCGCATTTTTTTTTTCAAGGCTCTCCTCTTCCGGCTACCCAGTAAGGTACTCTCACCATCTCTCGAGATTTCGGTGTTCCGATGTGTTACATGTTCCTTCCCTAGCTCTTAATTTATTATCCGTTGGACAACTTACCGATCTTGGATGTACCGAAAGCTTTATAGATAGCTCTTGCTTTGTGCAGAACCTTTCGAGTGGCCGGATGATTGGTAGGGGTAGTAGATGGGACGAACTCTATATTTTGCAACATCTTCATCTTTCATTCTCTTCAATTCATGTTCCTATTTTAGCTACCCTCGATCTTGCACAATGGCATCAACTTCTCGAGCATATTCCTTCTTCTCGTCTCACCATCCTTCATCAACAAGGTGTTTTGAGTCCCGTTTCTTCTTGTAGTCTTCCTCCGTGTTCTATCTGTCCTTTGGCCAAGCAATCTGCTAAGCCTTTTCCTATCGGTAAGTCTAGATCTAGTACTATTTTCGATCTTGTTCACTACGATGAATGGAGCCCTGCCCCTCTCTCTTCCAAGAGTGGTTTCAAATATTATGTCTCTTTTATTGATGATTATTCTCGTTATACATGGGTTTATCTTATACGTCAAGCATAGTGATTTCATTTCCATTTATCGGTCTTTTTCTTGCCATGGTTTCTACCCAGTTTAATACAAAAATCAAAGTTTTTCGTTCGGACTCGGGAGGAGAATATCTCTCGAGTGTTTTTTTGTTCCCTTTTAGCTAGTGATGGTACACTTCCTAAGGCTATCTTGTCCTGGGGTTCCAGCTCAAAATGAGGTTGCTTGAACGCAAGCACCGTCATATTTTGGAGACCACTTGTGCTCTCTTACTTGGCACATCTGTTCCTATTGAGTTCTAGGCTAAAGCCCTTCTCATAGTTGTTCATGTAAATAACCACCTACCCTCGTCCATTCTCCACCAAGACACCTCTTTTCGGGGCCTTCATTCTCAACCTCCTAGTTATACTCATCTTCGAGTTTTTGGGTGCACTTGTTTTATCATTCTTCCACCCACGTAACGTACCAAGCTCACCGCTCCCTCTATCCCATGTGCATTCTTGGGTTACATCACCGAGCATAAGAGTTATCGTTGTTATGACCCAAATGTGCGACGTATACGTATCTCTCGCAATGTTACCTTCCATGAACATGTCCCTTTCTTCCTTACAAACGTGGCACCTCCTTTGTCGTCTCCTATTCCATTTATGGATTTCCCTGCTGATCCTTTCCCCGACCCTTCTTGTTCCATTTCCACTTCGGATCTAGATATATCGCCACCTTTTCCATCTTCGCCTATCCCTTCTAGTGCACCTCCTACTCCTCCTACCCTCAACGATTTCGTACCTTTAGAGCCATGTCACAATCCTCCTCGGGATGGACGTCTACCCGCCCGATATGTTGCTACTTCTTACTCCACCGAGTTTGGTTCCTTTTTAGCTTGCTCATGCTATACAGGAACCCACTAGTTATGGTGAGGTAGTTCCGCATGTTGAGTGGCGTCGGCTATGTCCGAGGAACTCTCGCTTTGGAGAGTATTGGTACTTGGGAACTTGTGCCTCTTCCTCCATATCGATCCTTGGTATCCCGCCGGTGGATATACAAGGTTAAGGCCTTCTAATGGCAATATTGAGTGCTATAAAGCGCATCCGGTTGCCCGAGATTTCTCACGGGATTATGGTATTGATTATGAGGAGACCTTTGCTCCCGTGGCAAAAATGACATATGTCCGTGCTTTGCTAGTTGTTGCTTCAACTCACAATTGGCCCCTCTTTCACTTGATGTGAAGAATGCTTTTTTTCATGGCGATCTTCGGGAGGATATCTTTATGTAACCTCCACTTGGTCTCGCTCATACCTCTGGACAAGTTTGCCGCCTTCGACGGGCTCTTTATGGTCTCAAACGGGCCCTCATGCTTGGTTTGAGAAGTTCGGTGATGCTATTCGATTTCGCTAGTTTTGCTCAAAGTAAGGCCAATCATGCTATGTGTCACTCCCCGATCCCCGGCCCACGACATCCCTACCAAACTCACCACGGGTCATGAAGGATAGCGTCACAGCACACTATCGACCTATACACTTACGTTGCATGTGGAAACGTGAACTCTCCAATCAACAATCAACAGGGGACAGTAAAGTAGGAAATTACTACTCAATCATCAAACAAAAGACAATTCCATTTCATTAACTAAAAGTAGATGAGTTTTAACCCTACTAAGCTACGGAAGACATTTAAATAACCCTACACTTCGGGCGGCTTATTAGGACCTCAAAAAGGTACATAGTCGGGTAAGGTTAAGTCCTCATCTACTCCCAAAATCTACTCTAATAACCATGCCCTAACATTCACGGGCTCCATCACTTGGGACCTGAAATGGTTAAAAGACGGGATGAGAAATAAATCTTAGTGAGTCAACGTCTAAGCCCGGCTAGGGCATCGATTCTCTCGGATGTCCTAACAAACAATCACGAAGCATAAAATATATACTTCACCCACATGCAACCTTACCGATCTTCAACCTATATAATGCGATGCGAGATGACTCAACAGTCAAGCCAATCAATTTAATCCATTATCAAAACATCACATCACTTGCAAGCACGGGATACCACACGAAGTCCATTTATTAATCTATGACCCATTACGGGCGTGGTCGACGTACACGACTAGTGTGGCCTCAACACTATGAATGGTAGTGTCTATTGGCGGGACCAGGCATCGTCCCTTACTTTCGACAACGGCGACCGAAAGCCATGTATCTAGTGCAACTGTCAAGGCATAGCGACATGGCATTCCAAAAGGAGTGTCGGTCCATCACAAGCTGCGATCAGCATCCGACAATTCGTGTGATTCGTACGACGGCACGGGCACGAATTGACGTGTTTCGACAAGTCGTGTGGTTTCGCAAGACGGCACGATTTATACCCATCATATGATCACTCAAGCACTCTCAACAACCAACCAGTTCATTTCTTTGAATTAGGTCGAGTGCTCATACACGCATATTCAAATACTTGACCCAAAGCCATTTTCGTGTTAAAACATGCAATTTGATCTCATACGTGGTCATATGAATGCACAATTCAATCGAATGATAACTCAAATAATTCGAGGCAATTAGCCTCCAATCAAACATTCACGACAATCAACAGCCAAATTCGGCATTTAATTCCAACAATTCAAGAGACAATTAATCAATCTAGGCCAATCCATTTCTACCACAATTTCAAATTCAATCAACAATCAATCGGGCGCTCGTATCTAACCTATCACTCGCTTGCGATCAACCAATCACCATCAATTAATTCTAATCACCAATTAACTACGGACAACCTAGCTAATCAATCTAACTTAACCAATTACGGCCATTTACCCTAAACCAAGTTTCTATCTAAACCGATTGTAATTAAACTACCTAAATACCCTAATTAGCTAATTAATCTAAATCCGAACGCAATTACGTTCTAGCCGAGAGTTAGTGGCTAACTCACCAATAAACTAGCTATGGCGGTCTCGACACGGGTAGCGACAACGGAACGGCTCGGCGCCTCGGCGACTCGCGGTCAACCCCGATCTTCGAGCACCCAACTCGGTTCGGGACGGCCCATGGGACATGGCGACACCTCGGGATAGTGGCATGGGACTCGAGGTGGCAGTGGTGGTTATCGGTGGCCGAAACATGGCGGCCGGCGATGCACGGTCGATCTCAAAACATGGCAATGGGTTGGGGGCTATTTTGAGAGGTTTCGGGCGATTCAAGGCCGAGGAAATATTGGCTTGGGTTGGGGGTCTCCGGGATTGTTGCGAGTGGCGCGCCGGTGGAGGGACGAACGACGCATGGGCTAAACGAAACGGGCGAGAGTTCAAAAATAGGGGAGGCCGGACCGGGCTGAAATCGAGCTCCACCGGTACCGGTGGGTTTCCAGCGGCTTTGGGGGACTACGAGGGGTGGTGGACGACGGCCGGGGTGGTCGGCGGGCGGCAGATCTAGGCCGAACATTGCGAAGCCGCGGAGGTCGCAACGCCAAAAGTAGGGCAAGCGGGCGTCGGGTTTGACCCGAGGCTGTCCGACGGCTCCAAGGCGATGCATGACGGTGGGATGGAGTCTCGGTGGTCGAGGGGAAGATGACGCGGTGGCTAGTGGCGATCCGGAGCGACGATAAGGGCGGTCGAAGCTTGGGCGAGTCTACGGACGCTAAAAACAGAGCAAGAGAGGCTGCCGGGGTTCCTCGGGGATGCTCGACGACTTCCAAGGTGGCGCACAATGGTCGTGGCGGTGGGCTGAAGGTCGGAGGGTGGTGAGATGGTGGCTAGAAGTGGCCGCAAGGGCGGATGTAGCTCAAAATGTCCACCGAGGTCGAAACAGGCAGGCGGCGAGGAAGCTTCAGGTGGCCGGAGGGGACCGACGGCGTACGAGCGTGCAAGGCGGTGCGGCGGTGGTGGTGTAGCTTAGAGCGGTGTCGCGTAACAAAGGAGGATGATGGAGGAGGAGATGTGCGGGTGTGAGCAACGGAGCGGGAGAGAGAGTTTGTGGAGAGGAGGGGGGAGGGGAGGAGAGGAGGAGAGGAGTTGATTGATTGTTGAGGTGATTGGTTGGATGGGTGTGATGATGGGGCCATGGATTGTGAGGGAGAGAGCAAGTCACGAGAGAGAGAGGAAGGGAGGAGAGAGAGAAGAGTAGGTGGTGAGTTGACTTGACTTGGCTTAAAGGTGATTGGTAGGTGGGTGGGTGTGATAAGTGGGGCCCACATGGATTTGAAATTCTTGTCCTCTAGTATATTATTGGAGAGCAAAAAGGTGATTCAATAATTCGAGATCGAGCGGATTTTTGCCTCAAGCGATCGGGAATAAAATTTGGATTTTCATGGGTTAGGCTCTGTCTGTACTAGGCTCGGATGCGAGGATTAAAAATCCTAAATAGCAACGATCGGGATTTTCGAGACCTAATCTAAACCGATCGACATTTCGGGAATTGTCCAAATTTCGTCCCTTAATTCCTTACGATCCGAAATTTTATACCAACCGAAATCCAATAATAATCCTTTTATTGAATTCCCGGCATCCTACGAATTTCACGTACACTATGTTCATTATCTTTCCACCGTTCTTCTTCTCTACGTAGATTATATGTTCAACACTTGTGATGATCATGACCATATTGAGCATACCAAAAGGCACCTTTAGCAACATTTTTCCATGAAAGATCTTGGACTACTACGGTACTTTCTTAGGCTTGAAATTGCTCATGATTCGCGTGGTATCCTTCTTTCTCAACAAAAGTATCTTTGTTAATATTCTTTCCAAAACTCTCTCTCGGATTCATGCATTGCTACTACTCCTATTGAACTAAATCGAAGCTCTATCCGGATGATGGGGAACCTCTTTCTAATGTGACTCGCTATCGGACTTTGGTTTGGCAACCTTTTATAACTTACCATCTCCCGACCCTACATCACCTATGTTGTTCATGTTGTCAATCGGTTTGTCATTTGCTCCTTACATAGTTCATTATGCGGTTGTTACGAGGATCCTACGCTATCTTCGGGGTACTTTATCGCGTTCCTTATTTCGCCATCTTCTTTTGCTCTCAAGTTGCCAGCATATTCGATGTTGATTGGGCTTTCAATGTGGTGATCGCAGATCCGGTATTGGCTATTGCATTTTTCTTGGTGATTCTCTCATTTCTTGGCTTGCTAAGAAACAACATATTATCTCACGCTCCTCTACTGAGTTTGAATATCGTGCTATGGCCGACACTTTTGTTGACATTGTTTGGCTTCGCCGCTTGCTTGCTAACATGGGTGTTTCACTTCCCGATCCCACTCCTCTATCTTGTGACAACAAGAGTGCCATTCATATTGGTGCCAATCCGGTCTTTCATGAGCATACGAGACATATGAAGATCGATCGACATCTAACTCGTCATCATCTCCAAGCTGGTACCATTTCTTTTCCAATTATTAGAACCGAGAATCAGCTTGCAGATTGTTTTATGAAGGCTCTCATATCACAGCGCTTTTAATTTCTTCTTTCCAAACTCTCGTTGTTTGATCCATCTTGAGTTTGAGAGGGGGTGTTAGAACATTTAGTCTTGTAGTGTAGTCTTGTAAGCATTTCTTCTTTCTCTTTTATCCCACATAGGAAGAGCACTAAGCTCCTAACCTCTTCTAAGCCCATATAAAAGCTCCTCTTGTACATTGTTACACACACTATTAATAAAGAACAAATATCATTCTCTCTTAATCTT
The DNA here is from genome assembly GCA_021437795.1 of Rhodamnia rubescens. NCBI lineage: Eukaryota > Viridiplantae > Streptophyta > Magnoliopsida > Myrtales > Myrtaceae > Rhodamnia > Rhodamnia rubescens. Next base: position 307,485 of record JAILYA010000113.1, read on the forward strand.
TCTTTATTTTCAAAATTCACCTGTAGTGCTTGTATTCTTCAAGAAACTGGCTCTGGATTAATTTTTCCTCACTTTCCAGATGTGCCTACATATAGACATTATTTCAATCGATAACTCTTCCTGTTTTCCAGTTATCTTCTCAATATCTACAGCAATCTTCATAAGCCTATCCATAATTTTCTTAAATAGTCTGTGTATTTAATCATACACATCTCTTGACTTTAAGAAAATACTGCATTGTACGGGTTGAGAGAGATTGAACTGGAAGCTATTGGGATGATTAGGTAAAAGGAGTAGATGGCTCATTCTACTATCTTCCTCCTACGATAGTAAAGTTAGTCGCAATAGAACGTACAAAAACCATATATATCTAAAAATCCAAGTCATAGTTTAGTTTGCAAGCCTATTAAAACCTAAGCCTCCCTCTTTCTTATGAATACAAACTACGTCCCAGCTCATTCTAACCCCTCATGTATGAGGGGCTGACCCTTTCCAAAGTAAGGAAATAACTTCAGCTCAACTTCCTTTGATCACGTCCGTCAGCAAGACCAAAATATTATAGCAGTAGCAGGATATGCTAAGCCATATTGAGGTAAATTAATTGAAGCCTTCCTGCAAATGGTAGCTTTTTAGAATGCCAGCTAGCGGTTCTGTGCAAAATCTTGTCTAACAGAGGTTTACGATCACTTGCAGTTAGCTTGCCCAAAACGAGAGGGACCCCAAGATATTTCGCAGGCAAAGAACCTTACTTAAATCCAGAAATTGGCAAAGACATATCCTATTGAATCAGCAGCTATACAGTTTCGAGTTTTACCATGCCTATACCACGGCATTTGGATCAGTCCATAAGTGAAGTAGTCTCTCAGCTTCAGAATGTTTTTTTCCTGGTTCAACTTCAGAATTGTAGGTTTTGGACGATTGAGCTTTGTTCATTATGAATGAATTGCTGCAATGGTCACCCATTTATATTCTTATATGGCATTGGGTATGCAGGTTGCTCTGGCTATGCTAAACAAGTTAAGACAGTTGCTTCAAGCTTGACGATTTAATAAACCGGTTGTGTTGGTTATTGATGATGTAATAGCCGAGATGGGGAGGCAATGCTAGGATAAGGGAAGTTTATTATTCTGCTCTACCTTTTGCGCATACTTCTCTCATGGGATATCTGATAACCAAAAGATTTTATGGAGCATGTGGATTTAAATGTCCGAAGAGTTGGTAGCCGTTGTTTTAGACACTAAAAAAGGGTTTGGGCTTTTGTTTAAATTGGCCAATTTGTTGAGAGATTAAAGGGATTACGGATAGGTTTAGGTTTAGCTCGTTTAGGGCATATATAGTTGCTCGTTTTTGGGATCATTATAACGAGTTGTGCGGCTGTAAACTTAAATCATAGTGAAATCCCTTTGATTTAAGACTCTTCCGTTATAGGAAGAAATCACTTGCTCTTTAACTTTTGAAGTTCTAATAGAATTCAAACGCAACTCAAGAATTTATACTTGTCCACCGTTCCAGTTGAAGCATCTTTCTCAACTGGACCAGCAGTGTATTGTGTGATTTCGTCGTGCCGGCCAGTTTTGGGTCGGAGCAGCTTTGAGTCTTCTATACTTCGAAAGAGCTTTCTCTCGATTCGATACAGTGATACGATGCCCAAAATTAGCCGGGCGATATGAGCTTACTGCTCCGTTGGCCACAGCAACAAGTTTGATGCTTGTGTCGCCTTTTTTCCAAACCACGACCCTAAAAAAATAGGTTCGCCTTGTAGAGTCTTAATTTCACATTTAATGTTTCTTTGATAGGATTTTGAAGCTTTACTCGTGTTGTGTATCTTTCAATTGGCTTTTTGGTAGACAGTGAGTTGTGCTTGTCTCTTTTGTGATTTGTATATTCTGTCTTGAATATGTTAAGTTATGAAAGAGGCATCACACGGTTTGATAATTATGTAAAAAGAAAAGGTAGTGTTTAGAGCATACCTGTCATATAAAGCTAGATCGGACATATTGAAATGGCATGGTAAAGCATATATCGAAATAGTTTGAGAGTTGATTATTTGTAAAGATGTTTTGACTAATGCCATATAAATTGCGTTCGTTTAGAAGAGATTTATATAACTCATTGAGTGGTGGTTTTCTAGTGCCAATTATCTCAGTCCTTTCTCACAATCTATAGCTATCACATTTACCTATCTAATTATTGTTCATTTCTAAGATTGATTCATGGGTTAACTTTGCGATCAATCATCAAGTGGAAGACCTTCTTCTCGATATACATTTGCATTTTCGTACACCGTGGGACAGTTCCTCATGTACGGAGGATTACACACTGTATCCATTGCTTTATAATTGCTCGTCATTAACTAAGTTATGTCTGAGAGGCTGTCGTTTCTCATCCAGCGAAAGTATTAGTTGGAGTTCGCTTAAGTCCTTATCTATTGAAAATTAGTTGGTATTCGAGGACGAGTAGGGCTTGCTTGTCTGACTTCAAATTCTCTTGAGACGGTTCTTTCGACGTTGACTTTCTGTGCTTGAGATAATTAGAAAATTAATGAAAAAAAAAATGGATGGGTCAAATTCAAGAATTGAATACGAGGATTGATAAGTTTTACGCACATGAGTCATGACGAGTGCGTCACCCGGAGAGGTCTCCTTGGTACGATGTAATTTTATTTTGTAAGTTTCTTTTCTATTGGTTTGAGAATTAGGATTACAGAGGTCGAGTCAACGAATGTGGCACGGGGAAACGTCATTATCTGCCAATTTTGAATACTCCTTTGCAGTTCTTTCGTTGTTTTGCGTAGAATAGAGGCTTTTGCAAGGAGAATTAATCATTCCATGCCGTTCATAAGAACCGATGCAACCAAACTGGTGATTTGATTTACCGATAATTTGTTAACACCTTACATGCATTTAGGGAAAATTACCAAAAAAGTCTTAAACATATTGCAATTGTGTCAATTCAATCTATTTTTTTTTTTACCAATTCAGTCCTAAACTTTTTGCAATTGTGTTAATTCGGTTCATCCGACGATTTGTGGCTGTCGGCGCGACGTGGAAGCCATGGCCGACGACGTAATATTTTAATTTTTTTTTTCCTTTTTTCTTTGCTTTTCCTTTTCTTATTTTATTTTTTCTTCCCTTCCCTTCCTGTTTTTTTACTTAACTTCCCTTTTCTTTTGCTTCAGCTACAGCAATTCATTGAAGAAGAGAACCGAAACAGTTGCAGCCACCTTCAAGCCCCCGCCGCCCCACCTCCTCGCCGCCTTCGCCCCACACCCACTATTGCGCAAAACCAAACGATCGAACAATAAAATAGACAGAACAAGAAAATAAATCGGACACCGGATGTGCGTGGTTCGGTCGTAAAGACCTACGTCCACGGGGAGAGCAACAATGAATTCCACTATAGAACGAGTGATACATAAAGATTACAAACCACACTCGAGTCACTCAAACACTCTCGGTGTTTCCCAAGCCCCAATTATATCTAAGAACGCACACGAGTGTTTAGCCTCCAATTCCTAGCGAAATAATGTCTCAATCTCACAAAAGAATTACACAAATCTTACATCAATATTTAATCGGCTTCGACACTTGAATTCTTGATGTAATTCCACGAACAAAACGAAGTCCCAATGTCAAGCACTCGCTTGGAAACGGCGCTTCAAGAACTCACGTAATCCAACTTGCGATGATAATTTATAAACGAAACCTACTTGACCGAATATTGGTCCTAAAGTCCAAGTTTGACTTGTTCAATTCTGGACGCCACTTCTACATGAAGAAAAGGATATCCACAGTGGATTTAAGTCACCAAAATAGATTACAATTAAAAGATTTCCTTATCTTTTAATTCTTTTCCTTTTTCTGACCTTAGACTTTTCTCTTTTTTTTTTCATGATAACAGTCCAACATATCTTCGGACCCATCGTGCCAATACATCACCGACTGCAACAAGGAATAGCTTCCATTCTTGATCAAGATTCGGATAATATTCAACTTTAGCTTGAGTCGAATTTCGTCTAACAGGCTTAAACTCGAGACACAATTTCAACAATCTCTACTTTGGCTTGACGTTTGAGCCAAGTCCAGATCGCTTCGCCAAAATTCAAACATCATTGCTACTCTCTCCAACAGCCTCAATGGGCTCAATCGCCACAAGATGTCTTCCAAGTCCAAGCCGTGCTTGAACTTCGCCATAACCATGGATCTCATCGTAACACCAACTCCACATGCACTTTTAATCGCTTCGCAAGAACTTTTCGATACAAGCTCCTTAACCACGGATAAAGCAAAATCACCGTTGCATCCATATTCGTCGGAGATCGAATACTTACCTTGTCAATATTAGCGATTACAGCAACCATTGGTTCCATAGGCTCCACATCGTTACAAGCATCACCCTGTGTCGATTACCATGCTAGTATCCGCTACCTCAAGAGTTTCCTGGTTGCAACTCCACCTCAAGCTGAACACCGTCTAGATCCGTATGAACATTGCTATAATCACTCCTAGCCTGAAGTATTGGAGACTCTTCAAAGGTAACCTTTCTACTGCGAACAGGTAAATTAATATTCGAGCACCACAACCGATAGCCCCGCTCACCTCGTGTATAGCCATGGAATATGCACCTTGCCCTCACATCGAGCATACCATCACTTACTCGATAATAACACGGGCAACCAAACATTCTAAAAGTAAAATAATCAGCAACGTTACCTGACCATACTTCTTTGGGAGTCCGATATCCAATCGCAATCGATGAAGATCTGTTCATCGGTAGCTCGTCATACTAAGTGCATTTGCTAGAATTCTTCTAGTTATACCGAGTACTAGAGATCATTTTATGGGCTGTCTCTAGTAATATTATGTTCATCAATTCGCAAACTGTTGTGGTTTATCGACACTAGTGCAGTGTTTCACTATGCCCTTTGTCATCCAGAATTTATTTACCGGCTTCGAGCAGGATTTCATGCTACATGCTTGATCAACTTACCAGTCTCCGTTTCAATCAAAGCTCTCGACGGCGTATTCTCCGACAACAAGCATCAAACTTGGGTATCGGCACAAATGCCCGGTCTCCCTCGAGCAATCGTTATACTCTCGAGCGGATGCCCACGTCTCCCGGATCAAAACCCGTCAATGTCTCACATTGAAGTTCATACAAGCCACCATGCTTGATTCCTTTCATTAGCACCGGGGCACCTCGAACAACCTTTAGAACTCCACCTTGTGAAGAATAACCGCATCCAGTGCATCTAGGGTTCCCAAGGAAATGAAGTTCTTTTTCAATTCTAGAATGTATCTTACTCCGGTCAATGTCCTCACAATACCATCATGCATTCGATTTTGACATCACTAACACCCACAACATCGCATTCGGCGTTGTTCCCCAACCGTACTTTACTACTATCCGTGCACCGATAAGTAGCAAACTAATTCCTGTTTAGTGTAGCATGAAAAGAACAACTAGAATCCATAATCCATCTATCAAATGACGAATTTTCAATGAGAAACAAGACTCTATCGACACCATCGGAATCATCAGCTATAGCTGCAATATCATCCGCAGATTCAACTCTAATTCCCTTGCCATTCTCATTTTTCAGCTTAAGGCAATTCCTTCTAAGATGCATTCTCTTATCACAATTCCAACAGACAGCACCACTGGGCCCTAGATTGATTGCGTCTATTCGAGTTCATACTACATATACTACCATGAGTATCGGTTCTTCCACTATTTTCACCGACTAAAGTAAATACATATTCGCGATTCTCTTCTACGGATGTCCTCACTTAAAATCAAATCTCGAATACCATCAATTGTCAAACTTGTTGACCCGGAGAAATTACTAACAGTAGTATTCCAGCTATTAAGCAATGAGGATAATAGAATCAAAGCACATATTTCATCTTCAAAGTCAATATTAACCGAACTCAATTGACTAACGATCACATTGAATTCATTGATATGATTAGCAATAGACGCACCTTCGCTCATCTTCAAATTAAACAGGATGTCGCATCAAATAGACCTTATTGATCGCAGAGGGCTTCTCGTACATATCCGATAGGGCTTTCATCAAACCCGCAAGTGGTTTTCTCTTTGACGATATTAAACGCGACGTTATGAGCCAATGTCGGTCGAATAACACCCAATGCTCGTCTATCCAGCCAATTCCTAATCGGCTTGCTTCATCGTCTCTGGTTTCTCCTCGGATAGGGGCAAGTGCGGCTTCATCTCGATATAGATAGTCTTCAATCCGCATCTTCCAAAAACCAAAGTTCTTCTCCTCAAATTTTTCGATTTTTACTTTTACTTCTTCTGTCGCCATCCATTCGCTTCAAATTGATAAGCCTAGTTCGATACCAATTGTTGTGCGGAACCAAGCGATCCAACGATAAAATAGACATAACAAGAAAATAAATCGGACACCGGATGTACGTGGTTTGGTCGTAGAGACATACGTCCACGGGGAGAGCAACAACGAATTTCACTATAGAACGAGCGATACATGGATATTACAAACCACACTCGAGTCACTCCAAACACTCTCGGTATTTCCCAAGCCCCAATTACATCCAAGAATGTACCACGGTGTTTAACCCTCAATTTCTAGCGAAATAATGTCTCAATCTCACAAAGGAATTACACAAATCTTACCTCAATATTTAATCGGCTTCGACACTTGAATTCTTGATGTAATTCCACGAACAAAACGAAGTCCTAATGTCAAGCACTCGCTTAGAAACGGCGCTTCAAGAACTCACTTAATCCAACTCGCGGTGATAATTTATAAATGAAACCTACTTGACCAAATATTGGTCCTGAAGTCCAAGTTTGACTTGTTCAATTCTGGACGCCACTTCTACATGAAGAAAAGGATATCCACGGTGGATTTAAGTCACTAGAATAGATGACAATTAAAAGATTTCCTTATCTTTTAATTCTTTTCTCTTTTTCTGACCTTAGACTTTTCTCTTGTTTTTTTCATGATAACAGTCCGACATATCTTTGGACCCCATCGTGCCAATACATCACCAACTGCAACAAGGAATAGCTTCCATTCTTGATCAAGATTCAGATAATATTCAATTTTAGCTTGAGTCGAATTTTGTCTAACAGGCTTAAACTCGAGACACAATTTCAACACCCACCCACACACACCTCCTCGTTGCAGCTGCCGCTCAAGGGCTGCCGCACCGATCGTGCGTGCGTGCGTGCTTGCTGGACCTTGGCGAGGCTCTCGTCGACCTTGCCATGACCCAGCGAGGCTCGACCTCGCCAGATCTGGGCTGGTGAGGTCAGCCTTTGCCCGGCCATGGCAAGGCTTGGCCTCGCTCGACCCCACCTAGGGAGGCCAACGAGAGCCTCGTCGGTCGTCCCTCGGCTAGTCGCCAAGCCAAAACGGTGAAGAGGAGGGGAAGGGGAAGAGGGAGGTTGTACGGGGAGGTTGAACCTGGAAGGAGCAGATGAAGGGGGAGGGGAAAAAAGGAAAAAGGAAAAAATAAAAATATACATATAAATTCACTGGCCAAAAATCGCCGGATGGACTGAATTGGCACAATTGCAAAATGTTTAGGATTGAATGGCCAAAAAAAGGGATTAAGTACTGAATTGGCATAATTGCAATAGGTTTAGAAATTTTTTGGTAATTTTCCTGAGGATTTTTTTCCTTAATGTATTCATCCCAATCAAAGTGCTTTCATTGAAGGAGAAACAGTGCAGATAAGATTCTTTTAACCCATGAAATTGTGAAGCAATACCATTGCAGTGGAGTTTACGACGCTTCACTAAAGCGGCTATTATGAAGGTTTTTACTCTTAATGTTTTGAAGGCCGTTGGGATCACTACAACTTTCGTCAGTTGGACTCAAGCTTGTGTAATAACAAGAAACGTGCTTTAAAACGCTGAGAAACTTCCATGAGACAATACCAGCAACAGATCAAAGTAATTGATGCTGTAGCTTACAGCATTCTTACTCCAATCAGGCATCCTTATGGCCAATGTAAATTTTGTTGTTACTATAACTCATTTCTTCTGCCGCTTTCCGTGCTCTTTAGCACTCTTTTTCTAGATAATTGAGTATAAGCACAGCATGCTTAGAAGCTCTATGATAACATTGAAGTTGTTGAGCCCCTTCATTCCATTTGCGTGAACGGGCTACCTCAAGATTTCGAGATCCCTTCATAACTTTGACGACCATATTTTCCAGCACAAATGCAATGTCCGAGCAAAAAATTTACTAGAATCAGTGCTTCCTCATATTTAAATAAAAATCTCAACATTCTTGACATGTCGAACCCAACTCTTGAGTTTCTTCTTTATATGCCAATAGCTCTCGTTCACGTACTTGTCATATACATTCTGCAAACAAACAAAAGATAGAGTGAATGTTCCAAATAAAACACGATTTAGTTATCACACTTTAATATGTTGATCAGCTGATTGAACAATCTATCTCTTGTCAAATAAGATCCCTAGCCTATACTAACCAGATCCAAGGAATCATGAACAAGGGAAATGAAAATTCGGGCACCCGAGTTCAACAATGCAAGCATAATCTTTTAAACGCCACCATCACAGTGGCATTTGGAGAGGGGGGAGAGAGAGAGAGAAGAAAACAAGAATCCACGAAGCTGTTGTGAAACTTTTGGAGCACTATAGAGGGAGCATTTGAAACATAGGTTACAACAGCCTTGAAACTTCAAGAGCACTACACTACTTTCACTAATTGATGGGCACAAGGAAACAAGAGAAGGGAGAGATTTTGGATGGTACATTCTAGTGAATCCTTCAAAATTTCTTAACCTGTGAATTAGAGTTCAGGGAATATCCCGAGTACGGATTCCATGGCTTCAAAATTATAACCAGCTTCTCCAAATTTGGTGTGGTTGCCAGCATCTTTGCTATAACAGGAAAGCTAAAATCGGGAATGGGCACGTGTAGGGTCAGAGACTTGCAATTCGGCAGCAAAACCAGCACGTCTTCTACTTTCAAAGACCACGTAACCTACCTATGTCAAAAGGTAAAGTCAGATCACCATGAAAAAATTTGGGGTCACATCCTTTGTATGTGTTACGTTACCAAAGTATAGCTTGGAATGATAAAGCATAGATTAAACTTCCCTCATAGACGGTTCATCAATATAACCCTAAATCACAAGCTTTGGCATATTGATGTCCACTATCCTACGTGACAAACTACATCGAAAAGATAATGTCAATTATGAATCAAACGTTTTGAGAATATACCGAGTGCGGATATTTGCTACAACGTGAAAGCTAAATTCGGGAATGGGAACGTGTAGGGTTAGAGACTTGCAATTCGACAACGAAACCTGCACGTCTTCTACCTTCAGAGGCCACATAACCTACCCATGTCAAAAGGTAAAGTTGGGGTCACATCCGTGTATTTGTTATGTTATCAAAGCATACCTTAGATTAAACTTCTCTCAAGCGCAACACAATCCAGTACTTCTTTCCTCATAGAAAATTCATCAACATAACCCCTAAACTACCACAAGCTTTGATAGATTGATGTCCACCATCCATAGTGAAAAACTACATGGAAAATATAATGTCAATTATTAAGCAAGATGGCTATGCTCACCCAAGCCTACCAAGAACCGAAAAGAATTCGTGTAGCATTCTCCAGCTTGCAAAACGTTTCCTTCAGCAGGCGGAAATCCGATATGATTGGACCGTCGAAATTTAATTCGGCCTCAAGCAAGGATGGTGCTTCAACAATTCTTATCATCTCATTGACATAATACCCTGTCACACGCAATGAGAGTAAACGAGGACTCGAAATGTGCAAAGGGGACCCCTCAACAGTATCATCAATCTCCAACTTTTTCAAACTTGTCAAATGAATTCCTCTCACACCCCGGCATTCTGTCAAGTTCAAGTATTCAAGAACAGGGCTGCCAATCAAAATTTTCTGAAGCACATCATCACTGACATTCACGTATTGAGTGGACAAGGACTTCAGCAAACTCCAACTGATACTTTTGCTAGATGACAAACTGCAGCACTCAAATATAGCTTAGTTAATGAAGAGCAATTATAAAGCAGTGGAGACAACGAGTAGTCTCCCCAGCAAATATTCAAGTTGAGAAGAAATTCTTCCACTTGATGATCAACAGCAAAGCGAACCCATGAGTCAATCCTAGAGTTGTAGAAGTTGTAAAAGTGCTTCGGTCTGATGTCAAGGTGGAACTTTTCCACCTTACGCCCCGAATGGAGCGTCAAAACCCTGTCCACAAAGGATTCATCATCATAAGAAGAGACAGAGAACCTGAGATCCGAGACAGTGATCCAAACAGACCATCAACTTTTGGACAAAACACAAGCTTTGACGACGTCCCTGGGGGGCAAAAGGGAGAAGATGTGGTGGATTAGACAAATTGGGCAACACACTGATGTAATCCTTGCCATCTTTTCGGCCTATGGTCTGCTTCGAAGTACCTGCCATGGCTTATGCATTCGGTGAAGCGTGGACTTGTGCCTGATCGCCCTAATCGTTGAGATGGCTTCCTCAGCGTTTCTTTTCTTTAAATAAATTCCTTTGTCCTTTCAAATCCCACAAAAAAAAGGAAAAAAAAACATTTTTTATTGCATTTGATAAGGATCCAACGCGATATAATCAATCAATCAGACTATTCGACTTGATATGCATCCCTCTCAAAGATTTATGAAATATATTTAAAGGAAGGGGATATTTCCATATCGTATATAACCTTCTTTTTTTTTTTTTTTCAAAATATCGTATACGACTTAATCAATTGCATTTTCACTAGATACATTAATGATTTTCTTATTTTGACAATTTCTTTCAATTTAGTTATTTTCCTATTTTGGGTTTTCTTTGAATTCGAACATATTTCTATTTACAACGTGATGTTCATTCTCGACTATGCCTTTACTCTTACACATATCATTCGTTTCCTTCATCAAAGACTCATTTTTCATTGTGAGTTTGTTATTTTATTAGTCTAAAAAACGTATTGATTCTCTTTATTCACTACATCGAGGATTTAGTAATTCCTTTACACCATTATTGAAACACTTGTACACATCACATAAAGATATGTAGTTATAGGAGTGTCTAAAATACGCGAACAACAACAACGTAAACTAGTGATGAATAGTGAGGCACCTTAATATTTGTTTTGTGAACCCTCCATGAATGATATTATTTTGCCTTAATCCAAAAATATAATGAGATTAAACTATCTTTTCAAATTCTCTTCTTATTTTATATGAATTTTTTATTTAACCAAATTTCGTCTTTTCGAACTTCGCTTTAGGTATGTAATTGTGATTTATTATTGTAAATCTTTAAAGAGCACCCTTTTTTTTTTTGTTTCATCCAATCATCTTGAAATTTTTTTTGTGTTCAAATATTTCCAGATTCTACTAGGCAATGAATCCACAAATCACTCGACAATATAAAGAAGAACTAGGTTTAGTGTAAATTTCTCTCTGTGCGAAAGCTAATATTTACTAGAGTTTGGTAGAACCAAGACCTCACTTCCACTTGCCTTCCCTCATTATTTTGGCCGCCGCAACAATAAATCAATGCTCTAAGCAACTAATTACTACTTATTTTGTTGTCACTGTAACTCATTTCTTCTGCTGCTTTCCGTGCTCTTTTTCCAGATAACTGAGTATAAGTACGGCATGCTTAGAAACTCTACGATAACATTGAAGTTGTTGGGCCACTTTATGCAATTTGCATGAACCGACTACCTCAAGATTTTGTGATCTCTTCATAACTTTGATGACCATATTTTCTAGCACAAATGCATGTCGGAGCAAAAAACGTACCAGGATCAACGCTACCTCATATTTAAATAAACATCTCAACATCCCCGATATGACAAATCCAATGCTTGAAGATTTAGAACTGAATTAGCACAATTATAATATATTTATGACTTTTTTGATAATTTTCCCATTGCACATGTGGCCCCCGTTCATCAACTTTACTTGCCCTTCTCAGTTCAATTTCCATGTGAGATGGAATTTTAAAGTATCTCACATCACTTGTCAAAGATTGCCGAGAGTTTATAATGTTTCGAGCGCTACTCAAATTTTCATGGCTACTTTGATCCATGTACTATATTTTGGCATTCTACTCGTTATGCTATTAAAATGACAAAAGTCTTTCAGAATTTTCCCTGAATTTTAGGATGTCAATAATTTTTTGAAAAATTATGAATTAAAGCCACCCGGATGTGTACATAACAAGAAATGCTCTCAATAAGTAAACAAAAAGCCACCGGTCCGAAGGCTAAAGGCCAAGTGGGGAATGTCACTGTCATTGATCTACTATGGATTTCTTAGAACAGCATGACTCATTTGAATAGAGACTTCCTCATTGGATAGAGGGCTCCAGAGGGACAAAAAAAAAAAAGGACAACACGTTGCTCAACCCCTAATAAAACACTGAAAAACTTCCATGAGACAATATCAGCAACAGACAAAGCTAGTTGATGTTATAGCTTATAGTAATTCCTATTCCAATCAGGCATTTTTACGGTCAATGCACATACATTTTTTTGTTTTTCGAACTGCTTTCTTCCACCGCTTTCCATACTCTTGTTCCAGATAATTGAGTGTAATTACAACATGCTTAGAAGCTCTGTGATAACGTTGAAGTCGTCGGGCCACTTTATGCAATTTGTGTGAACCGACTACCTCAAGATGTTGTGATCCATTCATAACTTTGATGACCACATTTTCCAGCACGAATGCATATCCGAGAAGAAACTTTACCGACGTGAGCACTTACTCGTATTTGAATCTTAAACAAGACCAAAATCCAGTAATCTCAACATTCTTGAGATGTCGAGCCCAACGCTTGAACTTTCTCTTTATATGCCAATAGCTCTCATGATCGACATTGGAGGAGTCTAAGCCAAGTGTATCCTACACACGGATAAAATACAAAGTGAACGTTCCAAATAGAACGCAACTTAGTTTCCACACTTTTTTTTTTATATAATCCAGGATCCGCCAGTCGTAATCGGGTCAAAGACCCTTTCCGACGGCGACTATACCGGAGGGAGCTAAAATCCAAGCGGCCTCCCACTTAAGTCCGAGAAACGCGTTGGGAGGGTTTTGAACCTTCGACTCCACACTTTAATATCTTGATCACCCAAAAAAATATTCGTCTCTTGTAAAATCAAATCTCTAACCCATAGTAATCAGATCCCAGGAAATCATAAACAAGGGAAACCAAAATTCTGGCACCCGAGTTCATCAATTTGAGCACGGTCCATTTTCATACAATTCTAGACTAAATCTATCTTGGTCTAGAAAAGAAATTAACAAGCTTCTAATCATCACCGTCACTGTGGCATTCACACACACACACACAAAAGACAAACAGGAATCCACAAGATTGTTGTGAAACTTTTTTGGAGTATTATAAAGGGCGCATTTCGAACATAGGCTGCGATAGTATTGAAACTGTGATGACGCAAGGAGACAAAAGAAAGCATAGACTTTGGAAGGTACATACTACATTCCAGTGAATCCTTTGAAATATCTTTAACCTGTGAATTAGAGTTTAGAGAATATACCGAGTACCAATGAAATGGCTCAAGAATTATAACCAGCTTCTCCAAATTTGGTGTAGTTGCCAGCATATTTGCCATAGCATGAAAGCCAAAATCGAGGATGGGAACGTGTAGGGTTAGAGACTTGCAATTCGGCAGCGAAACCTGCACGTCTTCTAACCACGTCAAAAGATAAAGTCAGATCACTAGGAGAAAAGTTTGTGGTGACATCCTTTGTATTTGTTATGTTGGCAAAGTATAGCTTGGAATGATAAAATATCGATGGAACTTCTCTCAAGTACAATCACAATCCAGTACTTGTTTCCTCATAGAAAATTCATCAATACGACCCCTAAATGTCCACAAGCTTTGGCATATTGATGTCCACTATACGAAGGGAAAAGCTACATGGAAAAAATAATGTCCATTATGTAGCAAGGTAACAATGCTTACCCAAGCGCACCAAGAACTAAGAAGAATTGAAGTAGCATTCTCCAGCTTGCAAAGCATTTCCTTTGGCAGGCAGAAATCTGATTCGTGGGGACCGTAGAAATCTAATTCGGCTTCAAGCAAGGGTGGTGCTTCAACAAGTCTTATTGTCTCATAATAAGAATGACCTGTCACACGAACAACAGTAATCGAGGAGACAAAATGCGCAATCCATTGTTATCTTCAATCACCAACTCTTTCAAACTTGTTGAATGAATTCCTTTTACACCATAACATCGTTTCAAATTCAAGCATTCCAGAACAGGGCTGCCCAGCAAAATCTTCTGAAGCACTTCATCACTCAAGTTCACGTTTTGAAGGGACAAGGACTTAAGCGAACTCCAACTGATACTTTCGCTAGATGAGAAATTGCAGCCACTCAAACATAGTCTAGTCAACGCAGAGCAATTACAAAAGCAATGGAGACAACGTGTAAACCGGCCAAATATCATGGTTGAGTTGAAGTTCTTCCACCCGACGATCGTTCGCACAGTGAACCCATGAATCAATCTGAAAGGGGTAGATGAGCTTTGATCTGATGTCAAGGTGGAACATTTTCACCTTATCCCACTCATACAGCGTCAAAACCCTATCTACAAACGAATGATCATAACAATAAACGGAGAACCTGAGATCGGAGATAGTGGTCCAAACAGACCCCCAACTTTTCGACAAAACACAAGTTTTGACGACGTCCCTCATGGGCAAAAAGGAGAAGATCATGTGGGTGATTAGGCAATCAGGCAACGGACTGATGTAACCTGTATCATCTTTTTGGCCTGTGGTCTGCTTCGAAGTGCCAGCCATGGCTTGTGTTGAGATTGCTTCCTCCGGTGGTGGCCTAGGCTCGCGGCAGGACACCAGAGGAAGTTCGAGATTCTCTACTATATGCTTAACTCATAAATTCCTTTGCCTTTTCAAATCTCCCAGAAAAGGGAAAAAATATATATTGCATGCATCTGATAAGAATCTTGACATTGTACAATCAACTATTCTCTTGATATACACCCTGCCCAAATTTTATCTATTATTTATTGTTCATAACATATTTAAAGGATGGAGATATTTCTATATTGTATGTGACCTAATCCACTGCATTTTCACTAGATACAGTCTTTAATGATTTTGCTATTTGGATAATTTCCTTCAATTTAGTTATTTTCCTATTTTGGGTTTCCTTCGAATTCGAACATGTTCCCATTTACAACATAAAATTTATTCTCGACTTTAACATTACTCTTATTGCAATTCATACATCGTATTATGGACCGCTAGACAATCCCCAAACCCGACCACCGGACACAAGCACCACCAGCCAAGCCTCCGCCTCTTCTAGTGAGGCCCGATATGGCATCACCTGAAGTTAGGTCACGACACTAAGCCCTTCTCTTGCTTCCCCTCTCTAATTCACCCTCTGCTTTGCTTGCCACCGCCGTCGAGTCTCGAAATTTTGCACAAGCCACGAGTCTCATACTCAGCCACGCTTGACCAGAGCCCTAATCTCAGATCTAGAGTAGGAGTTCATTGTCACATAGCCTGAGATTGGACGGTTAGCTCTCTTGGTCGTTCCACGGAGGCTTGGTCGTTTTTGCTCGAATTTCTGGTAGTTGGACTGCTGAGTTTTGCTGGGTTAATCAGACTTATGAAGTGGAAGGCCCAGTGGCGGTCACTAATGGACTCGGCCATTGGACTCGCCGGAGATGCTGGGGTCGAGCGGCGGCACTGTGGAGGCAACGTAGTGGAGAGTGTAAAATGGAATTAGAAAATTTAGTGAGGGCGAAATAGGAAAACAAAAATATTAGCGTGGACAGAATTAGAAGAATTAAATTAATGGTAGGTAGGACTTGCATTGGGTTGGACTTTGAAAATGCTGACTTTGATTCAAAATTATTTGAAATTGCATTGCCAAACACCTCAATTTTGATGGAAATCCTTTAAGTCCAAAATTGCTAACCAATCGCTTCATCAGAAAGAAGTTGTTGAATCCTTTTTTTCACGTTCATACCTAATTTCATTTGGTCATGGAGAAAATTAATTAGATGTGGAGAGTCACTTAATCTGAAAAAGAAATTAAAATTTCACAAAATGAAGATATATGGTATATAAAAAGATAAACGACATATCCATTATAAAAAATTATTGCATTTATTTTTTGAAAGGAACAAAGAAATTAACTTAATTTGACTTACAATGTAAAGATTAATAGGTTTTAGCTATTTAAAATACAACTTATCACATTTCTTAACCTTGATATCCAATGCAATTACAATCTTTTCTTTGAAAAAGTTATCTATTCATTATAAATTTCCGACTCATCTCAAATTATGGATAAAGAAAGATAGTCATAAAGCTTCGTACTTAACAAGTGGTTCTCTAGCAAGTCCATATTTAGATGCACATAGCCATAGAAATAAGCTGCTCAAATGCTCGTGCAAATGTATCAAAATTAGATGCTCAAATATGATTGCTTAGAATCTTAGATGCTGGAGGTGAACTGGAGAGAGATAGCATCTTCTTGTTTCATGTGCCAAACGAGCTCCTATCCATACCTGGTTTGAAGAAAACCGAGAGCCCAAAGTCGATGGCTCTGTGAGAGAAATCGTCGTCCTCGTTGACCAGCAGAAAATTTCTCAGGTTTCAAGTCTCCATGCATTACTTTGAGCTACTGACAAGCCTCGACAAATCGACAATGATTTTCATTAGCTCGACGGCCTTCCTCTCACTATAATGCCCCCTCCGGATAATACAGTCAAACAGCTCACTGCCAAGTATTGGTGTAAATATGGGTCAAAAACCTGTTTCTGACCCATATTTTATATAAAATGGGTCTTATATGGGTTGTAGCTTTTAAGGGGCCCACTAAATATGGGTGCAGCAAAGTTGAAGGTAAATTTGATGGGTTAAAAATGGTCCACACGTGAAACCCATTTTGGACCCACTTTAGACCCATTTTCGACCCATCAAAATCATCCAACGTGACCCACCCAACCCTATTTCAAGTATGTCTTGCCCTGGCAGCTCGCAAAGTCACAAGTAGCCATCGTCCGCCTCCATTGCCGCCTCCGTTGCGGCCTTCGTCGCACCCGCGGTTCGGTTTCTGGACACCGCCTTGTCTCTCTTGTGCTTCAAAGCTCCTCAGGTCAGGAAACGATGCGAAGGTCTCGTGGTTGGTGTTTTTAGTTGGGTGTTCATGCATTTTTATGTTTCCAGTTCTGAGTGTTGAGGCGGTGGTGTTCTAAGTGCTTGATTCGGTAGTCGATTACACGGTGAAGACGATTTCTGCGGTTTCGTCTTCTTCAATTAGCTGCGAGGTGGTTCGCTTCCGAAAAGAGGAAGCCTTGCAGATAGGGAGCTCGATTTCGCACAATGATTGTCTCCAAGTGGTTGCAGCGTGGGGTGACATCCTCCCGAAATTGCAGAGAGACGGTCTGTTAATTTTCTCTACCTATTCCGCTTGGTCTTGTAATTAGTAACCTCGATGAACGCTAAGCTAAAAGAATAAGGGAAAACGAAAAAAACAGATGGAGTATTCTTGTCACTTGCTTGCGCCTATCGTGATTGGTATTTGTAGGTTTCTACAGTGCTTTTCTTCATGATAGAGCATCAGATCCCGATTCCCTGATAGTAGTTTGATATCTGGGTTTTTGTTTGAATAGATCACGAACTTCTATGGGTTTGATAGCATTTCCCGTGAACTTGCCCTTTCCGTAAGAAGAAAATATTTGAACGAAGAGATTTGTTAGGGATGCAAGAATTGACACCTTTATTCTAGTTTCATTCTGCAAATCTACAGTTGATCAGTTCTTGAATTGAGTTCTATCCATATCAATGATGTATTAGAATTCATCTAGGCATAACAGATTTAAGTACAAAATCTGCAAGATGCAATATTTTTTAGCGTAGAAAATTTTTACAACAAAGTTTCTTATGACAACAGAGGGATTGGATCAACCCGACGATCAACCAGCTGTCATAAAGCATTTTATTGTATGTTGAACATTTTTTAGTTATTTGATGGTGACATTGTAGGCTTAGGGAAGGCAAGTTCTGAAGGAGTTGCATTTGGAGATGTTTAACTCGCTGGATCCATTCGAGAGGCCTTGTGAGTATGGAAATTAAAGGGGAATGAATATTGTAGATGTTATCCTTACTTCATGAGGATGAGGAAAATAACTCTGTTTGCTCCAAACGATCGAAGAGATTCACTACCCATTGTATGGTCGATTCGAAAAATTCACAGGTGAGGATGGCAAGGAAAAGGCCAAGTGTAAGTGGTGCGAACAAACTTACATGGCTAGCCATGGGACAAAAAATATGTTGCGTCATTTAGATAATTGCCGCAATCGAGAGGTTGATGTTGGTGGTTCCACGGAACGATTTGATCAAGTTGTGTTTAGAGGGAAGTTAGCAAAAGCAATAATCAAGCATAATTACACCTACTCTTTTGTAGAATATGAGGCTACGAGAGAGTTGCTTAATTACCTCAATCCCCATGTGAAGTACATATCGAGAAATACAAGAAGAAGTGATGTCATAAAAGTTTATGAGAAAGAGAAGAGAAACTTCAAGACAAATTTAGCTTCACTTTCGAGCGGAATATGTTTGACTTATGATCTGTGGACTTCTATTACAACCGATCATTATATATTATCACGGCCCACTACATTAATGAGAATTGGGAATTACATGCAAAGGTTTTGTGCTTCTCCTATGTGCCACCTCCATATAGCGGCAACATTATATTAGAAAAATTGCAAACTTTGTTGAGAGAGTGGGGGATTGAGAGGAGGATTTTCAGTATTACTTTGGATAATGCGTCATATAATGAATGATATGGTTGATATTTGGAAAAAAAACACCTATGGGGTCGTCTTTGTTATGTGGTGGTCGGTTTTTCACGTGCGTTGTGGTGCACATATTTTGAATCTCATTGTACAAGAAGGTCTAAAGATGATTGATGGATCATTGCAAAATATCGAGAATCTGAAATATGTCGAGATACACAAGGGAGGAGAGTGAAATTTTTTGAATGTATATCACAATCATCCTTGAAGACAGGTAAAAAGGTACGTCAAGATGTGCCTACCGGATGGAACTCTACGTACCTAATGCTTGAAGGTGCTTTGGTCTTTAAACAAGCATTTTCCCATTTGAAGTTAATTGATAGTAACTTTTTCACATGCCCATCATCCGAGGATTGGGCGTTGAGAAAATTGCATTCTTATTACAACCCTTTTATGATATTTCTACTCTCTTCTGCGGAGTTAAATATCCCAGCGAATTTATATTTCTATGGAGTATGGCAAATCCAATTTCGTTTGATAAAGGCAAGCAGAGTGAGGATGTGCCTATTAAAACTATGGCTCGGGCAATGCTAAAGAAGTTTGAAAAATATTGGAAGTGTTATAGTGTTGTTTTATCTTTTGCGGCCATATTAGATCCTCGATATCGCTACACTTGTTAGAGTTTTGCTATTCGAAAGTGGATATGGATGATCACGTAGAGTTTGTACGAAGCATTCGAGAAAAGCTCTATACCCTTTTTGATGAATATGTAACCTTGAGAGTTGATCGCTTTACATCTTCAAGCGATCGAGGTAACACTTCGGGTTGAGGGCATTGTTGAGAACATTTGGGACGATCTTGGCGAGTATGATGCATTCGAGAGTGAACACTTTGGCTCACAATCTAGTAAGTCACAATTGGATTTGTATTTGGAGGAGAATAGGCTTGATAGAAAAAATATCCGAATCTCAATGTCCTTGATTATTGGAAAGCTCATTCACACGGTATCCCGAATTGTCTCTTATGGCACGTGATATATTGAGCATTCCTATCACTTCCGTTGCCTCGAGTCGGCGTTTAGCATTGGAGGACGCATTCTAAGTAAATATCGGAGTTCTCTTTCACCTGAAAATGTGGGTGAAATTGTGCACTAGAGATTGGTTATTTGGAGTTTCGCTGAGGGAGATTTCGATGATGAGTCTCTCATTGTCAACTTCGAAGACTATTTGCATTAGGTATTTTCTTTTAGTTCATTCTCCTCTTGGTTTACTCACATGATTTAATGCCCATGTTGGGTTAGAAGATGTGTATGTATATACTAATTTCTATAATTGATGATTATCTAAATTTTGTTTTCGTTTTTGGAGTTTAGAATGGTTGTATTTGTTTGCCTTGCCTTGCCTTGCCTTACCTTGCACGAGTTATCCATATGATGCTAGGCTCATTAAATATGGGTCACAACCGTCAAAAAAAATATATGGTTCACAAGAATCATAATCTATTTTATCGGTCCTTTTTTTATAAGCATTTCAATTTATAGAGTTTTTAAATTTTTATTTTATTATTATTAAATTTTCTTTTTTAATTTGATGTGAAGTAAGTTTAGTGTGTTTTGATAATATGTGTCAAAACGGGCGGGTCGGGTATGTATGAGTCGGATGCGGGTCGGGCGGGTATGGGTCATTAAATATGGGTTAGACGGATTGATATGGGTCGAACCATATTCGACCCGACTCAAACCCGACCCGACCCACCCATTTGACATCTCTACTGCCAAGGTAGAGCTCCATAACGATGTGGACACACGATGGATTCTCGTAAGCACCCCTAATTGTGATGATATTCTTTGGACCATCCACATGGTGCATCATCTGGATCTCCCTCCTAATGTCCTCCACATCCTCTCTAGAGATCAACTTCCGCTTTGTGATCGACTTGCATACATAGTCGGCGATCTCTTGCGAGAGAGAAAACAGAGAGACGATTGGAAGGCGTGGAAAGGAAGAAAAAGGAGGAGGAAAGTGGCACCCGCAAGGAAAAAAGAAAAAATAAAATAAAAGGAATTGAATCAAATAACAAAAAAGGGGATCACTTTTGGGGAGTTATACCAAAAACAAGGGGCCACAGAAGGGATAAAGCATTCCATCAATTGAAACATTCCACATGTAGTGCATTACATATGTATTTGCATAAATATTTATTTCCGCTTCAAAAAGGTAAAACATTCCAAAAGACATCAAATTTAAACTTCTATGGTGTCCTCGATTTTCCAATGCTGATGAACCCAAAAATAGAAAAACAGAAAGACAAGACTATAGTTCTAGAGTTCAGGAACTGTACAGACAACATATCGTACATCATTGGTGCTATCCTTAGTGAAACTCTGCAATCTCAAAAACCCTGGCAGTTCCATCAATTGAAACAGAAACAAGGTACTCCTTGTTAGCAGACACCGATAGGGACTGTACAGCTTCGGAATGCCCGTTAAATGTTCTTACGCAATCACCAGAAAGGCTATCCCACACTCGTACTTTGCCATCGACACAACCCGTAGCCAAAAATCTTGACGCACCGACCCAAGTCAAGCAAGCCACTCCATCCTGGAGATAATAGATGCCAAACAAGCTCCAAGTCCATCACAAATGAAGTAACGCGAATTTTAAGCGCAGTTCTATATGACAATAGAATCTGGATGAACAGATTCAATCAGTAAAGTTGAGGTACATGGAAACATGAGCAATCACCTCATGATCACAGGTGGCGCGGGGAGAAGAATGCTGGAGATCCCATATAATAAGCTTCTGATCTAAGCTTCCAGTTGCAGCCCACGGGGAGCTGCAATAGGAGTTAGGAAAGCGTAAAAAAATTACTGAATTTCCAATAATCTCGGAAACATTTTTTTGTTTGAAGTGTTTTAAACATACATTCCAGTGGGAGAAATATAAGCAATACTTTTCTTTGATGAGAAAATAGTTGAGCATTCACTTGCTTAAATGCTTAATACACCTCATCAGCAGTCTCTAGGTGGAATGTGTGAAATTGGTAGAACCAAAACCTCACTTTTCACTTGCCTTCCCACATTATTTTGACCGCCACAACAACAAATCAATGCTCTAAGCAACTGATTACTACTTATTTTGGTTTAAAAAGCGCTGCGATTTTCTTTCTTTCTGCTCTTCTCTTCTCATGCATGTATCTTCCCCGTTTTATATTGTCATTCACGGGGAAGAATATGTGCATATGTGCCCTTTGATGAAATTGGTCGTCCATTTTCCATTTTCATTATACGATACAACATAATATGTCTTTAATTAATTCACAATCCTTTATCACATCATACCTTCTTTCGATTCCTTGTTCAAAGGAAAACTCCGTGCATTATTTTATATCTATGCTCTAATCTCATGCTTCCAGTCTGCTTATTTCTTATTCCCTAATAGGCATTTTCAATAATTAGAGAATTGAATGGGATTGATTATTAAGGTAATACCTCTCAGAATTTATTTCCAGCCTTTAATAAAATCTTCCATTTACATTTTTCTGAGCTTGCCTTTTATATTAGACGAGTGTTTAGCTTAAAGTCTTTAATCATAGTCTGAACTACAAACTACATGGGATCTGCCAACACCACTGAGCTCTGCATATTATCATGAAGACCATGACTAGCAGATATAGATATATCCTCCTAATCTATGTTCAAGTCAAATCATTTGTTAAACAAGTGATACCTCGGCGCCAGTCCCACACATTCGACAGAATCTGCGTGAGCATCCAGAGAACTCACAACCTGTTGAAATCAGCAGCACATATGTCATGAGACTACAAATACACTAAAAATCAGCCAAAGCATAAGCAGCAATAGGACCTAACCATGTACATTCGCAAGGAAGAAGACCTGATGGATGGATATAACTAACCGAGTGATAAACTATTTCATCACAACGACAATAAGTTGTCTGAGATGAGCAATAATAAGTAAAATTCTTCAGTAGACTGAGTTAACAAATCTAAAAATCGCAAAATCAAATTTCAATTCATCCATGCTGCCATTGCATTCCAACTTCATTCTATTAAAACGTAAGGACTTATCATTACAGAACCCTTCCAATCCCTCCCCATGATGCTATCATAAGTAGTACCTGTTATACTTAATTTTTCCCCTACTTTTTCATTGACACTAATGCATGCTTCAACATAGAATGACATAAATGGAAAGGCAGATGCAGGAAAAGAACAACAAAAGAAGAAGATAAGCAAGATCCCACCTTTCCACTTGATATATTGACAATGCGAACAGATCCATCTTTGGCACCAGTAATAGCAAGACTTGAATCAGAGCTTATTGCCATGCTTGTTAGTCCTTCAGCATGATATGGATGACCTAAAGGGAGCACATTAGATGTCAAGTATTTTGGATGGAATAGTAAAGGCTACACACACCTGTCTGACCCTCATATACAAAATCTTTAAAACACAGATATTACTTGTTTCCACTGTAAGTGCTGTTTGCTGATATGGAAAATTCTTTTCATTATGTAAGGAAGACTATGAAGATTCTATGAAAATGGGGAGGAAAGAAACCATATAGATTGGGATTATTGTCAGTCCACCATCAATGAAAAAAAGATTCTTACACACTGACTATTGGATAAGTGACAAATGTGTTTGGACTTAGTTTTATGAAGGAAATTCGTTCACATGTCAATAATCTGATGGTGAATGTAAATTATTTCTCAGACCGGTAATGGACCTAAAACACACCTAATTGGCTGAACTTTCCAAGTACCGACATTCACATAAGAGGAACAAAAACAAATTCAAGTTTCAAGCATGTCAAGACAACTGAATACATCCCAAATGAACCAAAAGTACAAAAAAAAAATGAGCTTTTCCCCACTGGGTGAAAACAAACAAAGAGAAATAAATACCCCAAATGTTATCGTTAAAGTATCCCGTATCGTTTATCTATGGAGTTACTAAGTATCCCATATCGTTTATCCATATGCAGTTTTATATGGGCATGATATTGAAGTTATCTCCCTCCACCTATTACTAAAATTATTATATTAGACTTTCCAACATAGTATAAGAGCCAATTCCACCTCAATTTATGTAGCAAGTGTGGGTCCCCCTTCATCAATTTCACTTGCCGTTCTCAGTCTGGTTGCCATGTGAGGGGGTTTTAAAATTATCACTTGTCATTGAGGTTTATATGGGCCTAACATTCTTATTATGTTCCTCACACCTATTAGTTTTAGCTTTTGGGTTGGACATTTTACTAGTGATAATCTTAGATTGATCTTCTTTCACTAAGATCTCATGCTAGGCTATTCTAATCATCCAACGCAATGACATAAAGCTAATAAATTGCTATAAAAGTAGAAAGAACTAGATGTCTCAAAATAGAGCTCTGAGGATCCAAGAAATCCAAGCAATTCTAGTGCAACAAGAGGTAAGAATAAGGCCCTTTCTAACATCTCATGAGGTTGACTTTTTACCACATCTAGAAAAGTACTGACGCATGTGCTGCACATCTTTTAGAAGAATGCAAAGCATTTCTGGTTATATAGTAAGATACTATAGCTCATCAATTTTTTCTTCTCAATGAACCCTTTTTTCACAACATGCTTTGATCAAATGTTAGGATGCATAAACTCTAGCATTCACTTCACCAACCTCTTTCTCAGGACGCTACTTCCAAGCTGGTGAATGTGTTTTTTTACCCTCTGTAAATAATACTTCAACAAACAAGATTAAGCAAGGGTTGAAGAGAATACCTTTTACGACATGAATGTTTTCCCCACTCTTGGGATTCCAAATTCTCAATGTTGCATCATCCGAGCCAGTACATATCGTTTTACCTAGGCAAAGAGGAGGGCTATAATGTTGACAATGATAAAATATTAAAAAAAAAAGCCTTTAGTAGCAGATGACAGCAAAGAGACTATAAGTACCATCAGGAGTAAAATCTCCACACGTTACGCTGTTACCATGCCCCGAAAACATATTCAAGTAGGCAATCTTGTCAGCATTCCACATCCAAACAGTGGAATCCTCAGAACCTGCTAATATTAAGTGCCCCTTGGGATGCCACCTGATCCACTGAGTAATCACACAGCTCATCACCAACTTTTCTGGGAAAATGAAATGTCAAGGCAGCAAAATCTCGTCAAATCAAATTTCACCTCTATTCCTCCTCCAGGTCCATCAAGGGTGCCTTTAAGATTTCCAGATGAAACATCCCAAATCTGTATAACTCCATCAAGGCTTCCAGATGCAAGCAGCAGCCCATCAAGACTAAACGCTAAACTAGAGACAGAATCCTTATGACCTGCAGGAACTCTAGAAAATTAGGGTCTTCTAGCAAACATATTTGTGCCTGCATCAGTGTGAATAGATAGTAAAATATCAACAACAGGGTCTCTATGCAATAGGAAGTAACTAGTGGCGACATGCACATGCCTTGGAGCTCAACTGCCCAATCTCCATGACCTATCCTCCACAGAAACCCTTTATCATCTCCACCCCCAGTTGCCACCAGTGTCGCATCTGTGGGACTGCAAGCAACGGTGTAGAGTTCGCCTGCATACAAGGAAGAAGATAGACAAGTCAGAAAAAACCTATAAGACATGGCATGCTTCTTGAACCAAGTACCTCCGTGATGCTGATCTATAAAATGCAAATATAGAAATTTGTCTTATCACAAAAAGCTGGCATTTCAGATTACACATCAGTCAATGGTCCAACTAATTTCCATCACAACCACAATGAAGAACTAAATCGTTGTCATTCAATTTTCCAATTAGTTTCTTGATAAAATAAGAACTAAATGGTACCAAATATAACACTAGGGCTAAGGGAAATTGATCAAGGCTCTCTAGTTTATGGCCACTTCAGATTTTGATTAATCTAGCATGGGCTGGAACAACTCGATCCTCTTTAGCGGTGAATTAACAGCCGGCCATCTATTTGAACAGGAAAGGATGATGAAACCCAATACTGTTCAAGAGTTTCACTCCAACACGACAGGGCAGTTTTATCAGATAATCTGGTACGTCAATCCCCTCAAGCAATAAGGCTTTCTCAAAGACTTTGAACCAACCATGCAAAAATTAATTCTGCTTTTGTTCTAGAACACCCGATGAAGACTCAAGATGGATGTTGATGTCATGCAATTACAATATAACTCTCAATCATGATCATAATGCATGACTACTTAACAGGGGAATCAATTGTTTCACTGAGGATTTGCACTTACGCTCATGAACACCTTCAGCCTATACAAGAAGAACTAGTACTTTACTCCCTCATCTCTATTGATTAACCCATCCTGCAATTCAGATCAGTTGTCTGAATCACATTGGAACAAAAACGTCAGCTTTCTTTACACATAAAAAGCAGATATTCATTATCTAGGTTGCCGGTTGCATTCTTACCCATTTCATCTGGTTTAATCAGCTGAAAGACAAACATCAGCCACAATCTAACACTCCCACTACAACCTAGACCAGCATCATATCCGTGTCCAGCAGGATTTTAAGCATAGAAAATTGCCCCTCACAAACGAACAAGAACCAAAAAGTTACCATTATGTCCTGTGAATATGTGCAACGAGTCATCCGCTTCCTCTGAAATTAAAAGACAGAGACGATCAGCCGTTAAAAATCCGCCGGTAAAAATGACCATAAACTCCCAATTGATACTGCACAAAGGTCGCTGAATTGGCCCACTCGTAATAGCCCCTAAACCTAATGAATTCGCGAAAACCCAGCCAAACAAGAACGAAGAAAACCATTGCATTAGCCTTACCAGCCTCGTCTGCCTCATCGTCGACGTCAGGAAGATCTGCAAAACACAATCGAGGAGTCAGAGAAATGAAGGAAACAGAACCTCTACCAGACACATATACAGAATCAAAAGAGGATGAACCCCGACCAAAGAAATTAAAGACACCCTCAACACTTTTTCATACGTAGATACGCTCTGACTGAGCTGTACGCGTGTCGAGACCATCGGAGGCAAATTAGAAGCGAGAGAGATGATGATGATGAAGAAGGAGAGAAGATGGAGATGAAACCTTCGTCGTCGACGGTGACTTCGTGGATGATGTCGGAGTCGTCGAGGAAGATCTCGCCCTGGTCGTCGCCGTCGCCGTCGCCGTCGCCGTCGCGGTGGACTTGCGAGCTGCTCATCGTCCCGTTCTCCGGGGTGGCTATCGCCACGGCGGCGCTCGAAGCTTTAGGTCAGTAGGCCACCTGGTGACACTCCCATCACAACCAACGTTAACGTTTTCCCCTTCAAAAAGGTTCTTAAAAAAGAAAAATAAAATAATTATACCTTTAGAGTGAACTTAATATTACTATTAATGATGGAATAAGTCAAAAATTATTTATCCCACAAATATAATTCTCTTTTTCCAATTTATCATGAACATATGTAATCCTATTATGGTTCCGCAGTTAAATAGCATATGTATGTATAGCAAAATTGAGTTATAATCCTATGGTCCTTCATAATGTAAGGCTTTCTTATTTATAATAATTGGCGCAAAATCATGAGAAGATCATTTTGCGATTTTATTATAATAGCACGGAACTTTTTTCACTTATTTTGAGGAAAATGATGATATATACCGGTTTGTTTTGCTAACCGAACAATTACATCTAAAGGGACAAAAATAGATAAAGGACCATGATGACATCCCAAGTATTTAAAATAGTCTAAAGTATATTATAAGTGCCAAAACTTATGTTCGGCGTTCACTTTAGTGCCAAAACTTTCAAACGCTCACTTTAATGCCAAAACTTTCAAAACGATCATTTAAGTGCCAATTTTTTTAAAAAAACAATCACTTCAATGCGAAGTCCTATTTGGTGACGTGGCTCTTTGAAAATCCAATATTGTCTATTTTTTATTAATATTTGAGTTGACGTGGCTCGCCGAAATTAGCATTGAAGTAATCGTTTTTCAAAAAATTTGGCACTTAATTGATCATTTTGAAAATTTTGACATTGAAATGATCGTTTTTCAAAAAATTTGGCACGGTGATCGTTTTGAAAATTTTTGACACTAAAGTAAGCGCCATCCACAAGTTTTGGCACTTACGGTGTACTTAAGCCATTTAAAATATCATTCACTTCATAATCAAGTATTGTAACTTCCTTTTTGTTCAAAAAGTACTTTGACTCTTTAAATTTAGTTGAACACGGGGCTCCTAGAGATGAGCAATTTCAATATCAATTATGGTTTTACCTACAACCCGAAACTTATCCTGTCAATAACAATTTTTTATTTTTGGAATATGAAAACTATCACTTGCGCTCTGATACCAGCTAGAGACAAACTCACATAGACCTAGTTCGTTCGTTTTGTCAAACATGCAGTGAGCAATTGCATGGAGGTCTTTAGATTCAAAGCAAGTGAGAGATGAACATTCAGATCTTCAAGTGTTTGTTCTTGGTCAAAGTAAAATAAGGACGGAGCATTCAAATCTCACATTGGATATGCCAGTAAATAGAGAGAGAATAGAAACCAAAGTCCGAGAGCGAGCGAGAGGCCACAACAAGTAAGATGCAAAAGTAAGAAGAGAGATTACAAGGTCGCTCGTTCTCTAGTTCTAGTTCAATTCTTCTATTCCCGATCCGATTCGATCCGATTCCTATTCGAATTAAGAATCAAACCGCACAGTATCTTTGGAATCGAGAAAAGGAACCGGATCAATTTTTACGATTGATTCAATCCAACTCTCGATTATATTTGACATCTATGCTCTCTTCGTTAAATAAGATATCATGTGATTTACATAAAGTATTTAGTAAAAATTCATAATAACACGCTTACTAAGCAAAATAATATGTCACTTTCATTTTGGTATTGTGAGATTAGAAGACGAGAAAAAGTATTGACTTAAACTATCTGAACGGTGTCTTATATTGATGTGCTATTACCTTAAGAATGCCCATAAAATTTAAACGTGGATAAAACTTACTCAAAAGTGGGGAAGATATTTTCCTGAATTTTTTTTTATTTTCAAGAAGAGGAAAATATTTTCCTCATATTTCTTTCCTCCTCTTTTTGACATTTTTGTCTGTTTTTTTTTTTACTTTCTTTTCATCTTTTATTTATTTTATCAAAGTGAGGAAATTTTATTTATTTAATATTTCCCTTATTCTTTATTCTTTATTTTTTTATTTTTATCTTTTTTTCTTTTCCCTTCTTCTCCTCCGAGCGGTTGCTGACCACGACCACAACCTAACATTGTCGGCCTCACCGGCGAGCTCGAGCCTTGCCTACGGCCGGTCATCGCGAAAAAATAGTAATAAAAAAAGAAACAATAAGAAAGAGAGAAAAAAAGAAAAAGAAAATGATATATAATTAAACATTAACAAATTTAATTTTTGTAAAAATTAAAAAATAAAAAGAAAAAATAGATATTGAATATAGTTGCCTAGAGAAAAATTAATCCTAATTTTTTGTACTAAAGGACAAAAAATATTTTTCGAGTTTTTTTTCATATTTCAGTCAAATATTGAAAAATATAATTATTTATTAAAAAAATATCATAATTGACTCTTTTTTCGTAAAATAAATGGAGCCGACAAAAATTAAGACAGGTAATACAGGATTATGTGTAACATAACATGAATTTAAATATGCTAACTTCAGGTAAAATTACACTTCAAAAAAGTTTTCAATTTATTGTTTTTTTAACTATATTAGCCATTCAAATTTGCTAGGTTTTCTCACTCCTTTTCCTCCTCGCCGGCTGCCAAGAAAACCCCAGCCGAAGGGCAAAAACCCGGGGCGATCTCCAAGAGGGACCACAAAGATGGTGAAATTCCTCAAGCCCGGGAAGGCCGTGATCGTGCTCCAGGGCCGCTACGCCGGCCGGAAGGCCGTCATCATCCGTAACTTCGACGACGGCACGAGGGACCGCCCCTACGGCCACTGCCTTGTCGCCGGGATCAAGAAGTACCCGAGCAAGGTCATCAAGAAGGACTCCGCCAAGAAGACAGCCAAGAAGTCGCGGGTGAAGGCGTTCGTGAAGCTCGTCAACTACAGGCACCTGATGCCCACTCGTTACACCCTCGACGTCGACCTCAAGGACGTCGTCGCCGTCGACTCCCTCCAGAGCAAGGACAAGAAGTTCACTGCCGCCAAGGAGACCAAGAAGAGGCTCGAGGAGCGGTTCAAGACCGGCAAGAACAGGTGGTTCTTCACCAAGCTCAGGTTCTGATTTCAGCCCGTTTGTGAAATGGGGTCGTGTTAGGGCAAAATTCGATTTTGATCCCTTTGTTTTCGGTACATGGATTGAGTGAACGATGAATGGGGCGAGCCTGGATTCGGCTGTAGTGGCTAATTGGGAGCTTGAACATCTCATTCAATTTTGAAATGTTTTACTACTGTTGACGTTTCAGTAATTTTCCTGTACGAGGTGGTGGTGCTTTGACTCGGTAGAGGAGTGAAATCGACATTTGCGTAGCTGGTATTTTTCTACTGTTTGGATCTTGTGGAATCGAGCTTGCATAGTTACAACTGAATTCGGGAGTTTCTGGCATTATCATTCAGTCGTTGATTTGTTTTATCCTTTAGGCTACTCAGATAATGGTGTCGGATTAGGGAATTTTTTTCACAAGTATGCTATTGTTCTAAACAATGTCTGCTTTCAACCTATGATGTTTGATCAGGTATGAGCAGGGTGATACGGTACATCTAATGTTTTTATTTGGGATGGAACACTGTCTTTTTAAGGAATTCAAGTTGCTTCCTGGGAAGGGGATAAAGTTGTCCATTTCGTGGCCTCAGATTCTGTATTTCGCATCAGTACTTGCCCAAATGAATTGCAGAGTTAGAAGTTTGATTCTAGAGAGGGTCCTTTGAAGCTGTCTTTCGTGTTATCTTACTCTGAATCTTCGTTCGTGCTTGTGATAGCAATATCAAAGCCACCCAACATGAAATTAATTAAGTTATTGGTACTTTCGCTAGTCGCTGCAAAATTATGTCCGTGTCAGTCCTTGTTGGTAATATCAGGTCAAATTCTTCGTTGCTTAGGATTATGGTTCAAATCAGTATACCAGCGCTTCATTGAGCAATGCCATTGATCGCTGAACGTATCTGAGCCGCCATCTCTGTTATGTGCTTATCCAAACTAATAATCATCCTGATTTTGTATTTGGTAAGAAAAATCATCAGGATTTATCGCCATTGTGATTGCTAGGATTCTGGTTCTAATCAGTATACTAGTGCTTCATTGAGTAATGCCATTGAACGCTGAATGTATATTAGCCGTAGTCTCTGTTATGTGCTTACTCACACTGGTAATCATCATGATTTGTATTTGTTAAGAAAAATCATCAGGGTCGATCGTCATTGTGATTTCGTATTGGGCTTTAGTGTTTGGTCAGCGCAATTAGATCCTACTCTGCTTTTATGGAACTTGAAAACTGAATCGCGAGTGTCTCTTCGAGTGGCTGATCCGATCGCATGCTTGTTTTCCCGTACCTTCTTCCTCTTGTTTTGTCTTGTGCTATCTCAAGGCAATATAGACAGAGTTAGATGATGATGGTTCTCTCACACATAAGTTTCCGGGCCATATCTTTTTTCTCTTATGGAACGTCGAGGGTCTCTCTCTGGGGCGTGCGCTGTCTGCTGGTGTGGTGCATAGGACTCTCGTACAACAGTAACAACAACAATCCAAGCATTGTTCCAACAGGTCCAGCATGAGTTTGCTAAATCACAGAGTAGTTCCGCAATTAGGACAAGTTCACTGCTAAGGCAGGAGTCGTCCAAGTTCACTGCTAAGGCAGGCGTGGTCTCTCGTGTCCTAGAGTGCAACTTCCAATTTTTTCAATGTATCATTGATTTACGTAGCATCGATACTCTCCAGGAGTCTTTGTGTCGTGTCCTAACACTATTTGACATGCGATCGACACATAGTCAACGCTTTAGATATGTTAGCGACATGAGAGTTCATCATCTCGATACGCCATTTTGACACGTAGGGAATTAATTTTAAGCATTTTTTAATAAATTAAGTGTTAAAATGTAGATTTATCGAAAATATATATACTTAAGTCAAATATTTAGTCAATCCAAAAAAAAACTACTTGTGAATCCCGAATAAAAAAAAAAAATAAATATATATGATATATATATAGTATTTTATCATGTACGTATAAAAATATACACTTAATATGCACGTTTTAACATGTTGAAATTTTTCATATTTTTAGAAATTATATATCGGCATATCGTGTGGTGTCGGTGTTACGATAGCTCTTCCGGTTCGGGTAAACTACATCTATCCTAGCTTCTCTTTTTATTTGCTCTGGTATTGTGAGATAGTGTCGGGAATTCCTTTGCCAGTATATAACGGTAAGTAAATCCTATTAATGTTTCAGGATTTCAAACCTTGAAGTTCGACAACTGCAAAATGTCTTTATCATTCAAGACCTTGAACATAATTCAGATGGGTAGGACATCATGCGGAACCTTGCACTAGTTTAAAGCTGATACGAGACTGTCTATAGAGTTAAGAGATAAGTAGAGTACCGGACTTTGTCGTGATTAGGAGATATCTTCTAAGAACCTATATGAGAGCCATTTCGATTTTTTGATTCTGTTATTTGAAATAAAAAAAAAAGATGAGGACCTGTTTCGTAATATAAATGATTCTAATTCTGATTTTATTTTCAGAATTAGAATCAATTTTAAAGCAAAATTCAAAACAAAAAAAAAGTTGATTTTGAAAAAAAGAATAATTTTTTAGGATCACAAAATAGAATAAAATCTCGATCTCTCACTTTTCCATTTCGGTTCCCTCGTCACTTTTCGCTCAACCTAATAAAAATAAAATAATAAATAATAAAAATAATTCTAAAAAATGGGAATTTTTTAAAAAAATCACAAAAAATTTAGAAAATCCCTAAAAACAGAAAAAAGCTTAGATTAGACTAGTTTGATTTCATTTTCATAAATTTGGGCCTAAATTTTCTGGATTTCATATATTTCACTCTTCCGCAAAAAATATTGCAAAAGATTAGGGCATCCAATATGCGAATGATAACATATATACTCATAGCCGTGTGTCACAAAATGTGACCATTTACACGTGAGTGAATGCAAACACCCACTTGAATTTAGGATAGAAGCTGTAAAATGATATTGAATGATTTGTACTTCATATCAAGGAGGATAAGTTGATTTTTTTTTGTTAATGGATAATTTGATTATTCATCGCTATATTTATATATATTTTGAACAACGCAATATTTAAAGAAAAAAATGAGTTCTTAATATGGAAATTGTCTTGTGCTTTAATCGAACTTCAAACGTCATGTATTAAAATTTGTGTTTCATTTATGACATGCTAAAAAAAATAATGTATTTTAAATTATTTTAGTGTGCATTGGAAATTAGTCTTTAATTTAGGATGAAATTTACAAAAGTAACTACATAGTTATTTGACTTAAATGAAAAAAAATTAATAAGAGACAGTTTTTCAAAACAGAAATTTTGTGTCAGTTATCAAACGCATTTCTATTCCGAGAACGGAAATTTTGGAGAATTATCAAACGCGTTTCGATTCTCTAAAGTTATTCTAACTTTGAGCCTGGTTTCTTTTTAATGGTTTCTTCTCTCCTATTTAGCGTTGACATGGCTACAACACGAAGTGTAAAGTTACAATGACATCGTTTTGGGTTAAATTTGAATTTTTTAAATTAACTTATATTTAAATTAGGGTAAAAATGAGCTCAAATTAAAAAAGAAAAAGAAAAACCGGCGAGGGCCTGCCTTTGCCAACAATTGTTTCTATTTTTATTTTTGTGTAGCTTATTTTTTTAATATGGTTCAGATATAAATTGGATTAAAAGATCATATTTAAATAAAAAAATGATTCTGACTTTATGCTTCATTTCGGCTGATGCGGTTCCATCTAGACGGTTTCCGGTTCAATTAGTCCGTCTTACTCACCCCGGATCAAAATAGCTTCATGGATCTTATTTCCTTTAGTATTTTCCCTACATGACACTGTCGCTTCATGCTCCAGGCTCTTCCCATCGAGGAATTTGATCGAGCCTTGGAGGACCATGATTTCTGCACTCGGCCTCCAGAGATGATTCTCCTCCTTTGCCTCAATTTGGTGAATCGAACAAGGGCATAAATTTTTCATCTGACATTTCATTAAGTTGATTCTGATAAACCCGATCCTTTCAATTCATCAAATTAGGAATTTTTTTAAAGAACTATATTCATGTGACTTTTACATAAATTTTGGCAAAACTTTTTAGGGGACATAATTTTACCGTCCGAGATCCCATTATCTCGATTTTTGCACCTATGAAAAGCCGTGTTCCCCGTCGCTTCCAATTACCAAATTGGAAAAAAATTGAACAAGATATATTCATGTGAATTTTACACAAATTTAACGAAACTTTTATCAAGCACAACTTTCCCGTCCGGCCTCCCGATGACTCGATTTTTATACCTATAAAAGCACTTCAGGATATCAATGGTGACTGATCACAAGAAAAAACAAAGTACCGCACCCTCTCCTCTTCTCAGTTCCCCTCCTGATCCTGTCGGCGCTGGGCACTAGCAATCTCACAGACGACACATGCAGGCGGATGGCCTCCAAACAACTCTGTTTGACAACCTTCCACACGGACCCGCGCAGCGCGACGGCGGATCCCCAAGGACTAGCCGCTATAATTCTCGATGCAACGTCAGCGAAATCGGCCAGGACGCTGAGCCGCATAATAGAGCTGTTGCGGCATAAGCCGGACCCTACAGAAGGGCCGCCACCGAAGTTTTGCACCCTGCATTACGCTACGATGGTGAGGTAGACACTCTCGCTCGCCGACAACGCTCTCCAACACAGCCAAATACAGAGACGTCAATCGAAGCCTTCATGCGGTTGGGACTGTGCTGCTGACTTGCGAGAGGCAATTCAAGAGCAAGTCCCCTTTGATCGATATGAACAGTGCGGTGCATCAGCTCGTTATGGTGTCCATAGGCGTTGTCAACCATTTGGGTGCTAAATATGCCGCATTGATATAAGTTTTGGGCTTTTGACGTTGCAAGAAAAGGTTTGGAGAAAATGCATCACATGAGTATAAATTTGTGGTAAATGTAAGAAAACGCTATAACGAATTTCACCACAGACATTAGCACAAGAAAAGATAAAACTGACCCAAAATGATTGTAGTAATAATAATTTTTTTTTTGTATCAACACATTAACCATTAAGAACATGAAATCTACAATTTATGAGCTCATTCAATGATGTTTGCCTCCAAATATTTGGGCGTTATCGTCGGGAGGTTGAGTTGACGAATCATGCCGTATAAAGTGAAAAACCATAGAATTTCAATTGGAGACAAAAGATAATGCAAATCTCGATACATCATAGATTTAGGCTCCTTTTGTTTTGGGGAAAATAAATGATTTGGAAAACATATTCTCGAAAATAACCGCTTACAAAGATGGACGAACGAAAAATACTTTCACCATTCACCAAAATATTTAGACATTAATTGTTATCGATAATGCAAATATTTTTTTATCGACTAGTTATTTCAAGGGATACAAGCAAATGTTTCGAAATCATTCGTTTTTTTCGCAAAAGAAACGCAGGCTTAAAAGGAAATGAAGAAACAAGCTTCGAGTAAGAGGTATCTCCCAGTTTGAATCACCATCAAAATACTACGAAAGTCAACGGATTATGGAAGATAATCGGGTCGTTAAAGCTTGATTGCGAAAAATTTGAAAAAATGGCTGTCTGCAGACATGATTAGTTCTTGTGAGAATTAACTTGAAGATGTACATCTTTCGTGTTTAAAATAAGTTTCTTTAAGGTAATTTTAAAAGTGAAGAACGGGCCTGGACCATTCGTGCCTGGGCTCTGAACATTAAGCCTGCACGGTCCTGTGGCCAGTCCTACTGTCAGCCCAACCTTTACTGTTGAATCGAACTTAGCCTCAGCCAAACCGAAGTTACTAATCATGTTCCATTCGTGAAAGTTTTTTTATTTTATTTAAAGTTTGGACCTACCGACCCGGCCCGACTTCGACACCAATCGGGCAAAACTAATCAGAGCTAATCCTGACAGGGGACACGAAAGGATCTTCTTATAATTGCCAGAGCTATCTAGTGCATTGTAAAAAATGGAAGTTGCACTCTAGGATACGAGAGACACCTACCATCTCAGCAGTGAATTTGTCCTGAAGACTTATGCCTGAGAGAAATCAATCGATCTGTAACTTTGTATATATGCCCTGTGACAGCATGACAGCACGCCAGAAAGGCAAAACAAAGAGGAAGGTAGGCGAAAATAACCATGTGATTGGATCAGCCACTTGAAGAGACACTCGTGGTTCAGCTTTCAAAATCCAAAAAAGCAGAGTAGGATCTAAAACTTCCGATAGTGCGACGAACCAAATACTAAAGCCCAACACAAAACCACAACGACAATCCATCCAAATGACTTTCGTTTTGTCAAACATGAATCATGATGATTACTATTGTGAATAAGCACATTAATGAGAGACCGGCTATGTTCCGTTCAGCAATCAATTGCATCACAAGATGAAGGCACTGGTATTAGTTATTAGATCCATAACCCTAGCAAATTAAGAATTTTACCTCATAACAACGACGAGGACCAACAGAGACTTAATTTTGCTGCAACCAACAAAACCAACAATGACTTCATTGATTTTATGTCGGGTGGCTTTGATATTCCTATCGCAAGCACAGATCAAGATTCAAAATAAGATAAGATGACTTCAAACTCCGCATTTCATATGGCCAAGTACTTATGCGAATACAGAATCAAGGCCAAGAAATGAACACCTCTGCCACGTTCATTCGCAAATAAACAAATTAAGGCGTACCATATCACCCTGCTCATACCTGATCAAACATCATAGGTTGAAAGCAGACAATATTTAGAACTAATAGCATACTTATGCGAAAAATTCCCTACTCCGACAACCATCAAAAGAGTAACCTAAAGGATAAACGAATCGACGACTGACTAATAATACCAGGAACTCCAAATTGACTTATAAACATGACAAGCTCGATTCCGCACGATCTAAACAGTAGACAAATACCGGCATTGCGTATATCGATTTCACTCCTCTACCGTGTCAAAGCACTACCACATACAAGAAAACTGTCGAAGCAAAAAACATTATCAACCCGAAACAGAACCAACACTGAAACATTAACACTAACAGTAGCAACCCATTTCAAAATCGAATGAGATGCTCATGCTCCAAATTAACCAATACAGCCGAATCCAGGCTCGCCTCATTCATCGTTCATTTAATCCATGTACTGAAAACAAAAGGATCAAAATCGAATTTTGCCCTAACACGACCCCATTTCACAAACGGACAGAAATCAGAACCTGAGCTTGGTGAAAAACCACCTGTTCTTGCCGGTCTTGAACCGTTCCTCGAGCCTCTTCTTGGTCTCCTTGGCGGCGGTGACCTTCTTGTCCTTGCTCTGGAGGGAATCGACGGCGACAACGTCCTTGAGGTCGACGTCGAGGGTGTAGCGAGTGGGCATCAGGTGCCTGTAGTTGACGAGCTTCACGAACGTCTTCACCCGCGACTTCTTGGCCGTCTTCTTGGCGGAGTCCTTCTTGATGACCTTGCTCGGGTACTTCTTGATCCCGGCGACAAGGCAGTGGCCGTAGGGCCGGTCCCTCGTGCCGTCGTCGAAGTTGCGGATGATGACGGCCTTCCTGCCGGCGTAGCGGCCCTGGAGGACGATCACTGCCTTCCCGGGTTTGAGGAATTTCACCATCTTTGTGGTTCCTCTTGGAGATCTCTGTGGGTTTGTCGGCTAGGGTTTTTTCCGCAGCAGGCGAGACAGAGAGCGGGGAAGGCAACATGTGATTTTATATGCGGTCGCTTCGCAAAAGAATTCACGGCACGTGAGCGGCAAAAAATTAGTAAATTTTGATTTGTGCTGGCTATGTTTATGTTGTAATTTTGTCAACTTGATTGTATTGATAAACATAACACGATCAACTTGTTCTGACCTGAAATTGACTCGTCCAGACATCTGAATCATATGAATCTATCAAACTAATTATGAAAGTGATCTATAACGCTATATTTGATTTAATTTAGTGATATTTGTCTATTAGGATAATGACACCGGAAGTATCCAAAATTTTGCTCGCTCTATAATCTGGGTGCTCGACATTTTTCTCTCCAACTAAACACCAAAACAATTCAAATGTGGGTCAATTTGACATCCGCTAAATCACGAGTGGAAGATGTTCAAATGGACACTAGCGTTTGTAAATAAACATTGCCTATCTATTTTAACATCTATTAGAGTGATGAGCAAAAAAACCATGATCCAACCAAATCGGATGGGACCGTATCCAACCAGCTCATTTTGGATGGTAATCGGTGGGTACGGGTTTGGTTCCTAATTCCAATTTTCTAGAATCGGTGTGTACTAGTTCGATTCCCAATTTGTAGTGGGAATATCATCCAACCGAATCGGTTCTTTTATATAATATAAATGCATTATTTTTTAATTGAAGGCTTTGAAGCCATCTCCCTCAAAGGCCCATAGTCCAGAGTCTAGAAAGTGGAGAAATTTATGTTGATGACATCTCCCGGTTTCGGGTGATGGTGTGATTCAATTCTCCAAAACTCTAAAAACCGTGGCTTATAAGGATGAATTTCATCCCATTATGTCCTCATATTTATGGCTAAATGTCTTTCATCAATGAATGCTACAAGTTTGGAGAGGCCTCTGTTCTAATACCTATTTTTTGTAATTTGGTCGATACAATAGAGATTGATGAAGACCTAGGAATTAAAATGCAATCTATTGATAATTATTCTTACTAGCCATAGATGAGGAAACTCTTTGATAAAAACCTTGAATGTGGTTTTTCATGAATTGCTGCATCTAATGTCATGCATATGTAAGAAGGTGCAATTTAAGTCCAGTGTTGATGCCTTAGAGGAGGCAGACCATTAAGAAGCCAATGTAATAGAAAGCTAGTGAGATTCGATTGTTGTGGTAATGTGGGCTAGAGTCTGTAACCGTTAATTATGGATACATCCTCAAAAGCCATTTCTCGATTTCGAGTGGTTCCCTTTATTTTTATATATATATATATTAACATTGATCTTCGGTAGGATATTGGGATCTAAATGACGGATTGGTGTTTCGATTCTCGAGTGGATCCATGGAAAACGAGGTGGTTCACGATTCACATTTTGTTGAACCCGATCTTTAGTGTGGTTCCGATTCTAGGGTGGGAACCTATTTATCCTGAAACCGATCACCCCTAACATCTATAGCCATCTCTTGAAATGATGTCACATCAATAGTGACAAAAATATGAAGGCCAAGATCATCCAAGTAGATGGTATGATTTTTGTTGGGACTTTGGTCTCCAAATTCTAGAAGAAGATAAATAAGAAGTGAAGGATGGGAAAATCCAAACAAACATGTTTGTTTGATTTTTCTTTGAACAAACATGTTCTTTTGGAAGAGGTCTATTCAATTTCGCAACTCTTCATTCTTTTGAAGATGTCATTGAATTTCGTGACTCTTCATTCTTTTGAAGATGTCTATTTGATTTGTGACTCTTTTTCTTTTGAAGATGTCTATTGATTTCGTGTCTTCATTCTATTAGAAGATGTCTGTTCGATTTCTGACTCTTCATTCTATTGGAAGATGTCCATTCGGTTTGTGACTCTTCTTTCATTTGAAAGACAACTGTTCGGATTAGTGACTCTTCTTTTAACCTCTTCTTTCGTGACTCTTCGCATTATTGTCTATAAATAAAGCTTACCATCGCATTAGGGATATTGCCATTTTCGTCATTCATACTTCATCATTCATCGGATATTTTAAAAGTGCGTTCGAAAGTTTTTCGAAGAAGTACCGCTTTAGAGAAAAGGCATCCGTTCTATCTTGGGAGGCAATTGTCCAAAATCCTTGAGTACCGATTGAGGGGACAAATTTATAAGGATATAACGTCATTTCGTTGGGCTCGATCATTCCTCTACATTACTACTTTTTGGTTTGTCGTCAATGTTTTCTACATATACGACTTATACGCGTTACAATTTTTGCTCATAACCAAGTCATGTTAACATCTATAGCTACCTCTTGAAATGATATCACATCAAATAGTGACAAAATGAGTGGCTAAGATCATCCAAGTAGATGGTATGATTTTTGCTTATAACCACGTCATGTTAGCAATTGAGCTTAAATTTTGCTAAGTAAGTGGGCCACATTGAAACAAAGGCGGCTAGAGTTTCGTTCTCTCCTCTCTTTATCGGCAAACCTCCTCATTTCCCAAAAATTCTTCCCTCTTTGAAGTCTCTCATGCAGGCTGAAGCTCAGAGCCTCCTTAAGTCTCTGATTTCCTTTTTTTTTTTTGGCTTGATCGTCTTTTCTTTTCTCTCTTGATTTGTCTCGGTAATTTGTGTATGTGAATAAATTTCTGCAGTTGATTTTGGTGGAACGTGGAGACTAGTTCAATTATTGGTTCAATAGACAACCATAAAGGAGGATGCTCATAACGTGCCTCTATAACCTTTTTGAGATTAGGCCACCCTCCTCTCCCAATCTAGATTTAGGTCAAGACTCGAGGGTTTTATTATCCTGAACTAGATCTTGATATAGATATGGGAGTTCCTTAAAAGTTTTTTATTTGTGTTATTGATGTTTTTATCTTTGCATGACGTTGGTTATGAGAACATTGAGTTTAGACGCTCACAACATGCTACTACCAATGAAATGGGAGATCTCGACGCGTGCTCATCACTAAATCGAGTGAGCGGTCGCCGATCGTTTACGATGATAGATCTATTCTTGAGGGACAAGAGTGTCCTTCTAGCTAGAGATTGTGCTTTGTTATTTGCTTTCTAGCATTTGCTTTGTTTTACGGTTATTTAGGATTTTCTAGACTTGAAAGCCTTCTATGTATCTATCGAGTACTAGTCTAATTGATGAAAGGAATCTTTCTTTTGACCAAAAAAATTGGGTCACATTGGGAAAATTACATTATATGACAATTTAGTTGATAGAGACCTTAGATTGAGCCAAATTTGAAAAGTTGAGATGATTGATTGAATACAAAAAGAAGTTTAGGAAATTGATTATACAATAGACAAACTTACACTTGCGGTGTTATTTTACCTATTCTTTCCTTATGTTAGTACTATAAAGAGAATTGATCATACGGTTTCGAATACGGACATCTATCTATCCGCTAAGTTCACTGTTACTATGATGAATTCACAAAATAATGTTTCTATAAATTTACATCAATTGTTATTAGCAAGAAGAGTTAACAAATTATAACGATTATTGGAATGACAAAATTTTAAAGTAAAATCCTATCTACTAACTGAATTTCGTTAGTAATTCGTGCAATGATTTTTGACATATTACGTCATTAACTGATTAAAGAAGAAAG
This sequence comes from Rhodamnia rubescens, assembly GCA_021437795.1. Classification (NCBI taxonomy): domain Eukaryota; kingdom Viridiplantae; phylum Streptophyta; class Magnoliopsida; order Myrtales; family Myrtaceae; genus Rhodamnia; species Rhodamnia rubescens. Next base: position 348,796 of record JAILYA010000113.1, read on the forward strand.
ACTTAAATTCATACTCTAGCCATTTGTATACACAGGCCAGGTATTACAAACAGTTTCTAGGTGATCTAATATGAACATGGAAGCATTCAACACGAACTAAGGAAAAAAGACCTAAATTCATACTCTGATTTTTCCTATTATTGCTTGATTTCAATTAAACAACAATATTTAATCACTAAGCACATCACTTCATGAGAAAAACCACAAAAGTTAGAATTACATCTTAGGCTTCCTTTTTTTCGCAAAAAATAAACGATTTGGAAATCATTTTCCTAAAAATAATCGCTTTTGTCGTTACAAAAGTGAATGAGCAAAATTGTTTTTCCATCATCCATGAAGTGTTTAGACATAAATTGTTGCCGATAATAAAGCATTTTTCATTGGCTAATTCAAGCAATGCAAGTGATTATTTCTAGGAAAGTTTCTTCCAAATCATATTTTCCTCAAAACAAAAATACTCTTAAGAAAAAAAAGAAACTAATCTTGTTGCCGGTTTTCCTGGAATTGACAAAATTTGACTCACTTAATAAAGCGCTTGGGGGTGGTCTACTTTACTTGTTCAATCCTAATAGTATAGTCTCAGTTTGACATATAGTAGTAACACAAGTCATCCTTGCCCAAGACCACGGCAATCGACCAGGGACTTTAGCACTAGCAGCCCGGACCAATTTGTCAATCAAAGATTCTATTTAGGTGGGGATGGATTCTTCTACCACTATTGATGGCATTGTTTTAATTGCACTGCTTACCAGTTTGTTTTAGTTACTACTTCCTTAGGAAATTGGCAGTCGTTATTGGAGTCCATTTAATTAGCAACATTCATTTGATTTATTGGGAAATTACTAACCGTTCTGATAATTAACCATTGTTTTTTTCTTCCAAGTTACCAATATGTTAAAGTTATTTACTCCTATATTGATATGTGCGAGGGCGAGTGATTCCGTCGATGGGGAATTTCCTACGGACTATGCATTTGAATTGGCGAATATGGAGTGAGATGTAAAATGACAGTGTATGGATGGGTGTATTGGTGAAGATGGAATGAAGTGTATTACACTAAGTATATGGAAAGATAGAGTACGATTATCATCTAGGCATACATGACACATCCGCAAGCAATGATAAAGATCGGGATTCGGATAGAAGCTCAAAACCATGGTCTAAAGGATAAACCATCAACCGAGGCTAAAGGGCTTTGGCTCACCTCTAGATCTAAAGAAATCGAAGATAAACAATTCAACTCATGAAGAGGAAGTCTCATTCATTCAATAAGTCTGTTTTATGATGGAGAACTCTTCCTCTATTCATAGAGGTAATAAGACTTGGGGACTAGACAAATATTAAATAGACATAGGGACTCTCTAAATATTAAAGTCATGGGAAATAGAAATCAAATAAAATCCTAAGAACTAGAAAACTCATTAAAAGACATAAGAACAATTAAAGTGTTCATCTTGATTTTAACTCGCACGATCGATCCTTTGGAATGTGACTTGGATTGGATACCAGATTCCTTTAGCTATAACACATCAAGAGATTCTGGTAAATTCAATGGGAGATAATGAACAGTAAAGTAAGTGCCTTTTTTAAGCATTGAGAGCTGTTCTCTTTTGAGTTTCCTCAAGAAAAGCAGCAGCGACTGCGGCGATGGTTGCATCATTAGGTCGATTTTCACCTTCCTAAGCTTGAGCAGGTGCTGGAGTTGGAACATCCAGTTCATTCTTAATGACTTCCCACATTTGCACGTGAGTTGCTTCTAAGTAAGATTGCATTCGTTGCTTCGAATAGCCAAAGTTCGTTCCATCGAAGTAAAGAGGCTTGTTGGGAGCCTGGGAGTCAGGAGCAAGAAAGTTTCCAAGGTTAGCCATAAAAACAGATCTTTGTGTTCAGAAATAGAACACTTCTAAAAACAAGTAACATTGATCTGATACTAATTATTAGGGCTAACAATACAACCTAGAAGGGTGTTGAATAGGTTGAGTGATGATAATATAAAAATTTTGCGGAATAACAAACAATCAGCGTGTGTGGTGCTGGTAAGTAAATCAGAGTAAAACATGACAAATCACAGAACAAATTACCACTGGCTGGTGTTGCTCCACTTGAATGATAGATCACACTATCGGGATACACACACTGCTCTTACACTTGTATACTTTGCTATGAACGTGCTAAACCAATACAGAGAGCAATTCAATCAAATATCAAAACAGCTTGAGCTTATGGATGTGTTCGAAGAGTGTGTAGTTACACTTTCAGCAGTATCTCTACCCCTTATACATTGGCTCTTCAAGGTATCCGTTGGAGAGCTTAAACTCTACAAGGTATGTGTTGGAGATCTTCAAGGTAGATCAGCTAGCCGTTTATAGTCGTTCGAAGTACAGGCCAAGTGGAATCCGGAATGCAGCTGCAATCTCTTCCTCTATCAGTGTAATTTACCTAAAGTAGCATTCGCCGTAATTGTCCATAACTAGTGATCTAACATCTGCTTTTCTCATTACTTTCTCGATTTTACTGCTACAGAATCCCGACCTGCAATAGCTTTATTTCGAGTCATCAATGGTCATAATGCTGTCCGTATTTCACTATCATAAACAGATACATTACTTCTACAACCTAAGAAGCACTGTCACTAATGCAGATTGTTTGTAACCAGGTTTACCATCTTCAATGAAGATACCAATAGCATGACACCAGATGTCAAAGATCAATGGTGTTTTCCATCTTCATCAGTATTAAGACATACAAGAATTCCAACTAGACTAGTCTTCCCAAGCTACCATTATATCTTCACTGGTGTTGGTTTACCTAAATGTCAGAGACTAATTATCTCTCTCTTAACCTTTAGAAGGAACCACTGAGAACGGTGAGAAAATTCATTATTTGCATTGATCATTGAAACTATTAGAAACAAAGATAGTTTGGTGATCATCAAATGCCATAGGGATGTTTTCCAACGGCTTGTTCTGTATTGCATTTATTAGAGGGAAATCGGATACTTATTTAACGGGAGAAGTACATTAGAAGTGTCAAAAGTTGTGTCCATCATTCACTTTAGTGTCAAAAGTTTTGAAACGATTACTTAAGAACTAATTTTTTTGAAAAGCGATCACTTAAGTGTCAATTCTAATATGGTTGATCGGAAATTCGAGGTGACATTTTTTATTAATATCTAAAGCTAGTGTGGCTCATGGAGGTCCAATCAAGCAACAAAAAAATTATAAAAAGAAAAGATAGAAGTCCAAAAACAATATTAAAAAAATTTAAAATTAATTAAATTAAAAAAATATAAAGTAAAAATTTTAAAAAAGCTAAAATTAAGCTTTAAAAAAAAGAAAAAGAAAACAAAGGTTTGCATAGGCGGCCACCGCCACTCCACCATCACCTACAATTGCCGACGAGCCGGCCCTTGGCCATCCCTTACCCTCGCCACCGTGTAACCCCCTTTCTTTTTATTTTATTTCATTTTATTTTTAGCTTAGTTTCAAATTTAATTTAATTTTTTTTAGCTTTTTTTTAATTTTAGAGATCCACTTGGAAGTCCATGTGGACTGAATTTTATAAAACATTTGCCATGTTAGATCGAAAATTTAATTATTAATACCACGTAATCAGTTTGACCGGAATTTCTTTGCTGGTAACACTTAAGTGATCATTTTTTTTTTACAATTTGTCACTTAAATGATTTGACGGAAAATTTTAGGACTAAAGTGAGTACCGTACACAACTTTTGGCACTTACGGTGTACTTCTCCCCTTCTTTAACATATCTACAATAAATGCATATAAATCGTCTCTTGTTCTGTAGTGCATTAACTAGAGGAAAATCGGGTACTACTTTACCATGTCTACAATAAAATGCATATAAACTGTCTCTTGTTCTATAGTGCATTATTAACTAGAGAGAAATTGGATATTTTTTGTTTCGTAGTGCATTAATTAGAGGGAAATCGGATATTTCTTTACCATGTCTACAAAAGCTGTTTTATTCAATTCTGTTTAATATAATTTATTATGATCAAGAATGGCAAAATCATGACTTCGTGGAAATATATAATCCATTTCGAAGTACATCCCACACAAAGCCACTAGAATACTCAACAAGAATAACAACATCACGTCTAAATCTAGTGTGGTTCCTCCTCATTTGCTCTCTCATTGCCACCAAGCCCTTTGGAACCTATGGCTTCAGCATCAAATTCTTCCCAATAGAGTGATTTGACAAAACGCTCTTTCCTGAGAATCTAACCTTAGAAGAAAGATACCAAAGAATCTTCGATATATCTAGAGCTCGTGTTTGCCAACTTGAATCATCCATGGTTTCTCCGAGTTCAATGAAGTGGAAGGAGTCAACAGGACATGGCCCCAATGCACTGAAACCTACGGTTACTAAGCATCCCATTATGGCGTATTACATAACTAGCTTGATAGTTGGCACACCTTCATATCATGCCAATTTGTTTGTGGATACGAGTAGTAATGATACATGGATGCAATGCGAAGGATGCACTACTGTTTTCCCCTTAAGGCAAGGTAACTTTCAAAGAAGTAAATCGCAAGCTTATTGGCCTTTACCATGTGAACACGAATTTTGGACGACTCCCGAAATGTCGTTCGGTTTCGATTAGGTCTCGAAATCTTAGTCACCGCGATTTAAGATTTTTAATCCTGGTGCCTATACCTATTTCGAATCGAGCCTAACCGGTGAAAATCTAAATTTTATTCCCGATCGGTTGAGCCAAATATCCGATCGGTCCCAATTTATGAAATTACCAATTTGCCCTCGGATGTTATGCATGTAAGACAAAAAAAATTTAATTTGAAGAGACCCGTGGGCCCCACCTCGGTCAAATCCCCCAACTTTGACCGGTCAACTCAGCTCTCTCTCTCTCGACAGACCACTCTCTCTCTCCCCCCTGTTCTTTGCGCCCATCCCCCCCGAACCGAATGCATCCTCCTCCTCCTTCAGCCTTACTTTGCCCGACACCAGCCCAAGCGACGCCACCACTACCTCATCGTCTTGCTGCCAGCCCGGACCCCACCACCTCGCCGTCGCTGCCGGCCTATAGACCGCCGCGAGACCCCAAACCAGCCCCGGTGGACTTCTCGCTCTGTTTCGATTTCAATGGGTTTTCCGAGCCACGATAGCCTAAGTCGCCACCTCCGACCACCACAAGCCTCCACGTCTTTCTCCTTTGGACTACCGGGTTCTATTAGTTCGTCGTACGCCGCCCTAGGCCGCCGCGAACAGTCCATGAACAGACCCGACACCGCCTACCTTGTTTCGCTCGGTGGGCCGTGGAACCGCTCGGTCGCCTTACGCCTGTCACGCCCGACTCTCGAGCCCGCGACATCCCTACCAAATCGCCACGAGGTCACGAAGGATAACGTCCCGGGCGCGTTATCGACCTTTCAATTATATACGCATGCGAAAACGGTTTACTCCCGGACAACATATAAACAAAAAGGGATAGCATAGCAGAAAATACATACCAAGGAAAATAGTCAAAAGTAACATCCACGATTCTTGGACGGTAGATGAGTCTTAACCCTACTGGGCTACGTAAATACATACAACCCCACACTTCGAGGCAACTCACTAAGACCTCGGAAGGTTACTAGTTCAGATAAGATTTACTTCTCATCTACTCCAAAAGACTACCCTCATAACCTCGGCCTTGGTATCCATAAAGCTCCATCACTTGGGACTGAAAAATGGTTCCCATAATGGGGTGAGATATAAATCTCGGTGAATCAAGCCTAAGCTCGGTTAGGATGCGATTCGCCCAAAACATCCTAACCACGAGCATTATAAAAAAAAATCACGATATAACCATATATCCAACAATCATATCACATGGCAATAATCACCCACACGCATACTTACCGGCCTTCACCACACATAATGCAATGCTTGACTCCACTCGACGGCCACATCGACAACCAAGCGAACACGCATCACACTCACAAGCATGCACCGGACACCACACAAGTCCATTTATTAACGATGATCGCGCTCTCGGCGCCACAATGACGAGGATCCACGCTACCGGCGTGATCGACTCTCACAAATAATGCGATCCCGCATTCTTCCGGCAGACCGGGCTACGTTCCTTTTCCCTCTCGGCAACGGCTACTACAAGCGGTGTATCCAAGTGCACTCGCACGGCACGGCAAGTAAGCATCCCTATACGGGGCGTCGGTCCATCACAAGCTACGACCGGCATCCGATAATCCCTTAAAACCGTACGTACCATACGGGGCATGAATTATCGTGCTTCGGCAAGTCGTGTGGTCCCATAAAAATGGTATGCAGTGTGTACTCCGTGTACAGCACGAACTTGCCAGGAAAACCCATCATCGTTCCTTCATATGACCATGCAAAGCACACCCGACACATCAATCAATTTATTCTCTTTGATTTAGGCCGGATGCTCACACAACGTGCTTCAACGACTCGGCCCAAGGCCATTTTAATACCAAATTATATCTTTGATGCTGCACACGGTCATATGAATGCAAGCTACCAATTAAATATGGCAAGATCACACGGGATAATTAATCCCCAAACAACACCAATCCACTCAACGAGCATTTCAACGAGGCGAACCGCCCCAAAACACAATCATCAATTCCACACGAATGAATCATTTCGATTAGGCCACATAAAAGCTCAATTTCGTGCCAAATTCATTAATTAGCCAATTCGATTTATAATCGCCAATCGATCGCTCGTCTTTAACCTATCGCTCGCTCGCGATCAAATCACCACATACAATCAAATTCGCTTAACAACAATTAGCCACAAACAATTCTAACTTAATCGATTATGGTCATTTAGCCTAAACCCGGTTTCTAACTAATCCGACCATAATCAAACCTACCTCAATACCCTACCGACTAACTAACTAATTCTAGGCGCAATTAGCGCCCTAACCAAGGATTAGGGTCAACGATGGGGCTGGGAATACCGGAGTTACTGTTCACGGACGGAATACTTCGTTCACGACCGGCGAGACATTGTTCACCCGAACACCGTTCACCGTACGGAAATTTCGATTGCTGGCTCGCGGGACGACGATGGGGCTGCGATTTCGGCGGCGACGACGAAGGATGGCTCCGGATCAACGGTGTCGGCTCTCGGGCTCGCGGATCTAGGGTCACGGCCGAGATGGAGGGGCTCGGGCCGGCGTCGAGCGGAGACGGTCGGGTGGGTGCAGCTCGGGAAGACCACTGCTCGGGATGAAATCGCGTCGCGGGGATGGTCTCGGGCCGGAGTGGGGCGACGCGAGGTCGAGGTGCGGTGGAGGTTGGCTCGGAAGAGAGACGAGGGTGACGAGGCGGCGGGCTACGGGCCTCGAGTGCCGAGGTTGCGGGTCCTCACGGCTCACGAACGACAACCGGCGCGGCGGAGGTGAGGGCGCGGCGGTGGAGTGGCAGTGGATGGTTGTCCGGTGGAGGGGTGTTCAATCGAAGAAAAGAAGAAGAAGGAAGAAGAAGAAAAAGAAGAGAGGAAGAAGGAGAGGGAGAGAAGCGGCCGACAAAAAGGAAAAAGGAGGGGGGAGGGAGAGTGAGTGGAAAATTCACGTGGGGGGGGGGGAGGAAAGGAGGAGAGAGTGGGTGGTGGGATTGGGTGTCACACGCCACTCCCGAACGCCACCGGCCGCCACGCCGTCGTCCTCCACCCTCACCACAACCCTCTCGATCTTGTCCCGTCGCCCGTACCCCACCGGATCGCCGTGTGCAGCCTCCTTAGCCGGCGTGCTTTGTTTTGGTTGCCGGTCTTGTGCACTCCGGTCCAACCTGTTCTAGCCCAGCTCGAGGGTCGCTAGCCACTCCAAGCCGTTGCCTTCGATCGCTCACCGTCCCCTAAGGCCGCCGGAAGGCGATCGGCGCATGTGGAGCTCAATCTCGGCTCCGGTCGGTCTCCCCTGTTTCGCCTCACGTGCCCTATTTTGGGCGCCGGTTTTGTCCGCAGCCTCCGGCCGTCCGCCGCCGCCACTCGCAGCTGCCCAGTGACCCCCGACGCCGGCCAACCTTTTCCTCGGCCTTGAACCACCCGGACTCCCCAAAACAGCCCCCAACGCCACTTGTATTCCCCTGTTTTACCTCTGCCCGACCACTTGTTCATAGCCGATCGCTCTTGTTCCGGCCACCCGCCGCCATCCCGAGCCTCGTGCCGCTATCCCAAGGTATCGCTAAGTCCTTCGGGCCATCCTGGAGAGTTGGAAGCCCAAAGTTCGAGTGGGCCGTGAGTTGCCGATCGTCGCCGCCGGGCCGAGCCGAGTTCATTATCGTCGTCGCCCGAGTCAAGCCAACCCGAGCTAATTTTAATTGGTGAGTTAGCCCCTAACTCTTGGTTAGGATGCTAATTGCGTTCGGACTTAGATTAATTAGCTAATTAGGGTGTTTAGGTAGTTTAATTACGGTCGGGTTAGATAGAAACATGGTTTAGGCTAAATGACTCGTAATTAGTTAAGATTAGTAGATTAGCTAGGTCATTCGTGGCTAATTGATGATTAGAAGCGATTGATTTGATTGATTGTGTTGGTTGATCGAGAGCGAGTGATAGGTCGGATACGAGTGCGCGATTGGCTATCAATTGAAATTGAAATTGTGATTAAAAATCGATGGCTGTAATTGATTAGTTGATTCGTGAATTATTGGGTGTGAATGCCGGAATTGATCGTTGATTGTAATGGAGGTCCGATTAGAGGTTAATCGCCCCAAATTGCCTGAAGTGTCGATCGACATAATTATGCTTTCAAGTGACACGTATGGATTAAACCGCATGTTTTAGCACAAAAATGGCCTTGGGCCGAGTCTTTGTACACATTTGTGCGAGCATTCGCCTATAAGGACAAATGATAAACTAATTGGACTAATTGTCATATTTGTATGGACATGTGATGGTTATTCGTCGAGGTACCAAGGAGATATTTGTCGTTGGCCGGGGGTACTAGGGGACGATACCCAATACACTTATTATATCCGTCCCGAGGGTACCGGGGAATATTTATCGTTGGCCTAGGGGTACGAGAGAACGATAGCCAATACACCTATTATATCCGTCCCGGGAGTACCAAGGGAATATTTATCGTTGGCCTGGGGGTACCAGGGGACGATATCCAAGTATGCCTATTATATCCGTCTCGGGGTAACCGGGGACGATATCAAATATGTCCATCCCGGAGGTACCGAGGGGACTATCGATTGCCATGACCAAAAGAAATGGGACGATGCACGATCCTGCCGAACAACACCGCCGGTCGCGGTGTGAGACCACACCGGTCGTGTGAGTCGTTGTTACGCCGGACGCGTGGGCCAACGTTAATAAAATGACTTCATGTGGTGTCATATGCGTACAAGTTGATGGGATGCATTACTAGTTGTTTGTCGTTTGTGGCTATTGAATCGAGTCAAGCATTGCATTACGCATGGCTGAAGATTGGTAAGTTGCATGTGATTGAATTATGTTCTTGATGCGTTGTGGTTGTTTGTTAGGAAGTTTGAGCGAATCAACGTCCTAACCGGGCTTAGGCGTTGACTCACCGAGATTTATTTCTCACCCCGTCGTTTAACCATTTTAGGTCCCAAGTGATGGAGCCCATGGATGTTAGGGCAAGGTTGTAGGGTTTTTGGGAGTAGATGAGGGCTTAACCTCACCCGACCGTGTACCTTTTTGAGATCTTAGTAAGCCGCCCGAAGTATGGGGTTATTTATGTCTTCGTAGCTCAAGAGGATTAAGACTTATCTCGCTCCGGCTTTATGAATGAAATCGTCTTTTGAGAATTGAGTGTGATGATTTTTCTCTTTGTACTATCCCGTTGTTCTTGTTTGTTTAGGAGAATTGCATGTTCCGCATGTGCCTTAAGCAAGTAGGTCAATAGTATGCTTGGGACGCTATCCTTCATGACCTGTCGCTAATTTGGTAGGAATGTCGCGGGCCCGGGGATCGGGCGTGACAATAATGATCTACGCAAATAACATAATATGGAAGCGCTTGGTGTTCCCGTAAGAACCTCTCTTGGCAAAATTTGCAATGATAATAGTCAATTCACCCTTACTCTCTTACCTTTTTAGATATTGCTCGAAATCGACAAGTTTATCGTGGAGTTCCTCAAAGGAAATGGGTGATTCACGTGCTCTAATGGCAACAGAAATTTCCTTGAATTTGGAGCCAAGCCCATTTAGAGCGTGTATTATTAAATCATCATCACTAATGGGAGAATTGATGATGGCAAGTTCATCGGCAATCCCTTTGCTACTAATCGAGTATCGCGTTTTGCGAGCGTTAAGCTCTCCTTGAGACTCATAACACACGAACGTGCCATGTTAGCAAAGAGATGCGAGAGTTTGTTCCACGCCTCATGTCTTGTTTTGGCGAAGCAATGACGGGAACGATTGAGTCCGAAGTGGAAGCTATGATTGCATGAAGCAATATTTGATCTTGGTGTACCCAATGAGAATAAGATGGATTGACAGTAGTTTTTCCATCGGTAATGATGGTGCTAGACAGACACAATAGTGTTCCATCTACATACCCCAATAAATCGTAGCCCAGGAGCAGAGAATTAAATTGAGCCAAGCTGGGATGGATAATTCATCAAAGTTAACTTGAAAGGTAGTTGCATAGTTGCATTGATCGACACAAGCATGATGGCGTTATTTGAAGAAGGGCCAATGACTATCGTACGAGTGTTTGAGGATTCTTTTGCCATTGAAAAAAAAAAATGAATGATATGCTTGTGAGCAGTTGGCTCCGATACCATGTAAGAATTGGACGAGATTATATTACTTTATTTCTTACAAGTATTTAAGGTACATGATAGCTAATACTTTATGGAAAGATATCAGCTAGAATAAATGTAATACAATACCTATCCTAAGCTATGAATTTTATACATGGAAAAATAAAATCCCATACACAAAGAAGGAAAAGTATTTGTCAACTTTGAAAACTCTCGCTGCACTTGCCATGAGTATCGGAATTGCTTGGCTGGTCTTGATATGATTGAGAGCAATCTTTGAAATTGTTTTGCTGTTGAGATATACTTTCTCCAATACGGCACACGTAAGGGGAGCATGCTGAAAACTTCTCTGCAAGTTCTGTCGCTGAAAATCCAGTCCTCTGCCATCTGCAGGTCTTGTTGCCTATGAAAGCGCAAGGAGAAAAACAAAGCAAGCATATAAAATCTAGGAGCTTTGTGAAAAAGACAGTTTCTCACAGTGTAGGTCGACATAAATCTAGGAAGTGCATTTTATGAGAAATGTTTTCTCCTTCAAGTTAAGTGATTGAGAGTATCTACAAGATTGATTAAGGCGTATACTATATGAACTCAACAAGTTTTGCTTGCTTGAAGTTGCTTATCTTTCCTTTATTAGGTTTCACTCAGACATTGAAGAAACTTCCAAGAGTTTTGGCTTCTAGGTATTTTTCCTTCGTGTACGCCATGGCACATAAGGATGAAAACAGAACCCTGAACTGTCATGAAGGCCTCAGAAATCAGAATTGACAATCAACTTCTTGTGCTTTTGTCTCTATTCTACTGAATAACTTATGCAAAACTCCGCGTTTCTTGTGATTTTTTCTTTTTCATATCCACAGTCCACAGGGCGAAAGAAAACTACCACCTTACCAGTTATCCATGGACACAAGTCGACGTTCATGTTACTATCACGCTTCAAATCCTCACTTTCTCTCTCTATAGTGTGGCTGTTTGTCAGCTTCAATGCCTGGTTTCACGTGAGGGAGTTCCCAACCAATAGCACCCGGATTGGCTCAGCTTTCCGCCTAAAAAGGGGACTGAACCAACCCATGTACACCCTACTTCTCATTGTTTCACTCTCCCTTCGCTTGTTTTTCCTTTGAACCTAGACTTCACGCACATAAATTGCCGGGTATGAAAAGAAAGAAGGAAAAGTTAGCAATGAGTTCACCACCAAACATCCGCAGACTAAACTAAAGAAGAAACATTTATCCAACGTCTCTCGCACAAATGCAACGGCACATGCTTCAAGTTCCCGGACAATTGTAGCACCACAAGAGTCGAATTCAATATCCATGTCAAGTATCACATCAACTAATGGAATGTGTCAGGCGTTACCTGATCTATGGCAAGCTGCATGGATCCCAGAAGCTCAGGAGAGAATCGTTCACCCAAAGCTACGTCACCAGTTTCCACAGCTTCGGTCAGTCGGTGGTAGTCCGTGGCCTCTGCTTGCCATCGGTTCGCTAGGACTCTGTTTCAGGATGCCGAACTTCTTGTGTTCGTCCCCTCTGTTGGCAGGTGGCAATCTTACATTCGTTAGAGCTCGCTAGTGTCTGATGGAAGATGATAGAAGTTTGCCTACGACGGAGAAAGAATTACAGAGTTTCATTTAGAATATACAGTAGACTTGGGTAAAAATTGGTACTAACAGCGTGTTACAAGATTTTTTGAGAAAGGAAAACGAGAAGAGCAAGGAGAAAGAAGGCATTGTAATGAAGATCAGCGAGTTCACTTACCCACTTCCTCGGCAAGTTTCCAGTATTCTTGTTCGAAACAAACCACACAGATTCGTGGTTCTCGTTCTCGCGCGAGAAAATCGAATTCTAACTACAAAAGCTGCAAGCCAACCCACATCTATACAAAAGCTGCAAGCGAACACCACCATGCTTATCTCTGCCGGTCGAATTGGAAGTCAACATATTCTTCGTTGGCACGCCTTGAGGTAGACCAAGCTTACGTCCGTGCTCATTTGACAACCTTGCAAGTCCTTCTGCAGATCTGTTTCCATCGAACTATCATCGTGCATAAGTGAATAGTCAGGCTTCTGAATCCGTTGATTCATGAGCAACCTCGTAGAGTAAAGCTGGATCTATTAGCTCATTGTCTCCAAGCACAACCTCTAAATCATCCTCCAGTTGCTTACATATTATTCGGAATCCCCACTTTTTCACGATTTCTACCCGATACTCTAAGGCTAAATTTGACATAATCCCCATCAATTTGACCAAAATCGACTACTCCCCACAACTGGGATGGTATAAAATACGCAAGCCAGATACGATTCGAATCCGTAAACAAGAAATCATCATATAGTAGGTTGCAATTCCTCCTTTCGCCATTAATGCATGGTTCAATCATAAGTCGGGTTCCGGTTCCCTCTTTCTGTTTGTCTTTACTTAAAACTGCACAAAGAACAAATCCAAGAAACTTGCCATACAATTCCTTTGAAGCCATGAAAAATTCAGAATCATCTTCAATAGGGAGGACCCACTCTGGCATCTCTTCTCCAGGAAGACAAACCATGTAATGACCAGTATTCTGCTATAAAGATAGAGCGTTAGAAAAAACTCAATCTGAGTTCAGTACGTAATGCTAGTGAATTCTACTTCGAACTGGAGCTCAATAAATGAGTAGAGATCCAATGACCCTCCCTTGCATTAATATAAAAGTCTCATGTGATAGAAATCATTCCCATACGAGTACGGTAGCCACCTCCACTACAATGCATTTGGCAAACTCTGGATATTCAAGCCAATGAGGATACATATGCAACACATTTTCTAACTTTATCTGATTTTTAATTAGTTAGTGGTTAATGGACAAGAAACTTAGTAAATGACAAAGTTTTTGCTAAGTATAGAAATGAATATTTTGAGTTCTAGTTCTAGAGAACATAAATGTGATCGATTTATTTAACACCCCTTGGTATTTCCTTGAATGAAATAAGTGCTGTGGGCGGAAAATGGAGCCACTGATGGTCCACCCTATTCTATTCAACCTTCTATCAATGTATACTGCCTTTATTCCACCAAAAACTAAATAATTATGTCCTTAACCCCAAAAGGTTTTTCAAGTGGCAATCATGTTTATCCTCTTCAATCAAGGCCTAAGTTCAAATCATCACATTGGCACATTTTCTGTGTTACTCCACATGGATATATAGAGAGGGGAGGGAGAGAGAGAGACTAACCTGGTCAGGTGGGGAAATATTAGCCATGGCCAACCCTCTAGGAACAAAATTGTGACATGAAGTTAAAACTCCAGTTTTTTGCAGCGATTTGCAACCATCCGCCACAAGAAAATTCAAAAGTGGCGGCAGCTCGGGAATCTCTTTTAAGCGATCGCAATTTTGAAGATGCAACACAGATAAACGATCGCACTTATTGATAGATGTAGGAAGGCTAGTAATATTGTTCCACGCCGGAATTAATGCTGTCAAGCTGGGAAAACAAGAAAGATTCTCAAGAAACTCTACATCGGATAGGTTACATCCCGTAAGATTTAACCAGCGCAAACTTGAAAGTCCGATCTTCATGCACGGATCAGCTGAATCCTCGTACTTTGGGAACTTGAATAAATTTGTGCAATCCCAAAGTACCAACTCTTCAATGTTTTGTAATTTGTAAATGCTAGACGGAAGACTTGTTAGGTTCTTGCAACTAAGTAAATGCATTTTCTCCAAAGACACAAGATTTTCTATCGATGCAGGAAGTTCTTTAATAGCAGTCTCTTGTAACTCAAGCTCCTTCAGGCCTTCGAGCTTATGTGGAATATCAGGGAATCTTTCAAATTTTAAACATTTTCCAAGATTGAGATTTTGGAGATTTTTTGACTTGAGCTCATTTGGAAAAACACTAAGTTTAGAGCACCCCCAGAAATTGACCCCGAGTAACTTGTCATGACATGCAATGGACTCGTGGGCTTCTACCAAGTTTTCGCAATTCCCGAGATTCAATTCCTCGAGATTTGGAGTACACGAAAGGTCCGGCATATGAACCAGTGACTCACAGGAACTGAAATTAATGTACTTCAAATTTTGGAAGTCCTGCAGAAACAGTGAAACTAACTTTGACAAACATTCTGAAAGGGAAAAAAAGGGTACTAGACAATTTAGCAAATCAAAGATAACTCTTTATCATTTTACGTTTTAGATAATATTTGATAGCTAAATAATACAAAGGTACACAATATGAAAAAATCCACAGATAAACTTGTGTTGGACAATTACTAAATAAACTAAAGTTAAGACCGTTAAAAATCTCAAATAAGTATGCAAATTTACTTCAAATTATTTTTCGTTTTTGCAAAAATCTTAAATTAGTACCACTATAACAAAGTTGCCCACAAACTAAGTTTCTTCTAACACAAAATCTCAAGGGTCACGCGACCCTTGAGGGCCATCTGGGCCGGGCGACCTAAAGCGGCCCTAGCCTAGGTCGCACGAACCTTCATTGAGGTCACGCAGCCGCCAACGAGGGCCGCTTGGGTTGCGTGGCCCTTAGTAGAGGTCACGTCACCCTGGCAAGGGCCACTTGAGGTTGTACGACTCTAGGCGACGGGTCGCATGTGTCGTGCGACCCCGCTAGCCCCTCTCTTGCCCATTGCCGGCCACACGCGACCTTTTGGCCTAGAGAATATGATGAACAGTCATAAATGAGGGCAAAAATAGAAAGCCAAAAAATTGGCGATGATAGTTTTAGCCTTCCTAAGGCAAACTTTTACTGAATGGGGTTCTAAAAATTTTCCCAAACAACCATAATTTGGATCAAGAGATTTTGGAAGCCCAAAGCCGCTTGGGAAAAGCCTTTTTCCAAACGCAGCCATGTGGCCTACCGCACAACCAGCTAGTCCTTGGGCGTTTCGACTTCCATATCTATATCAACGGGTAGGTTCTTCGTATCTTGTTACCCTTTTATTCAATCATGCTAAAAAAAAGATTTTTCTACATAGAATATAAAAAAAGTTCATCTGTCAACAACTAGCAGCAAATTGCATTTTGAATTTCTTTACTCGGTAGATTAGATCTGATTTGGAAACATAAATATGTCGATAGTTAGAGATGGGGATTATGTTTGCTAAAAAGAATATCGAAAACTTTATGCGTATACTTTTATTGATAAATATAAAATATTATTTGATAACCGGTCGAGGTGTCCCGGCCTGGGACCCTCACGGAACCGGACCGCTCCTCTAGCGCGGAACTCGACTATTGTCCGGGCGGTCCCGTTGAGCGGTCCAATTTGCTCACCCCTAGCCATGTGGCCTACCGCACAACCAGCTAGTCCTTGGGCGTTTCGACTTCCATATCTATATCAACGGGTAGGTTCTTCATATCTTGTTACCCTTTTTCAATCATCATAAAATTTTCTATAAAATATAAAAGTTCATCTGTCAACAACTGGCAGCAAATTGCATTTTGAATTTCTTTACTCGGTAGATTAGATCTGATTTGGAAACATAAATATGTCGATAGTTAGAGATATTATGTTTAGAAAGTACGTAAACTTTATCATACTATTATTTAATATTCCTTCCATCAATTATCCTCCAATACTTATTCTACAGACATCATACATTGATTATTTTAATTTTTATCTCTCACATATTCCAATATCAACAATTGAATTTTCTAATGATGCAGTGGCCTTCATAAAAAAAAATCAAATCTTAGAAATATCTTTCTCTTTCCACATATATGTATAAAAATTCTTTATATTGTGTATTTTATTAACGAAATGTTTCCATTTAATATTTCTAATAAAGTTGTTTCCTTAATTTTTCACATGCCCATTTTGCTGCACATAGAAATATTTCTAACGCAAGTTGTTAGGGTCATTTTCAAAATACGCATTGTACATATACAAATGGAGTAGATAATAAAAATATCTATGCAGGTAAATGCTCACCTTAAATTGTTTTGGCACTACTGCAATACTGCTTTTGGGCATATCAAGTCCCACTAATTTCTTAGGACTTGAGGAAAATTCTGGAATCCCGCGAGCACATCCAGGCCATTCAAACCATCTAAGCTCATTAGGAAGACATATAGGACCTTGGAAAGAATCATGCACGTTACGTAATATGAGCAATTTCAGCCTTCTCATTTTCGTAAATGCATCAAGACCAATACACATCTCTGTCGGCTTGGGTAGCTCCAACACTATGGCTTTTACAGCACAATCTCCCTGTATGTACAAGATTATCATATATATATTATACATTTTAAATAATTAAATTCCAAGAAAAGGAGCATAATTTTGATGGTATTTGCAATCTTACCACATCGCCTGATAGAACATCGAAGACATCATCGTAATGCCATAGTCTATCTGCGTTTGCCGGGATTATCTCGACATTCTTGGTTCACAATTTCCATACCCATGGATTGAATCAAGTCATGCATTTCTATTGTGAAACCAATTCTTATCAAGGACCTCTCCATGAGAATTTTCAGTCCTATTGTTGCCTCAAGATCGCAACTATCGAGAACTTTCTTTACGTACTCACTATTCCTCCCTTTAAAAAAGCAGGCAATATCGAGAAAAATCTCTTTCTCATTTTCCTCTAGTCCATCATAACTTATTTTGAGCACACCATTTATTTCATTGTTAGGAACTCTAGAAAGTTTCTTTAGTGTACCTTCCCATTCATGTTCTCTTCTACCACGTAAGAAGGAACCCAACACCTCAAGTGCTAAAGGAAGGCCCTTCGCAAGATTCAGAACACTGTCAACTAGATCGGTCCCGATTTCCAATTTTGGGTGTGTTGGAAATGCATGCTTACTTAACAGCTCATGAGCTTCACTATCATCTAGTGCTTTAACTTCATAGATGTGATCTTGATTTATCCCGTGACAAGTCAACAAATGTTTATCTCTTGTAGTAATGATGATCCTACTCCCACTACCAAACCACTTGTCTTCGCCTGCTAAAGCATTTAAGCGGCACAAGTCATCCACATCATCAAGGATGAGGAGAATTTTTTGTGACGAAGTCTATGCTGTATGAGGTTAATACCTTTATCGACACTGGACACTTCTAATCTTTGTTGTAGTATCAAAATCTCGGACAATAGTTTTTCTTGCAACAGAACTAAACCCTTGGAATCTTTTGAAGCTTCTCGAACATTTGCTAGAAGACATGAACCCTCAAATTGTCTAAAAATAGTATTATAAAGAGCTTTTGCTAAAGTAGTCTTCCCTATGCCTCCCTGTCCCCATAATCCCACCATGACAACATCATCATGAGCCTTAAGGTTTAACGTCCATTCTAGCTTAACCACTCGGGAATCTATCCCAACCGGATGCTTAGCAACATGCAAAGGTGATCGGTCTAGGTGAGTGGAGATTTCCTTCACAATTCTTTGTATAAGCTCCGATTCATCTCTGACAAAAACGGAAAAAGAAGTTGAAGCATGATTTAGCAATTTGAATAAGCAAATCTCGAGCAATCACCAGCCAAATGACAAAGCAGTGGGTCAACTTCTCGCATAATCACAGGAAAAACAAAATGTACTCCTACTCAGTCGAATTAGAACCCTAGGAGCTCCACACCACTCGAAACAAGTTCAAGGTTCAATTATTTTTCCTTTGGACTTGATATTTTGTATCAAATTTTAAAATTTTGTACTTACAATCATATGTGTGTCGATTCATCTATTTAATTTTTTTACAAACAGACTTTATACTCACTTCTAAAGATTAGTTTCTTAGGAAAAAAAATAGGAACACCACTCTACTTACCCATCACTCAAATGCCAACCGGACAAGCTACCGGCGTCAGAAAGAGCTTTCTTCCATCTCTTCACTTTCTCCGAATCCCTTCCGAACTTGGATTCATGCTCAGACAGAGCTTTCCCATAACTCTGTCTGCCCCCTCTCACTTCTCTTGGGTCCACTTTATAAAACACTGGTAGAATGGTAAGGTCTGTTTGCTCCTTGCACTCCATAATTTTTGCCACCTCTTCCAAGCACCATTGTGATGAAGCGTAATCCTCCGAGAAAATGATAATTGCGATACACGATTGCTCGATGGCCTTCATAAGCACCAGAGATATTTCGTCTCCCTTCCTCAGTTCCTCACTATCAACGAAAGTGTATACTCCACTCTTGTCTAAAGCTTTGTACAGATGACCGAGGAAGTTATTGCGCAGATTTGTGCCTCTAAAGCTCAAGAAGACATCGTAAATCCTTTCGGGTTTCGATGAAGAAGCCATTGAACGATGGAGTTTGACAATCAGCGACGAGAACTAGCTTCAGATTTGGTGATGTGTTTTGCCAGGCAGTTGGTTCATCACTTGATCTTCTTGTTGATTTATTCTTATAACAAAGATGCATGACTTTTCTTAGTACATCGGCAAACGGTGGTGCATAAGGATGGACCAAGACATCTAAAGGTGTGAATGCATGGACTTCTTTTTTCATTAAAGACGGCGTACCATCGCCGAACTATCTGATTGACACAAGCTTATCCGTGGCCGACGAGAGTAGTAAATATTGTGATTGCTACTGGACCTGGTGGGACTCAATAATTGCACGGACCGACAAACAACTCTAGGCCATAGGCTCAACCACAAAAACAACTTTGCTGGCTAATTAATCGCTAGCTAATCAATCACCTTCCTAATTAATTGCTGGCTTTCACCAAAGGGCATTCCAAACCACCCAGAAGTTTATTTTTCTTTGCTCTTTTTTTCCGAATGATCTGTAATAATACAACACATTTTTATTTTTTTTTTTATATGCGGAATTACTAGTATGAGCGAGCAAAGACCTAGCTACCTGAACACCGAATGAAGACACTCAGAATGTTAATTGAGGGGTTGAGGAGGAGAGCTGATGGGACTGTTCAGAAAAGGACCAACATTCAACTCCAAACCAGAAGAGAGGAGGCCAGTCTGAATGTCCCCCCTCTCTCTCTGCTAGAAAGAAATAGAAAGTAACTATTTCCAAGGGTCTAGATTTTCTCACTTGATTTAATCTGCGGAAGGAATTTCCTACGACTGAATATTTTCTTCGGTGGGGTCAACAGAAATTAGTGCATGAATGGCAATGCCGTCCAAAATAAGCTTTCCTGCCCAATCTCCCAACTTTCCATTTGCCCAACTCATAGAGCTGAGAAATAAACCCCCTTAGCCATGGATTCCACATCAATTAATTGTCTATTACGCCAACACTAAAGGGTAGCCCACATTAAATAGTGCCGGTGTAGCTGCTCACCACCGTCTTCAATGCGTAGCTTGTGAAAAATTTCGCCATGCTTACGAGGGAAATTACCTCATGCCATTGGTACCAATGATTCCCACAAGTGATGAAGGCGGTTAACGTCTCTCAGTAACGATCTCGCGATGAACAATCTTTTCAATAAGTTTAATTGCAAAATATGCATATCATTTGTGTTATTTAGTGTTATGATTAACGTGGAAATAATAACGAAATTAAAACTGAGAAGAAGAAATGAACACAAATATTTACATGGAAACCCTGGCGAAAAAAATCATGAGGAGTGAAGAAGCGAAATCCACTATAGAAATTCCAGGATTACAAACGGAGGCTCTCGAAAATATAAAAGACTCTTTATGTCTTTGTTTCTTAAAGTGATAGCTTGAGAAAGGGCAATATTTATACTATTGCCCCGAAACCCTAATGTTGGCCCAAGCCCATAAAGAATTAAAGGCATACTCAACAAATCTCCATCTTGGCTTGAATTCCTCAAATAGACATAAGTAATAAACAATTTTATCCTCCCACTAGAGTAAAACTCGATTCGGCGAACATTAACCAAATTCAAGTAATAGCAAATAGGCAAGGGCTTTGTCAACAAATCAGCTGGATTATTTTCGTACCAATCTTCAAGATCTTAAATATAGCCATCAGCAAGAATGTCTCGAGTATAATGATACCGCACATCAATGTGTTTTGTCCTCTCGTGATACATCGATCTTTAGTAAGATGTATAACACAATGACTATCACAATGAACAACATTCACACAATAATTAACACTTGAACTCTCCAAATAAGTCTCTTAATCATATGTCCTCTTTAACTCGCCTTTGTAATAGCCGTATACTCCGCCTCTACAGTAAACAAAGCAATAGTATGCTATTGTGACATCCCGATTTCCGCCAGGCTAAGTTTATGAGCAAAATAGCTAATGTCGAGCTTAGATATTATTAGAGATTACAAATTGGGAGTTTAATTATTTGGTGCGGTGGATCATTGAGTTAATTGTGGTGGCAAACGTGGCTAAGATTTAAACGAGGGACCGTTGGACGTTTGTATTATTATTGGATCGATAGTTTTGTTCGCGCCTGAAATCAGTTCAGGATTGAACCTCGAAGCGCCCTAAACCGACCTAGCCTAGACCCCACTATAAAAGACCCATTCATTCTCTCTCTTCTCACTTTTTCACAAAAACTCTCTCCATTTCTCTCTTTTCTCTCTCACCCATGAGCTCTCTCACTGTCATCTTCTGTCGGCAACTTGGAGGCTCGACGATGGAGGTTCGTGAACTTCCCTAGCCTCCAGCTCAGCCCCGCCGATAACGCCGACCCACCACTCTCCCTTTTTCCCGTTGAGCCGCCTGACGCCAAGCAAGGAGGCGGCGAAGCGAGTTCATTTTCGAAGCGAGTCGAGCTCCGTTTTCTTGGTACTTGGATTTGAGGCAAGTATACGTCTAACCTTACCACTAGACAGTCCGATTATCATTTGTTTTAGTGTGGATTGATTACTTCGAAAATGGGTATGTCGAACAAGACTATGCTTGCATGGAGGTGAAAATGCCTTTGCACGAACGACCTGTCGCATGAGTTAGCGCCTTGAGGTCATGAGAGGTATAGATATAAGAGTTGATCCTCTTGTTTGTTGTCGAAACAAAGTAAATTGAACTTAGAACCCATGGGTGAGTATTCAGTCGTGAGCTTGGGATGGGGGTTAATTGCCCAATTTGTTTTGCATATTGTTCTACTCGCAAGAGTATGTTCCTATGACTCTGGATAACTAGAATTTAGGGTCGAACTACTTGACACATTGTTGATCGGACGTGAATTAAGGATTAAGCCTAGAAGAAAGATTCGGCCATGAACATTGAGGGGATGTTTGTGAAGTTTCGTAGTTCGAATGTCGACTCCAGTGGAAATCCAACTAGCCGTCTTTGTATGTGTACTTTGTTGTGCTTGTCGTTGTATACATTGGCATTTGCTGATTGTTTGGTTTTTGCCTGAGTGAATGGTGAATTCGATAGTTTAGTCGATTGGCTAAACGTACTTACTTGCTGAGCTTTTAGCTCACTCCTTGAGGTTTAACTATTTTTCAGTTTAGTAGCGAGAATGAAGCCACGATCTGATACTTTGGATGATGGTGATTATGGATTGGGAGGAGAAGCCTTTAGTTACTTCCCAATTGTTGTCTTTTGATATGAAATGATATAACTAACTTGCTATATGTATACTAGATAATCCTGTTTTGGTGTGAACATTTATTTATATCGGATACGAGGTAGTGAAACCCTATCAAAGCCATACCCTGTAGACGCGTTTCTATTCCTTGATTGCACTTGTGATGGCCTTATGTTTTTTGTATCGTCTTCCACATGTGCCGTATTATATTATATGTAATAAAAGATTGATAGTGCACGCTAGTAAGTAACGACTTGGGATGTCACAGCTGTAAAGAGGTTTTTCAATTGATTGCAACCTCTAATAGTAAAGATGTACCCGGTCAAAGACCTCATATTATCAAGGTCACCAAGCATAATTGGAATCAACATATCCTGTAAGAGTTTCACAAGTTTTCCCAAAGTCTATAACATAATGTAATTCCCTTTAAATTTCTCAAAACCCACTTCACAACTTGCCAATGAAATTTTTCTAGGCATGATAAATATCTACTTACCACACTAACCGCATGTGAAATATCGGGTTTAGTGCAAACCATGGGATACATAAGGCTACCAATTGCGGTAGAGTATGAAAGACGCAATTTTGACATCATTCATGCCAAAACAATCTAACATCTTCCCAATGTAGCTTTTTTGTGAAAGATGCAATTTTTCCTTTATTCGATCTCGCTAAATTTTCATGCCTAGGATTTTTGTTCTTGAACCTAAATCCTTCATATCAAATTCTGCTCTCAACATTGCCTTCAAATTTTGTACATCATATTCATCTTTTGTTGCAATCAACATATCATCAACATATAATAGTAGATGAATATAAGAGCTGTTGGAAAATTTGCACGAGATATACACAACTGTCATATTTGCACCTACAATAGCCAAGTTGCACCATAAACGAATCAAACCTTTTATATCACTATTTAGGTGATTGCTTCAAGCCATACATTTTTTTTTCAATAAACAAACATGATCTTACTTACCTTCAAACTGAAAACTCTCTGGTTGACCAATATTGATTTCTCTTCAAGTTCACTAATTCTTCCCCTGTTTCATCCGACGTGGTTTCTAGTTTCTTCCATTTGTTAAATAGAGTTTTCTTTAAATCCTACAGCGTAAGAACAGCTAACATACAAACCTATCATAGGTTGAAACTACAGCTCCCATCAAGCTTCTCAATATCAAATTTCATTGTTGAACTTGAAGCCATAACTAGAAGATAAAAAACCCTAAAGCTCTTATACCAATTTGTTGGAGAGCGAGCAATAGAAGCCCAATACCT
Organism: Rhodamnia rubescens; assembly: GCA_021437795.1. Taxonomy (NCBI): domain Eukaryota; kingdom Viridiplantae; phylum Streptophyta; class Magnoliopsida; order Myrtales; family Myrtaceae; genus Rhodamnia; species Rhodamnia rubescens. Next base: position 372,241 of record JAILYA010000113.1, read on the forward strand.
TTTACGTGAGGAGATCACCAAGATTGTTATGACTAATGAGGAAATAATAACGAAATTAAAACCGAGAAGAAGAAACGAACACAAAGATTTATGTGGAAACTCTTGCGGGAAAAATCATGAGGAGACGAGAAGCTAAATCCACTATAAAAATTCAAGGATTATAAAAGGAGGCTCTAAAACATAAAAGACTTTGTCTGTCTTTGTTTCTCAACGTAATAGCTTGAGAAATGGCAATATTTATGTTATTGTCCCGAAATCTTAATGTTGGCCCAATCCCATAAAAAGAAATACTCAACAGATAGTGTGGTTATGCTACAGGTAAGACCAATGCATGTCATTTTTTCATTTATTTAAGCCATAGATTCTACCTATATCGTTTGGACATGTCACGAAATTGGTTGCACTTCATACATTGTGAATAGTAGTTGACATCGAAAACGGAAAATTATCACAACCTATTGCATAGACACCCCATCAAAATTGGGGAATATAAGAATGGTCAAAGAAGGCTAAGGGCCTAGAGACTAGGGCTGTCAATGGGTAGGGTAGGGTAGGGTAGGGTTTCCATACTACCCTACCCTACCCGACCCTTAAGAGCGGTATTTGTTACCTGCCCCGACCCTAACCCGAACCGGAAACGAACTAACAAAAAAAAGGGTCGGGTTGAGTCGGGTTAGATTTAGGGTTTAGGGTTTACTTTTTTTTTGGGGGGGGTCCTTTCAAATGGAACCAGAGATAATCATAAGATACAAAAGGGTCGGTGCAATAAATTTGATAAATAATAAAAGAACTTTTTAAGCAAAGTTAATAATTTAAAAGAGCAAACGTCAAGTAACTAATTCAAATAAGAGTTAGTAATGTAAAATTAATTGGTGACTTAATCGTATATAAAAAAATTGGCAATTAAGGTAGATAATACGAGCTTGATTACATTTCAAAATATAAAATGCATGATTTCGATTGATTCCGCCTCCGGTTGTAATATTTTTTGGTAACCAAAACAGTTGGGGGTGAAACAAAAAAAGAAAAAGTTGTGCACTAACGTAGAAATGCGCAACGACATAGGATAAGAATTACAAATCACTTGGACTTGCAAGTATCCGTCTCGAAAAGTTGCATTAGAGTCTAAGAGTTACACATGACAATTTGAAGGGCACACACCACGTCCTTGCTCCCCTGCTCATTACTCTCGATCATTATGACTGTCCTCATGCATGTTTCGAGAATGCTTTGTTTCTTCTCACACAAAGGATAACAGCATCTCTAATACAACCCTTGCATAACAAAAATGTACAACACATGTAGTATGCATTCTTCTCACAGTTGCTACAGAGGTGCCAACCTGTACAATAACAAGCGAATTTGCTTGGAATCAAGGTCTTTCTTTCCTTTATTTCAACTTCTGTGCTGCAGAAGCAAATCTGCTATTTGTGGAGTCACTAGTTGGAGTTGGGTTCTCTTACACCAATACATCCTCTAATCTGTCCATCACCATCATAGATGATGTCTTTGTCGGCACATATAACTCATATTTTGACAAGAAGTCTATGTGTCGGTTGTTAGACATACTCTAGGAGATGTCTCGAAAAAATAGGTCTTCAATTTACATCTTTCCTCCATGTATAAATCATAACAATTGTGCCTCAATGTGTTGTGTGTTGGGATTAAGAAGTTAGGCTGGATTCTATTCACAAATCGCCGAAATCCCTCAAGCTCTGAGACTTGAAAGGTAATTCAGCAAGAATAAACATGGTCTCTAATTCTTTTCTGCCATTAACATAAATTAATCTATCCCTAAACGTAATTAAAGACCTAATTAGAGATTAGGGGTTAACTCACCAATAATGGCCGGCGACGATGAACGATCGGTGGTGACGACTTGAGCACGACAACGGCGATCCTTGGAGGCTCTAGGCCTCTCAACTCGGCATGGCGGTCAGTAGCTTGAGTTCGGGGGTGGAACATAGCTTGGCGACGATAACCCGCGGTGGCGCGGCAATGAACGACGAACGACAGAACTTGAATCGACGCCGAACGAACCGGGCTCCACCGATCAGCCTTTGTCCAGCTCAGATCCAGGAAATTTTATCAACTTTTTGGACAATCAGCCCTCATATCCAAATAGCCCTTGATCTTACGATTGCGTAGGAGAAAACGGAGCTCAATTCGCCTTCCGGACTAGCTCAAACCAACGATTTCTTCTCGGGCATGCGCAGAAATTCGAGAAAACGAGGGAGCTTGGGATGTGGGAGGTTTGGCCGAAAATTGCAAGAGAGAAAAAGAGAGGAGAGAGATAGAATGAGATAATATCTCAACTAGGCTTCTTGAACAAGTGTTGTTCAAGATAGAAACCCTTCATAAATAACATGCCACAAAAGTCTTCTCCCATGATGATTTCTTGGCTTTTCTTCATAAAGCAAGAAGGGCATTTTGGTCATTTCTAAAGTAAGGGCATTTTGGTAATTTCACAAAGTATAGTATTAAGTACTATACGCGTATTTGAGCTAGTATTTTGTACGAATTTGTATAAATTGAAATTGGGCTCAAGTGAATAGAGTTTGAGCTTTATAATGGCTTAATGGGATAAATTGGTAGGTCAATGAGGCGACGTCCAATAATTTAGTCATGAGATTCTCGAAGATTCAAAATCCACATTCGATTCTAATCCATGGTCAAAATTGATCGATTGCAACTATAGTTCATCTCGAGTTAATGGGCGGCTTCTAGGAATTATGCGTACTCGACCCATAGTTGATTTGATATCAATCTACGTTTGAGCTATCTCGAACCATGGACGACTTCGGTTGTCATGTATCTGCGAGGGTTCAATCACTAGTTCCAAAATACACGATATTTAGGACTTGGTTTAGGGTCGTTCGCAATCTATACAACGGTCAGCGGATTCACCAGCGATCCGATTGTATTCTATTGTCGAAAAGTTCTATAGTCGTTCCTTGATCGGTTCTTAATGGCTCAAAAGCGTCCATCGTCATTCCTTATGGTCGAACCGTCGGTCCCCAGTTGAGTTCTCGGGTCGAGCGTACTTCTATCCTCAATATCCTTTCCTTTTTGGTTAGCTTCTCATGAGAGATCAATTTAGAGCGAGATTTACTAGCGGTGCATCGATTAAAATCGTCATTTCATTATGTCTTGAATAGGGTCGAATTTGAGGATGTCGGACTACGCCTGACTTTTTTAATACCCATATTTTTTAAATTTTAATTTATTTTTCTTTTTTTAAATATTCTTTCATTTGACGGGTTTGTTAATTGATCAAAAAAGAGTAAAAAAAAAAAAAAGAATCGAGGCCAAAATCCGGCTCGGCCCGGGTCGAGCTCGGATTGTTCAATTTCGGGTCGGGCAGGGTCCGTTGACACCCCTAATTTGACCCAAAAGCCCTTGAAAAAAACGTGCCAAGCAGCCCAAATTCTCCTGAAGTGCTTTAGGGGCCTAGAACCAAACACAATTGAAATAAATGCAAAAAGTTTAGGACTAAAATGACATAAAAAAGGTTTATAACTGAATTGGCACAACTACAATAAATTTATAACTTTTTGGATTCCGTTTAAATTACCAACTCTTATGTAAAATGATCAATTTTAACTGGTTACTTACCAACTTTTATTTGATTGTTTTTAAATGCCAACTGTTCTATTGATGTATGCATATTTCCTCGGGAGTATTCTAACGTATTAAATTTGTAGATGCTACTAACTTTAATCTGCCGGCAATATTCGCAAATAAATATTGGTAGATAGTTAAAACATTCGGTGACATTGGAAAAATAAAAAATAAATTTTAAATAAGAGTTCATAGAACTACATTAGATGATAATTTTTTTTTTTTTTTTGGGTATATTCTATCTCTAACTCTCCTCACTTTGAGTCAAACCCCGTACCTATCATACTAGTGTCCCTTCCCCCAATCTATTTACCAAAACGGCTTAATGCCTATTGGCAATTATATGATAATTTAATCAATGAAGAGTTGGTAAATCACTTAAATTACTATGGGCGAGCAAAGCACGTAAATTTAGGCAATTCATAGAAAGTAATTTAAGAGTAATCAAATAACTCTTAGTAGTCCCCCCCAGTACAGGCTAAATAACTTAGAATTGTAATAGGGAGCATGTTGAGGGTGTCGGTTTCCATGGAGTAAAGAAACCTTCGTTCCCCGGAATGTTTGATTGTCGGTCGCCGACAGCAACACACAGACGTGGCAGGCCCCGATGCTGACACGTGGGTTTCCACAAAGTGAACGCGTCCCACAGGCCACCGTTCTGGTCGACCTCAAAATTCTCCCAATCCATTTGCCATCGTTTCTGCATGTCAGCTCTAGTATTTTCATCTTCTTCTCCGGGCGGTGACACTGGAAATGGGTCAAGGCTAGGAAGTCAAGACTAGAAATGATCCCCAAGTCGAGATTCAGGTTCTAAACTTGCTTTGTTATCTTTCAACTGTTAGTCATATAGGGATTGCTAGTTGGCGGGGGAGGGTCGGTAAGCGAGGGAGCTTGTTGTTCGGGTTGTAATTACAGGAAAGAGGGGAGATCTTCTTCTTCTATAGGCCCAAGGTGGAGAGAGAAGCGGCTCACGGCGCCGACGATGTGCAGCGCCTTTACATTGTCCTCCGTCCCGAGTCCGGCGAGAGGCCCGTCAAGGAGAAGCAAGATCCCCACTCCAGCAAGGAAGGCTCCGATCCCGGGTCCCACGACAAGGCCACTGCGGAAGGTGGCCACAGTAGCCAGGTAATGATGGTCGCAAGAACCACGACCCAACAACTTGTCTATGATCACCTCGCAATATCACAGGCTCTCTGTGAATGCCAAACGCAGGAAGTGAACATCGAGAAGCAGGCACTGTTGAGGTTGATAGTGTTGGGGAAGAAGAGTCTTCCGGACCCAACCCAACGGAGCTGACCTTTCTGGGGATTTGTCGAGATGGTCACCACCAAGATTGACGATGTCAAGTCGGCTCTTAAAGAAGGTTCTCTCTCTATCTCTCTCTTCCTCTCTCTCAGTGTGTATTTGTGATTCAATTGGATACTACGAGTTCCTCATTGCAGAGGAGTACGACACTTCCACGAGGGGACACCGCCACAAGCCGGCGGCCAGACCGTTGGGGGAGGGCGTGTACCGTATAGTTAGACACAAATCGCGATTTAACGTCCAAAGAGAAGGATCCTTCCTCATTCAGATCAAGAATCCCGACCAGCACGGGGCTGGCCCTTCTCAGTTCTGGGGACTCCAGAGCAAGCGCAAGGCGGTGTTTCCCGCCCACCTGCAGGGACAGTTCGGGCAGCGGAGGTTCATCCCGGCCGATCCACCCAACTTCCTGAACTATGAAGGGTGCGAGTTGCTGCTGATATCGGCATCGGACGACATAGAGGAGGAGCTGCGGTTGGAGCTCAAAGGGGAATGTGGGGGCGATCCCTCCTGTTCCGATCTGCTCAAGATGTTCGGGGAAACTGCACTCACGGATCCCCTCCTCAGGGGCTCCTGGGCCTGAACTTCAACCTTTCTGACACTTTTGTTTTGGTCTGTTTTTTTATTATCAGGAAACCTTCGTTTCATGTAACAACTTCAGTTCAGTTGAGCATGTGTAATATACATTTGGTTCCCCCAAGGCCAATCTTGCGGTTTAATTTATTTCATCAGACCAAATGGCTCTAAACCTACTCGGGAATGAAAGGGTGATCCCACGGCCTGAGTGGTGGAATGGCACTTCTATGGAGATTTCTTAAAAATTTCACGTCTTTATTTCGATTTCTTGAAGTTCCATCTTTAACTGTGTTTATTTTCGACTTCTTATCAGATGAAATTAGTACTCATTTCTCAATTTCATATGACTTGCTTCCATCACCATGCTTGTCCAAATTGAGAAAAATTGTCCCAGTGCATTTTAGTCAATTGGGTCTTAAATAATTTTGTCAATTAAGTTGTAAATTTTGTTGAAAACCTTTCTAGATTTTTTAACTTTTTTTCCCTTACTTTCTTTACCTTTATTTTCTACCAAGCTTGGAAAGGGCCTATCAGTTCTCGCCTTGCAATGTCCTCTCCGGTGACCGGTGAGGGTCATGGCACTCGCCCAATCATCAATGAGGGTTGGCAAAAGGAAAGAAAGAAAAAGTAAAAAGTAAAAATATTTAAAATTTAAAAATAAAATGATAAAAAATTATTCACATAAATGCCGGTCATCTTATTTGGCACCACCGACGTTCAACTTGGCAATTTCTGTTTATAATTGGCCGGATGGATTTAGTTGGTAAAAGTGTCAAAAGGTTGATGATTTAATTGATAAAATTGGTGGCTAAAGTATAACATGTTTAGAATTTTTCAAACAATTTTCTCAACCCAAACTAGCAATGGCCACTCGGCGATGCCGATAAAGGGGTCGACTGGGCCCATTTGGAGAATGGGCCTAAGCTAGTGGTTCGGCCATGTGCTTGGCCCGGCAGCAAAATTGCGTACAGGAGTTAGTAGATTGGACCTCCTTGGGATAGCAATGATGCTCGAGAGTTTGCCGGGCCTGGAAAAATTAGTGATCTTTGACTTGGAGGTGTCAATCTATTTCAAAGACAATATATCTCTGCAAGGAAGCTTTAAACTCTCTATTTTGTCTTACCAAGTGTTGACACAATACATAATTTCATCGTCGATAAGCACATAGCTCGTGATAAACACGTGAATGACACATGATTACAGGCGATCACGTGAATTTTGCTATAGGCATGCCAATCTATCAACGAGCATATGGGTTAACATATGCAAGTGACATCTATATTCATTAAATACCATATTCTCAATTGCCGAAATACGACAATGAATAATTTGCAATTACCAATATGAGCATTGGTGACGATTATTGAAAGAACACTTGCCATTCTAAAATTCAAGATTGACGAGACAGTTGAAATTGTGATCACACATTTTAGAGTGAACAATTACCCTTTGAAAATAAGACAATGAGACAACCATTACTATGAGAAAGAAGATCGTGGAACAGTTAACATACGGCAAGGGCAATCGCTGGATGATATGGGCACAAAACTTGTGGAAAGATGGAAGCAATCAATAGAGGTTTCATGAAGAGATGAAACCACTGGAAATCGTAAGAGAGAATTACGATAAGACCACTATAAATACTGCCAATCATCCAATAGAACCTCTCCCCGGTACAAAGCACGCAAATTTATCTTTATCGTTACTTTCTAGTATCGCATTTTATCTTTCGTAATTGTAGCTTCTATATTCGCTCGTCCGGCGTATCTCTATCCCGAGTATTGTGTCGTTGATCAAATTCCAAAGCATAGTACTTTTGTGTTCTCAACCTGGGTCGTCGATTAAATTCCAAAGATTGTTGATACCTAAATTTTGACGTCTCATTTAGTAATTCATTGCACAGAAGATTAGGGACCGACCTGGGCCTCTAAACAAAAATATAACTTTAATTGCATACAGACACTAGGAGCATTTGCAGATTAATTGCATTCAATCGGATAGGGAGTGGACAGTTACGAGCTTAATAGGACCAAGCCCGTGGTGGTGCAAATGTGGCCAAGCCCTATACTTTTAAACGGTAGCCGAAATAAGGTATTGGTATCACTAGATTTTTTGTCACGTAGAGCATAGTTGGCATTATATTCACAACGGGCGGTTAAAGAGCAGACAAAGTCAATTTTTATAAATAGGAAAGGAGGGACGCGAGTAGGAAAGTCAAGAGAATTGATAGTGGGGTTGATTTTTTTTTTTTAATTATGATTCTCGACGCTTCGTAAATTGATCGGATCATGCAAAAGAGGAAAGAAATATGGGCAAATTGCACTCTCGGTCGAAGGGAAGAAAATCAATTGCCCTCTGGACAGAAATATATATCTTTGCATTCACAAATCACGGCCACAAGTCTGAGGAGAGCAGAGAAAGAAGAGAGGAAAATGGGGTCTTCGCTTTTCGAGGCCAAAAAGTTGCTGCACAAGACTCCAAAGAGAGAGAGATCGTGCGAGAGAGGATCTTCCTCTTCGGTGGTTATGGTTTCATACAATTTGCTCGGTAGTGTCCAGCCATTAAAATTAGAATTAGACATAATTTTTGCATAAAATATAGCTTGCATGTTAGGTTAATTAATCACATAATTATTCGCATGCCATATAAATCAGAATTCATGTTATTTTGCATGCCATTGAAATTAGGTCATTTAAATAAATCTCTTGCATGGCATGTTGAAATAATGATCAATTTTTATGTAGTTAAAGTTAGGACATTTGAATAAGGGCGGCGCTATTTCCATTCCCATTTTGGCTAAGACACTCCTTTTTGCTAGTTAACTTACTAAAATATATTCCTCTTTCTTCAATTAAATATTTCTTTTTGTGTCAGGCTAATCCACAAATCTACCTTTATTTTTAGGCGATCTTGATAAAAATGAAAAAGATTAATTTGTTAAAAGCATAATAAAATGTGGAACATATTTGTATTTAGATATGTATTAATAAAGGATGAACACATAAAGAAAAAACATGAAATTTTGTGCTTTGTTCAACTCTTGATTTAAAGAAAGGAATTAATATTGATTGTAAATTTAATCTCATGGCAAGTGAATCGACTTACACGAGTTTGAAACTGCAAAATGTGTAAATAATTTGTCAACCCTATCTTACAATTCATATTAAAATGTGAAAAAAAAACACAAATAAGTGATAATTAAATTGGACTTTAAAATTTCAACTTTGTAATAAATTTTTTCTCAAATTATTTCATAAAAAATAGACAGTTAGTTGTGTGTTCATAAGCCATTATAACTAGAAATTTCTAACTTTTTGTGTAGTTTTTCTAATTAAAAGCATGAGATCATAAATTAAGAATAACGAACTTCTCTAAGAAAAGTGATAACATGATGCATTATAGAGTGATATTTTATTGGGTGTAATTTGACATTTATATTGTGAATTTGATATTTAAAAGGGAAACTAGAAATAAAGGCAATTATGTTGGTTAGGCTATTAAAAAAAGAAACAATAACTTGAAGAGAGAGAAGGGTATTTCGATCTATTGATTGAAAAGAGGAGTGCCTTAGCCAAAATGGGAGTAAATATAGCGCCGCCCTTGAATAATTGTCACATATTAGAGTAGTCATCACTTGCCATGTGGTTCAATGTATTTAGAGTAATTGTATTTTTAAGATATAGTTACATTCATGCACTGCAGTGAAAACCATGAAAAATAAATTCATTAGTCTAAGTCTTGCGTTTGGGATAAAAACGTTAGGGATTAGGCTGCAGGATCCATGTACATTCACTCTTTCCATATCCTTGTAATTTATTTAATGCTTTCATTATTGGGTGTCAAATAAGTTTTGCGTATTCGCATGATCACTTTGCATGTTAGGGCGTTAATATCAATTCAAGCAGCTTGCTTAAATATTTTTTTAAAAAAATGAAAAGGTACGAAAGGGCGTTAATAGAAATATTAGCATAACCATGTCCCTAATCGTAAAATAAAGTATTGCTATAGATGCTTTATTTAGGTGTCTAATTAACCTATCATAAATCAATTAGTGACGACTCCAAATTGAAAATCTTTTGTATGTTAATTACTTGAACCTAAGTTGCGATTTGATAGGACTTTGGAGAGTCCAAACTAAGTTATTTAGTTAATTGATTTAATAATCCATTAGTCTAGATTCGGCGAAATTTTAGGTCGCAACAGGCATAGTTTGTTTTAATCCCGTTACATTATTGAGTCACCTTGTTGTTGATTGAATTCTGGCATGGTTGGTGTCTCGTACATTCTAATGCCAATTGAATTGGTTATACATGCATAGTTATTGTACATTCCTATTCTGGCATGGTTGGTGTCTAGATTCTGCACATTTGGTGACAGATTGGGCATACACTGTTGACGTTGATCTTCCATGGCAACTTACCGACAAACAAAGAAGGCAAGTATAACCGAATCTAGTGATGACATCTAAGATGAGGAGAATAGTGGAGGAGAGTAATTAGAAAAAAATCTACATGGTAAAACATCCCTCTAACGTGATCAAGCCGTCGATTATTGACAATCTTCGGAAATATGTCGAGAGACTATCACGACCCAACCATTTTCCCTCTCTTGCTCTCCTCTTTACCCCTTCCTCATGGGATTCGCCCACGAGCATTTCCCCCTCCCTCTCACTTGGGTCACTCTCTCCTCTCCTTCTCTTTCCCTGTGCTCGCCGGACCCAAGCTTACATCTCTCTAACCCACAATACCCGCGAAGAAGGAACAAGAAGCCGAGTTGCTTTCCTTTATCAACCGAGCTTCCACGTCTTCGAGCAGCTCATCCAGGCAAGTGATGCTTCTAATCCCGCATCTAAGTTGTCTAAAATTTCTCGATTTGGTCTTTGTCGAAGTGGAGGTTGTCGGTATGGTGTGGGGAAGGTCTCGGTTCACATGACCGAGAAAGCATGAACGTGGGTTGAATTCGGTGACTAAGTTTTCTTTGTGAGACTATGGGTTGTTGAAGTTCGAGAGTAGATCATCGTGATTGGTGATCGGTTTGCATGGGTTAGGAAATTGAGGGAGGGAGGAGGTGTGACCGAGGGACATGGGTTCGAGTGGGTGAGGAGATTTGCTTTGTACGTTCACTACATTGCCCGAGTTGTTGCGGTTGGGTTGTAGGCCTTCGGGTACATAGGTTGGTAGCTCAAATTGCCGTTAGAATACAACAATAGGCTAGAGTTGCACCATGCACGAGTGTTGGAGTTGGCGAATACTTCGGGAACCCTTGTTTCTCACACCGGGTACGCCCACGTGAGTTTAGGGAAACCGAAGTGTTATCCAACGACATGTGACCCCTATGCGCGGGATCCGGGGGTTCGGGGGCGCGCCTCGACACGGGTGTCCCCGCCGCTCGGTCGCGGGCGGGGGTTCGGGCGCGCCTCCGACGGAGGTTCCATTGCCCGGTCGGCGGACGGGCGCCCACTCGCCGGTGGGGCGGGGGGTTCGGGAGCGGCGCCCCGAAACCTCTACCGGTTTGGGCTTTTATTTAAGCTGGCCCGTATGGTTGGAATTAAGAGGATTTAGGTTTTTAGCCCGTTTTTTGGGGTATATATATTTTGCTCAATTTTATCATTGTATTTAGCAAGAATTGATCTGTAGAACCGAAAAAATATAGTGAAATCTCTTTGCGGGACGTAGCCCTAATCTTGGGGTGAACCTGGGTAATCTCATACGTCATTCCAATTTTTCTTGATTCTCTGTGTGATCGTCGATTCGATTTAGATAAAACCCTTCAATTGGTATCGAGCCTTGTGTTCGAGAGATTAGGGTTTATCAAAGATGTCGGGAGGGTCACGGATTGAGATCGAAAAATTCGATGGGACGCGGTTCGATCTGTGGAAGATGAAGATGGAGGATCTACTTTGCGATCGAGATCTTTGGTCGGCAATCGAAACGGAAAGGCCTATTGTTGCGAAGCGGTGTCGTGATAAAGGAATCGAGCAAGGAAGCGGGGAAGGATGACGAGACGTCTTCCAAAAGGACGGATCCAAAGGAGATTGAAGACCGGGATCGGATTGATCGGAAAGCAAAGGGTTTGATTCGGCTTTGTCTCACGGACTCGATTTTGACGAACGTGATGAGCGAACCTACAGCCAAGGATTTGTGGCGAAACCGGAGTCTTTGTATCAAAGTAAGTCGTTGGTTAATAAGCTATTTTTGAGAAAAAAGCTGTATAATCTTCGGATGCATGAGGGCGACTCGTTTTCGCACATCTGTATAGCTTTAACACGGTGATTAGTCAACTCGTATCAATCGGTGTTAAGTTTGAGGATGATGATAAGGCAATAACACTTGCTTTGTTCTTGCCGGATTCATGGGATAACTTGATTGTGGTGATCGGTGGTGGGGATAAGGAATTATCATATGAGAGTGTGTGTTACGCTTTGTTATAGGAGGAGACACGAAGAAAGGGATCGGAAAATTCCTGTAAAGAGGCATTGGCGGCTAGGGGAAGGCCAGCGAGAGAAGACTCGAATTGGAAAGGGTCCAGTCCAAATCTCGTGGGCGATCGAAGAGTAGGGAGAGGAGGGTACGGTCTTTGGAGATGTGAAGAATGGGGCCATTTGAAGCGAGACCGTAAAAACAAGCCGTTTTTAAGAAAGAAGCTGAATCATCCTCGGGTAAAAAGGAGGTCGATGCGGGAGATATGTATTTGCCTGCTTGCATGTATGGCGCAATCGACAAGGATATCTCGGTTGATCGATACCGGTGCTTTATACCACATGACGCCTCATAGACACCGATTTTGTGAATATGAGCAATATAATGGTGGGGATGTCATGCTCGGAGATGATACTGCAGTTCAGATTATCGGGCGTGGCGGGGTGAAGGCGAGGATGAGTAATGGCACCGTGAAGACTATTCCGCACGTGATGCACATACCCTTGATGAGTAGAAATCTATTATCGGTCGGTACGATGGCCGATTCGGGGGTTACTTTTAGCAAGTGATAAGGATTCGTGCAAGATGACTCGAGGTTCTATTATGATTGCACGAGGAGTCCGTTACGGGACATTATACAAGCTGCTCGAGGAAACATTGACTATTGGTAGCGGATTTGTTTCTAAAAAGGCCAAGGAAGATGGACATGATATGTCCATGTTGTGGCATCGAGGTTAGGGCACATTGGTGAAAAGGGGCTGTCTACCTTAGTTTCGAGTCGGATGGTAGAAGGAGTTCCAAAATGCTCTATGGGTTTTGGGTTCCGTGAACATTGTCTCCATGGAAAATGTAACCGAGTTAGCTTCCAACACACAGTACGAGAGCGGTGAGGTTCTCGAGCTAATTCACAGCGACGTTTTTGGACCTACTCCGACTCCATCTATTGGAGGATCTAGGTACTATGTATCATTCATAGATGATTTTTCGAGATATAGTTAGATTTATTTTATTAAGAGTAAATCGGATGTGTTTGAGAAATTTCATGAATTTAAGGCCTTGGTTGAAAATCACTTGGGCGGGAAGATCAAGATCCTTTGTACGAGATAATGGAGGTGAATTTTGTTCGGATAAGGTCGAGCAATTTTGTGTGGATAATGGTATTGCAAGGCAGAAGATGACTCCATATACGCCCCAATAGAATGGGGGTGACCGAAAGGTTAAATCGGTCACTCATAGAAAAGGCGAGATGCATCTTGAGTTGGGCGGGTTTGGAGCCGAATTTTGGGCGAAAGCCGTAGCCACGGCCTGTTATTTGAAGAAACGGTCACCGACCTCATCGGTGAAGGATTGTACACCATATGAGGCGGCGTTTGGGAAGAAGCCGAATCTGTCACATGTTCGGGTGTTCGGGTGTGATGCATATGTTCATGTACCCAAGGAGAAACGGGGTAAGCTTGACATATTTGAGAAGAACATATTTGTCGGATACAAGGAAGGGGTCAAGGGCTATAAGCTTTGGAATCCGGAATCAAAGACCATTATATACAGCGGGGATGTCATCTTTCGTGAATCACAATCCTAGGTTGGCACACGTAAAGGGGATGAGCCCAAGAAAGTGGTAGTGCTTGAAGAAAATCCTAAAACTAAAGCTATGGAGTTGGTTCCACAAGGTACGCCAAAGAGAATTTGATTCGAATCGAAGCAAGGGGACTCGGTTAATGAAGTCGAGGATGTAGATTCGGATGAAGACTCGGATACTGAGATAGCATGTCGGCTCTCGGGAGATCGACGCGGGAAAGAAAGGTACCACTTTGATACTCCCTTAGTGCTTTGAGTACGTTTCATGCTTTGAGCATTACCGGAGTTGATCCTAGTTCACGTAAAAGAGGCGAGATCCATGGATGATGCGAATCGGTGGGAGCTCGCAATGATAGATGAGGTGCGATCGCTTGATAAAAATGAAACATGGAGCTTGTGTAAATTGCTAAAGGATAGAAAGGCAATTGAGTGTAAATGGGTGTTCAAGCGAAAGCTGAAACCCGATGGGACCGTAGAGAAGTACAAGGCTAGGCTTTTAGCCAAGGGGTACTCTCGGATCGAGGGTGTTGACTATGACGAGATTTTCTCTCCCGTGGCGAAGTTGACCTCGATACGATTTGTTTTGTTTGTAGCAGCTGCATATGATCTTGAGGTAGAACGAGATGAATGTCAAGACGGCTTTCCTTCATGGGGACTTGGAGGAGGAGATATATATGAGGCAACCGGAAGGCTTTGAAGTAAAAGGAAAAGAAAATCTGGTGTGCAAATTAAAAAAGTCCTTATATGGGCTGAAGTAGTCACCGAGGATGTAGTATCAAAAGTTTGACACGTATATACTCCAGCTTGATTTTGTACGTTCAAATTCGACCATTGTGTTTATGTGAAGAGGACGGGCAATCGGTTTGTCATTATCACGCTATATGTGGATGATATGTTGTTGATCGAGAATAACGTGAAGATAGTGAAGTCCGTGAAGAGTTTGTTGGCTAAAAAATTTGAAATGAAAGACTTGGGGCCTGCAAATTTTATTTTGGGCATGCATATTAGTAGGGACGGTGAGAAACGAAAGCGTGGCTAGGGCAGGAGAAATATATCAAAGAAATTTTGAAGAAATTCAATAAGATAGATTGCAAGCTTGTTGATACCCCTATACCTTTAGGGACCAAGTTATCTGCAGGAACATTGTCCCAAAACCGATGAGGAAGGCGAGGAGATGGCCCGAGTTCCATACGCAAGAGCAAGTGCGTAGCTTAATGTATGCTATGGTGTGCACACGTCCGGATATATCCCAAGCAGTGGGAGTCTTGAGCCGATATATGTCTAACCCGGGTAGAGAACATTGGAATGCGATCAAAAGAGTTTTCGGTATCTTCGTGGAACTTCGAATTTTTCTTTATGTTTTGAAGGTACGGGGAATGGAAACATGCTTGTTATCATAGGCCATGTAGATGCAGATTATGGTGGAGATATTGATAGTAGACGGTTCACTAGCGGGTTTGTTTTCACATTGTTTGGTCTTTGCGTTGAGTTGGATGAGTAGAAGGCAAAGTGTGCTAGCGCTTTCTTCTACATAGGCTGAGTATATGGCTCTTACTCATGCTTGGAAAAGAGGCCGTATGGTTACGGCGGTTGTACTCGGAGCTCGGTTTTGAGCAAGGTGCTGTAGATGTGAGATGTGATAATCAAGAGGCTATTTATTTAGCTAAGAATCCGGTGTTTCACTCACGCACAAAGCACATTGATATTCAATATCATTTCATCGAGAAAAAGTGGAGAAGAATGAGGTTCGACTTGTAAAAGTCGACACGGTAGAAAATAGTTCGGACTTCCTTACTAAAGCCGTCATAGGTGCAAAGTTTGAATGGTGCTCTGCTGCGATTGGATTGAAGAAGAATGATATTGGGAGGGCTCTCATTTGCGCGAAGTATCCACCAAGTGGGAGAATGTTGGAGTTAGCGAATACTTCGGGGACCCTTGTTTCTCACACCGGGTACGCCCACGTGAGCTTAGGGAAACCGAAATGTTACCCAACGACATGTGATCCCTACGCGCGGGATGCGGGGGTAGCGCCCTCTACACGGGTGTCCCCTTGCCCGGTCGGTGGGCGGGGTTCGGGGGCGGCGTATGGTTGAAATTAAGAGGTTTTAGGTTTTTAGCCCGTTTTTGGGGCATATATATTTTGCTCGATTTTATCATTGTATTTAGCAAGAATTGATCTGAACCGAAAAAATATAGTGAAATCTCTTTGCGGGACGTAGCTATAATCTTGGGGTGAACCTGGGTAATCTCGTGCGTCATTCCAATTTTTCTTGATTCTCTGTGTGATCGTCGATTCGATTTAGATAAATCCCTTCAACGAGAAGGTCGTTTGTGCCAAGTACTAAAGGGGCAATCGTTAAATCATGGGTAGTGCGGGGTTCTGTTTGTGGACCATACGGTTGTTTAGGTAAGTAGGGGCAGCTCTAGCTAACTCATGGACCGGAAGACACAAATTGGAGGAGTTGGAACAGGTGGACGTCGGCCTTGTTGCCTTAGGATGTGAAGTGCGAGATGCTTGTATTATTTGATAATTTCTGCTTGCTCGATAGATGGTTTTAGATGGCTTAGATGCCTACTTAGACGCATTGCTTGCCGAGTTCCCGAACTCACACTTGTGGCTTTTATGTTTTTCTTAGTTTGACAGCTATGCCGATTACACCCGCAACCACCAGCCTTATTTACACCGCTCCCTCCCGCCTTTCGTCGGTTATGGAAGATATCACCGGCCAGGTGGTTTGGCTACTCGTTTTGTACGGATGGTGATGACATTAGAGCTTGAAGTGGATTTTAACAGGTTTGCAACCTATTGCTTCTTCATCATATACGAGAGACATGATGATGGCAGATTGATGAGACCAATCCCATTTTTACCCGAAGGTAGTGCGGTTCGAGATAAGCAAGTTGAGGTCGGTGTTTGGAGGAGTACCGGTAGACTTTGGAAGATAGCGCGATAGTTACATGTTGGACGAAGGTCACGAGATAGCCAGGTAGGGTTGGCGGAGGAGGTTGGTGGTGATGATTAGAGGGAGCTAGTTCCATTTTGATTATCTCTCGTTGAGTTTTGGTAAAGCAATCACAAGAGAAGAACACAAGAATTATGATGTTCGGCGATGTGCCTACGTCCTCGGGCGAAAACTCTCTTATTTTTTTCATAAGAGATCATTTGTCATTATTCGCCATTTGTATATAAGGGTTGCTTCAACAAAGGAAACAAGCAAACCCGAAAAATAGGAAAACTATCAATATATAGATTTGCCTACAACATATTTGCATAGAATCTTTCCTTTCCTTTGAATAGGAAAAGCGCATATCCCACGATATCTCGCAAATATCGCCAATACTCCCCCTCAAGTTGGAGCAAAGATATCGTCGAGAGGTCAACTTATTCACCATATCCTAAAATACTCCCTTGGATAAAGCTTTGGTGAAGACATCAGCAAGTTGATCCTTACTACAAATATATGGCGTCTCTATTATCTTGTCTTGAACCTTTTCCCTTACAAAGTGACAATCGACCTCTATGTGTTTGGTCCTTTCATGGAAGACTGGATTTGAAGCAATATGTGTTGCAGCCAGATTATCACAGAATAGCATCGTAGGCTTAGACATGGCATCACGGCCCAATTCTTGAAGTAATAGATGGAGCCATAGGATCTCACTAGTGGCAGCAGCCATGGCTCGGTACTCGCCTTCGCACTAGATCTAACCACAACCTGTTTGCTTCTTACTTTTCCAGGTAACAATATTTCCACCAACAAAGGTACAAAAACCTGTGGTAGATTTTTTATCCATAGGATTGCCAGCCTAATCAGTATCGGTAAAATTCGTAATCTCCGTATTACCATTATTCTTCAATAATATTCCTCTTCCGAGGGAAGCTTTTAGATATCGAAGGAGCTAGTTTATCAATTACATATGCCCTTGTGTAGGTTTCTACATAAATTAGCTTACATAGGCGACATAATAAGCAATGTCGGGCCTAGTAATGGTTAGGTAAATCAATCTCTTTACCATACGTTGAAATTGCCCAATATCCTCTAATGGTATTTCATTAGACACGGTCTCACTATTGTAATCCATAGGAGTGCTAGCAGGTTTAGTGCCCAACTTACTAGTTTCCTTCAATAGATCTAGGACATATTTCCTTTGAGTCAAGATTTGCAATACCTGTTAAGTTAGTGCCGTAATAATAAGATCATCAACATAAATGAGAATGACAACAATACCTTCACCGATTGTTTTAGTAAACATTGAAGAATCAATTGCGCTCCTTTTGAAACCAAATCTAATGAGTGCGGCACTCGGTTTGCCATACCATGCTCTAGGCGACTATTTGGGACCATATATTGCCTTCTTTAATTTGCAAACCATTTCCTTATCATTCTCTAAGAAATGTCCAGGAGGGACATCCATATAGACCTCTTCCTCCAAGTCTCCTTGGAGGAAGGCATTTTTCACATCCATTTGAAACAACGGCCAGCCACAATTAACTACCACGAGATAGAAGGACATGAACAATATTCATTTTCACTACAGGAGCAAATGTTTCCTTGTAGTCTATCCCATAGGTTTGAGTATACCCTTTTGCGACAAGTCGGGCTTTTACCTTCGAACCATCACTTTATATTTGATCTTGTAAACCTTCAACTTTCTTCTTCCCATTTGGTAATTTAACAAGTTCCCAAGTACGGTTACGGTCCAATGCCCGAAGCTCATCTTTCATGGCATTCACCTACACATTGTTTTTACATGCTTCCAAGAAAGTATTGGGCTCCTATTGATTTTCAATGGCGACACCGAAACTTAAGTACTTATGGGAAATTCTATTATACCCAATAAACTCTTGAATAGGATGCTTGAGCAATATAATATGTTGAAAAATCATGGAGCCACATTGAAAGCCTTGGAATGCATGATGATCTGCGGATTGGGGCTGAGATAATAGGTGCCGCATCTGCTGGAACTCCCTCTCGTTGCATCGTCGGACCCAACTTCCAAATCAGCCACAACTTGAACAGGAAAGTGTTGACATTTTCTATATTCATAGATCGATTCCCTTGAACAGCCGCTGTTGGAATTTCCTCTTGATCGAACATTGAAGGTTCGATAGGTAGGATAGGAAGCAAAAATTCAGAATAGTCATCTTGCTCCCCCCGAATTTGATTCTTGCCAAAAAAACATGTTAGTCTCATCAAAGACAACATCACAAGAAATATAAACGTGTCGAGTACTTGGTTCATAGCATTTATATCCCTTCTTGATATTCGAGTATCCCAAAACACACACTTTCGAGCTCGCGAATCCAACTTGTCACTAGATTGAGAGTGCACATAACACACGCATCCGAAAATTCTTAGGTGAGAGATACCAAATTTTCGGCCATACGGACTTTCAATTGGAACCTTATATTCCAACACCTTATTAGGCAAACGGTTGATTAAGTAGAAGCTAGTAAGGATCGCATTTGCCCAATATGTCTTGGGTAAATTTCTTGAGAATAATAACGCTCGAGTAACTTCAAGTAGATACCTATTTTTCCTTTTTCCAACTCCATTGTGAAGTTCCCATGTAAGAGGTTTGATGAATGATTCCCGGGTCATGTAAGAACACTTGAAAAGCCTGATTGGTATATTCAGTTCTCCATTGTATGTACAAAGAATCTTTCTTGTAGTGTTAAATTGATTTTTCACTATATTGCAAAAATCTTGAAACACGATCGAACTTCACTTTTGGATTTAAGCAAATAAAGCCACGTGTCTCAAGATTTATCATCAATAAATGTAACAAAAAACTTGAACCCCTCCTTAGAGTCAATAGGAGAAGCCCCCCAAACATCCGAGTGAACTACATAAAATAACCTGTTCGACCTATGTGTGCTATGTGAAAATGGTAACTCTGTGTTGCTTAGCATAATGGCAAGGATCACTGCAATTGGAATCATAACTTAAAGTCATATCAAGAGCATGTAACACTCGGTCGGAGGGATGACCTAAACGCCAATGCCATAATCGGGATGTGTCAACAGTTTTCCTTTGTGCCATCAACACTTCGCTGTTGAAGTTCACCATATACAGCCCATTCTCGCAATCGCCCTTCACCAATCATCCTCCTAGTGGTTCAATCTTGGAAGAAAACCCTTTGAGGAGTAAAAATAGCATTGCAATTCCACCGATTAGTGCATTTGCTAACCGACAATAAGTTTGAGGATAATTCGGATACCAATAAAGCTTCAGAGTTATGTGAGAAGAATTTAATTTGTCCAACACCTCTAGTTGGAACTTGCCCACCATTAGCAATAGTAATAGGTGGATATGACACACCTAGAGTAATATTGGATAGAAAGTTTGGAGAACTACACATGTGGTCCGTAGCCCCAGAGTCAACAATAAGTTGAGTTTTGGATAAAGTTGAGTAAGCATGAACATTACTAGATATCATAGCCAAATTTCAAGTTTCAAAGTCCGGAGGCGTTTGTTCCATTGCCATGTATATGAAGTAATTGCTGAACTTGTTGAGACAAAACCTCCAACTTGCCTTGAAAAATATTCAGATTGTCTTGGACTGCCACCTTAGCTTCCGTACCCTTGTCTTTGGAAAGACGGATATGCAAATGAAGGACCCAACACCTCTCTTTGGAATGGCCATCACGATTGCAATGGCCACAATGAAACCATGCTGGTTTCTTGAATTTTCCTTTGGCAAACCGAGCAGTGGGGTCTCCTTGCTTCATGTTGATAGCACTGTGGGCCGATTGTTCACCGAGCTCTCTTGATGCTATTAGGGCCGAAGGCATAACACGTCTCCTTATTTCCTCACTTTGGATTATGGCACAAACTTCATTGAAAGTAGGCAATTGGGGACTCATAAGAATTTCACGTTTGGTGTCCTCAAATTCGAGTTCGATGCTTGCTAACAACTGAAAGATTTTATCTTGCTCTTCCCAATTGATATAATCCATCGCATTACGGGTCGCAGTCTATACCGACGAAGCTCGTCCCATTGCTCCTTCATTTTTCCTAGGTGTTTAGTGAAAGATTGTGTTACGCCTTGCTTAGAACAAGTAAGTCTTTATCCGTAGCTCAAAGATTCGAGATGCATTTCGGCTTGACCATACATCTCGTATAACGAATCCCACAACGCCTTTGCTGACTCCGAATATACAAATATCTCGTAGATCTCCGGTTCCATGGAATTGAATATCCAAGACATCACACTGTGGTCATTGGCTTGCCATTCCTCAAAAAAGGGATTAGACTCTTGAGGAATTTTTGTTTGACCAAGTGATGTAGCCCAACCGAGATCGTTCACCAAGAGCAATTGTGACGGCTCGGGACCACGACAAAAAGTTCCTCCCATTCAGCAACAAGGACATGAGTCGTTGATTGTGTGACTCCGGCACAACGGTCTTCGATGACACCGTCCCCGCAATGACAGCCTTCGATGACTCCATTCCCTCAAAATATTTCTCTTTGTCACCCATAACGTAAAACAAAAAAAAAAGTTGCGGGGACAATAGAAGTCGAGGACGAGCACAAAGAAAATCGGTACAAGTACTTACGGGAATCGCCGATCTGAAACCCACTTTGATACCATGTTGAGTTTTGGTAAAGCAATTACAGAGAAGAACACAAGAATTACGAGGTTTGGTGATATGCTTACGTCCTCGGGCGAAAACTCTTTTATTTTTTCATAAGAGATCAGCTGCCATTATTCTACCATTTGTACACAAGGGTTGCTTCAACAAAGGAAACAAGCAAACCCTAAAAATAGGAAAACTATCAATATACGGATTTTCCTACAACAGATTTGCATACAATCTCTCCTTTCTTGTGAATAGGAAAAGCGCAAATCCCGTGATATCCCATAAATATCGCCAATAATCTCCTTGTAGTTGATCTTGTTTTGTATTAGAGTGATGTACTAAAATGTTTCTAATATATGAAGGTATCTATTTGTAAAATGTGTCGAGTGATGTTGTTCCATGCTTGCTATAGATTTAGGTTATCAATTAAGTTATATCCTTAGGTTTTGTACCTACCATTTGTTTTACATGCCCTTGTATTTTATTTTAATCTTCCACATGCACCCTATTAAGGTATTGTTAGTGTCGAGTATTGGATTAAGAATAACAGAATAACATGATTAAAGCAGGGATAAAAGCCAGGGTCCCCATAAGTTTGGGATCGGAGGATGGATTAAGTTATTGTTGGTGTCGAGTATTGGATTAAGAATGGCTCCTAATCGGCCCGACCCGATATCCGACTTGACCAACCATTGACTATTGACCATTGACAGGTCAGACTAGCGAACGGTTGAATAGGCTATTTTTAAGCTAGCTAGGTCCGTTCATGAGCTGCACGAACTGAAGTTTGTTGGGGTACATGCGGGCGCATGTGAACTCGGTTGGGGCGTGCGAGGTACCGTTGTGTTCATCTTGAAATTGCCTGCATTTTGGTATTTTCAACCTATTTTGAATATTTTACATGTATTTCTATTTTTTTAAATATAGGATATATCTTACATGTCTATAACTAAATAAATGTAGTGCAGAGCATGGTTCTTTGATAGCAAATATGTAGTTTAATGTGTTTGCTATTTATATCTTGTATTTCTCTATTTGACTATAATTAATGCATGTATTATTTAAGTATTAGTTCATATCATGCTATGTCTAATGTTCATTCAAGTGGGAGTTCTAGAAAGTTTTAGTAACTTTAATGAACTTAATTTTACACGAATAATTATGCTAATGATACTTTCAATTGGGTTTTTAGATGATGATTGTGAACTTAATGAATTTTTGAATCTAAAGCCTTACGTGAAATTATTCATTTCATTGATGTAATTAATTTGTGTAAAATAGATGCATAAATGTTGGGCATTAATAATTCACAAGTACAAGTCTAAAGAACTTCGTATATAGATAAAATGGCTGCAACATCTAAGAATATAGTAGCTGGGCTTAATAAAGAAGAGAAATTGAACGACGAAAATTATGAAATTCGGAATATGAAAATCCAATATGTGTTGGTGTCGCGACCTAAAATCAGGCTAACGGATTATCAAGTTAATTAAATTAACTAACTTAATTCAGACCTTCCTAAGCCCTACCGAATCGCAAGTTAGGTTTATTCATGAAAAAATGTTCAATCGGGCCCGCCACTAATAATTTATGGAAGGTTGATTAGAAACCTTAATAAGATATTGGGAGAAATATCTTATTTTTGCGAACTAGAGAAAAATGAGTTCGGAGACTTGGTAACATTAATTTAAAAAATTAATATCCTTTCGGTACCAATTTCATGAAAAATCTCTTTCCGATTGATCGATATGAATTAGAATGATTTTGATGTTCTTTGAAGAAGAATGCAATGCAATGCAAACTATACTAAATGACATGGCAATATGCAAGATAACATGGCAAAGTATAGATTAAACTATATGATATGCAAATGACAAGTACTTTTTGTATTTTCGGATTTAAGAATGGTTATGGTGAAAACATGTCATAAAATGTGATAACATCCAATTTTGACTAAGAAAATGATCTCTCAAAGTCTTAACTTACGTTAGATGTTATTTTTAATATAAAAATGAGATTCGACATGTTTGACCATATGATATTCGAAAATAATTTTTTACGAGCTCTGTTTTAATCTTATATTACGTATATATTAGGGGGCACATACGGAAGCTTAGTAAACTAGAAAAAGTTGCGGCCATATAGAAAACACAAATGCATGAAAATAAAGGGTAGGCATGACGCCTAAAGGGTATACCTTAATAGAGTTTTCTACCTGCATGGCATTCATTATATAGCACACATCAATAACACAAGGCAAAAACATATGAATTTATAAATATAGATACCAGTTAATTATATTATCTTCTTTAAACAAGCCAAACGAATATATTGGGAGGATTTAGAAGTAACGTCTCCTCCAGAGTACTATCCACACTCGCTATCGGCGTGCTCCAACACCATCACTCTCATCTAAAGTTGTTGGTACCTAATTATCTGGGAAAAAAAAAGAGCAACTATGGAGTGAGCTATAAGCTCAAAAAGTAAAACGTCTAGCTGAATGACTAAACCAATCGATTCATCATTTATTCAGGCGGAAAACAACAAGAAATTAACCACCAGAATAAACAACTAAGCCACCACAAAGTAAGCTTATAAAGACTACGGCTAATCATATTTCCATTAGATTAAATAACCAAACTACGAACTTGATGAACCGCCCCTCTATGCTCATGGCTGAAACTCCCTTTTAGGCTTAATCCTTCATTCACGTCCATTTAGTGATATCTTAAGTAGATTAACCCCTAATTCAGTTATTCCAGAGTTACAGAAGCACAAGCAGAATCAAGAGACAAACTAAATTGTGTAACTAATCCCACATCCCAAGCTCTTGGCTGAATACACACATAGATTTCAAGTTCAATTTACTTCGATTCGTCGACAAAAAAGACAATCAGCTCTAATATCTATGCTACCCATGACCCGAAGGCATGATCTCAATCGACAGATCGCTCGTACATAGGTGTTTTCCTTTCTATGCAATCAGATTTTCCCTTTGTTATACCCATTTTCAAAACTGCTAGTGTCTCCAAAACAAACAACCATCGAGCAGTCTAGTGATTAGGATAGAAGTAGTACTTACCTTAGGATTACGTATGAAGAAAAAAGAACCAGATTCGTTGATGGAATAAGCTCAAACAGACCATTCCTAGCACCGCGGCCACTGAGAACGAGAAGGACGGACGGCTGAGTTGAGCTGAGCATGAGGCCCTGAAGCTTCACAAAATCATCATCATCTCGTGGCGTCGTCGGCTCAAGAATGAGAGGAAGGGGAGCTATTCGGTGGGGCTTGTCGAAGAGGAGGAAAAGAAGAAGATGAAGTAGAAGAGAGGATGAGGGAGCTTGGGGGCGTCGTCCACGCACAAAAATGGGAAAAAATGAGTGGGAGGAGGAAGAGAGAGACTATATACAAGGGGGAAACAGGCGGTGGGGTGGTCTATGGCGGTTTGAGGAGCTTCACGCCCAAACCACGGTCCAACTTCGCCTCGGATCGATCCGCCTAAATGAACAAAGTCGAACAAACAATTATAGTCAGTCCAATACTAACACGGCCTCTAATCCGAGCCCCAATTAACTATTTCATTAATTATTCCAATTGGATAAAAATTAGGCCATCACATGGAAATATTACACAGCATAGAAGGGATAAAGAAGCATTTGCGGCTCAAAAAAAAAAAAAGACTCTATTGCTCGTATTATGTTACCTGAATAGCATGGAAAATGATAACATGCGAGAATTCAATGATTTTGAAAATGGAAAAGTCATGTGAGAAGCATTAAAAGTCAAGTTTGGTCAGACATCAATTACCAAATTGAGGGAGCTCATTATAAGGATTGACACTTACAAGATGCCTCATGGGCAATATATGAAATAGCACTTGAGGCGTATTTCGATCATGATTAGTGAATTGAAAGATGCTGGCCACATTTTAATTGTTGAGCAACTGGTATAGGAGTAATCTGTTTTTTGCTTATAGCAAGGAGCATAATCCACTTGACCCACAATGAAAATAGGTGTCACCTTGTCTTTGCTAGTGACTTCCAATGAGATCCCTATCAAAAAGGGCAATTATTGATACCGGATTTTTAATCATTTTAATTTAAGAAAATTAATAAAAAATCATAAAATTTAAAAAATCGACTTTGGGGCCTTTGGAAACTCTAACGAAACAATTTTGAACCAAAAATATTTTTTTCATTTTTTTTTGCATTTTTAAAATATTTTTCAATATTATAAAAATACTTCAAAAATCGGGAACAATAGCATTTGTTGCTGCAAAAATACACAAAAATGGCCAATTTTTATTTATTTCAATTCACTTTTCATTTTGGCTAGTTAAATTTGAAAAATTCAGTTTGGAATTACAAGCTTCTTCATTGTGCGTAATTCCAAATTGAGCTAAAAATTACATCTTGAGTCATTTTATTTTTAATTTTCACTTTTTCTAAGTCATGATATTTACCTTTAATACCTCACATTCCATTTAATCCAATTTTTTGAGGAATTGTACAATTTGGGTGAAAAGGACTAATTGAAATTTTATTTTTCAATTTACTCCTTAGATATCACTCTACGTGCTATTAATCAAAATTTAGGAATGATCATACAAATCTAGCTCCACTAGCCTCTAGTTTCCTCATTCCGAATCCATTGGTGAGGTCGAATTGGATTAATTTTTCCATTTAGGGTTCAATTTCTCAAATTTAATTCTTTGGTCAAATTAGAAATTTGGGGATTTTGCATAATTCAATACCAATTCTGCCTAATTTTGTCATTTCCAAATGAAATCATGTCCTTCGTTCAATTTTGAAGTTTAATTTGACAAATTTCGATATTTTGCAGGTCAACTTAGTAGTTTTGGATAGTCGGGTCTGCTGTGTTGGACAAGATCCGACTAGCGACCCAACTACCCTTCTTCTTCCCCGAACCAACTCTTGTGCAAGTTCAAATGTCCATGGGGGAACCGAGATTCGACGCCAAAATTGGAAGCCTTTTAGACCATAATTGGCGAAGCCATGTAGCCCTCAATATTTCACTTCGATCGCACTAAGTCTCACGGCCAATGGTCGCCAAAGCTAGAGTGACAAGGTCAATCTTCACCATGGTAGTACCCAAACCATGCCCTAGCACAACTTAGCTCAAATTGACACCAAATCGTACCCCCCTGAGATCAAATGGAGCCCAATGGAAATCGTTACTATTTCCAGCGCCGTTTGGCCAAAATGCACATGTGATTATGCCCACTCTGTTTAAATAGATATATGGAAATTCAATGCATTTTTGGTAGAGAGAGCTCGTTCTGTTCTCATAGAGATAACAAGAGAGAGAGAGAGAGAGAGTGAGAGAGAGAGAGCTCTGTGGCTGCCATTGACGCGAGCTTAAGCGAAGCTTTGCGGACTTCGCCGCGATATTCTAGATCAAATCGAGGCACGAGACCACTCCCAAAAGCTTCTTCCGGACCAAAGTAAGAGATCACACAAGCTCACAAAGCTGGTAGATCTCCAAAACAGTGAGTTCGATCTTCAAGCTTGAAGCTATGAAACTATGGCGAAGCTCAATTTTGACCATCATTTTTGTGAATTTTTTAGGCGTTTTACTCCTTAAATCTCATTGAGCATGTACTTATGCTATGTTTGCTTCGATTTTGCATAAAATCTCAAGTTAAACCTCCAAACAAATGTGAACATATCGCGACTTCGTGAGCCAAATCGGGTAATCCATAGGTCGATTGGGACCTCGGGTAAGGCTTCCGAACTTCATATAAGTCTACTATGTGAGTTTTAGCTTTGGATTTGCTTTGGTTTGCACATATGTTTTTGCCATGGCTAGTTTCGTGCGAGCTTCGATTATGTTGATTTGACCATTGGTTGTTCTATTTTTCAAATATGTTGATCCGGAAGTGATAACGAGTCGATCGACGCACGAATTAAGTCGATCGGACAAGATTTCACCGTTGATCGATGCCAACAAATTCTTGATCGTCCACGGTTGTCTTCAACCTCGCGACCGTGACCAGTCAACTCTTGTTGATCGGTCAAGGGTTGACGTGGAGCTTACGTGGCAGCACATCAACTAGGCATTACCAGAGACATTTTTCGAAAATAAGAAAATAAAAATGAATGAACGGTCATGATTTGGCTTTTCCAAAAAAATTATTTTCAAATTTTATGAAACATTTTTTGAATTTAAAAAATAAATTTTGATTAGACGGTCACAGATTATCTATGCCGTGCTATTAGGGCTGTAGATTTTAGTAATTTGATCAGAAGGTGGTGGCATAGCCATGTGGTTCAATCTCGACCGTAGAATGAGACATAAATAAAAATTCTTAGAAAATCAATAAAAAAATGAGAAAAAATAAAAAATTCCTAAACTTTGTCATTTTAGACTGGCTCGGGATGCTTTCGATTTGGGTTGGATGCCCAAGAGGCGTGGTTCGGGTCAACCTGATCCAAAAAAATTAAAAAATTGAAAAAAATAAAGAATTCAGAAAATTTCAGAAATTCATAAAAAATTCTAAAAAAAATCAAAAAAATCAGAAAAATTCCTAAAAATCACAAAAATGGGAATTAAGCACATTCAATTGGTTTGATCCACTTTTGTTGATTTTGATTCTCGAACTTCAAAAATGGCCGTTTTGCCGCTCTGGATATTTTGTCCCAAATTTTCCCAAATCACTTCTAAACTTTAATGGCACATTTTCTAAGTCTTCGAGGCTTTACTAGGCATGCCATGTGATGATGATGTGATGTGATTTATCTGTATGTATCTGGTTCCTTAATTAGCGCACTTATTTTTATTAATTATGATTGATAGGCTAGTCACTCCTATATGCATGAATCCTTTAGATGTTAGAGCATACCTCATCTCTCAAGACATATCATGAAAATCAATCAACTTAGGTATAGAAACAACATCAATGGCAACATTTAAAATGTAACTAAGTTCTCGGGCCCTCTTCTCTCGATTTTCGTGGAATTGAATGGAATCTCCCAACCGCTTGGTAGAGTTTCCAATCTATCCTCCAAAAACAAATTGGTGGCAACTCCGTTGGTATGGACACTATTCACATATCACATGACTACACTAAGTTTGACTTTATTTTGAAATCCTTCTGTCACGATTTGGTATGGTCCTTGGGAGGGCCCGTGCCTTAGCCCGTCCATCAAGAGTTGGACGAAGGCAATCCATTGGCCCTCGATCGATCCATTCGGATCGGAGAGTCATGATAGGGAAGAACCTTCAAACTTTTTGAGAGTACTCTAGATTTTCAAAATAGAGTGCAAATATATGACTGCCCCTTTAACCCTAGACTTAATGCCATATTTATAAGCATTAGGATTTACTAAACCTTGTAGGTGTAGGATTTAATACGAACCATAGGATTACAAATACTAGTCAAAGTAGGATTAGATAGGGACCATAGGATTAAAAGAGTCCTAAACCCACGAAACTCCTTTAAGATTCGGCTACAAGAGAGTGGCTTATTGGGCCAGCCTAATTTCATGTTCTTATGGGTTTAATTGTGCAATTTCGAGCTCAAATCAAGCTTTAATGGATGATCAATTTAAAGTCTCAAACATTTAAATAAGCAAAATTGGCTGATTTAAATTTGAAAATAGGTCTAAAGCCTTTTGAATTTTCGGCACACTCCCCCATGTGCCTTAGACAAAATTTTCATTAAAGTTTGGGCTAACCACACATTTTCCAGGCTTAAATTGGGCTTTATTTAGATAATTGACATTTTAATTAAAGCCCTCCCCTTTTTTCTAAATATGCACTGGACAATTCCCACAGTCTCCTTGAATTTTCAGCACAATTTTCTCCAATTGCCGAAAATTTTCTGCCAATTTAAGTCCAATCCTCTACCGCTGGTCCCATGATTTTCCATTCAACCAGTCTGATTCATCACGTTTTTCTTTAGAGGAAACTCAAAAATTCATGGCAACTGAATAATAATTACTTGGGTGGCTGATCCGATGATGCTTTGAAAACATTTAACGTTTTCTTACAAAAAGAAAAATATATTGTGGATGACTCATTTATTTAATAAATTGGTTAAACAACATATCTATCTTTAAAATAACAATATATGTCGCTTTATGTAAGTATTATTCATCTTCTTACCCATTACGTTTCTATGACTGAGAATGAAAAATTTAAATATAAGCGGGAGTAAAAACTACAGATTTTCAACAGTGTTGATCCACATTATTTTTGACCAATTTCTATATGCATTCACAATACTTTTCTTATGTGGAAATCAATTTCTGAAACTACATATAGGGACAATTCTAACGAGTTTTTTTTTTTTTTAAGCATTGGAGATATTTTCTCCTATCATATACTTCCAATATGCACAAAGCCTAAAACTTCACAAGATTTGAACACCAATTTGTTCACTCGACAATATACAAGCTGGGAAAAGATAATGCTTCCTTTTATAAGACTGTGTTGACGCAAATCTTTTATCGAATGTAAGCAGTTCGTTTTCTAATAAAGAGTTCCGAGTCGGTTTTGGATAGAGAGTGTCAAATGCAAAAGATATATTGATATTGATAGCAATGTACAAACTCTTGACCAATTATCGAAGACACAACACCGGAATTTAATCGACGATGCTTGGACAGGATATAGGACACAATGCCGAAATTTAATCGACGACATTGGCCAATGTAAGACATAATGCCGGAATTTAATCGACGACACCTTTGGACGGTGTAGGACACAATGCCGGAATTGAATCAACGACACTTGACGATATAGGACACAATGTCGAATTTAATCGACAACATTGGAAAGTGGGTAGAGCCGGAATCTAATCAACGACACCAACCCGAGATAAGAAGCTCGCCGGAATTGAATCTACGACGGAAATCTAAACTACAGCTAAGTTATGCTAAGTACTGAAAGCTAATGAAACATAAAACACCCGTTGTGTTGATTTGTTGGGGGGGTTCCTTGTTGGATGACTTGAGGTATTTATAGAGGTGCCTTAGCAACCGTCGATTGATTACCGCCCCGCCTCTCCAGTTTTTGTTCCACTTTCAGCACGTTATCCTATCCTTTGAATGTTTATCATAGATAGTTTCGCGCCATTCTCTCTCCACTTTTGAGGATTACCGCCCACTTTTGCAATTGCTTTGATCGTGGCCTCTTTCGCACATCTTTTCCTTTGCTCTGTAACAAATGTCGCCCAAATTCATTCTTGACAAGTAGCATCCTTACGGCTAATCGGACTCTAATTCCAGTCCATTCAGGTTGTAGCCGATCACGACTTCCTCATGTACCTACTACGTGACTCTTCGGGTAACTTTAGGTGTCAACATATGCCTCCTTTTTAAAAGAAATAAATTGGATATTTATCTCTTTTAAAAGATATCCCTCAATTTGAATGTAATCGGCTGCGAGTTCATAATTACACCTTTCCGTCTTATGATTTTTCTTTTCCAGAGCACAATTGCTTCAAATTTGCCCCCTTTATTTATTCCTCACTTTTGGATTTTTCTCAAAACCCTAAACCCATTCGAGCTTGCTTCAATCTTTCCCATGGCAACTCAAACCTTCGAGCTTACTCCCGGGCAGCTCATTGATTGCTTCGACAAGGCGATCAATAGCGATGACGCCGACAGCCTATTTCTTCAAGTTGCTGAACACTGCGAGGGAATACGCTGGGTTTATTCTCGGACCTAGCCTCCAAGATCATAATTGTATCCCAAAGCATCTCTTCAGCCTTGTTTCCCAATGAAGCGGAATGAGAAACTTCCTGTTCAAGTTTCTCTTCTAAGGGATATCTGGTCGTCTCCGTCCTCTCGATTTAGAAGCTTTCCATCGTACGATGATAGATTCTATACTTGGTTTCAATGACTGCAAAATAACTCTTCAACTGCCTCTTCTTGGACAGCAACATACATAAGGACAGCACTTGAGGTTAGCTTATTGTCTCATGACCTAAATAGATCTACTTTGGGCTTCGTTATAAGCTTTTGGTCTTCATCAACCAACTGTTTCTTTTTCCATGGGGCCCTATGTCGGTGACTCTTTTGGACGTATTTATTATCGCTGGTCTTACTCCTCATGGCACCTCTGTTGTCGATCTCGAAGCTTTCGAGGACCGCTCTATCTCTAATGACACTCTTGCTTACGGGAAGTTCTTGGACGTTCTTCGCAAAACCTCTGTCCATGTCACACTTGTCGAACGGGTGATGTCCTTCTTTTTCTCGGCTATCAAAATACATATTTTTCAGTCCAACTCTCAAAGTTTCCAAGGATTATGCCTTTTTTACCTCTAATTTAGGGATAGGGAGAAACGTCGCTCTTAGTCCTCCTGGTTTTGGCAGTTTTGTACATAAGCATTACTCATGCCTTTTTATCGATGATGTCCAAGGATGAAGGCGTCTTTGTCCGATCTACTCTGGACCCTTCAAGCTTGGGTAGCATTTTACTTTCCCTTTCTATTCGAGAGTGTGCCCTGTGATTAGTCATTTGGGCCACCTTCCCATGTTGGAGCAAGGCTACTCATGGTTGTCCAAGCAAAAGTTCCTACTAGCATTCAACCTTTAAATTTCTACCTGCAGCAGATTTTGTCCTTCAATGTGGCCAATGTGAATATGTTCCCTTATGGTTCTACCAACTTCGACTTCATCTTCGATTCCAAATCGTACAAGCTATACACAGCTTTCGTGAATTTTGGACCAATTCTCTTTTTCCTATAGACACTGCCTATTGGACTTTGTTCCAAAGCTAGGTTCTACCCCGAATTTGAGTCTTACTCCCCGCAATCTTGCGATAGACAGTTCGGTCTTCGAGAAGCTATTCCTATGCCTACCCCATACTCCATAGATTTCCCTCAATAAACAATAGACCATATAATATCAAGACCGACGTACCTTTCACTTGCCGTGCTCAAGTCACCGCCCTGGTGCATGAACGGTTTTTTGGAGATATTTCTAGAGTCCTCCGATCTTATCCTGGATTCACATCTCGAGCTCACAACCGGTGGTTGCCTTTTGCCTTCGAAAGTCCATATGAAGATGTCATCACATTACTCCTAAAAAGAGACAGAATAAAGCCTCCCAACTCGTGTCGAAGAAAGTTGATATAAAGGGCACAACAAAAACCCTTCGACTTGGCGGTTCCAGCCAAACGACAACCTCTACTGCAGGTGAGTTAACATGTCCTTCACAATTCAAGAGGCTTATCAATTGTTCAAGTGAACTTATTTATTTTCTGCTTATCAAATGGAGATTTAGATGACAACAAAACTGTCGACGAGATCATTGCTTCACTTAAACGGTAGAAGAAAGCTTCTCCTTCAACAAGGAAGTGGCATAAGCCTTCGATTGAAGCTCCAATTGTCGAATCTTCTCAACCAGTCTCATTTTTGAGATCCCTTGGATGACAACACTCAAGTTATTGAAAGGCTTGATGGTGTTTCGAGTTATCGACGATTTATCTACTTCCTTTGTGTCGACCACAACCTTAGCTCCATTGCCATTAGCTATCTCGTAGTGGGTCTTCTTCTCGCTCCTGTTACTCACTAGACATCGTCGTCCAAGAACCTGTCGATTGTCGAAACAGCTCTAGGCTACAAAGATTGTCCCGCATCCTTTTCAGCCCTTGTCGTTTTCCGGACTTCATCAGCAGATGAACCTCTAAATGCTGAAGCTACTCAAGGCTCCCATGTGGCTCCCGCTTCTTTAACTCCTCAAGAGGATATACAAGCCTATTTTGCGAGAATCAGCTCATCCCTCTAGTGAAATTGACCTTCATATCGTGCTTCAAGGAGATTTTTCCTTTGAAACGAGATAATTTTAGTAAAACGAAGGTCATGTTATCCTACTCCTTAGATCTTGCCTGCGCTGGAATTTCCTTTTTATCAATAATTCGATAGCTCTCCCGGGAGTCGGATCTCGTGATAAATGAACCGGCCAAAGCGAAGATTTGCACGCTGCTTTCCCTAGACGTGGTTAAACGACTCAAAACCTTCCAAGAGCACTTCCCAAGCATCTTTACCCATTTTCGACGTAACCGAGAGTGGGTAATAGCTTTGGCCGATCTTACTTACCAATCTTTTGAGCCTAGCGATGAGACACGGGAAGAAGAGCAAGCAACCGGTGAACCAAAGGCAACAATCTTTGCAATATGTTGTTTACTGAGATAGCTGAGTTAGATAAGAGAGAGCTTGCCCTCGAGTAGCGAGAAACTAGCAATAGAAAGGGAGATAGAGGAAACTCGGCGCCAACGGTTGATTAAACTTTCTCATCGGGCTGCTTGCTGAAGACCACCTACGGGCATCCATTTTCTTTGGAAGAAAAGAAACATGCGGATTCTCGCTCGATTGGCATGGATGGAAGCAGAACAACATCGAACTAGAAGTGCCTATTTGAGTCGAAATCGAAAATTCGAGAGTACGTTCGTACTTTACTCCGAGATGTAAAAGCTACTTTGTATTCCAAAAGGCCTTAATGAAATTGTCTTTCATCTTTACTTCCTTTGCTTTGCGCCAATGCTCACCATGATCTCCAAATAATACAACTTTCCCATATTCACGCAACTAACATAACTACTTGAGTCAATTACCTTGACATTCTCGTATATAGTAGTCACCTTCGAGCATTAATCGACATCCCATTATGGCGGACCACCATCAAATCTTCATAGGTGTTCATGCAGCCTCTCAATTATCAAGCTTACATGCTCTTACGAATCATGAGGACAAGGGAAAAATATCCTTATCTTTCCTACATCACCAGTTGAAAATGGCCATATTATCTTAGGTCAACATCTCAATCGCTTGCTTCCTTCTTTGATGTTGGCGCGAATGCTTCCCTCGTTATCATAAAGAAACTCGCCCATTGAGCAATCAACCATTCGTGCTCTTACTTGGTTGACGCACAACTATTAATTCAATTCCTATATCTGTCTCTCAATGATCGATTCCTTAGCTGGTACGAACGATCCAAGGGGGAATTGTCCAACATATGGGATCAAGCTAAGATCGACAAAACATTAATGCTCTGTTGTATATGTATTGATACTTGGGAATATGGCTTCATTGGCGGTTTGTGTTGCTTCCGGTCACCTTCATCAAATTGTTTCTTTCTCCCCATTGGTCTAGTGATCGTAACTCTATTCGATGTTTGGTCCTTAACTATTCTTTCTCCTTTTGTCTATTATAATATCCAACCAACGGGTGACCAGCCTTTTCTCGACATGTTTCATTGCCCGAACCTTCCTTATAGTGAATTCATGGATCGTTACGCCGGCTCCTCGGGACCTATCTCTTTAGAAGAGCACATTACTTTCCTTTTATACTAGCTATGCCGGTATATTTTATGTCTTCCCACACCGCAAGTGTCTTCGAGTTCCTTGACCTAGCATGCGCTCTTGCTCGTGGTACTAATCTTTGGGTTAGGTCGTATGACCCTTGCTGCATTATATCATGGCTCGACAGATGCGCAAGCTTCTTTAACCGAGGGACACTATAACCACTTTTCTAGCCCATTGTGGATCTTACATGGGTGGTTACGAGTTTATTTTTCCCGGTTGTTCGAAGAGGAGAAAATTGCCTTGATCGCCGAATCGCAACACTTTAACCGTCCGTTAGAGATGACTTTGGCCCAAGGATGTTCGGTCGAACACTTTGTCAATTGCCTGACGGTTTCTCACCATTCAATAGTTTTCTCAACATATTGCTGTCTCTTACCAACTTTGAATTCTTCCGGCTGCCTGTCGACGAAGGTGTTCATAGTTCATCAAGCGAAAATCCCGACAACCACTTGTTTTAGATGAGCATCTTAGTCCCGTCTAATTTGACCCCGAATCTATCCTGTGGTGGCACCTTCTCATTGGGCTTTGAAATTTATAACCCTCATTACTATGCCCGCCAATTTGGACTCACCCAAAGTATTCCTATGTCGATGGTATATTCGATGAATTTTCCTTTCTCCAACAAACAGGAAATGAGGGTAGACATGGTTTGCCATATTGAGTTTGTGCATGCTGTCCTCGAACGCCTCTTATTCATTAACTTATTTGGCCATTCATATAGCTCTTTACTCTTCGATAAATGGTGGGCTGACTATCGCCTTTCTCTTTTCCCTAGTGATATCGGTGACGTCCTTTCGAGAGTTCATCGAGCTCCATTAGGCTTATTACATCCTCTCAAGAAGCACGCTTTATTGCCCATGTCTAATGTTGACCTAGACCACCCAGTGACGAAGGTAATTATCTTTTTACTTGCCAACTATGTCTAATTTTCCAATTGTGCATTTGCTAATTCACTTTTTGTAGCTCCGGATAGTCATATTGAAAGGTTCTTTGATAGCCCATAGATCGTCCGTACCAACATGATCCAACATCTCAAGTAGTCCAGGCTTACTCCAATTCACCAACTCCTTTTCCGTCGTATGCATTTTCGATGACTACCACCTTATTTGTGCTAAATGGTCACGATCGCATGACCTATTGGAAGAAGGGTATGCCATTGTATGTGACAATGTGGCCGTTGAGAATGAGATCAAGTCTCTCCTGGTTTCCCTAGCTCATCCGCCATATTCCATCCAAGTGTCAAGCTCTTGAGTTTGCTGTTAATGAACTTTTCCTTCCATTCGATTCGGTTCCGGAATCATATCGAACAAGACAAAGGGATCTGGAGGTCATCGACAAGCTGGAAGAAGACATTCTCCTCGCCGATGACGAATTGTCTCGCCAACATGATGTCTTCGATGCTCGGGAGAATGAAGATCATACTTTACCACAAACTTTGCTTGGCTTAGTTGAAGATGATAATGAACCAAGAGCTAGCCTGTGAATGTTTACACCTTGAACTCGCTAGGGGCTGAGCATCAAAAGGAAGCACTTACTAATGCTAATTGTAACAGTGAAATGCAACTTTGTAGTTTTGTCTTAAGTATTAAGCAACATATAATGTAATCCACTGTTATCCATCCATGTAAATATCATCTCCAGTTTTCATTTACCACACTTGTCCTTATTAATCTTAAGCGATCGTTCTTTAACTCGACACCAAATCTGCATAGCTCATCATGGGATATAATCTCGAAGATTTCCTTTCCCTTGCAGCATTTAATGACGGATGTCGTTTGGACTTATCTTCGAATACGAACAGCCACGAAACTTTGATGATAGGGATCAAACCGGGAAACCGCCTTTTACGTCACCACGATTAATCGCACGTCTCCACTTTCTATGATGTATTGAGTTGCCTCGTAACTCGGCATTCACCTACTAACTTTATTACCTTGGTTATCGGAGGGTCGTGATCGGATATCTAGCATCGTGGGTAAGCCCCTCTTGATCTCTACCTATAAATAGCACGGTATGTACCGAGTGGGTCCTCATCCTAACCCTCCATCCGAAACTCACAAATAACAGCGGCCTTTCACACAAGCAAAAATGAAACCTTCTTCTTTTTCTTCTACCTTCAATCGTGAATTCGTTGCCCTTTGGAAGGAGATCATCTCCTACCTAAGCTTCACTTACCTCATATTGGTATTGAGACCCAAAGTCCTCGAAAAGCTTAACTCTCTAATTAAGCGAGGCTACACTACAACGCCTTCCTATCGGTCACCCATTTTAGGAAGATTATGATGAATTCGTGGTCACCTTCGAATATGGGATCAACAAATTTCGACAAAACTTTGCAGTAATTTCCAAACACAACCTCATAGAACATGAACTATGGTACAAGATCGAGGAGGCCGAGAATGCAGAGGTGGTGTAGCGCGAGCTCTCGAATGCCCGGGATGTCCTTCATGCTTCCTACTCTAGCGTCCTCAAGCTTTGAAACATTGTCTCTAAATGGATGAAAGTTAGTCGGCGTTATCCGATGAGGCCACTAAAGGACATCGAGAGACAGGAGCACGAAGCGGCCGAGGGTAGTGAGATTCGGTCCCTAGCTTTCGTCGAGGCTAATATAGAGGCTCAGAAGGCTGGCTTTGGACAACATCGACGAACAGGTGCAAACCCAATTGACGCTCCTCCACCAGTTGGAGCGGGAGCGAGATGACTTGTAGGCTGCTTTGGACGACTTGGGCCGGACCAAGCACTGCACCGCAAGTGAGTATACCACCCTTGAGGGTTGACTATGCCACTCGACGTCATTTTTCGGGAGCATCTCAAGTTGAAGTGAAGACTACGGAGAGCTCGGGAGGGCTAGGACGAGCATGAAGGAGAAGAAGAGAAGAGAGAGAGAGAGAGAGAGGGAAAGAGACGAAGAAAAAGAAAGAGAGAGGGAGTGAGAGAATGTCTTGTTGGTATTTATTGTGAATGAACCATCTTTTCCTTATTCCATGTCCCCTAGTTCCTCTCGTGACTTCTCCCATCTCCCACATGGATGGATAGAACTTCTTTAAAAATTTTCCATTAATCGATCACCGTAGCTCTTTTCCATCAATCTTCCTTCTTCGATACGCATTTGCTAATCTTTTTATTATCAAGACTTATGGGTAAAATGGTCTTCCATACCAAGTTACCAATGTCAAAACGCCCGACCTTTACATGCTTATTATAATCCTTAGCAGTTCTTCGTTTTCGGGTTATTAACTTTTCTAATGTTGCGGCCCAACTATCTCCTAATTCATCAATAGTTGCATGCATTGTTTCATCATACTCTTCTCTTGTCATGTTGTCTTGCAATTTCATCCTTAATGATTGCACCGTGATCTCGAATAGAAGTACGCTTCTTGTCCATATGTCGCATATAAGGGCCGACTCCGAGTGCTTGATCTTTTGGATGTTCGATAAGCCCATAACACTGCTAACAACAATGAATCCCATTCCCTTGGGTTATCTTCGACTTGCTTCTTTCTCAAACCAATAACCACCTTATTAGAGGCCTCAACTGACCATTAGCTTGGGCATAATAATGTGTCGAATGAATTATCTTGATACCCTTAGACTTGGTAAAGTCCAAGTATTTCTCACCCCGTGAAAATTGTTCCTTGGTCAACAGATTATGGTCTCTCGGGATTCCAAATCGATGAATGATTCTCTCCTCAATGAATTCCCTCACAAATTTCGTGTCGGACTCTTGTACGAGGCTACCTCGACCCACTTAGTAAAGTAGTCCGTGGCTACCAAGATAAAACTATGTTGCTTCGACGAAGGGAGATATATTTTTCCTATTATATCAATCGCCTATCCTCGAAAAAGCCATGGCTTGATGATTGGGTTTATCATGTAGCAGGGACATGTTAAATCGGCCCATGTTTCTAGCAAGCTTGACATCCCTTAGCATAATCGATGCAATCCTTAGTGATTGCTTTGGCCGAAGTATCCATGTCGTCATAGTAACTATTTCATCTTTAAACTAGCTTGATGAGCCCTACAAATTCCTTCATGGACCTCTGTCATCACGAGCATAGCTTCTTCTCGTCCCAAACACTTTAGAAGAGTCCATATACTATTTTACGATACATCTCATCATCGATCAAGAGGTACTTTATGGCTTGCCTCTTAAAATCCTTGATACAAAGGTTTGGGCTCCTTAAGCAACTCACCAGGAAAGTCCTTCGGCTGCGTCGACTAAGCCGGGCATCTTAACTTTCACCTGGCTTGCTTTAAGCCACCATTACCCGAGCATCTATCGATGGCAAGACTCTCGTTTGGGTAATTATGTGGTCCGCCAATTCTTTTGATATTTTATATCCGGATGCCATCTCGAGCTAATTTGTTGGCTTTCGAATTCCCACTTCTTTTGATGTGGACCAATTCATATTCGATAAAATTCGACAATAGTTCTTTTGCCAAACTATAATGTACTATGATATTCTCATTAAGACATTATTACTCTCCAATGAGTTGTCTTATCACCAACTGGGAATCACATGTAATCTTGAGCGATTTGACTTTCATGTCAATCAAAACATTAAATATTAAGTATCACCTCCAAAGCGAACCTCCTTGGAGCCTGTTTATGCGGATGAATCCCCTTTCGATTAGTAATCGATGCTCAACCACGTCTCTTCTAAGACCAGGTATCTCATGATAGTTCCAAGCAAAGAAATCTTTATATTTCCTCAACAAGCTTACCAACTGGGTTTTGTATTCTTGATCAAGCAATTTGCTTATGTACGTTGATTTTGGGCAAGCTTCGTCTTCAAGGTTCACCTCTTCCAATGGGTCTTGGTCTTGAACCAGCTTATCATCTTCTTTAAGTGGTGATTCCTCGAAGTCTAAAATACCATGGATCACTTCATTGGCTTGCTCGGTTTGTTCGGCCCTATAGGCCGACTACCTCCTAATGACATCTTGTGACAATACATGGTCTTCCATTAACAGCCTCATCGAGTTGATCCGCCGTTCCTTCTTAGAGACCCACTTAGTATTTCCCTTGTTGAAACGGCAGAACGCAATGTTATTTAGATCAACCTCGGGGGTTTGTAAATACGGCTGCAATCGTCCGGCATGCACGCGACCGGTTTTCTCTCGGCACGATATTCGAGCCCGGGTGACATAGGACCGAGTATTAGCTTTTACATACTCTACCTTGTCTCCATTACAAAATGCCATCATTTAGTGTAGTGTTGATGGAACACACTAATTTCCATGTATCCAATCTCTTTCCAAGAGTATATTGTGTGATCCTTCAAAGCATCGACAATACAAAAAGATGTCCTTGACGTTTTTGATCCTACAATCAAATTCGCAACATATATGTCTTTTACTTCAAAGATTTCACGAGTGAAATCTAGCAGATGGATATTCGATGGGATTATTTCCTCATCTCTCCTTCCCAATTTCTCAAAGAACCTATTTATACGGGATGAGATTTAGCGTTGATCCACCATCTACAAGCACCTTCATTACAGGCCACCCATTTATCTTGACATTAATGTTGAGTGACCTTATGATTGGAGATGTTCTCTAGGGGCCTCTCGAATTTCATTGTCTCTTCGTTGTTAAAGCGTAACCGAGCTCCCTCCTTTTCTTGAAACACATCCTCGCTACCTCACCGGACGCAAGCGATTCTAGTCAAAACTCATTAGGCAACTTCACTTGGACCATACATGAGCTCAAGGGTGATACTAATCTGCTTATGGGAGATCCGAACCGTGACTTTGGCTATGAAGCCTCTTGGGGAGTTGGTTGCACTTGATCTTTCTCTCGAGCAAGTCAAGCTTCCTCATCATTTGGTTTGCGCCTCCAAACCAAGTTCTTGGCCCTTCGAAACTGGGACTACCAGTTATCGCTAGCGTTGGCTTAGCTTGAGCGAAGTCAATTTGATTAGGCTGTTGATGTAGGCGACGGATTCTTCTTTTCCTTTGTATTCTCCTTTTTTGGGTATGGGTCATGACTTCTTTTGGGACCTCCATCGCCTTATACCACATCCCTCGAATGGATCATTCAAGTATCTTAAGAGTTCGTTGACGATATAGTCTTACCAAAGCATAGTAGTCCCGATAAACGTCATCATCAAACTTCTTTCCCCATCCGGAAGGAACTTCATTACGAGGTAGGCGGGGAAGCATGGCTTACATAATAATCGAATTTACCCCTAGGCTCTCCTAGCGTACCAATAGTAGGGTCTCCTTTCTCATACCTTTGCTTAAAGGACTTACGAGGCTTTTGATGAACAAGAAATATCTTCGACTTTGCATTCTTGACTTGAGATCGCTTTTGACTATGTCCTGGAAACCTTGGCATTAAGGGGCTTCCTGTCAACTCAGTTATCCCTCCAATAGTCATCTTCTTATTGATCTATACTCTTTAGCCTTCATCTACAATGTGTGCATAGACTCGACAACTTATACCTCTTACCCGAATGGCTTAGGGATACTATTCCTATCATCACGGGGAAAGGATCAACATCTATATCCATTGAGGATTTACCCTCATCAGCAAACTTGATCTTCCCCTGTCAAATTGTTTCTTGGATATTTTTCTTGAGCACTAAGCAATCGAGGTGTTATGGCTCCATGAATGATGCCACTTACAAGACTTCTTTCCGACTAATTCATCTTTAGTCGGTATTTTCTCGCCTTCTCGTCGCCTTGATCTGTCCATTAGCCAATAGAATATAAAAAATCTCCTCAATTCGACTTATATCAAAGGAATAATATACGGCTTCCTTAACCTTGGTCATAACGATCAATCTTTGTTTAACCCTCGCAAGGCTTAATGCCTGGCAAGTATATGGCTTATCAATGACTATATGGGGAATAAGTACTTCGGCAAGGGTCGTCGATTCTTCATCGAGGACGGATGATTCGACAAAATTCACATATCATGTTCATGTGTGTCTTTTGTCCTTTTTTTCGAGTAGACTTTCATGCTTGACGCCTATTATCGATAGTTCAAACAAGTCCACACATGGCTAGCCAACCATTTTATCTCGGATTTCAAACTTCAATCCATTAAAAGCAAACTCGCAAATGTTCTCTCGTGCAAAGGAACCAAGCATTTGTTCCTAGCTCTCTTGAACCTTATGATGAATTGATTGACAGTTTCACTTGCCACTTGCTTTATTGTCGACAAGTCGGCGACCGACATGTTTAGCACGGCTCGTTGGAACCGGCTATGACATAGTCGCTCCATTTGTTCCCATGTCGGCACCGAATTTGGTGGTAAGATGGTATACCATGAAAAGCCTATCTTCGATAGAGAAAGTGGGAACAACCTTAGTTTCCAATGATCGGCATTAGTAGCATCTCCACACAAATCTAAAAAGCTATTAATGTGTTTGTATGCGGACTGATCATCCTCACCGGTAAATAATGTAAACTTTGGTATCTTGAATCCCCTTGGTAAGGGATTGTATCCATCCAATTAGAGTATGGCTTATGATAGATATTAACTTTATATCCCATTGCTTCGGATCGTTATATTCGATCGCTAGATCATTATATTCGGGCATCGGATCGACAGTGATCGATTCTAATACATTGGTTGGTACGGTATATAGTACCCTAGCCGCTGCTGAGAACATGATACGCTGGGTGAAGAGCCCGAAATCGGGTTGGGTGGCTCAGAATCGCAAAACCCGATACGCTGGCTAGAACCCTAGTTATGCGAATTGTCGCTGGACGTGATATCCTGGCTAGAAAGGATGATCCGGTCCCTAACCTAGGGCAACCGATCCCCCCCCGACGTCACGCCCCCTAGGAGGAGCTGGTGCGCTCTCCTTGATTTTTCATAACTATGGGTGTAGGTGGCTCATTTATAGGGACGAAGTTTGGTTGAGCGTGAGCAACAACGATGATTGGGCAATAAGCATATCTTGTTGATTGAAATAACCGGGCGCCTCATTTGGATCTGCATTTGCTTGAGGGTTTGAACAGTCACCTTGGGCGACAAGCAACGTTTCTCCTTGTTGCAAAATCCTAGCAGGTGCTATTGGTGGTACGTTCTACCCAACGGAACCCATGTTCGTTGACGGAGTAGTTGATAAAGGGGTATACCCGACAAGTATGGGAACATTCCCGACTTGAGGCTGCGATGGTCCCGCCGGAGCTCCATGTTGACCTAAGGCACATTCATTATAAGTATTAATGATTAATGGTCTAACAACATCGAGTCATCCATTGAATAACATGATTTGCAAACTCATTCGAGTTTCCTCAATTGTATGTCTTAGCGACGGTAACATGATAAGCATCATTTCCATGTTCCTTCTTGGCTCTTTAACATGGTGTCAAGGAATGTCATCATCATTACCCCGAACCTAGTTTGGCAACCTATGAGCAGTTGATGACTCCGTTCGCTGTACCACTTCCATGGGTTTGTCTCCAATGTCGTCTAAGTTGTTACGCCCTCTTGTGCGTGGCATAGCACTCTCTCGAAGCGACGCCCTCGAGTTCCACCAAGCGTGCCAAAAAGATTGTTGACGTAAATCTTTTATCGAACGTAAGCGATTCATTTTCTAAAAAGTTTTGAGTCGGTTTTGGATAGAGAGTGTCAAATGCAAAAGATATATTGATATTGATAGCAATGTACGAGACTCTTGACCAATCACTCAAGACATAACACCAAAATTTAATTAACAATGCGAAACAGGATATAGGACGCAATGTCGAAATTTAATCGATGACACAGGCCAATGTAGGACACAATGCCATAATTTAATCGACTATCTTTGGACAATGTAGGACACAATGCCGAAATTAAATCAACGACATTGGACGATATAGGACACAATATCGAAATTTAATCAACGACACTTTGGACGGTGGATAGACGCCGGAATCTAATCAACGACACCAACTCGGGATAAGAAACTCGTCGTAATTGAATCTACGACGGGAATCTAAACTATACCTAAGCTATGCCAAGTACTAAAAGCTAATGAAAGATAAAATACTTGTTGTGTTGATTTGTGGGGGGTCCTTGTTGGATGATTCGAGATAATTATAGAGGTGGCTTAACAATCGTCGATCGGTTATCGCCCCGGCTTTTCACTTTCTGCTCTACTTTCAACCCGTTCTCCTATCCTTCGACGGTTTATCATCGATAGTTTCGCCCCATTCTCTCTCCACTTTTGAGGATTACTTCCCACTTC
The DNA here is from genome assembly GCA_021437795.1 of Rhodamnia rubescens. NCBI lineage: Eukaryota > Viridiplantae > Streptophyta > Magnoliopsida > Myrtales > Myrtaceae > Rhodamnia > Rhodamnia rubescens. Next base: position 415,842 of record JAILYA010000113.1, read on the forward strand.
GTAGCTGCTTTGATCGTGGCCTCTTTCGCGTCTTTTCCTTTGCTTTGTGACAAATGCCGCCCAAATTCGTTCTTGACACGCGGCGTCCTTGCGGCTAATCGACTCTAATTCTAGTCCACTCAGGTGTAGCTGATCATGACTTTCTCATGTGCCTATCACGTGACTCTTCGGGTAACTTTAGGTGTCAACAGATCGCTAATCACACGTAAACATCAATATATGAAACAAGAGTTTGACAACTCTAATACACAAGGAAGATGTTTAAATGATCTCCGAGGAATTTGATATAATGTAAAATTTTCTATATCTTGCCAAGGATAATCTAGACTATTTTGAAATGATGCAATAAAATGTCTATATGCAGAAATTAACACATAAATTTGCCAAAGTTATCCTTCAAATATATTCTTTTCTAAATAATTAATCCAATGATTTGCTCAAGACTAGTTTAGAGTTAACATTTTTTGTTAATTTCTAGAAAGAACCCAAATTAATCCTTCAATTCCATTGCATAGCGCAGACTTCTTAGGTAACATAAGACGATGTTGAGGCACGAAGACCGAGTTCATGTAAAGATCGTACGCCCGAGGAATGAAGTGGCCAATGGCAATGTCATAGTCATGTGGCCCACATAGATAAAGATGGAGGAACGAATAGAAAAGTTGGGTTCTTTAAATAACCTAGAAATATAAAAACTCTGCCATTAAGCATGAAGGTGTTAGTTTTCTTTTACTTTTGGTGGACCGGCAGCTAAGTGCCCATTATGAGTCTATAATTCTATTTTATGAAATTATTTTACTATATGTATCATACACTAAGTTCATAGTTGTATTATAGAGAATGATCAGCTATCCTATAAAGAACAAAGCCTTTAATGAAAACCAACCATTCATAAGAATTTATGTGGCATCCCGTATTTCGACCCATTTTTGAAGCTTTGAATGAATAAAATATTTCATTGATGTATTTCAGCTAAATCTCACTCGAATTGATTCCTCTTGATAAGACTAACCAAATGGGAATGACTAATTAGGAAAATCAAGTACGTGGACCTAAGAATCGATCCTAGACCGACTCTTTGATCATGAAAATTGCCGAGGGAATATTTTGGATCAATAGAGGCCGATCCTATAACGGTTAAGGAACGATTTGGGTAATACCCTATAATTGGATCATGGGTGACTCCGTTTGACCATGTATGGGTTCCGAACGTCCTTGAATCATTTTATAACGATCGTGTCCATCGGGACTAGTGATTGACCCTCGTAATTACATGACAACCAAAGTTGCCATGGCTTGAGAAATTCTTAAACGTGATATTAATCACGGGTCGATACGCGTAACTCCTAAAAGCCGCCCGTTAGTTTGAGACACGCTGAAATTTCAATTGATCGAGATTGATCGCGAATCGGACTTCGAAATTAGACGTCGGGCCTTCGGGGGTACCAATAAATATATTTTGGACGTTGCCTCATCCGGAGCGCGAATACTTCGCGGTTCGCCCTAAAGTGTTCGGGGAAAATGAAATCTATACCGAAAATGAGAAATTACCCATTTACCCTTGAAAAATGCCCATCAAGCCATTTTGGTCATTTCCCCCTAGTGGCCGAAAGTTTGGACTAGTAAAAGTGAGGAAATTACCAAATTGCCCTTATTGCAATTTGAAGAGCAAATTGAGTTGAATTATTAGTGGATCCCACAAGACTCTCTTTCATCATTTCTAAGACCAATAATTCAACATAATATCTTGTCCCAAAAAAATATCCTAGCCTATTATCTATTCATCATCTTCATCTTTTTCCTTTGTATCAATTTCTCTCACTTCTCTCTCGCCCGGCCCATTGCCCTGTTCCGACGGCACCATTGTTCCAGCCATAACTTATTCGTCCAACGTCGGCTTGAGGTAAAACCATAGCCATTTGAAAGCTTATCGTCTTATCTTTCCAGGGACATATTATAAGCTCAATTTAGCTAGGTATGTTTTCTCGTAGGTCCGTTTGAAGGGACAAAGGTCCGGACGAGGTAGAATCGACCCGGTTTGAGAGAGAGCCTTCTTGCATTGGTTTTCTAGCTCATTTTCACCGAAGGATTTAGCTAGAAATCGGGGTAAGCAAGTTTTGGAACCTTGATTAAAAAGTTAGGATACTAATGGATGTTGGATTATTGGATTTTGGGGTGAAAAATGGCTTGTTTGTGTTCATGATAATGCCTTGGCCGAAAATGAGGAGGAGAGAGAAAATTTTGTGGTCTTGTGTGAATAGTCGTTCAAGATTGAAATTGGATGGCCAAGATTAAAAGTTGCTTATGTGGATTAATCGTACGGCTATGATTGAATCTTGCTTTATGTGGATTGATCGTACATTTATAGTTTATTGTTGCTTATGATGCATAAATCGTGCGGTATAGATTAAATGCCACTCTATGATGATGTTATCGTACGGTCCGATAAATTACACGTTAGCATAATTTTAATCGTATGGTGTAGATTAATTAGTTCATTAGCATAAATTAATTGTGTAGTTCGATTGGCCTATAGCCTTATTGTGATTTAATTGGGTGGTCCCAATTAATTAATATTTCAATGTGAGTGAATCACGTGGTACCGATTGAATATTTCTTCAAGTATAATTAGATTGAGTGGTCTCGATTGAGTGGATGGGAAAAATTAGAAAGATCGTGTGGTCCCGATCTTTTATTAGAGAAAATTTGTGAAATTGTGTGGTCCCGATCTGTTATTTAGGAAATTTAGCGAGAATCGTATGGTTTAGAGCGATCGATCGAAAGGTTTATTATGATCATGTGGTATCGGTTGAGCGATCGAGGAATTATTATTAGTTTATGGTCTTTATGAGGGATAATTGGGTGTGAGTGCGGAAATTTACCCCGAGGCGTTATGACGTGGAGTTCGTATTTATAAGACCATAATTTACCCTGAAGCATTATAACGCGGGGTTCGATTATTATTTTATCCTAAGGCGTTAAACACGGGATATTAACCTGAGGCGTTATTACGCGGATTTTATTGACCCGAGGCGTTATTACGCAGTGCGGACTAGTATAATGGTCTGAGGCATTATTACGCGGGTATGTCCATTTATATTGTAGCCGATACGTTAAACGCGGGCATTTGAGTAACGTGGCCATATTAAAGGCGTAGTGAGTGGGATGAAAGAATGAAGTTTATTTTTGGAACTTATTTGTGTGATCCATTTGGTGAGTGAGAATCGTTGAGAATTGCTCACCTAGGATGTATCCGGAGGCACTAACGCTCTAACCTAGGATTAGGGATTTTCTTACTAAGATTTATTCTCACCCCGTCGTGGGCTAATATTTTTCGGACCCCAAGCTCGACCATGCCTCCCGTACGTATGGGTGTCCCAATGGACATGGACCCCATTGTTGAGGAGTTTCCAATAGGTCTTGATAAGGTGTACATAATGAAAGGAACTACGGTATGAGTTGACGAAGGGGAGAGAGTATTGGAAGCCCCACCGCTATGAGTCATGGTTTAATTGTTTCGAAAATATGACCACGGGGCCGCTGAAGCCCTCGAGAGATACCCGGAGACCGAATTCGAGTAGTGCCATCCCGCTCCTGTTGAAGGCAACCTGGTGAATTCTGTCGAGAGTCTAGAAACATTCCCTGAGAGATCTCCGAGTTATGGAGGAAGATGTGGAAGTCATTGTGGTGTCGACATCCGAGGAGTACGACGAAGAGGATTCCACCGAGGTCGGTCCGGATAGCATATCTAAGTACAACCCTGCTGAGGACAGTGACTCTAAGTAGTTGCTAGGGTAGATTGTTTCTTTTTGGACGCCCTCTTAGGACAAGGGTTGCTAGAGGGACCGAGAGGGTCGTCTTGGTTTTGGTCCAATCACCCCGAGTACTTTGTACATCCTCATTGTTTGTATAGAAATGTTGGCTTGATATGTATATAAGTTTGTTTCATCCCAAGTCGTCTTTGTTTATTTGTACGGAGAATTGTATTCGCTTCCGCATGTGCATTTCATCTGCATTTAGCTCCAAATTTTATTGACCGTTGGATCCTGGGAATCATTTAAGCAAACGGTCGAGGCGGGATATTATCGAGCCCGAAGAGTTCGGGATGTGACAATTTAACATCACATAAATAATTTGTCGGGTAAAACTTATATTCACAAAACTTAAAAAACATCATAGCTTAGCAAGGGACAATTATCACTATTTCCATGACATCATGTCACGAATAATGCAATTTATAACTAAGCATTGACTACATGCAACAGGATGAGGCCTCTAAGGTAGTTTTGATTGTAATAAGTAATAATAATGAAAGATGGTTAGACCTATCATATACTCATACAATTATATATCTTATGGGTATTGCATGAGAGTTTTTTAGCAACATCATTTGTTAACAAATCATAAGAAAAATATTTCTATGATTTGGTTAACTCGTATCCTACAAAGGCACAATCGTGGCAAAGTGGACTGAGCAATTGACTCAATTGTTTGTAAACTTGACGGTAGACAAGGTTAAAAGGGGGAATCGAACCATCTAAACCCACATCAAAGTATGGTGGAATAACATTCGGGGCGAATTCAATAAATAGGCACGAGCAAAAATTTGCATTTAGCTTTTCTCAAATGACTTGAATTTTAAATTAGGATCAATAAATTTTTGTTGAACATTTTGTGCTAATTATTTTTCGGAAGTAGAAAATTTTAACTAGTATCAAACGAATTTCTATTCAAGAATCATAAATTTTGTCTCATTATCAAACGGCTTTCTCTAATCAAAAATTTATTTTTGGAGCAGAAAGAGAAAAATTAACTTATGATCGAAGTTAATTTCTAAAACAGAAATGTTGCCATGTGCCCTTAAGCACCATGTTTTTCCAAAGTCCTACAATTATTAATAGATCTATTTTCTTTTTTGGCTGGTACACTTGATTGTGCAGAAAGACATTATTAAGATCACGCGATTGGGATATTTCTAGAAATTGTATGTTTCTTGAGTGGGTCATGTGGTAGATTATTATATAGCAGGGGAAAAACAACTTCTCATAGGTTGGGGATGAAATTTCGAGGAAGTCGGCGAAGTTGTTTTTTTATCAGCCCACGACCTACTTTTGTCGGCCACACGGTCTTCATTGAAAGTCTGTCCACACCTTTAGATGTCTCCGTGCGTGAGGCCCAGCTAAGCATGAGTCTAAGCGCAGAGAGGTTCGGGGAAAATGAAGAGATGGAAGAAAGTTGAACACACCTTTAGATATCTCTGTCCATGAGGCTCTTTCAAACACCGAATAAGACGGTGGAAAATAAATCCATGTTTCACACGTTTAGAAGTCTTGGTCCACGCTTAAACACCGCTTTTTGCCCATGTACTACGGAAAAAGTCATGGATCTCTGTCCTCTTAGTATAAAAATAAATCAACAAGAAAATCAAGTGGTGAAGCAACTGCCAGGTAAATCACTCTACCAAATCTTAAGCTAGTACTCGTCACTGATTGTTAAACTCCAACGTCCAATGGCTTCTTCATCGAAACCCGAAAGGATTTACGATGTCTTCTTGAGTTTTAGGGGCACGGATGTGCGCAACAGCTTCCTCAGTCATCTCTACAAAGCTTTAGATCAGAATGGAATATACACTTTCGTTGATAGCGAGGAACTGAAGAAGGGAGACCAAATGTCACCGGCGCTTATGAAGGCCATCGAGCAATCAGGCATCACTATCATTGTTTTCTCGGAGGACTATGCTTCCTCACAATGGTGCTTGGAAGAGTTGGCAAAGATTATGGAGTACAAGGAGCAAGCGGAAGTCACCGTTCTACCAGTGTTTTATAAAGTGGACCCAAGAGACGTGAGAGGGGGAGAGAGAGTTATGGGAGAGCTCTGTCTAATCATGAGTCCACGTTTGGGAAGGATTCAGAAAAAGTGAAAAGATGGAAGAAAGCTCTTTTTTGCGCAGGTAGCTTGTCCGGTTGGCATTTGAATAATGGGTAAGTAGAGTGGATTTCATATTTTGTGTAAGAAACTAACATTTTACAAGTATAAAGACTGTTTGAAAAAAAAAAATGAACTGACACACACATGTTTGTAAGTATAAAATGCAAAAACTTGATCTCCAATGTAAAAAAAATATTGTTAAATGGCGTTATTGCAGTCAACCCATTTCTTTGAAAGGAGTAAGAAAGTTCGCAACGCCACATACCGGACAACTAGTGTGTACAGGACATGTAAGGCAATGACATTGTGCTTCAGGTATATAATAGTATTCGAATCAAAATCTTAACCTTTGTCCAAAGTCCTAAATACTTTTTCATAAGCATGTAGATAGATCCCACAGTTCATTCAAAAGAAAAAAAGTAAATCTTCATGTATAAATCAAAATCATATATCACTTGGGTGACTAAAAGTTGAACCGTGAACTTGTTTTGATTGATGTAAAGAGCTATTGGAGTCCTAATTCGACCAGGTGAGAATACATTTTGTTTTGGCTATGATTATCTAAAAATGGGACACGATGCTTTGTCATTGTTGGATGGTGATTGCTCATTGTTGCTTATTCAAATTGCAAGAACGATGCTATAACTTGTTTTTTCTGTTTTTGTCAGAGATGAGTCAGAGTTCATACAAAGAATCGTGAAGGGGATCTCCATTCACCTAGGCCGAACACCTTTGTATGTTGCTAAGCATCCGGTTGGGATAGATTCCCAAGTGGCTAAGCTGAAATCAATGTTAAACCTTAAGTCTAATGATGTTCTCATGGTTGGATTATGGGGACAGGGAGGCATAGGGAAGACAGCCTTAGCAAAAGCCCTTTACAATTCTATTCATAGAGAATTTAAGGGTTCATGTTTTCTAGCAAATATTCGAGAAACTTCAAAAGGTTGCAAGGGTTTAGTTACTTTGCAAGAAATATTGCTAAAGGATATATTATTACTACAACAAAAATTAGAAGTGTCCAATGTCCATGGAGGTATTAAAATGATACAACAGAGACTTTGTTGGAAAAAAGTTCTTCTCATCCTTGATGATGTGGATGACTTTGGTCAGTTAAATGCCTTAGCAGGAAACGAGTGGTTTGGTAAAGGGAGTAGGATCATCATTACTACAAGAGATAAACATTTGCTCACTTGTCACGGGATATATCAGGATCATGTGTACGAAGTTAAAGCATTGGGTAACAGTGAAGCTCATGAGCTGCTTAGAAAGCATGCTTTTTCGACAAACCAAAAATTAAGAATCAGGACTGATCTCATGGAAAATGTTCTGAATCATACTAGAGGCCTTCCTTTAGCACTTGAGGTGTTGGGTTCCTTCCTATGTGGTAGAAGAGAGCATGAATGGGAAAGTGCACTAAATAAACTTTCTAAAATTCCTAACAAAACCATTAATGATGTGCTCAAAATTAGTTATGATGGACTAGAGAAAAATGAGAGAGAGATTTTTCTCCACATTACTTGCTTCTTTAAGGGGTGGGATAGTGAGTATGTAAAGAAAGTCCTCTACAGTTGCGATTTGGAGGCATCAATTGGATTAGAAATTCTCATTGAGAGGTCCTTGATAAAGATGGAGCATGGATTTGAAGGAATCATACAACTACAAGTGCACGACTTGATTCAATTGATGGGTATGGATATCGCAAACCAAGAATGCTACAACGATCCGAAGAGACGCAATAGACTATGGTTGTATAATGATGTTCTTGATGTTATATCATGCGACAAGGTTTGCAAATATGATGGAAATTATGCTCCTTAACTTTGACTCTATTTACTAAATATGCATAACCTAAATGGTCTTGTATATACAGGGAGATTGTGCAGTAAACGCCATAGTGTTGGAGCCAGCTGAGTTGAAAGAGATGTATATCGGTCCCAATGATTTTACAAAAATGAGAGGGCTGAGATTGCTCATCATGCGTAATGTACGTAATTCTTTCCAAGGTCCTATATGTCTTCCTAATGAACTAAGATGGTTTCAATGGGCTGGATGTGCTCCCGAGTTTCCAGAATTTTCCTCTGGTCCAAAGAAATTAGTGGGACTTGATATGCATGAAGGCAACAATATCCCAGTAGAGCCAAATCAATATAAGGTGAGCATATAACTACATAGCCTTTTCTTCCTGATGTTTTCAAAGTTGGTTTCATTGTCTTTGCAAAACTTCACATATTTCGAATTTTTATTGATTTTGGGGAAATATCATTGTGATTGAACATACATTCTTGACATTATTCTGTTTTAATCATTAGCGAAAGGGTCTATCATCTCTCCTTATATTAGAGAACAATAATACAAGGGGACAAGAGGTCACCTTTTTTTTACACCTCGATGGATCAAAAGGATCCAAAACTCCACCATTAAGCAACATGGTGGCAAATAGCATTCAACAAATTTCATTATTGATTGTCATATGGCTTGACACGTGGCATGGTTTTGTCAAGACAAGTATTAGAAAAATGTTAAACATATTGTATTGATACCAATTCAGTCTTAAACCTTTTAATTTTACTAATTTAGTCCTAAAAACTTTCGCATTTGTAGCAGTTAAGTAAATTTGGCCAATTTTGGCCGGAAAATGCTAATGTGGATGCCTCTTGTCCTACGTGGTACAAATTAGCACCGATGTAAACATTTTTAATAACATTTTCTATTTTGTAAAATAATTTTTCGATTTCTTTTTTGCTTTTTTTTTCCTTTTCTACTCTTTACCTTTTTTGTGGCTAAAGGTAGATAAAGGCCGACCAACACTCACCGGCCATGGGCAAAGTCCGGCAACCCTCGCCCACCCTATGTGAGTGTCGACCGTGCAACATCGGACCGCCAACTTCCACAATAGTAATTTTCAGTCAAAACCGACTGGATGGACTCCATTGCTATCAATGGAAAAAGGTTTAGGACTAAATTGATTCAATTAAAAGGTGTATGATTGCATTGGTACCAATAGAAGAGGTTTATGACTGTCTTGTTTCCCTGATTTTGTCATATGCTTATCACGTGACACTTCCCTTGAATTTTGTGATTGCCACATCCATGAGATGCCGTACAGTTTCATTTCAAACTAATTTTGTCTGCCAATGAAGGATAGATTTAGGTGAGGTGCATCAATTTATGATCTTTCATCATAAAAAATTAATTTGGGGTGAATGTGTCATATTGGTACCAATTTATGATTTTTGTGTGATGAAATTCAATTTGGAGTAAATCGATATGTTGATTTGAGATTTTTAATGGTATTTATTCGAATTTTTACAATGATTGTTAACATAAATATATCTGTGTATATTTTATATTGTGTATGTGTATATCAATCAGATAATATCTAAAATGTAAAATGATAAGAGACTGCCCTGATTTGCTAAAATGTGCGTGTGTAAATATCTGTATATTTACTGGTAAAGTTTCTAAATTTTTAGTAATTTCTCAATTTGATGTTTAATTCTCGTAACTCAGAAACCTGAATAGTAGGCTCCAAGTTGCCCTCCCCCATCTATGTGCAACAACTTTCATAGGCCTATTTGTGCATTCCGCAGCAGATCACCTGTATCTTAAATAAACAAATTGCTCAGTATTTACGATTGACGACTTAAAAATGCAAGAATTTCTTGAAAGATCAATACTGGATATGCTTCAGTGGCAACCTATTCTCAAACGCGAATTCCACGGTCTAAATATAAGGAAGCAACATTATCATACAAATATCCCTTTGTTGCCCTTTCAAAATGTTTATCATAGCCGGTTGTGCTGTTTTTGCAGGACTTTCAATATTTGAAGTACATCAATTTCAGTCACTGTGAGTCGCTGGATCGCATGCCCGACCTCTCATGTACTCCAAACCTTGAGGAATTGGATCTCCGTAAATGCAAAAATTTGATAGAAGCCCATGAGTCCATTGCATATCATGACAAGCTACAAGTGTTGAATTTACGGGAGTGCTCTAAACTTAGTGTTTTTCCAAATGTGCTCAAGTCGAAAAAACTGCGAACTCTTGATCTTTGTGATTGCAAAAAGTTTGAAAGGTTCCCTGAAATTCCACACAAGCTCGAAGCACTGAAAGAGCTTCGTTTACGAGGGACCGCTATTAAAGAACTTCCCGCGTCAATAGAAAATCTTGTCTCTTTGGAGACAATATATTTAAATTTTTGCAAGAACCTAGTAAGTCTTCCCTCTAGCATCTATAAGTTACAAAACCTTGAAAGCTTGCTAGTTGAGCATTGCACAAATTTAATCGGGTTTCCCAAGAATGACGACTCAGCTGATTCGTGCATGAAGACCATACCTTCAAATATACGCAGGTTGGACCTTTGTGGATGTAATCTATCTGAAGTAGAGTTTCTTAAGAATCTTTCCTTCTTTCCCTTCTTGAGAGAATTAAGTCTGGCGAAGAACAATATTCCTAGCCTTTCTACATCCATCAATAAGCGTAAGCGGATATCCTGTTTGAATGTCAGAAAATGCCATCAGTTACCAGAGAACTCGGAGCTTCCACCACTTTTGAATTATCTTCTGGCGGATGGTCATGAATATGTCCGTAGAGGGTTGACCATGGCTGATATTTCCCCACTTAACCAGGTTATACTCTCTCTCTCTCTCACTCATATATTGATGTGGAGTATATGCTGGATTGCAATAGCAGAAAATGCAAGTGGAGGCTTAAGAAAAGCACACAAATATAGAGTTAGGTCAAACTGTTTTTATCAATAGATTCAATGCGTATTCTCCCATGAGAAATGATCAAAAGAATGTAAAGGATTTTTCTTTATATCAACGTGGTATCCTAGAGTTTTTTGAATATCCAACTAATCTTCACTAGATGGGACAATCCAACACTAGGTAATTACTAATTACCACGGTAATTTGCTGGGGACTTATAGGTCTATGTTGCTGAGAGTAGCACAATGAAAGTGCGCCCACGTGATGATTTGAACTCTAGCTTTGATCGAGGAGGATATTTACTCCTTGTGAAACCTTAGGGTTAAAGACATAACAATACAATAACGGAAAGTTAAGTATAATAGTGTGCTATGGCTATGTCGTGTGTCGCACAATCATTGGCTCCATTTTCCTCCCTGAACATTTATTTCGTTAAAGGACATATGAAAGAGTGTTAATTAAATAGATCACCTTTATGCTCTCTAGGAGTAGAACTGAAAAAAAAAAATCATCTCTATAGATAAAAATAAATTTGGAAACATAGCGGCATAATTAACTTACGTAGGGAATTACCATAAAGGTAATTTACATAAGAAATTTAGTTATTATTGTAGCCAAGAAAACATTCACGAATTTATAGTTTATAGATGGGCTAGGCTAGATCGCATCGCGAAACATGTGGATGGTACAAAATGAAAACCAATACATTACAAAAGTTAACTAAGAAAGAAAAATTGCGGCGTCATCTGGTCTATATATTGGCGTAAATAGTCCGTAAATGACATTGATTTGAGACTAATAAGACCAAAAACAAGGAAAATGTTACATGTATGCCATTGGCATGAATAACCTGTGCATGCCAAATGTATATTAATGCAAGCAAGGATCATTGAATCTCTACTCATTTATAGAGCTCCAGTTGGAAGTGGAGGTCACTACGATTACTTATTAAACTCACATTGAATACTTCCACATGGGCACTACTAACAAACTTGAGTGCTCTCTAACAGTCTTACTTTTATAACAGGATCTTCATTACTCGATTTGTCTCTCTGGAGAAGAGATGCCAGAGTGGATCCTCCCTGTTAAAGAGGATTTCGTATCTTTCATGGCTTCAGAGGACTTATATGACAAATTTCTTGGATTTGCTCTCTATGTCGCTCTCGGTGATGATGAGCAGGGAAATGGTCTCCCTTTTGAGCTTGTGCCACGTGTTAATGGCGAACGTAGGAATGATTATGTACCATATTGGAAACCCTTTGAGTTGAATTCGGATTTTATCTGGCTTGACTATTTCAGACCATTTGAGCTTTGGGGAGTAGTCAGTATTGGTCAAATTGACCAGAGTTATGTTCAATTTAGCCTTACAATATCGGGTAGAACCTTGAAAAAGTGGGGATTTCGAATAATATGCAAGCGACTAGAGGGCGATTTTAAGGCCATGCTTCAAGATAATCAGCTAATCGATCTAGCTTTACTCTATGAGGTTGATTATAAATCAACAGAGTCAGAAATCCAGAGTTCACTCAGGCACAAAAACAGTTCAAGGGAAGCAGGTCCGCAGGAAGATTCGCAAGATTGTCAAACTGGTCCTGAGGATCGTAGTCAAATAGGATCAAAGAGAAAGAATGAGTTTATTCTCCCTCAATGCAAGCGAATCAAGATGATGTTGACTTCCAGTTCGACCGACGGAGATGAGAATGAGATCAGAATGATAGATCAACTAAAACATTTGCAGCTGTAGCTGGACTGTTGGAAACATGCTAAGGAAGCAATTCGTAAGTGAGTGAACTCGGCTCATCTTGACTATAATGCCTTCTTTCTTCTTCTTCTTCTTCTTCTTCTTCTTCTTCTTTAGTACCTACCAGTACATACTTTTACCCAAGTGTATATCCCATATAAAATTCCGTATTTTTTTTCTCTTTTATCTCTTTTCTTTGTTTTTAGTGTCTTTCCATTTTTGCTAGATCCTCTTTTCTCCGCCATAGGCAAAATTCAAACTTCATCGACCGGCTTTCCGCATCACCATTGCTCATCTTCCATCCGACACTGATGAGCTCTGACGAATGTAAGATTGCCACCTGCCATGGAGACAACGAAGAGAAGAAGCTCTTCTTCCCTGAGACAAACTCCCTAGCGAACCGAAGGCAATTGAGACCGGCGAGCGGAGGCGATGGACTTCCGCAGCTGACCGAAATCCATGGAAAGTAGGGAGGTAGCTTCGGGTGAAAGAATATCTCCTGAGGTCTGGGCTTCATGCAGACTACTATTTATGAGGTAAGGCCTAGGACGTCCGAATTGTATTGAGTTGGGGTGATACTTGAGCTGAATTTTGATTTCGATTTGTATGGTGCTAGAATTTCATGTCTGTCCTTTAATTATTTCTTTAATAGTTGATAAAATAATATATCTCAATAAAGTTTTCTAAAAAGTGCAACTTTCCGGGTTTCGTTCCCATTATTCTTTCAGAAAATATGACCACAGTTAATAATACGAATAATCTTGCTTGATTATGAACGTTGTTTTGTGTTTATTTATTTGCCATTGTGCCCTTTTTGGAACCATATTATGCTCTTTATCTGCTTTTGTTAAGGCTCCGTTTGTTTTATAAAAAATGTATTTTGAATTTTACGACGCTTGATTCGTGAAAAATAAGCTAGTCAAGGAAAACATTTTCCACCCATGAAAAACCTTCAAAAGTTCGGAAAATGCTTCGCTCTTTTCAAGAAAAGAAATATTTTCCCTCATCGTTACTCCCTCAATTCCTTTTTTATTAATTTAAAAAATGATTTGAATTCCTTATTTTGTTAAATTTTTTTTATTAATTTTTAACTTTTTCCTTTTCTTTTTTTAATTTTCTTTTTCTTTCCTCGTCGATCATCGGCCACAGCCGCTCGCGCCGAGCTCGAGCCTCGTTACATTGGGTGAGTGGCTATGGCTGGTCGCCGATAACGCGCAGAGAAAGAAAAGGCAAGGAAATAAAAAGAAAAGGAAAAAATAAAAAAATAATTAAAAATGTAAAGAAATTTAAAAATTTTAAAAACAAGAAATGATTTTTATTCAAAATAAATAATTTAAAATTCAGATTTGTTTGAGTAATTTTTTCTAGGAAAATCAACTCCTTGCCAAACGATGTAAATTGTTTTTCAATTTATTTTTAAGTCTCAGCTAAATTCTGAAAAATATGGTCATTTTCTTGGAAAATGACTTTTCGAAAAAACATTTTCCACCAAACTAATAGAGCCTAAGTTCCTAACTATCTTTCCTTGGGCTTTATGTTAGATAGACTTTGGTATACTTATTTGGTATAAAATTGCATTATGAGCATTGCATTGCATTTTAAGATGTAAGAGCCTGCTCCTTGGGCACATTTCTTCATACAATTGCCCCAGAGTTTAAGCCTGGTTTCTGGTAGAGGTCATCTCTCATCGAATAGTCTATCCCATAACTGTTTATAGATTTATGGTGACAATACAGTACTATAGATGAGTTTGTGGACAGTATTGAATAGTTGATATGAAAATTATTTGGCCTTTCCAGTATATTGTGGAGCATAATAAAAAAACCTAATGCCCCTTGCTACAAGGGTATATATAAAAGTACTGTTAGAAAATGTGGAGGGGGCTAATCCAAGAAGAAGCCTCTTTTTCCATGTGAGATTCTTAGCAACTTCATGGGAGCAGAACTTCTTGACTTGACGCAGCGTTCAAGCAAAGTTAATAAGCAAATTATTTGCTTAAGAGAGAAATCTCGAAAAAAGTCTGATAATCAGTAATAATTGCCCAAAAAATTCATAAACACGCCTTTTATAGGATGTTAACCCTAATCCTAACCCTACTAGAATTCGAATCATCAAAAACGAAAAATTACAAAAGTGCCATTAAAATAAAATAAAATCCGAAAAATACTAAAAAAAATAGAAATCTCCATCTAGACCACCCCAAATCGTTAAAATCCATCATCAATCATAGCCAAAGGCAATGAGTATTGATCGGGACGTCATTTCGCTTCAAACGGCCAAATTTGAGCTCGATCGACGTCGTCAACCCGGTCCGCCGGTTCTAGTCGCAATACCATTTCGCCTTCCGATTGAGTTTTTGCCTTTCTAATCGATCCGAAACATACTACTAATATCATCCGCATCATTCTCCTCCACTTGAGAAAAACTCGTCCTCGAGTTAGAATCGAATCGGGATACATCGGTTCGGTGGACTCATGAAATAGCGACAAATCAGCAACATTGAAAATGTTGGATATGCCCATGCTATGTGGTAGGTTTATAACATAAGCATTCTCGTTGATTTTCCCTGCGACGGTGTAAGACCCGTACTTCTTCTGCTGTAATTTGCTTGTAAGATCCAATTGGTAACCGCTCCGTACGAAGAAATACCATGACTTGATCACCTACTCTAAACACTGTTTTTTCGTCTGTGTTAATTTGCGGCCATTTTATACTTCTTATTAGCTTCCTCCAATTTCGTCTCGACTTCATGATGCACCTCTACAACTCTGTTTAGCCATATGATCCGTTGCTACACTCATGTCCGCTTGTTGAAGCAATTGTACCAAATCCAAAGTATGCTAAGGAGCCTTTATATACACAACAAAAAAAGGCGACCGCCGGTAGAACTATGGACTGCATTATTATAAGCAAACTCCGCTTGAAATAAAAGCAATATCCCATTGCTTCGGCTTGTCTCCACGGATGCTTCGAATCAAGTTACCCAGAGTTCTATTGACTACCTCTATCTGTCCATTAGTCTGCGGGTGTGTTGTGCTACTAAAATTCAAAAAAGAGTCAAATAGCTTCCACAAAGTCCTCCAAAAATGCCCCAAAAATTTACTATCTCTATTTGAAGTAATAGATTTAGGCCCTCCATGTAAGCGAACCACTTCTTTGAAAAATAATTTGGCCACACTTATCGCATCGGACGTTTTTCTGCAAGGCATGAAGTGTGCCATCTTGAAAAATCTGTCTATCACAACAAAAACCAAATCCACGTCTCTTTGAGTTCGTGGCAAACCAATCACAAAATTCATGGGCAAATCTTCCCATATATTGTTAGGAACATGTAAAGGCATGTACGGACACTGTATTCTTAGATTGCCCCTTAGCGGTCGACAAACATAACATTTTTACACGTACTGCCGACGTCTCTACGCAACTGTGGCTAGTAAAATCGCTCCTTAATCGCAGCAATAATTTTGTCGCGTCCCCGGATGTATAGCTAAACCACCATCATGTAAATCACGAATTACCTTCTCTCGTAAAGATGTCCGAGGAAGGCAAAACCGATTGCCACGCATCAAATATCCATCATGCACATAAAAGTCTTGCAAGGGTTGACCCAGCAACACATGACTCCCAAAGCAGCCCAAAGTCATCATCATCTACATATGTCTTTCTGTTTGCTCGAACCCCATAATGTCTTGGCTTAATGTAATCAACAAGCCAGCTCTCTTGCTCAACGCATCGCCTACTACATTACGTACACTTGACTTGTCTGTAATTCGAAAGGAAATTTTTGCAAAAATTGACACCATCACTCATGCATATCTTTGCTAATCCTATTCGACTATTTAGATACTTCAAAATTTCATGATTAGAATAAAGGACGAATTCCTTCCCAATCGGATAATGCTACCGTGTCTTTAAAGCCCTTACGACGAGAATAAAATTCTTTGTCATAAGTATTCCACTTACGTCTCGCGTCGCTAAGCTTCTCCTTTGAAATAGCAAACTAGTTTGCGCTCTTGAGATAAAACAGCTCATATGCCCACTCCACTAGTATTACGAGTCCACTTCAAACAGGTTTATCAAAATCAAGTAAGGCAAGAACATGTGCGGTACATAATTTTTCTTTTAGTATAGCAAACCGTTCTCTGCTTCTTCCCCTCATACAAATGTACCTTTCTTCATATACTCGTAATTGGGGCTGCAATAATACTGAAATTCTTAATAAATCACCTATAAAAAGTAGCCAACCCATGAAAACTCCTAACTTCGGAAACCATTTTAGGAGTTGACCACTCTCTTATTGCTCTTACTTTCGCCTCATCCACGTATATTCCCTCAACGGTGATAATAAATCCCAAGAATAACAGCTTATTAGTCAAAAAACTGTACTTCTTAAGATTTATATACATTTTATTAATTTGCAAAGCTGTCAAAATCTCCCTTAAGTGCTTCAAGTGATCCTCCTTAGTCTTGCTATAAATCGGGATATCATCAAAATAAAATACAACAAATTTGCTAATAAAAGATTTTAGAACCTGATTCATGAGCCTCATGAAAGTGCTTGGAGCTTTAGAAAGCCCGAACGGCATCACCATCCACTCGTACAGCCTCTCTTTTGTCTTGAAAGCTGTCTTCTACTCATCTCCAAGCCGAATACGAATATGATGATATCGAGTTCTTCAAATCCAGCTTCGAAAATCACGTAGCTCCATGCAAATTATCCAGCATGTCATCCAATCTTGGAATTGGAAACTTGTTGCCCATGATTATCTTGTTGATCCCTTTATCTTGTTGATGGCTATGCTATCTACACACATCCTCCAACTCCCAATCTTAGAATTGGAAACTTGTTGCCCACGGTTATCTTGCAGAAACAACACATTGGCTCATACTTTTTCGAATATGCCCCTTTCGCAATAACTCCTCAATCTTCTCTCGTCGACACCTCACTCTCCTTGGGACTCATCCTGTAGTGCGGTAAGTTAGGCGGACTAGCACCAGGAATTAAGTCTATATGGTGCTAAATATCCCGCATAGGAGGTAACCCATCCGGAATCTCTTCGGGCATCAATTCACTAAATTCTCTCAATAAAAGTCTAACTACTTTGGGCTGCTCCTCCACTTGTAATTCAACCACTTGTCTCAAATGCTTGTTTCATTACCAGCGCGTGAATTTGTCGAGTCTCTTTAATTTTAGCTTCAAATTTCCTTGTTAGGGTAAGGAAATTATTTCCTGCTACCTATTTTCCTTTGTTCTTCAAGGGCAGCAATGTATATTTCACTCCATCCTTCACGAGATTATACCTTGATTGCTCCTTCTCGAATGCTTGAGCATCTACATCAAATTGCCACGGCCTCTCAAACAACACGTGACATACATCCATGTCTACCACATCACAATGCAGCTCATCGTGATATTTTTCAATGGAGAATGGAATTTTACATCTCTCGATTACTGAATGCTTTCCACTCCGGATTTAATCCATCCTAACATATATGGGTTAGGATGCTTCTCCACGAATATTCCCAACTTCTTCATGCCTCCTTCCCGATAATGTTTTCCATGCTTCTACTATTAACGACCATAGCAAAAATCTTTCCCAAAATGGTGCATTTGGTTCGGAATAATTGATGGCACTTGCGAATCAACCTCTTGTTTTGGGGCTAACATCATCTTGCGCACCACACAATTTACATCCTCCTCTTCGTCTTCTTCAAAACCTTCTTCGTCACTATCAAGCTCACAACAATATACATCTTCCCCCTCTTCTCTTGCTACAATATTATTGTCTTTCTCTAAGGGTATTCGTTAGATTCGTGCCCAGGCTGATTACACTGTAACACTTTATCGCTTGGTTTAGCATAAGGGTTAGAGTTCGCAATTTTCTATGCTTGCGTTCCTTTATCCCTCGGCTCGTTCATAGGGTGCTTTTCTACCGCCTTATCTTCCCGACTTCGTCCTGGGTTATAGTGGTTGTTGAAACTGCCATTTTCTATTGAACTATTCGAACCGCTACCTCGATAATTTTCGTAGCCTATTTTTCCTCTCTCTTGCTGCATCAATTCTACTTTCATCGCCATGTTTTTGCTTCGGATAAATTTCGCGAGAATTGCACTCCGATTTTATCGCGTATGAAGGGCTTCAACCCATCGAGATATCCGGCCACATGTTGTCCCTCCATCTCCGAGATTATTCCACTCCGCCAATCTCATAAATTTCGACGTATACTCATGTACAATCCGGTTGCTCTTCTGCCAACGTTGGTATTGCTTGGAATATTATCTGCTCATAATCGGGAGGAACGAACTCTTGCTTGATAGCCTCTTCATCCTCTCGCCAAGCTCGAACCCTATCTTTTTCTTCTCGTTCTCTCCTATTCTCGCAATCTCTCCCACTATGTAGATGCATCCCTCCCTCCAATCTACGGGCTACTAGTCGCACCTTTTTCTCACTAGGGGTCTCCATATAATCGAAGAACTTATCTATATCAGCACCCATAGGGACTAAAATGTAAAGATTTTCTATCGCATCAAAACCGAAGTACAAGAAACTCTATCGCATTTTCTTATCTCAAGTCGGGTTATCGATTCCGATCATTTGGACATGAAATGGCATAGTATTTATGCTCAAGGTTAAGTTGATGTCCACACCTCCTATTCATTGTTAAAGCGAATCATATGCTAAGCTAATGGACTGCAATTTATTTTTATTTTTTCATGTAATCTTTATAACTAAAGCATCGGTTACTTAAATCTAACAATATGTTTATTAGCTAACTGGCCCAATCTAGTTAGTCTAAACTATCACAAGAATTAAGGTCGGAATGGACATCGACCTTCCATTGTCTTCAAGTTCTTCGGCCGCCAACTCCATGGAGCCTCTCGCATGGCCACCATCTGTGGTGTTGGGTTCATCAATCGTTACATTCATTCACACGCCTTGCACTCATTCAATAAAGCTCTTGATTTGAGGATTTGCGGCACTTGTGCAAGTTTTGTTTGCACTAGAGGGCGATGTTGTGGTTAATCTTTTTGTTGTTGAGCCAAAAGGATTCTTATTTGACAATTGATAAGTAGTTTGTCGGGCTTTAGTTTTCGTATTAATATGAAATCATATCACAAAATGATATGATAGAATAAGACCATACAAAGCTACGGCTAAACTTACTCCAACAGTTCTAATATCGACACCACTTAATGGAATGTTCCTGCTTCGTATTAATATGAAATCATGTGGAATAAGAGATACTGCAAATGGAATGCATTTATGTTTCAAGGATATCACAGCCTTTATTATTAGTTTGCTCTGTTGCATATTGAATCTCTCCAAAATACGATCAATAGATGCCCCGAGATAAGCTTAACATGCAACGAGAACGCTCTCTATGGATCTCAATCCCAAGGACAAAAGGCGCCTCACCAAGATCCTTCATATCAAAGTTCTATGACAACATTCTCTTTGTCTCATGCAGTAATTCAATATCGCTGCAGCAAGCAAGATGTCATTAACATAAAGAACGAGAAAAATAAATTTCCTCCCACTAACCTTGCGGTATATACATTGATCTAACTTGTTCTCAATGAACTCAAATGAAGTAACAACACTATGAAACTTCAAGCACCACTTGTCTAGAAGTTTGCTTCAAACCATAGATAGCCTTTTTCAATCTACAAACCAAATTACTTGTATCATCTATCGCAAAACCTTCAGGGTTGTGCCATATAAACTTATTCATCAAGGTCTCCATTCTAAAAAGCAGTTTTAACTTCCATCTCGCTGAAGCTCCATATCAAAAGAAGCTATTAAAGCCATGATTACTCTAAAAGAGTCTTTAGAAGAGACCGAAGAAAAAATTATCTCATAGTCTACTCCTTCTCTTTGAGTGAATCCCTTAGTTACCAGTCTAGCCTTAAATTTTTCAATCTTTCCTATGGAGTCTTTCTTGATCTTAAATACCCATTTACAATTAACGGGTTTATAGCCTTCGGGTAATTCAACAAGCTCCCAAACATCATTATGTTTCATAGATAACATCTCATCTCTCGTTGCATCTAACCATAAAACGGATCGAGGACAAGAAGTAGTTCTGTATAAGTTACCGGATCAACAACACACTCGATATCATAATCCTACTCTCCTAGATAGACTATGTAGTCCGGTGGTATAGCTGATTGTCTCTGTCTAACAGATCTCCTTTGATGAGCATCTTCTACTTCATTTTGTTCCTGAAAAGCCTATGGAAAGGAACGCTTCAAGAATGGTCCCCGAGCCTCAACGAGTTCAGTTTGTAGTATAGGGACCTCCACAATTGTCTATATAAGAAGAGAAAATGACATAGAAGTACTCACCGCATCTTGTTATCTTCAATAATCTGTGAGCGATCGCTTTTTGGGCTACATTAAACTCTAGAAACTTCGTTATCTCGTGAATCCACAATTCTCGTTCCTCTATTGGGATTATAAAATCGATATCCCTTTGAATGATCTGGATAAGACACAAAATAACATCGAGTGATTTTGAAGTCCAACTTGCTCAAAGTCGGATTATACAACTTTACTTCTACGGGGCATCCCCAAACCTTCGGGTGATTCAAGCTAGCTTTCCGTCCAAGTCCATAACTCGAAAGGAGCAAATGGCGCAGATTTTGTAGGAACACGATTCAGAATATAAAGCGTTGTTTTCAAATATTCACCCCACAAAAAACTAGGTAAATTAGTTATGCTAATCATACTCCTCACCATATTCATAAGAATACAATTGCGTCTTTCAGCCACACCATTCTGTTCGGAACTATCGGGCATAGTAAATTGAGGCACAATCCCTGAATCCTCTAAGTACTCAGCGAATGGCCCTTCAAGCTGTCCAGCATTGTCATGTCGACCATAATACTCACCACCGCGGTCGAGATCGACAAATTTTATGACTTTTCCCATTGTTTCTCGACTTCGGTCCAAAAAATCTTGAACTTGTCAAGAGATTCAGACTTTTCCTTAATCAAGTACATATAACCATATCGGGAATAATCATTTATAAATGTGATGAAATAAAAATTTCTACACAACTTTGCTGAATAGGGTCCACTTATATCTGTATGGATGATCTCTAACATATGAGAAGTAAGGATGTAGTTTTCTTCTTTATTTTAGTCATCTTACCTCTACAATGTCATGCATGCATCTAGGTCACCTTTGAGAGTGAGTAGAATGCCTACCTTCATCGGTCTTTCCACTCTTTCCTTAGAGATGTGACTAAGACGTTTATGCCATAATGTGTAAGACTATTCCTTAGGTAGAGGTCTTTTGAAAATAACTTTTTCAATTGTATAAGCGATGTATATTTCGTTCGGAGACAAACATAATCTGTGCAATTCATTGGACATAGTGTAATACCCAACTTTATTTGAATTAAAAGAAATAGAAATTGCATTATTTGAAATCTCAAAAGAGTAACCACGCATGTCCAAACTTGATATGGAAATTAAATTCTGTCTAGAGGAAGGTAAATATAAAGTATTCCTTAACATCAAATTAAAATCAGAATCTAGAATTAAAATGACATCTCCCACGAACTCAACGTCGCCTTTATTATTGTTTCTGTGGTGATCTTTGATTCTTCCTTATTTGACTTCCTCCGATTTATGAATCTCAGTATAGTAAACGCAACATGATTAGTTGCACCACTATCTATCCACCACAAACAAGATGGGGCTTTTTATATATTAGATTCACAAATCAATGCCAAATAATCATTACCTTTAGGCTCATGCTTAGACAACCAATTTTTATACTTAGCGTAGTCTTTCTTTACTTGTCTTCCCTTCTTACAAAAGAAACACAGATCATCCTTACCAGATTACCGTCCTTTTTAAAGGTCGGTTTCTTTGAACCCAAGTTATCGACGCACCAACATATGAATGAGTTCCTTTGTGAGCACGATTTTTGTACCCCTTACCCTTCTTAACACCCGAACTAGAAGCGACATACATAGCAATATGTACTTTATTTTTCTTCAACTTAGTCTCCTCGACACCACCCTTCCAATCAAGTCATTGATTGTCCATGGCTGATCGATGGTATTATACTCGTATTTCGATAATACCATATTCGGACGGAAGAGAATTAAGTGCAAGATGCACAATACAAGTATCGGGGATAGGAACATTAAACACCTTAAGCTTTTATTGCGGATCAACCATCCTAATGACATAATCCCTAATACCAGGTAGAATCATCATACTTCAAACCGAATAATCCCGACATTAGGAGAGTCACGATTTCTAGCCACCAAGGCCTCCATCATTTGCCTAGTAGTGATGTCGGCGGAAAAATCACTTCTAAGATGTTCCTATATGGATCGCTTCATCAATAGTAAGAAAATCCTATTGCTCTTTTCCCAAGCAAGCAACCGTGCTTTCTAGGCATCTCGCACTAGCATCGGTGAGAGCTATTGCTCTATCCTCATTAAGAGCAACAAGGACATCCGCTAGTTCTATACCAAACAGAAAATCCTCTCTCCACTTCTTAAAATTAGAACCCAGTAAGAACCTCAATAGCTATGGAGTTGCCGTTCACAAAAAAGGTGACTGAAAAACAATTAATGTTTATAATTAGCATAATGTGAAAATTCACATTGAGAGTTATATACATCATCATATAATCACCTTTGGGTAGAAAACATGATATTCGGTTATATACTCTCCATTACGCTGCCATGAAATTTTATTTTAATCTTCGTTAATCACCACCTTTGGGCGTATGAAAGCACTTAGACCAATCAATTCTCAACCACATGTTATACATGCAACCCTCCATGCAACAATACACAATTATCTCTTTTGGGAGTATAACTACGCATTAAAGTAGAAGACATCTCAATACTTTATAAACGGTTATTTATTAAACCCAACCAAGTGTGCCACTTTGGCGGTCACGACCCAATTGAATTTTTCTGAAATTGGGATATAAATTTTATATTTCACATTTACCGTATGCATGTAATTTTAGAAACTAGGGGCAATTATTCGTAAAATTATGTGCCGTGCTAATTCACTCAACAATACATGTTAATCCATATATATGTAATTGATAAATTATGCTCCACATATCTATATGTGGTAGTTACATGTGAGATTGCACTTGTATTTCACAAAACCATATAGAAATACATAGAAACACTCTAAACAATACACGTATTTAGAGTTCCATAGGTATTTCCCATCCATAAATGCATCAAACATGTAAAATAAATATACCACCTTGTAGAGCATGAGCATACGAGTACGTCAAGACTGGAACACCTCGATCGGACACCGCACGCTCCCTCACGAGCCCCTAGAAGTGTGACATTCTGAATTTCGACCTTTTTCGAAGCTTATGAATGAAAATATATCTATCAATGTATTTCAGGTTAGATCTCGCTCGGATTTGATCACTCTCGAGTTAACTAACCAATAGGGAAAGGCTAACTAGAGTTTAAGTACGTGGACTAAAGAACTCGGCGTGGCTTGGCACTTTGACAATAAGGATTGTCGAGGGAAGATTTTGAGCTATTAAAGGCCGATCTCGAGATTGGTTTTAGAACGACTTGCCAGCGTTATATAATTGGATCACGAGTGATTCCGTTTGACCATAAGTATAATTTGCAAATTAAACTAAACCGATTCCTGACGATCGTGTCCTTAATGACTAGTGATCAACCATCGCAATTACATGACAACCAAAGTCGTCATGGCTTGAATAGCTCTTAAACGTGACGTTAATCACGGGTCGATACGCGTAACTCTTAAAAAGCCGCCCATTAGTTTGAGATGCACCGAAACTACTATTCATGAATTTTGAGCATGAATTGGACTTCGAAATGGGACATTGAATATTTGAGAATTCTAAGAGTAATATTTTGGACGTCGCCTCATCGAGGTCAATTAAGATTAGGATTCACCCCAAAGTAATCGAAAATGGACTGAGAATTAGAAATTTCCTTTTTGCCCCCGGTTTATGCTCATACCTCTAAGATTAGTCAAGGACAAGTTAGTCAATTTGAAACCCCCCATGTGACTGAAATTCAAGAGGCAAGAGTGTCCAATGTGGTCTTGATTTACTAGAGGACAAAGGAGATATTTTGTGGCACAAAAGTCAAACCACCCGTCAAATCACTCAACTTATTACTCACCTAGTCAATCCCTCATGTCACTCAAGTCATTCCTTGTCTCCCCACTTGCACCCAAGCTTGTTGAGGAAGTTTTGAGCCTTGCCATCCCTTCTTCTCTTTCAGTCCCTCAACCAAAACTCTCTCTCTCTCCCTCTTCATTTTGGCCGACCATCCCTCTCATTTTCCTTCTCTATCTCGTTCGATGTAGCTCGCTTGACCCGTTATCGCCCGTTATTCCGGCGATTTCGCCACCGACGAGCCACCCACCGTTGGAAAGATCTTTCTCTTACAGTTCCAAAGAGTACTCATGAGCCCAAATCCGCCTAGCCGTTTGTCCTGTAAAACCTTTTGAAGCAGCGAAGGTCGTTGCCTGATCCTATTCCGACCCAAGAAGCATCTTAGCCTATTTGGGAGCTTGTTTTGGCTTGGTTTCTTGGTAAGACACTTCCTAAGCCTAGTTAAGACATCTAGCATTGTGTTTATAAGTTTAAGGATGGATTATAATGGGTATTATTGACTAAATCATTGCCATTCTTGACTAACCAAAATCGATCGGTTCTGCCCGGTGAAGACCGTGAGCCTTCTTCGCTGCTTTTGGAGGGGTTTGCTTGCTTAGTGGACTTGGTAAGTTGATCCTAAACCTTCCCTAGGATATTAGGTTACTAAGAGACCAAGTTTGGGCTTGATATTACGTGAATGCATGGCTGGTTTTGTGAGAAACGCCGAGAGACCCAAATCTGTACGTGTTGAGATTAAGTGCTTGATGACTTGTTCTTGCTTGGAAATCATATTTTTATACTTAATCCATGCTAGTTCAAGACTGTGAATTAATGAACTTGGGTTATCGAAACAAAGATTAGGCATTGCTAGCTTGAACGGGCTTGATTAAGGACCGTGGCAACTCGTATGCACGTTTGGGTGTCATTGATGAAAATGCTTGAGATCGGTCGCCTTAATTGACCTTGAGAACCAAATGCTTGAGAAGTCATCTTTTGCTTGTGGATAAGTATTTTAATGGCTAATTAATTGCTTGAATTGATAAGCCCGGAATTGATTGAATCAAATATCTTGATTTGGCAATGAACCGCTTGCTATGAGATGAGCCTCGCTTATGTTTGTAATCTTGACTTGTTAATAATTAATGGTATGGCCAATGCATTGCGCCACTGGTGTTTGATCCAGATTGACCCGACAACGTCTTGCGGCTCGAGAGTCAATATACGACCGAATCATCTTGAGGGCTGTAAGAATTGAGAGTCGTTATATTTAACTCAATCATCTTGAGGTCCGGACACGAGAGTCCTATATACGACCGAATCATCTTGATGGCGTGGGGTATCAAGAGTCAACATAGTGACTCGAATCATCTCTCAACTCGGGAGAGCGTTGAAGAAAAGATTTGGTTAATGGAAATGGAACCGAGAATGAAATTGCCTCATGAATCCTGATTTGCCTCAAGTGTCTAATTGTTTGAGCTATTGGTTACTTAAGTATGAAGCTTAGTTCTAATTACGAGTTATCATTTGAGTTGATATGAAATTGAATGCATTTTTCCTCGTGTTGTCTCATTCTCGCCTCATTCGCTATGTTATGCCCTTGTTTTGAAACTACATCTTTATCAAAGTGTCCTGGAGATACTAATAACCTAGTTTAGGTTTAGGTTTGACTTCTTGAGATATATTCTCACCCCGTTGTGGATCCAACTTTTCAGACCCTAACCCTTGACCCCGTTTACAATGTCACCGCTTTTTGGGATGCCGATGGGCCTTGAGACCATAACTACCGAGTACCTAATAGGCAAGGACCAAACGTACTATAGGAAAGCTAGTATAGTCCGGGTGGGCGAGGGAGGCGATTCCCTGGAGGCCCCTTACCCTTTTGGCTTGGACCTAGCAAAATGGGGACACCATTTTTGGACCGCTCAAGGAGTGTGTTATACCCGACGAGGTGCGGGGAGCCGCGAATCGACGTAGAGCTATTCCTCCTATTAGCGTGATAGCAGATTCTCGATAGAGGATCGTACGGCGTAGAACCCTTTGATGTCGATATCGAGTCCGAGGAACCTTCCGAGTTCGAGCTCAAGCTAATGAATGAGTTTAACGCTCTGCTTGGAGTCGAGTCCGATACATCGAGACTAGCAAGACGGACGCCTCCGCAGGGGTACGATCTAGTGGCGGATGAGGATATGCCTGGTAATAGTGAACCCGACCTTTAGGTGTAGCCGTATCACCTACCCTTTTTATGTCCTCTTGGGTTTAGTCAATAGTTGTCCCTTTGTTTTGCATCCCTCTATCGAACCTTTGTGGTATGTTGTTTTATTTATATGGGTTGTAAAAATACTAAGTGTTATACTATGTCGTTTCCTAAGTCATCTTGTTATCTTCTCGTACGTAGTTTCGTTTGTGCTTCCGCTTGTGCATTTCATATTGCGTTTAAGATGTACGACGTTGGATCATGGGAATAGTCAAAGTAAATGGCCGTGGCAGGATGTTATTGGGCCCGAAGGGCTCGGGGCATGACAAGAAGCTTCGATGCGTAAGGCCTATGCGCCGACACGTGTAGGGCACGTGTTTTGCTTTTTGGCCTGTTCGAAATCGATCCGACCGCTCATCTAACCAAAACCGGCGAACTCGGTCAAGCTTAACCCTGGCCGACCGGTCAACGACCGGTTTGACCGCGAAGTCCGAGTCAATGGTCAACCAAAGCGAGTTGGGTCACGAATCGGGGTCGGGTCGACCGCACCCGTCCAAGATGACATCGCTCCGCACATACCAAGCACATGTGGGGCCCTGGTCAGCCCGTAGATTGCACTGTTGGCACGTAACCGCCATGCGCCTAATGGGGCGGCGCGTCCGTCATCTTCCGGTGGTGAATTTTATATGGTTTTTCTCGCCTCGTTGTGTAGGTTTCGAATATATAATTTTCTTTCAATTTTGACGAAAGTAAAATTTCGAAACAACATCAAAACGTGATTCGAGATCTAAAACGCGTTGGCTTTGATACCACATGTAAGCTGCGATTATAATCCGTATGCAGCGCTGCGATTATAATCAGATGCAGCAATCCAAGAATCACACGTATAGAGATGTGAATCACAAATCATAGATAGAGGAATTGACGCACCTTGTTTCGGATCCATTGTTCTTGATGTAGAATTGCGACGATCCGATACTCAAGAGCTTCCCTCTATGAATCCTCATTATCACCGGCTTCAATGAAACGGCCCTCACATATCGCTTCCGACGACTCTTGATGTAAGGTTATGTGGATATTAGGGTTTAAAGGAGAGACTTGAGCTATATTTATAGAGATTGAAACATATCCCCTTATTAAAGATAAGGTTTATCTCGCCCATACTATCCAAAGCAACATATTAGACTAAATAGAAAATTGTATATATCTTTTTTTATTAGATCAATTAATATTTACAATAATAATTAATAAAGCCCACATTGAATATATAAAACAGGGCACAAAGAGTTACCACTATCTAAAATGCTTAATATTGATTGGTTCATAAAACGATACGAATGTCAGCCACCTATCATCCATAGCCGCAGCTTGTCCCATACTATTTGGCGGACCCCTCAACAGTCACATATAGAAATGTGAGACTCGAGTATGGGGGCGAAAACATTTTTTTCCCTCGAAGGATTCATGTCTCTCAACTCTATGCTCAACTTCCTATCCCCAGAAATTTTCCCTTTTGGTGGTGCTAATTTAAGCATTGGCCCGATTGTTTAAATGTAGCATCAACATTGGTGCCGTTTGTGGGAAACCGAGCAAATCACTGGGTTGTTCTTCCTAAGGAAAATCTCAAATGTCACTATACATATGACAATTTGGTAGCTGAGCATTTGCAACACAGTATGATTATTTTTCTCAATTATCGCACAAAATTATTGCATACCAAACACCTTTTCTATGCATTTTTTTTTTGTCACTCATGAACAAGATACGAAACCTTATGTATCTCAGCGAATTTAGAAATTTTAATTTTGTATCCATCAATCTCAAATGACCCATACAAAAATACATGCATATTCGCAAGACAGAATATATAAGTGGAAGGGTAACTCCTATAATCACATTTCTAGATATGTTAAAGTAATTTTGCAGTACGTTACTGCCAGAAAATTAGGCATATATACCACATGCCTGTGATAGAAAAGTAAGACATAACAACATTAAAATCGGAGTTGAGAGAGTTGTCACGTGCCCACAGGCGCTTCTTCTGCGCGTAGGATCTGCCTTGCACTTGCCTACGGTCCTCTTCAACCTCTGCCCGAGTTGTTCGACCCAGTTTCTACCTGATCTTGACCCGTCACAGACCCGGTGTTAGAACGCAGCAAATTTGACCCGTTACACTCGCTCAAATGACCTCTAAGATCGGAAACAGCGACAAGAAGCTTATTCATACATCTAATAGCCTAACGCTGGTCCAATTATTAGGAATTTTTACCCTTAATACTCGGTCTCGTCTAGCCCTCGAAACCTGATTCAGGTTCCCTGAATGGATTTTATTCGAAATTAAAGCTGCAAAAAAAGGACCGAAATTTCTGGAGGCAGCACGATAATGAAGCAGATTTGGACAATATAATAAGAAATCGGCATCCAATTTCTAAAGCTTGTTCACTCGGTCATAAGGTAATTATTCCGAAAGTTTATGAAACTTATAGATAGAAGTTCTCATGACCCCGTGTCACGCCCCGAACCCTTCGGGCTCGATAACATCCCACCACGATCGTTTACTTTGAGTATTCCCGGGATCCAACGGCCAACAAAATTCGAGCTTAATGTAAATGAAATGCACATGCGGAAGCAAATGCAAAACTCCTTACAATTACACTAAAGATGACTCAGGATAACAATAAACTTTATATACATAACCAACTAGTACTTTTTACAACGGTCGGGACCAAAAGTCAAACACTTAAAGTACTGGGGGATTGGACTAAAACCAAGACGACCCTCTCAGTCCATCTATCAAACCTTTATCCTAAGAGGACGTCCAAAAGAAAACCGACTACTCCCGCAACTACTAGTCCGTATCACTATCCTCCTCCTCAATCTCGTCTTCGGTAGGGTCGTACTCGGAGATACTATCTAGGCCAACCTTTGTGGAGCCCTCGTCGTCATCGTCATCGTCCTCGGATGTCGATACTTCAATAACCTCGATGTCTTCCTCGACAACTAGGGACTTCTCGGGGATATTCCTAGATTCGGCTACGGAATGCACTAGATCCCCTTCAATCGGAGCGAGGATAGCACCACTGGAATTTCATCTCTCGGTATCTCCGAGGGCTTCAACGGCCCCGTGGTCATGTCCCCGTAACGATAATACCACGACTCGTATCGATGGGGCTTCCAATATTCTCCCCCTTCATCTACCCATACTGTTGTCCCTTTTCTTATATACACCTTATTCGGACCTACCGAAAACTCCTCAACGGACATGTCCATGTCCATCGGGACACCAAAACGTATAGGAGGCGTCATCGGGGTTTCGGGTCTGAAAATATCAGCCCACGACGGGGTGAGAAATAAATCTCGGTGAGTCAATACCTTAGTTCGGCTAGAATGTTGATTCACTCGAGACATCCTAACAAACAACCACAACGCATCAAGAATATAATTCAATCACATGCGACTTACCAATCTTCAGCCATGCGTAATGCAATGCTTAACTCAATTCAATAGCCACAACCGGCAAACAATTGGCAATGCATCACATCAACTTGCACGCATATGACACCACACGAAGTCCATTATTAACATTGGCCCATGCGCCTGGTGTAACACTCGACTCACACGATTGGTGTGATCTCACACTGCGACCGGCGTGTTGTCGGCAAGACCATGCATCATTCCATTTCGTTTGGTTATACCAATCGATAGTCCCCCTAGTACACCCGGGACGGACATATCTCGATATCGTCTCCTGGTATCCCTAGACCGACAATAAATATCCCCCTTGTGACATCCTGAATTTCGACCCACTTTGAAGCTATGAATGAATGAAATATCTCATTGATGTAGTTCAATCTAATCTCGGTTGGAGTTGATCCCTCTCGAGCGGACTAGCCAAATGAGAATAGCTAGTTAGGAAAATCAAGTACGTGGACCTAAGAACTTGATCCTGGATTGACTCTTTGGCCATGAAAGTTTTCAAGGGAATATTCTGGACCAAGATAGGCCGATCCTCGAATGATTAAGGAATGATTTGGATAATACCCTATGCTTGGATCACGGGTGATTCCGTTTGACCTCGTATGGGTTCCGAACGTCCCTAAATTATTTTCTAACAATCGTGCCCATCGGACTAGTGATTAACCCTCGCAATTGAATGACAACCAAAGTCGCCATGGCTCGAGAAATTCTTAAACGTGATATTAATCACGGGTCGATACGCGTAACTCCTAAAAGCCGCCCGTTAGTTTGAGATACGCTGAAATTTCAATTGATCAAGATTGATCGCGAATTTAACTTTGAAATTAGCTATCGGACCTTCGGGAGTTCTAATAATAATATTTTGGATGTCGCCTCATCCCGAGCATGTGTATTTCACGATTCGCCCCAAAGTGTTCATAAAAGTGAAACTGGATTGGATATG
Source organism: Rhodamnia rubescens (assembly GCA_021437795.1). Taxonomy (NCBI): domain Eukaryota; kingdom Viridiplantae; phylum Streptophyta; class Magnoliopsida; order Myrtales; family Myrtaceae; genus Rhodamnia; species Rhodamnia rubescens. Next base: position 446,979 of record JAILYA010000113.1, read on the forward strand.
GGAAATGAGATGAATTATTGGTGGGACCCACAAGTCTTTGTCTCATCATTTCTAAGACGAAGAATTCTAGTCAAACTTTTCATCCCAAAATATCATAGCCTAGCTTATCTATCCACCGTCTTCATCTTCTTCATTTGGACACAATTTTCTCTCACTTCTCTCTCTCGCCCAACCCGCTGCCCTCGTTCTCGATGCCCCACTGTTCCGGCCATAACTTTTTCTTCCGATGTCGTTTTGAGGTAAGACCACTTCCATTTGAAACCTTATTATCTTAACTTTTCAGGGACATATTATAAGCTCGATTTGGCCTGGTAGTTTTTCTCGTAGGTCGGTTTGAAGGGACAAAAGTCCGGACGAGGCAAATCGACCCGATTTGAGAGAGGGCCTCCTTGCTTCGGTTTCCAGCTCTTTTTCACCGAAGGATTTAGCTAGAAATCAATGTAAGTTGGTTCCTAACCTTAGATTAGGTATCTAGGGTGCTAATAGACTTGAGATTGAGTAGATTTGGGTGAAAAATTGGTTGGTTTTGCTCATTTTCATGCCTTGGCCGAGAATGAGAGGGAGAGGAGAGAGAAAAGATGATGTTCTTGAATGAATAGTGAATTTGCATGATTAGTATTGGATGGCTAGGATTTGATCTAGCTTATCTTGCTTTAATCCAACGGCCTAGAATGAATCTTGTCTAGGAAGCTTGATCCGACGGCCGAGGTTATTTCCCGCTTAGTGAAAATTAATCGAGTGGTGGAGAATAATTGCGGGTAAAGATATTTTAATCGTACGGCCACGATTAATCGCCACGTTCGATAGTTTGATTGATTGGTATGTATTAATTGTACGTTAGTGGAATTATGATCGTACGGTAATTATTAATTGTTACATTAGTATAATTTCGATCGTGTGGCGTAGATTAATTTTTTTAGCGACAAAAATTAATCGTATCGCCCGATTGGCCATTGGTCTATTGTGACCTTATCGGGTGGTCCCGATTTATTAATTCTCTAACGTGAGTGAATCACGTGGTTCCGACCGAGTATTTGCCCCAGTACAATTTAATCGAGTAGTCTCGATTGGGCAATTGAGGAAAATTAGAAAGATCGTGCGGTCCCGATCTTTTGTTGGAGAATAATTGAGAAGATCGTGTGGTTCCGATCTCGTCGTTAGAGAAAATTGGTGAGACCAGATGGTCTCGATCCGCTAATCGGGGAATTTAGCAAGATCACGTGGTGAAGATTGATCGATCGGGAATATTTAAGCGATCGTGTGGTATCGGACGAGAGATCGAGGAATTATTGTAGTGTACGGTCTTAAGTGGGATAATTGAGAGGAAATGTGGAATTTCACCTTGAAGCGTTATGACGCGGGGTTCGTATTTTATAAGACCGTATGTAGCCCGAGGCGTTATGACGTGGGCTCGATATTGGATTGAGGAAATATAGCCTAAGGCGTTATTACGCGAGCTTTGTTATTGAATTGAGGAATTATAGCCTCGAGGCGTTATGACGCGGGCTCTATCGTTATTATTTTACCCCGAGGCGTTAAACGCGGGGTTGCGCTTATTATTTTATCCCGATGCGTTAAACGCAAGATATTAACCTGATGCGTTATTACGCGGGATGTCCAGTTATAATATAGCCCGATGCGTTAAACGCGGGTTCTGGACTAACGTGGAATATTTATAATGGCCTGAAGCATTAGTACGCGGGTCTGGTCCGGTTATGATATAGCTCGATGCGTTAAACGCGGGCCCTGGACCATCGTGGAATTTTATATGATAGCTCGAGGCGTGGAACGTGGGCTTTGGACCAACGTGGAATATTTTTATTCCGATCTAAGACGTGAAATATTGATATGGGGGGTAACGTGGAATATTTGTGAAGGTGTGGCAATTTTTGGAGAAAGAATGGAATATTCAGGAATTTATTTGTGGAATTTTTTATTGTCGGAGGATTTATTGGAAATTGCTCGCCTCGGACGTGTCCGGGAGGCACTAGAGCCCTAACCTAGGGTTATGGGCTTTTTTACCGAGATTTTATCTCATCCCATCGTGGTCTCTCATTTTTCAGTTACTCGCCTCAACAATGAATGATCCGCCCGAGGAGATTCGGTATTTCCCGAGTTCATGGTACCAAGAGAAGATGGGGAGGTTGTAGAGCCATCGGATGCGGAACAACCACCCGAGCTTGACGAGAATGAGTTGGAGGCGAGAGATGTTATAGTACCGGATAGCGAGGACGAGGCCTAGGGAAGTTGGCCTCTTGAGCTTTTGTAGAGTATTTTACAATGGAAGCATAGCGGGCTTCGACCACGTAATCTTTTGTTATAAGTGGTCACGGGGCTTGCACTGGTGGCCCCTCAAGCCCTAGGTTTGAAGGTTGTGACAATTATGTATATATGTACATAAGTTTATTTTACCGTCTCAAGTCATCGTGATGTTAATTGGTTTCGTACGGGAAATTGTTTTCGCTTCCGCAAGTATTTTATTTGTTGGCTTTTGGATCCTGAAAAACTGTATATAGTCGTGGATAGGTGGGATGTCGACGGCTCGCGGGGTTCGGGTCGTGACACCCCTAGTACCCCGGGACGGATATAATAGGTGTACTAGATATCGCCCTGGTACCCCCAGGCCGACGATAAATATCCCCCGGGTACCCCCGGGACGAATATAATATGTGTACTTGGATATCGTCCACTAGTACCCCTAGGTCGACGATAAATATCCCCCTGGTATCCCTAGGATGGATATAATAGGTGTATTGGGTATCGTCCCCTGGTACCCCGGGCCGACGATAACCATCACATGACCATACAAATATGCCAATCAATCCGATCAGTTTATCATATGTTCTTATAGGCGAGATGCTCATACAATCGTGATCAAAGACTCGGCACCAGGCCGTTTTCATGCTAAAAATATGCGGTTTGCTTTCACTCGATTTGCATGATGCACATCTTATCCACCGGACTTTGCACTAGAAAACGTGGGACCGATACCCACAATTTTCACCCATCATATCCAACACGCAAAACCAAGCATTCGGACACGCAATTAGGATAATCAGCCCAACAATCCAACCACAACATCCAAGCAAGCAACGATCGGGACTAATAGCCGGACATGCTCCACAAATTTGATGATACATACCGATCCAATATCATAAAATTGAACTATCAATGGTCCAATGCAATCAATAATCAAGTGTCCACTGGCTCGCCGCCCTATCGCTAGCTCATAATCACACCGCGCAATCACCGCCCAAACAATCGGTCCAATTTAATCACCAACTAGTCGCAAACAACCCGACTAGCAGATCGACTTAATTAATCGTGGCCATTTAACTTAAACCCAAGTATCTATTTAACCGACCACGATTAAGGTACCTAAACACCCTATTAGGCTAATTACTCTAATTACAATAATTAATTATCGCTAATTACACTAACTAAGCGCAATTAGCGCCCTAATAGGGGTTTAGGGGTTTAACTCACAATTAATATTAGGTCGGGCAATCTCAACTTGAGCGGCGACGATAACGAACTCGGTCCGGCCCGGCGACGACTCGCGGTCAACCTCGGTCTTCGGGCTCTAAACTCAATCAAAGATGATTCGCGTGACGTGGCGACACCTCGGGACAGTGGCACGGGACCCTAGGGTGGCGGTGGTGGTTGCCGGTGAGCCAAACAAGAGCGGCCGGTGAGTGAACAATGCTCGAGCAGAGGAAAAATAGGGCAATACAAAGGGCTTTCGGGCCGATTCGAGGGGGCTTGGGTTGTGCAAGGCTGGAGAATGGTCGCCCAAGATCGGGGGACATTCGGTGGTGGCTCCGGGTGACGGTGACGGCGGGCTGGTCACCGCCGAGGGCGGCGGAAGCAGCTCGGCCCAACAGGGCGCGAAACAGGGGAGGTTTGGCCGGGTTTGTTCCAAGCTCCACAGGTAGCGGCCGGCTTCCGGTGGCCTTGGGGGACGACGAGGGGTGATGGACAATAGCCGGGGGTGGCCGGGCGATGAGCGACAGAGACGGCCGGACAGGCATGCATAGAACCGATGCCTAAAAACAGAGCACGTCGGGTGTAAGGGCTGTTCACGGCTATTCCGTGGCTTCGCGGCGGTGACGACGGTCTTGCGGTGGCTTCGGGGGTCGGAGGGAGGACAACGAGGTGGCTAGTGGCGATCGAAGTGGCTCGGGGTAGCTGGTGCGGCGGTGGCACTTCTTGGGCCGAAATGGAGGAGGGGTCATCGGGCTTCCTCGAGCTAGCCCGACGACGGGCGGGCTGGTGTGGCAGCGTCGGCCGGGCAATAAGGCGGCGGGCGGTGGTGTCGTGGCTCGGGGCCGGCGTCACGCAAGAAGAAGGCTAGAGGAAGGAGAGTTGTGCGGATGCGAGACGGGCAGAGAGGGAGAAACCGTAAGGGAGAGGAGCAAATGGGGGAGAGAGAGAAGAGAGAGGAGAGAAAGAAGATGTTGACCAAGTTTGATCGGGGTTGGGTGGTGATGGGACACCACTTGTCCCATCTCCCATTAAACTCCTTTATCTCATGTGCAATAAGCATGCGGGCATTTGAATATCGGATAATTTGAGATTGATTGGACATTTGGCTCAACCGATCGGGAATAAAATTTGGATTTTTACTAATTAGGCTCGGTCCGGAATAGGTCTAGGCGCGAGGATTAAAAATCCTAAATCGTGACGACCGAGATTTTGAGACCTAATCGAAAGCGAAAGACATTTCGGGAATCGTCCAAAATTCATCCCTTAATTCCTTATGATCCAAAATTTTATACCAATAGAAATTCAATAATAATCATTTTTAGTGAATTCGACTCTCGTATGTGAAGGTCTATTTCCGTGGTGTCACACCCCGTTTATATCCCACCATCAAATTCATAGAGTAGAATCGATATGCATTGTCAAATAGGACTACCGAACCGATTTCAAGCATTAATAAGTGAACACTTCGAATTGCACCACATGATTTTCGGTTGGGAAAAGTGTCAAAAAAGTCATAAATCTATGTATTGATGCCAATTCGCCCTAAACCCTTTTTTATGCCAATTCAGTCATAAATCTTTTACATTTGTGCCAATCTAGTCTTAAACCGGCCAATTGAATTAGCATAGATTTAAAAGGTTTATGACTAAATTGATACCAATACAAAAGATTTAGGATTAATAAAAGAATTAGGACTAAATTGGCATAAATGCAAAAGATTTAAAACTAAATTAGTACAAAAAAAATTAGGACTAAATTGACAACAATGCAAGGTTTAGGACTTTTTTGACACTTTTACTATTTTCTATTCTCTTAAGTATACCGAAATCTCCAATTTGGAAATTCTTGATGCACATATGAGATTAGGGCACCAAATTCAGAGTATAAGAATGGTTGCATGGATAACAAAGGCCACAAATTAATTGTCCAAAATAACAACCATAAAGGTTAAATTGGCAGATTGCAAAATAATATATCTAGTTTTTTTTTTTGTCTATCCTACCTCTAACTCTTCTCTACCTCTTTGTTGAGCGCAGGAGTCAAACCTCACACCTATGATACCCCAATCCTTTTACCAACAAGTTTGTATGCTTATTGGCATATTTTCAGTTGACACGCCCTTCAGTATTTGAAATTCTCACGACATAGAACGAGTTATAACATGAAATTTGCCAAGAAGTTTTACCATAGAACATGCAACTAAAATCCCATATCAATATCTAAAATAAGCAACTAAAAGAAGTAAGAATTTTTTTGATATGGGCTTTTATAATTTGATATTGATATTTACTATTTTACGTAGTAGTGTTAGTAAAATAAGATATAAAAAAATATAATTAGTCTAAGATGAGACTAGCTTGGGTGGGCCGAGTAGAGCTTGGCCTATGATGAGAGGGTCTTGACTGAAAATTCTATAAATAGTGTGCAAGACTCTAATCTTGATGCTCAAATAACCCCACATACGGAGCAGTTACAAAACGTAATCGTGGAGAGGCAATCTCATTGAGCTAATGATACAAATGGCAATAGAGGAGAAGCACTTGAGTTCTAGATTCTAACTCAAGTGTACAAATGGCAATAGAGGAGAACCAAGATGTTGCTATTTGGCATAAAAAACAATGATTCCAAATTTGGCGTACAAATCCATTTTTCCTCATTATTGTGTCCCAGATTCAAACTATGAAAATCCTGGGGTGCCATCTTATGTGACTAACAAAAGAACCGAATCTGCGAGCTCGCCCATAAACCGGGAAATACATGCACTTTACATGTAATTACATTGAGATTATGCAGCAAGCGAATTCTGAGCCCATATACAACTGATCTTATACCACATATGAGAAATTCAATGATCTAAAACTCATGTATAGAATTTACAATACCACTATGGATAAAGCCCTACAAATTTCGGATTAGGCTTTCCTCTCTTTCTCCAACCTTAGACAGTCTTGATGGATATACCGTAGGTGTACAAAATTAGGGGGAATGGAGACCATGACCTAATTATGTAGCATATTTGAATAGACTCCTCCATTGCAGGTCACTGTTTAAATGTTGGTCTTCACTGATCGGCCAGCCACATTATTACCATAATCGGGATATACTAAGCCCTACATAATGTGATCACATAACCATAATTGGGCAATATATCGTTCTCATATATTTTGTAACAGAGCCTTTTTAAAGGACCAAAATATTATGCAATTAATCTTAGCCCGCATTTTATAAAAATATCAAACACATTATGGTCCAAAATTACCGTCTTCCTGTTCCTTTTAGACTACCGATCTTTCCGACAAATGTTTTGGTATTTTCAAATGTCTTAATAGATAAAGAACACAAAATTCGACATTTTATAGCCGGAAGAAAAAAGGTCCCTCGTGCAGGATTGAACACAACTAAACACTCAGGGAAGAAGCAATTGCCAGTTACCTCTGTTGACCAAGCAAAACATTGACATTTTCATGCACTCTTGGAGGCACCGCTCGACTATCTAAAACAATCATGGTCACCATGCGACCAATCAAATCATTGAGATTCCCCACAATTTTATGCTAGGCAAAGTCAACGATGATCGCCACATCAACTAACTCTACAACATTATATATTCCAGCGTTTAGGACATAATATTGTACGCTCAAGAAGCTTAAATCCAGTCGATGCATTCTTTGCAAGAAAATCCATGCAAATTACATACAAACCATATACTTACTTTTATCATCATCAGGGATCACGCATGATATAGTCCGAACTCTGGTGCTCAGACACTTCAATAGCACGCCTAGAATTAACCCAAAATTTGAGGGACTCATAAAAAGAGAAAAATCAAGCAGATTACAGAATATTTCGACGACAAAAATTAGCATAAGAAAAGTGATGCCTACATAGGGTTATGCAGTAAATTATCTAATAATTAAGTTAAAGCACGAAATGAACTTGTGATTGTAGCTGCAATCCTCAGTGAACACATGACCATCCGGGCAAAGACTGATCTGGACAAGAATCAAGCTTCTTCTCTCAGGCTCCTTGAGCAAATTCTGTGGTTGGAAAAGCAATAAATGGCACATGCATTGTCAGTTAGAGTGCACGGAATCATTTAAAGCTACTTTATGGAATGCTAGACTACATCCTCTTATCACAAAACAGAATTCTAACCATCGTCAGTAATATTCACACAAGTATCTATACTAAAAAGGCTGTTTGAACATACTATGATAATGAAATGTTTTAACATCTTGTGACAAAATATTAACTGTTTCTGACATCACACAAATAGGAGAATATCTTATTGTGCTAGAATCAGCATCAATGATGTCATATCCAGATTTGTCCTTTACATGTAGAATATAACAAGTCAGAAAATTATAGTTCAATAGTAATTTTGCCATGAGTTCACCTCAAGAATAGGAACTCCCTTGAACTGCAAGTTTGACTTAGGTTATAGTCCAATGAATAATTACCTAACAGGAATAAGAATGATGTACCCTAAAATCAGAATAAACCAAGAATCAGGAATGAAGACAAGGATGTTGTCTAACTTCATCTTGAAGACCTTTTAGTGTCCTCGTTGTGATTGACTACTATCTTGAAGACCTTTATACTCCATCTTAGCATCTAGAATGAGCATCATATCCTACTGCCGCAGCAAGAAACATTGGCACAGTGCCCTTATCCATGCCATTCCCCTTTAACAGGCTATACTATACAAAGTCATACCATGCAGCCCACTTGTATATGCACAAGTAACTGACAATCATTCAATATGCAAAAGAGTGGCATCAAAATACCATACATGATGTCCATGATGTTCAGAAAAGCGAGAATCATAATCCAAAGGTCTTACCTAGTTGTGCAAAGCCATGACAGGATTCAACAGGAAGAACCAATGCATGGAGATCTAATGAGAAGCCTGAGTAGCCCACGACCTATAAGGCTTTGGACATGAAATCCCAATATTAGCATTTGGTATTTATGTATGACATTTAAACGAATCATAGACTACACAATGTCATGAACAGAAAATGAATGGAAAAGGAGGGGAAGATGGAGAAGAGGAAGGATATTTAAGTTACCAAATGATTTTCACGTTACAGGCTTCCATAAAATAGACAAGGAAACCAAATTCATTTTAAATTGCACAGACAAATTATGTCCAGGCCATCTTTTCTGTATCTAATGAGTTGCCAAAGCGTACTAATTATCTTAGAAGCATGAAAAGTTTAAGGTCTGATCACTCTATGGAAATATATGCAACTGAAGAGCTCAAATTGGAGAATTGCCCGACCAAGAAGCATATATGTCAGTAATTCACGATAATGATCAAGAAGATACTTCTCTCAACAAGTCTAACCAATAGATTAGCTATTAAGATATTGCACTTACTCTTTTTCCTTAATTAAGGACATGACGTCCCATTTCTCAAATGGTAATCTGGCTAAGAATACCCTGTCTAGAGGAAAAAGATACATTGGATAAATAGGGCATCTGAAACTCTACCCTTTGTTACTGAGCAAATTATGTGCCCATTCACAGCAACCATTATATGGGTGAGCACAGCTCCACTGAATCAACTATACTTAGGGTGCACTTGATCCGGGAATTCCATTACTGCAAAAGAAACAAGAAAAAAGTTGGAAACTTTCATAAATCACGCAGAAACTTGAACAAGGCAACAAAGATGAAATCTTTGTGGAAGCCACCTAATATTTCTGATGATTCTGCATTTTCACCTAGCTCATCAACTTGAAAACCAAAACAGATTCTATTTGAACAACATGTCCAAATATCATGCAAGATATAACTTAGCACACTAATTGACAAAGCACTTTGCAAAAGAAGGTACCATCTATGCAAAAACAAGTTCGCCGATAAAGGAATATGCTTGACTTTAGGAAGTTTACATTTAGGTCCTACTAATATCAATTTTAAGAAGTATCTGTACTCCAGAAAACAAATTTTCAAGCAAGCAAATAATATCTAAAGTGTACTATTTAATTCAATTGACGGTAACTAGGCTCTACGCCTTGGCAAACTTCTTGCATCAGATTTAAAGGAAGTTTGTTTGGGTTAGCCATGACTTAAAACTAGTGTCCTTGGAGAACAAAAAAATATGCTGCAAAGAGAGCATACTTTGAGGCTTTCACTATGGATGGGAAAGTTCTCTCATAGAGTTATTGGCACCGGTGATCTGATTGAGAGAAGATTTATGGATGACTTGTATACTAATGCTACCTAGGATGGGTTTCAATCAGCTACATCTTCCAAACATTGCATATGAACCATGCTCACCATTATAACAACAGTCTTAGGCTCTCTATCATGATAATGTGTACAAATTAGGGCTAGTTTTTGAGCTTCACAAGGTGGAAATTGAGCAAGGTGGTCCTTTATCTGCAAAATGCATCCTCTTGCTTGATTTCGTATTAAGAGCAGATTATTAAGAGCAGCATAAGTATCAATTTCTACCTTTTAAAGTCAGATTTTTCATGGCGGCACGGTAAATGAGCTTCTTCTTTCAAAATAATAATTCAAGAAAAAGACATTGTCCATACTGCTCAAATCACAACAAAACAGATCCTATTTCACTACGCAAACTAACGCCTTTTATGTCAACAAAGTCCGAGTAAAAATTGATGAGTTCTGGACAAGCTTAGAAGACATGAAATGTTAGACAGAACAAAAATCATACTGGAAAGACATGCCATACACCACAATTTAGCAAGCACATGCCTTCATGTATGCAAGAAGAGAACAAACTAATATTACCTTAACTTGAATTACTTCCCAGAACTGTAATGTTTTCTTACTTTTTTATTTAAAGTAACATATCTGAAATGCACCTGGTTATTGAAAATAAGTTTCTTCCTTAACTGGAACTTTAAGGCTCTCCAAAGTAAGCTTTGCCTTACATAAGAAAAGCAAATAGATCTTGTTACTTGTTAGGAGAACAAAAATATGTCAGAATTCCTCTCATATGTGCATACAGGCAATGCAAGAGGAAATCAGCATCAAGTGCCAGCAGCAGAAATCTTTCATTATCGATAGACAGCAACTAATTGAAAGAATCCATGTCTCATAGCTATATGATCAAGATCTTGCAGGTCCTGTATAGTATAAATGGAATGAATCCAAGTCTCGTGATTCTTTTCTCTTTCCTACCCACAGTCCAAAGGGCGAGAAAAAATAACCACCTAACCAGTTATCTTTGGGCACAAGCCAATGTTCATGTTGCTGTCGTGCCCTAAGTAGAATTGGTTTCATTTCTCCCTAGTTGCCAAAGTGAAAAAATGGTAAAAAAGATGACTGTCAAGCAACAGTTGCTGATGGCTTGCCATCTCACTGCATCTTCTTCATTCCTCCATAGTTTTGCCTCTTCAAGTGCCAGACAAAACTTAGCGACAGAGTCCTATCCCAGTAACCGAAGTTTCCCAAAATTCAATTGTCCTGTCAAACCGGTCACCAGCTGCACATCTTTATGATTGATAGCTACATACATATCCTAGACACGTCAAATGCACCCCCAAATCTCTCTGTCTCTCTCTCTGAAGAAATGCTTTACCTGTGAATTCCCTACCGAGCATCCATAGACTAAACTTACGAAGAAACACTAAATCAACGCATCTCGAAAAAAAATTCAACAACACATTCTTTGAGCTCCCACGCAATTGCAGCACCAAATGTTATCGAATCCAAAATCCAGCTCAAGTATCAAAACAACTAATACAATTCGGATGTGCCGGGCTTTACCTGATCTATAGCACGCCGAAGGAAGCCCAGAACCTCAGGAGAGAATGGTTCACCCGAAGGGTACGTCATCAGTTCCCATGGATTCGGATGGCGATGGTAGCCTGTCGCCTCCGCTCGCCCGCCTCCGTTGCTGCCGTTTCGCTGGTAACTCTACTTCAGGAAGTTCGCTCGCCCGCCTCCGCCTCTGTCGCCGTTGCCGTCGGTTCACTAGTAACTCTCTTTCACGAAGACGAACTTCTTCTATTCGTCGCCTCAGTTGGGAGGCAAAGCTCGATGGCTTCGGATGGAAGAGGAGCGATCGTGATGCTGGAAGTAGTGTCGGTTGAAGCTCGGGAATCTCTTGTAGTTGATCATGGCATTTTGTTTTTGCAGCATCCAATAGGGACAAAATATCACGCCCATTGAGGTCTGAAGGAATGGCAGGGAAAGCGTCCACACTCAGATACAAACGTATCGAAGTGGGAAAATGGGAAAGATTCTTCAGAACGTCCATTTCGCATAGATCGCTTCCCGTAAGGCCTAAGTACCGTAAACGTGGAAGTCTCTTCTTCATGCGCCGTTCAGCTGAACCCTCTTGCTTTGGAAACCCGATTAAATTTGGGCATCTGACAAGGCCCACTTGTTCAAGCTTTTCTAACTTGTAAATACTAGACGGAAGGCATACCAAATTTTGGCAATCACTCAAAATGATAGATTCCAAAGAAACAAGATTTTCTATTGACGCGGGGAGTTCTTTAATAGCAGTGCCATATAAACTAAGTCTTATGAGGCCTTCAAGTTTATGTGGAATATCTGGGAACCTTTCAAACTTTTTGCAACCGAAAAGACTGAGACGTTGGAGATTTTTTGACTTGAGCTCCTTTGGTAAATTGCGAAGTTCAGAGCAAACTCCTAAATCCAACCACCGTAAGCTGTCGTGATTTGCAATGGACTCGTGTGCTTCTACCAAGTTTATGCAACGATTAAAACTCATTCCTCGAGATTTGGAGCACCTGAGATGTCGGGCATACGAACTAGCGAGCTGCATTCGCTAAACTTCATGCATTTCAACTGTCGGAATTCCTGCAGAAATGGCAAAACTAACTTGTTATTGAAAGTTACTATGAAGTGATATCGTGAGAATTACAATTGTATTGTGAAATTAGTCAACACTTACAAAAGCAAAGTGAATGTCACGTGGCAAGCATCGTAGTCAACATTTTATGTATAATCAGTTAAAATTACAAACTATATATATATATCCTATCACGATGAGGTTTTCCCTAAAATTAAGAAACTTTTAATATTTTTTTGAAGTCATGCAAAGATAATGAAACGAACTCTGAAAAACATTATGAAGAAAAAAATGTAAGATTCAACTCAAAATCTGGGTCTCCCTTTAGATTAAGAAACTAGATATCGGATTACGTGTAGACGTCCTACTATAGTAGGACATACCGTAAGAAAGACGTCCTACTTTTATGGAACTTTAATCTTTTTTTTTCTTCTATCACTTATACTCAATTACATATTTTATAAATACTATCGTCATGGACAGACACATGAAATAGGTTATCTTATTTTATTTCTCGCAACTTTCAATATCGCAATTTGAATTTTCTCTTGATGCAATGACCTTCACAATAAATTTTCACATCCTGAAATGCCTTTCTCTTCTGCGTATATTTATAAGATTTCTCTGTGTGGTCTAATTATTTCTAATAAAGTTGATCATGCTTGATTTTTCAAATGCCAATTTTGTTGCACGTAAAATATTGCTGCGAGTAATTAAGAGTCATTTTGAAAGATAAGAGAAGTGGTTTCTGAAATATAGGAACACCACTTCTCCTGTGCAAGAGTATATACGATACACAAATATACTCACCCCCAATGGTTTTGGCACTGTTGTCATCCTGCCTCCGCGCATTTCAAGTCCCACCAATTTATTTGGACCAGAGGAAAATTCTGGAATCCAGGGACCACCAGACCATTCCAACCATCTGAGCCAATTTGGAAGACACACAGGACCTTGGAAAGAAACATTCCGCAAAATGAGCAATCTCAACCTTCTCAGTTTTGTAAAAGCATCATGACCAATAGATATCTTTATTGGCACAGGTGGCTCCAACACTATGGCTTTTACGTCACAATCTCCCTGTATGTACAAGACTAAAGGTCATGCATGTTCAGTAATTTGAATCAAAAGATGAGAATCGGAGTTTTGAGCTTATGTGCAAGTCTTACCATGTCGCGTGACAGAACATCAAGAGCATCCTCATACAGCCATAGTCTGCTACGTCTCTCGGGATCATCGGATTCTTGGTTCACAATATCTTTACCCATCAATTGAATCAAGTCATGCACTTGTATGTATCCGAACTCAATTCTTATCAAGGACCTCTCGGTGAGAATCTGTAATCCTATTACTGCATTAAGGTCACAACTATCGAGAATTTTCTTAACATGACAATATTGCCACCCCTTAAAGAAGCAGGCAATGTGGAGAAAAATTTCTTTCTCATTTGCCTCTAGCCCATCATAACTTATTTGGAGCACATCATTGATCCCTTTCTTAGGAATTCTAGAGAGGTTGTCTAGCACACTTTCCCATTCATCTTGTCTTCTACCACATAAGAAGGAACCCAGCACCTCAAGTGCTAAAGGAAGGCCTTTAGCATGATCTAGAACACCATTCACTAGATCTGCCCTGATTTTTGATTTTTTGGTGTACGGAAAAAGCATGCTTACTAAGCAGCTCATGAGCTTCACTGTTGTCTAGTGTTTTAACTTCATACACATGATCTTCACCTATCTTGGGAGTCAGCAAATGGCTATCTCTTGTAGTAACAATGATTCTACTCCCGTTACCAAACCAATTGGCTTTTCCCGCTAAAGCACGTAATCGGGTTCAAGTGATCCACATCATCAAGGATGACAAGAACTCTTTTATGACCAAGTCTTTGTTGTATTAAATTAATACCTCCGGCGACATTGGACACCGCTAATCGTTCTTTAGGTGATAGTATATCGTTTAGTAATTTTTCTTGCAAATTAACTAAACCATTGCGATCTTTTGAATTTTCTCGAATATCTGCCAAAAAACTTGAACCTTCAAATTGTCTGAAAATATTATTATAAATGGCTCTCCCCAAAGTTGTTTTTCCTATGCCTCCCTGTCCCCATAATCCCACCATGAGAACATCTTCTTTAGACTCAAGGTTCAACATCGATTTCAGCTTAATCACTCGGGAATCTATCCCAACCGGATGCTCAGCAACATGTAAAGGTGTTGGAACTAGGAGAGTTGTTGAGATCTCCTTCACAATTTCTTGTATAAGCTTTGACTCATCATCTCTAACAAAAACAGAAAAAAGAAGTTGTAGCATCGTTTTTGCAATGGGAGATAAGCAACTAACCAGAAATCACCAATCAACAATGACAAAGCACTACATCTCATTTTCAGATAATTGCAATCATGTGTGCATAGATCTACTTATTTCCTTAAAAAAAAAAAAATAGACTCCACTCTACTTACCCATCATTCAAATGCCACCCAGACAAGTTACCAGCGTCAAGAAGAACTTCCTTCCATCTCTTCAATTTCTCTGAATCTTTCCCGAACTTGGACTCATGCTTAGCCATAGCAATCTTATAACTCTTTCTGCCCGCTCTCACTTCATTTGGATTCACTTTATAAAACACTGGTAGAGCGGTGATGTTCTCTTGCTCCTTGCACTCCATAATCTTTGCCATCTCTGTCAAGCACCATTGTGACGAAGCGTAGTCCTCAGAGAAAACAATGATTGCAATGCGTGACTCTTTGATGGCCTTCATAACCATCGATATATTGTGTCCCTTTTTTAGTTCCTCGCTGTCTCGGAAAGTGTATATTCCAATCCGGTGTAAAGCTTGGTAGAGATGGCCGACGAAGTTGTGACGTACGTCCGTGCCTCTAAAACCCAAGAAAACATCGTAAATCTTTTTTGGTTTCGATGAAGAAGCCATTGGCCGATGGTGGAGCTGGACAATCAGCAGCGACTGTTAGCTTAAGATTTGATAGTGTTTTCAGATAGTTCGTTTACCACTTGATCTCGATGAATTTATACTTGAGGACAGAGATGCATGGCCTTTTTTTAGTCCTTAGGAAAATGGTGTAGAGGTGTGAACACATGGACTTATTGTCGCTCAAAGACCGCGTTCCACCGCGTTATTCGGACTGTTAGCGTGACAAAAGCTTCTCTGTGGCCGACAAAAGTAGCGAATTTTACAGATTATTGCACGAACCGACAAACAACTTTAGGGTGGTGGATTCTCGTGATGGACCAACCAAACATCTGAGAAGTGGCTTTTCCCTTGCTAAGTACCAGCTTCGAGGAAATGGCTTTGACCTCTTTAGTCGTCAGTTTTCCTTTTTTAATTGAAGTAATTTGATCCCATTAGGTTAGCTTTTGTCGTGGGCTCACTGATATAATAAAACAAATTGTTGTTGTTTCCTTGGTAAATAATTATTTAACAAATGTCTACCCAAAATAGAGATGATTATAAGCACAATTACGTATATCAGCAAAGAATAATATTCGATCTTTGAAAAATCACGATGCTTAAGGGTGGACAAGATATCTTATAGATATGAACACTTGAGACTTATTTTCACTGAAGACCGATACCACATATGTGTTACTACTATTGAAACTTTAGAAAATCATGGTGCTTAAGTATGGACCAAGATTTCAAATAGGTATTGTCACACTGATACAAATGTCTTTGTTTGCTGCATTTATTATAAATTGTTGATTAATTTGACCGGTCAACATTGGAGAATTATATGCGGTGACCTAGAATGGCATCTACCAAATAAATATTACGAATTGCTTCGGCAGCAAGTTCCCATCATTCTAACAACAAAAGCTGCGAGGGGACACCACCATTCTCATCTATGCCAATCGAATGAAAAGTCCACATGATCTTGGTCCGCATCCCTCGAGCAACAATAAGCTCTTCATTTCTCTTTATACCATTTAACTTTGTTCCTCAACACTCATTTGACAATCTTGCAAGCGCTCCTGTAGATCTGTTTCGATGGAATTGTCTTCGTACATAAGTGAACTCTCGGCTTTTGAATCTGCTGATCCAGGGAACAACCTCGCAGAGTATACGTGGATCCATTAGCTCGTTTCTGCAAATCTCATTGTGCAAATGTTTCTCCAATGGCTCGCATATTATTCGTAATCCCCATCCTCCCACCGTAAGGCTAAGTAGTGCATACCTCCCAGCAATTTGGCCAAAATCTACTTCTCCCCATAGATT
The DNA here is from genome assembly GCA_021437795.1 of Rhodamnia rubescens. Lineage (NCBI taxonomy): Eukaryota > Viridiplantae > Streptophyta > Magnoliopsida > Myrtales > Myrtaceae > Rhodamnia > Rhodamnia rubescens. The sequence goes on from JAILYA010000113.1 coordinate 463,497, forward strand.
ATCGAGAGTGAAATACTGGATATAGATATGACACCTAGTCAACAAATGGAATCGTTCTTGCTTGAAACCCCGCTGTTCGCCATTAACATGTCGTTCAATGTTCAAAAAGGCTTCCTCTTCCAAATAATGTCTAAGGACAACAACACAAAGAGCCAATCCATGAAACTTCTTATACAAGCCTTCTGAAACCGTGAGCGATATGGAACGCTTTTCAACAGGGCTATAGTCTCCAGTCAGCATCGTGTCTGGCACCTGGCTATCAATAGGGAGGAGTGGCACCTTGTTATCAACAGTGAAGATCCACTCTGGCATCTTACTTCCGGAAAAACGAAAAGAGCAATGAGGACGCTTGTGTCATGAAGAAGATAGACCATTAGAAAGTAACCAAGTTTTTGTTTGTACCCAGACAAAAGAAAGAATTCTCTTTGAGTTTAGTAAGTAATCCTAGAGAATTCCACTTCCTACTACATGCATCTGCGTGCAGAATCCCTCAGTATTTGTTTGCTTTTCTTAAGCCTCCGATCTTGCATTTTCTTAAGTTTTCCAGCTCCATTACACACCGGATTCAAATATATACTCCACATCGATGTACGTGAGAGAGACAGAATCTAACCTTTGTACATGAGGAAATGCGAGACATGGTCAACCGGCCGACAAAATGATGAAACGAAATTAAATGTCCATTATTTCCCACGGAGAAGCAATTTTCTGCCTGGAACCACTTCAAAGATGTTGGAAGGTTGGGAAGCTCTTGTAATTGCTCGCAGCCTGAAACTCTCGATACAGACAAATGATAATGCTTATGGATGGACGTAGGAATGCTGGTAATAACGGTACTAGACAGATCTAGTTCTTCTCAAACGGGACAACAGGAAAGATTTTCAAGAAACTCTACTTCATGCAGAGAAGACCTCTCAAGGTTTAATACGCGTAAAGTTGGAAGTCCGATCTCTGTGTGCGGACCAGCTGAATTGTCATACTTTGGAAACCTTTCTAACTTGCTGGAATTTCGAAGGTTTAAATGCTAGACGGGGAGATGTGAAAGGTCTTTGCAATAGCTTAAATCCAGTGTTTCCAAAGAGATACAATTTTCTATTGTTTCAGGAAGTTGTGTAATAGGGTTTTGTCGTAAATTTAGCTCTTTCAAACTTGCAAGTTTATTTGGAATACAAGGGAACCTTGAAATGTTGCGATAAGCAAGACGGAGAGCTTGGAGATTTTTTTGACTTGAGCACTTCTGGAAAATCTGTAAGTCCATAGCACCTGTCTAAATCCAAAACCTGTAACTTGGCATGATTTGCAATCGACTCATCTGCTTTTCCCAAGTTTTTACAATACTTGAGGTCCAATTCCTCGAGATTTGGAGTACATGAGAGGTCGGGCATACGAACCATTGACTCACATTCACTGAAATAAGGTTCTTCAATTGCTGGAAGTCCTGCAAAAACAACGAAACCAACTCTTGATAAACATTCTGAAAGGTAAAAAAGGTAGTGTTTGTATGATGTTGTTGCCACTTTTAAGGAGTTTAGATGTTGTTGCCACTTTTATGGAGTTTCATCCTTAGGCCTCAACACTCTTCATAGGGAAGGAAGTAGAGAGAATCGTTAGATTAGGCAACTTGGAATGTACTATTCAGGGTTAGGAGTAAATTTCTTAGCCTATTAATTAACTTTTCATTCGGAGTTACTATAAATTGAATTTTTTAGAATTACTCATTGCACACAATATCCATACCCATTGATGGAATCAAGTTGTGCATTTGTAGTCACTATTCAGGGTTATGAGGAAATTTTTGATTGTATTCGCAACTCTTACCACGTCATGTGAAAGAACATTGTAAACATCATCATACAGCCATAATTTGCTCCGTCTCCCGAGATCATGACATTCTTGCTTCACAATATCCATACCCATTGATTGAATCAAGTTGTGCATTTGTAGTATTCCAGACTTAACTCTTACCAAGGACCCCTAAAAAGAACATGTAATCCTAATGTTGCCTGAAAATCGCAACTTTCAATAACTTTATTTATGTGCTCAATTTTCCACCCTTTAAAAAACTAGGCAATGTGGAGGAAAATCTCTTTATGATCTTTATCGAGTCCGTCATAACTTATTCTGAGCACATCATTAATGGTTTTGTCAGGAACCTAGAAAGCCTTTCTAGTGTGCCTTCCCATTCTTGTTCTCTTCTATCGCGAAAGAAGGAACCAAGCACCTCAAGTGCTAAAGGAAGGCCTTTAGCATGATTTAGAACTCCATCTACTAGATCTATCCTGATTTGGTGTGTCAGAAAATACACTTACTAAGCAGCTCACGAGCTTCACTTGTCATCCAGTGCTTGTACTTCATACACACACATGATCCCAATCTAGCTTGGGAATGAGCAAATGGCTATCTTTTGTATTAATGAGGATCCTACCCCGTTACCAAACCAATTGGCTTTTCCTGCTAGAGCATGTAACTGGTCCAAGTCATCCACATCATCAAGGATGATAAAAACTTGTTTGTGATGGAGTCTTTTTTGTATTAGATTATTACCTTCCGCGACATTGGATAACCCTAATCTTTCTTGCAATAACAATGTATCCTTTAGTAACTGTTCTTGCAAAGTAACTAAACCCTTGCAATCTTTTGAAGTTTCTCGAACATTTGCCGGAAAACTTGAACCTTTAAATTGTCCAAAAATATCATTATAAATGACTCTTTCTAAAGTTGTCTTTGCAATGCCTCCCTACCCCCATAATCCCACCATGAGAACATCATCTTTAAACTCAAGGTTTAACATTGATTTCAGCTCATCCACTTGGGAATTTATCCCAACCGGATGCTCAGCAACATGTAAAGTTGTTTGGCTTAGGAGAGTTGAGATCTTCCTCACAATTTCTTGTATAAGCACGGACTCATCTCTAACAAAAACAGCAAAAAGTTGTTGTAATAATTTTAGCAATTGGAATAAGCAAATAACGAGCAATCATCCCAATAATGACAAAGCAGTGAATCGCATTTTCAGATAACTATAGCAAAAAAAAAAAAAAGGAGAAGAAGAAGTAGTAGTATTCCCACGTAGTATAATTGTACTCCGAGAGCTCCACACCAACCAAAACATGTATCCATCTACGTAACGATTCATGTTGTTTTGATTAATACATCAACATTCACTAGTTTTTCTTTTTGACTGTCATGCGTCATTTGAAAAACACGGTGCTTAAGTATGGACCAAGATATTTAATAGGTATGAACACACGGACTTATATTCGTGGACTGGACCCTAACCAATTAATTAATTGATTGATTTCTTTGTCATTATAAAAAAGGTGCTATGAAATCTATGGTGACACCATGTGCAAAGATATTGGGTTTTGATACCAAGAATATTTCTTTAATGTTTTTCTTTTTGGGTCGAAAAGAATCTTTCTTTAGTCAAGAGCCACTTGTCTAGTGCTCTTTTAGTCTTTGTTGTGAAGAATCTTTTTATATTCTTACGCACATGTGATTTGGTTTGGATTTACTCCACCACCTCGTTTAACGTGGTCGTCCCCAAAGCCATTGGACCGACAAACTTTTTGTGTATAAAAAATGAAGCAATGTTAGCCAACCAGAAATATAGGATAGGTGAATATTCATGAATTACACGAGCAGTATTTGACCCGTATTATACTATCGTTTGAACTTTGAACTACTTGATGATATACTAAAAGATATATTTCATATTGAAAATCGTCACACAAATCCTTTTTACTTTTTTTTTGTGAACTGAGATGGTTCCACAGCCGAAAAAATTTCAGGAGTTTTATTCAATGCTCTCTTAATGGAAAATATGACTCATGGAAGCAATCATGACTTGACTAGTTTTGTTGATATATACAAGTTATAAGAATAAAAAAATCTTACATATATTGGTGCTTTGATCCTGACAGTGAAATGTTAATCAAAACAAAGCATAATCCTTCGAGAAAACGAGGATTGCAATGCATGATTGCTCGATAGCCTTCATAAGTGCTTGGGATATTTGGTCTGCCTTCCTCAATTCGTCGCTATCAACAAAGTGTATATCCCATTCTAATATAAAGCTTTGTAAAGATGACCGAGAAAGTTCATGCGCAGGTCTGTATCTCTGGCATTCAAGAAGGACGTTGTAAATCCTTTTAGGTTTGGATGAAGAAGCCATTGGATGATGGAGTTCGACAATCTGCAACAACTATCACATTAAGAATTGATATAGTGTTTTTCAGGTGGTTTGTTCACCACTTTGATCTTCTTGTTGATTCATTCTTATACTAAGAGGATAGAGATGCATGATTTTTTTTTTTTTAGTACTTTGATAAATGGTGGGGCTTTAGGGTGATGGATTCTCGTGATCTAGTTCAGGGACTTGCTGATAAAAACAACTTTGTTGGCTTCCTCTAATTTTACGTGCTTTGAACTTTTCATTTTCCTCGAATTCTTAGGAAAAAGATTGGTAGAAATTACCATCATGCGGTGTTTAGGGAGCACTTTTGAATCTCTCTGTTTGCGATCGCTTTTCTTTAGTTCAATTTAAGCTCTCATAAAAAATCACGTACGTATGCAGATCCTTGAAATGAAGGGAAAAATACCAAAAAAGATATAAAGTTGTTGCATTAGTATTAATTCAATTCTAAACTTTTCAATTGGACTAATTTAATTCTAAAATCTTTTGCATTAGCGCCAATTCAGTCATCCGGCCAATTTTGGCAGGAGATCACCAACGTGGACGCCAGCTATCCCACGTAGGACGGCCCGCGCTAACGTGAATATTTTTAATTTTTTAATTACTTTATAAAAATATTTTATAATTAACTTTTCCTTTTTTGTTTCCGTTTTTTATTTTTTCCTGAAACTTTGGCTTGGCTTGGCTTGGCTAGCGAGGGTCGCCAAGCAACCGTCGTCGGGCCCGGAGGTGAGGGCCGGTCAGCCCTATTGAAACCGACCTATTAAGGCGAAGTCATGTACCAGAGTTCTACAAAACAGAGAACAACATGAACCAAGTTGATTTTATCATTGCGAAGACCCATAATTTTAAGGCCATGTTTTTTTTTATGTAATGAGTTTCCAAAGAGCACTAATTATATCAGAGGCTTGAAAAACTTGTGGTCTGATCAGTCTCTTTATGTCGTGCTTTGAACTTTTCACTTTCCTCTGATTTTTAAGAAAATGATTGGTTGAAACTTGAAAGGATCGTCATGCGGTGTTTAGAGAGCATCCATTTCCCTAATTCAATTATACTGTCGTTTCAATATGGCTTAGCGTTTGGTTTATTTTAAGCTCTCATTAAAAGTGCCACTTGACTTATATGCTAGAGATGTAGGTCACTAACAAAAACAGTTTGAATCATCAACGCAGTAGTTGGTAATTCTTCCGTTGGTAAAAAATATAAATTAAAGTCGGTAAACTATAAAAGCATTGTTTTTTTTTTACCGGAGATACAGCAAGTAGGTAACTAACAAAACAAATAAATGTTGGAAACTAACTCAAACAAGAGTTCTTTTTTTTTTTTGGTCGAAACTCAAATAAGAGTTGGAATGCTAAACTAGCTCGTAAATTAATCGGGGGAAAGGTTGACAATCACTTTTAACTGAGATTGATAACTTCTAAAAGGAATTAGTGCACCAAAAGTCTTAAAACTTGTCAAGAAAATACAATCGAGTGCTAGAACTTTCAAATAGTTAAATCAATTTGGAAAACTTACCAAATCGATTCAATCAATTCTTTCAATAATTCCATCCTATTTGACTATCGAAAAACATCGATATGCTCTTTTTATTATTATAAATGAAAGAGCCGACAATTATTTGTTTTCGTGAGTAAATGTTAGATGATTTCAAAGCTATCATGTGATTGGCCACCAACCCAAGTAATCATTCTATACTAAGTGCTATTAACTTTTCACTTTCCTCTAAAGCAAAATGTTTTTATGAATGTTTTTGGAGCACCTAAGAATCTCTCTTTTTGCGCATGCATTTCCCTTCTGCAATTACTCTGTCGCTTCAATCTGGTATGGGACATCTTTGTTTTAATCATGGCACTTAATGGATGAATTATCTTTTCCATAAGAAAAAAAATGGCGGAGGAGTTTGGACAATTTTAAGCTCTCATTAAGAGAGCCATGTGCCATTCCCCAGTCCAATGTCGCGGCAATTATTTTAGGGTCAAATAATTACGATATTATCAAATGAAAATATATGTAGTAAACCAAACATGAATCGTAGAAGTTGAAGCCTTTCACATTGAGCCAACTTTTTTGGACAGTCCAAAGTCAATTTTGTTTATACACTAAGTTCGGGAAAAATAAGAAAAAAGTCCTAAACTATTGCATATTGATGTCAATCTAGTCTTAAACTTTTCAATTGTACCAATTTACTCTTATACCTTTTTGCATTGGTATCAATTTAGTCTATTTGAGCAATTTTGGCCGGAAATCACCGACATAGACGCTAGCGATGCCGTAGGACGGTTGGCGCCGACGTTGATATTTTTAAATATTATTATTTTAGGACTAGTTCAAAAATGTTAGGACTGAATTGGTCCAATTGAAAAGTTTAGAACCGTATTGATACCAATACAATAGGTTTACGACTTGTTTAGTACTTTTCCCCACTAAGTTCACCCAATAATTCTATTCAATAGATAACTATACCACTAATGCATATTTCATGCATTTCTAATCTAAACCTATCTTAGTCTAAAAAGAAATTAAGGTGCGATAAGTAAACAGCCAATGTAATGAAAGGATGAGTTATTCTATGTGCGTTAAAAGAAAATTAAGGTCCATCAACGTTTTCGTCTTTCGATTGTCGTCCCCAATTATCACTTTTTTTCTTCTGGTTTGTTCTTTTTTTTTTTCTTGTGGTCTTCATTAGTTTAGTAAGGGAACCCAAAATTCACTTTTTTTTTTAAACCCATTATTAATTCTGCAACATGATATACCACAAACCCCTTGATTTCCCACTCTGCCGTTTTGGTACTATAATTTATTTACTACGTCACTAAATTCAATCTAATCAAGTGGGGACAAGAGATGGGGCGTAGCACGCAGAAGACCAGTAGAAGAAGAAGAAGAAGAAGAAGAAGAGAGGAGAAGGAGGAGCGGCAGATGGGGAGAGAGAGAGAGAGAGAGAGAGAGAGAGAGAGAGAGTGAGTGAGTGAGTGACGTGAGAGAGTGTGATGGGTCGGTGGTGATGGGACACCACTTGTCCCATCACCCATTAAGGCTTTTCGTCCTATATGCATTAATATTTGAAGAAAATTTGAATATCGGTAATATAGGATTGGTTGTACATTTCGCTCAATCGATAGAAAATAAATTTGATTTTTTCATATATCGGACTCGGTTGGAATTAGGCCCGAGCGTACGAATTTCGATCCTAAAGCGCGACTACTAAGATTTTGAAACCCAATCTAAACCGATTGATAAATCGGAAACCATCCAAAATTCGTCTCTTAATTCCTTACGATCCAACATTTTATACCGATTGGAATTTAATATTTATCCTTTTTATTGAATTCGGTCTTTGTACATACTGATCCTAATTTCCAAGGTGTCACAACTCTCCCCACCTTAGGAAATTTCGTCCTCGAAATTATAAGTGCAGCCACAACCACTCGAAAAGATAAGGATAAGCTACTTTTCATAACTTCCTCGTTCTCCCAAGTAACTCCTTAACTATCAACGTGACATAACTTATCACCGCCTCCCTTCTTGTGCTACGGATGCCATTTACAACCGACACTAATGACAATTTGAGCATTCTATTTAAACAGCACTGTGTCGGCTAATGATTGGTCTCTCTACCATCACTTCGAGATTTGAAATTATCTAACTTGTCCACTTTTGAAACATCTAGGGACTCATTGACTTCGGACGCCCAATTAGGCGAGAGTCGAACCATCCATTCTACTAAGACGGCTCGATTCACAAACAATTGACGAGTCGAGGGCCACTTTAATTATCTCGATTTAGGGTTGGAATCATCCATTCCTAGACCTATGGTACAATCAAACACGATCGAGATCACCTCTCATGACCAAGTCGATTAATGTAGGATTGGTTCTTCTCGACTTGTATTCTTCCAACAACACCTCACATGACCCGGGGTGATCGTCTTTAGCTAGTGCGGGATTGGTACGGGGTTCTAGTAGAAATCGTCCCTTGTTGGATCCATGGCAAGTTTGTTTGCCAATCAATGCCAGCTTGTAAATCACGCCATGGATCAATCCCCCGGTCGACTCTAGGGCGATCCCATAGTCGATTTATAGCCGGACAATATCAACCCAAATCGATCCACGCCCGATTTAAGGTTATCACACGGTCGAACCTCAATCAACAACGCAATCGACCGGCACATTAAGCCATGATCCATGTCGAAGGCGACTTCTAATCTTTTGATGGCCTCCCTCAACTCTTGTCTTTCATTTGTGAATAGTCCTAGTCCTAAACAAAACTCTTGCGATCCTTATCTCACTCCGCTTTGTGGTCTCACCAAGCTTTTGTCGTGTACTCTAATTATTTGTCTTTCTTAATTGCCACATCTCGCAATCTCAACCTTTTGTCGATTGGCACCAATCCTAATGACTTACGGGGCCAATTGGCGAGCCTCATTATACAATCAACTCATAGCTTGCCCTTACGAACTCTTCCCGTTCGTTTCCACAATTTCTCATTCCTCATATTTGTCTCGAGGCTCCATCAATTAAGGCCCGCCGGTACATTGTTTGCAACATTTGTAAAGTACAAAATTATTTCCTGAATGTCATCTTCAGCGACAAAAGGGAATCGATCGCTAGTTGCGGACTCGGATTGCCGCTATATGAGCTTGACAACTGCTTTTCCATCTAAAAGAATTCCACTATCTCGGCCTTCGCAGTGCCCATTAGAGATAAAACAAGCGAACATAATCCCCATTGAAGTCGGTGCCAAGAAGTCCACGAGATCAAGGGATTTATCTTCACAAGGTGATCATCGTGTACATAAATCGATAGTGCTTGTAGAGTATGCCTATGTGTGGTTGGCGGCCTATTGGTAATCACGATGTTCCCACCCATAATCCTGCGATGGACAGCTTGGCCAAGCCTCAAAGATGTATGCCCTTTGGAATCCTCTCTAAGTTGATACATGGCTGAACCATCTTTGTATACCGGACATAACTCCTTATCGACCATGTCTTGCATATAATTCATGTTATAAACGCTGACCTTTTCCTCAATGTCATTTCCTTGAGTCATCTCAATGAGAACGCCTACTCATCATGATAGTTCTTGCAAATAGCTTCATTGGGGCTCGAAATTTGCACCATTCGAAATATCTTATGCATCGGCTCTTGTTTTCAAATTCATTGCTTCGCGACGTGGTCTTTGTGTTGATGTTCCACTTTCGGTGCGATATTACCGCCTTGAGGTGCTTGAATGAGATGTTCTACTTCTATTTTCATTGTAACAGCATCATCTTCATCATCATTTGCTTTTTGAAATTCAAGAAAAAGATTTGAGTTCCACAATCAAGCTTTTCTCTATTTGAATCTGCATAAGCTCAAGCAAACTCTTGCACATATGATGTTAATAACATAATATCCCGAGTCAAATATCATGTGCCATTGCTTTTGAATAGATAGAGCAACATCATAAGCATGTCAATCAAGAAACTACTCAACCTTTCATATGGAGCTCTTGAGACCTTGCTTCATATCATTCAAAACAATTTGATATACCTTCAATAATAGTAATTTGAATGCATAGAGAAGACTTCTCAAACCTTTGAAAGTTGCATAATAGAATGCTAAATAGGAGCACATGCTGTTGTTTGAGAATTCTACTGATCTTTATGAAATTTTTCACTGCTAATTCTTTTCTTGAAAGATTACCAAACTTCGCATGGATGTATTCTCTTACTACCTTTCATGCCATGCTATTGGTGCTTGTTTGAGTCGTAAAGTGCTTTCGAGAGTTGTACACATTGTTCATCTTGTTTAAATATTTGCATCGTTGCATGCCAAATATTTGCTCTTTGAATCATCTCCCAACCTTCACTCTTTTGTCGGTATCTCCAAGAACTTGTTCCATATGATGACTTGATTTGGATCTCCAATCCTTTGAAATCTACATTTGATTTGAAGAATCTATATTTTCCTTGAAAGATCTGATGTCGGTTCTTTGAAACACCGATTTATCATTTTCTTGGTGCAGATCTTTGCATGATTTCTTCATTATCATCATCTTGTGCATATTTCCATTTATCTTCGAACTCGATGTTTACTAGTTCTTCTACTTTCTGCAAGACTTTGTTAAATACACAATATGTTTTGCTAGAAGTTGAATAATCAAGAACCATATCTTTATGAGCCTTTAGCTTGAACATATTATCATTCCCAACAATAGAACACTTGCAACCGAATAGACAAAAACATGCAGTGGTTGCTTTCATCATCCAAGGAATTTTCCTCATGCAAAAAAAATCTTAAGTGCAATGAGAATTTATCATGTAGTACTAGCACATTTGCAAATGAGATGTTACCGCTTTCATCACATACAAGTGTTACACATGCCATATTTTCAAATAAATGCATATAATGCATTATACTCATAAAAAAATTATAGATATGAATCATGTATGATTATAAACAACTCGGCAAATATCCTCAAGAATCATCATAAATCCACTACTGATTTGCAAGGCAAGTTAGAGAATAACACTTCGACCAAAAAAAAGTTAGAGAATAACACATGATGTTTTGATATTCTTACCCAAGGTATAAGTTTAGCACACACCATACCTTTGAATTGATGATTGTTAAGGCTTACTTGATAACATTTGCTGGTCGAATTTGGGTAGGATTGGATTCGACTAGATATTTGCAAATTACGGCATTGCTGATGTTTCTTGTTAGTGTTATCCGAGTTGATCTTTGATGTCGGTGATCTTTACTCCGATTCGCTTGAAGCACTTTCTTTCCATATTTTTTTCATCTTTACGAGCTTTGAATTCAAGATGTGATGCATTTGGATTTCATTTTCCTCTTCAAGAATCCTTTGAGCTCTTGAATCAATGATGCAGTATCCTAATCTTTATCCTCATCGTTGTTGTCGTAAAAAGATGATCTTTCAAAATCTCCATGAAAAGTGTTAGCAATATATGCAATAGACTTTTACCTTTGGAATCTCTTGCTCATTGTTTGATTCGATTTCGTAGGTTAGGAGAATTCCAAGAAATTCATCCATTATCAAGTGCCAAGATCTTTGAGCTTTAAGAATTGACGATCTTCGCATGAGCTCATTCTTGTGATAACACTTGAAGAATCTTGATTGGATATACCTCATTGGTAGATCTTGATGAGTTCAGCAAGTCCATTAATGATGTCATTGTAATACATGGACAATTATTTGATATCTTCGCATAGCACCATCTTTGAAAATCGCAAGATTATCAAAAGAATGTTTCTCCCCATTTTTCTTTCTCCATTAGTTCCTTCAAATGTGATTTTGGAGTTGATTCCATATCTCTATAACTGTCACACAAGAAGAAGTGCTCTTAAATATCAAATAAGAATGTACAATATATAAAATGAATAGCTTTAAGAGATTAGTGCAAGTCTTCTCTAGATATCGTTATAGGCAAGAGCTCGTAGTTGCTCTTCTTTAGGCTGGTTGAGCAGGATGTCATGCTGATCTTTGAGTTGTTGTTCCATGTTCAATCACATAAACCATTTGATTATCCATTGCCTTTGTTGTACCTTTCATCGATGTGCTGATTACCGTGTGGATGAACACATTGAAGAGCTTGAGAACATGTTGTTTTTTCTCGGACAAGACGATCTTTGCACTCCGAGATCACATTCATATATTCAGAAAAATCCATATAAGCACCATTACTAGAAAGTACGATGACTCATTTGGATGGGGATAATCTTCTCGTCCAAAGAACTCAATCAAAGTAATCATTAAAACCATTTTCAAAGCCAAGAAGGAGAGTTCGTAATGTTTTGAAAGTGTTGAAGATCCTTTGATAAAATTCGAACTTGAAAAGCTTTGATTTAAAAACAAGTAAATCCTCAAAAGCAACAAAGTAATTCCATAAAACTTGAGTTGAAAGAATGGATCAACAACAAATAGAAATTTGCAAAAGTAAAATCACCTCTTGAAGAGTTAGCCATAACAAGATCTTTATGCTCGAAAGAATACACTTCCAATACCAAACAATGAGGCTACGATACCAATTATTGAGACTAACAACACAACCGAGAGGGGGTGAATAGGTTGTTTGAAATTTTTTAAAATCATTTGCTGAATAAAACAGGTTCATTTTCAAACACCGAGTCAAACATCTGCAGAGATATTAAAAAGATCTAGTCAGCAGATGTTTGAGCTACTATGAGAAGAATGTGTGCTAAAGCTTATGAAGATCACGAGGAATAGGAGCACACAAAACAGTATGTGATATAAAAAAGATTTGGTAAGCAGATATTTTACAAAACATTTTTTCGAATGTATGCAAGATTGAGTGAAAGACCAAGTAAAGTGCAAGTACATATCTGCAGAAACATCATAAACAACCGGTCAGTAGATATTTGAAATAACGTGAGTTGATTGTGTGCGCAAGTGTATAAAGGTTATGAGAAACCAAAGCACATAATGAACTTCGGTCAAACATCGACAAAGACATATTGTATAAGTCAAGTCAAGCTGCTATTCGGTGATGGTGATGTTTACGAATGATAAAGAGGAGGTAGAAGACTTGAAAATAAATATATAGTGGTTCAGCTTTATCTCCAAGCCTACGCCCACTCTCAAGACTAATAGCCATAACACGGGTTGGAATGCACTAGTAAATCGCCTTACAAGTTACAAATGGTATATGCTGATCTTTACCGATAGATCACACTATCTAGGACCAACCACACTACTCGAGTTGTACACTTGACTATTACACGATTACAAGGAAGAAAGATTATCAGAGAAGATCTTTCGAGAAAGCCAAGATACAAACGAGAGAAACCTCACTCACAAAGAAGTATGCATTTTACATTATGTTCACTCTCTCTCTAATATTTGGCCTAGAAGGCCTTCCATTAAATAGACATCTTCATTCTTCCCGTGGAGGGCTTTACGAAGTCCAACTAGCCATTAGAGATCTGTTGGAACCGATGTAGCTCCTAGTTTTGACATTATTGGCTACTCTATGCCTGCTCCAATCACAATCAAATAGATCCTATTTCACTAATTTTTTTACTTTTTATGTCAACAAAGTTCGAGTAATAAATTGATATGCTTAGGAAACATGAAATGTTTCATCATGGTAGCATCTCGACAAATGAAAAATCATGCTTTGGAAACACAAGCCATCCATCACACTTTATCAAGCACTTGCTCTCATGTATGCAAGAAGATCAAGTACACCGCCCATAGCATATCGAAAGCATAATTTACTCATAGTTTTAAGAAATCATATTTCCTTGAAGATACTACATTTCTGATTTAAACTAGATAACATTAAGACATCAAAGAATCTCTCCTGGAGCTAAACAAGTGACGAAGAAGAGATGAAGAAACGAAAGGCAAAGGGAAAGAAAGAACAAATTAATGTTAGCTTAACTTGCAGCATTTCCCCTGAACTATTAATTTTCTAGGGGACATTAAAAAGAAGTAAAATAGTTAACCAGTCACAAAGAATTGAAGGAAAAGAAATTAAGCAAGGTTTTTTGTGATGCCCTGGAAATTAGACCCTGTGAAGATGCTTTGAAATTCAATAAAAATGTTTAATATTGAATTTCAGTCGATATAAAATTTTGGATCGTAAGGAATTAAGGAACAATTTTGAACGATTCTCGAAATTTAGATCGGTTTAGATTAGGTTTCGAAAATCTCGTCGCCACGATTTAGGATTTTTTAATCCTTGCGTCGAGCCTAGTTCGGACCGAGCCTAACTCTGTGAAAATTCAAATTTTATTTCCGATCGGTTGAGTCAAAATTCATTCGGTCTCGATCTATTGAATTACCTTTTCGCCCTCATTCATCCACATAGGACAAGATTTTTGAATATTCTTGTGGCCCCCATCTTAGTTAAACCCCCAACCACCAATCACCTCTAGTCAAATCGTACTAAAACTCACCCACCCACTCCCCTTTCTCTCTCTCTCTCTCGCTCTCTTCTCCCTTCCTCTCTCTATCGGTAAACCTCTCTCCATCACCGTTCTTCGCGCGACCCCCCCTCCTCCTCCCGCACAACCGCCCGCCCATCCTCCTTCCTTAGCCTTCCTTGTACGAAGCCATCAGCCCGAGCTACTTCGCCACCACCTCGCCACCTTGCCGCCACCCGGACGCGGCCACCTCTCGTCACTAATAGCCCGCAGGCTGCCCGAAGCTTCATTAGGCCACCCGCCCTGTTTCGGCATTAATGGGCGTTTTGGATCGCTTAGCCGCCTCGAGCCACTCCCGATCGCCACTAGCCACAACTTCAGGTTCCTCCAACCCTCGGCCATCGCTAAGACCGCCACACACAGCCGCAGAGCCGTCGGACAGCCCCTAGGAGCTCCGGACGCCAACGAGCTCTCGACGCCAACCTCCTCTATTTTTGGCCGCCCGAGCCCCTCGATTATTGCGGCTGCTCCAACCTCGCTCCGGCCACCCCAAGCCACCCTCGCCCGTCATCCTCGACCCTTCGCCATTCCCGAGCGGCCTGGAAGTTGATCGCCGCCCGTAGAGCCTCGAACAACCCGGAAACCGCTTCCCCTATTTTGGACCCCCGCCCCTATTTCTGCGCCCGGTTCTGTCCAGCCGTAGTTCCGCTGTCTACGGTAGTCCGCCACACCCACCGGCACCACTGCACCCACCCTGAGACCCCCGACCTTGGCCAACCTTTCCCTCAACCTTGAACCACCCGAAACCCCCCAAAATAGCCACGACGCCATCTGCTCTACCCTATTTTTCCCTGGTCTAGCCACTATTCAGCCTCCGGCCGCCATTGTTCGGGCCACCGACGACCACTAGCAGCCATCCTCGGGTCCCGTGCCACCGTCCCCAAGTGTCGTTGCGTTCTACGGACCACCCTTGACTAAGTTTGGGGCCCGAAGTTCGAGTTTGACCGCGGGTCATCGACCCAAGCCGAGTTCGTCATCGTCGCCGAGACCATCGAGCTAGTTTAATTGGTGAGTTAGTTCCTAACTTTTGATTAGGACGCTAATTGCATTCGGAATTAGCTTAATTAGTTAATTATGGTGTTTAAGTAGATTAATTATGGTCGGATTAGCTCGAGACTTGGTTTAGGGTAAATGACCGTAATTAGTTAAATTAGTTAAATTAGTTAAATTAGCTAGGTCATCTGTGACTAATTGTGGACTATAATTAATTGATTGTGGTTGATTGATCGCAAGCGAGAGATAGGTTAGAGACGAGCGCCCGATTGATTGTCGATTGAATTTGAAATTGTAGTAGAAATCGATTGGCCTCGATTGATGAATCGTCTCTTGAATTGTTGGAATTTCATGCGAAATTAACTGTTGATTGTCGTGGATGTTTGATTGGGGGTTAATCGCCTCCGATTGCTTGAACTCGCATTCATATGACCGCATATGAGATTAAATTGTATGTTTTAGTACGAAAACGACCTTGGGCCAAGTATTTGAACATGCGTGTATGAGCACTCGACCTAATTCAAAGAAATGAACTGGTTGGTTGTCGGGTGTGCTTGAGTGGTCATATGATGGGTTTAAACGGCCAATCGTACGGGATCCTGGCAAGTTCGTACCGTGCCAATCGTACGGAATCACATGACTTGTCGGATGCACTTCAATTCGCGCTCGTGCTAGTCGTACGGATCACACGAATTGTTGGATGTCGGTCGTAGCTCATGACGGATCGACGCTCCTTTTGGAATGCACTGCGCTATGTCGTGCCGGTCGCACTAGATACATAGCTTTCGGTCGCCGTCGTCGGAAGTAAGGGACGATGCTTGATCCCGCCAATGATAGACACCGTCGGACGTAGTGTTGGGCCACACGGTCGTGTCGCGCGACCACGCCCGGTCGCGTGGGTCACCGATTAATAAATGGACTTCATGTAGTGTCTTGTACATGTAAGTGATGTGATGCTTTGCCAATGATTTGGATTGGTTGATTTGACTGTTAAGTTGTCCCGTATTGCATTATGTGTGGCTTTTGGAGGGTAAGCTTGCATGTGGTTGAGATATCTCGCTATGTGATGTTGTGGTTGTTTGTTAGGACGTCCGAGCGAATCAACGCCCTAGTCGGGATTTATTTCTCACCCCGTCGTTTAATCATTTCAAGTCCCAAGTGATGAAGCTCGTGGACTTTTAAAGAGAGGATTGTTGTAGGATTTTTGGGAGTAGATGAAGGTTTAACCTTACTCGATCGTGTGTCTTTTTGAGAGTCCTAGAGGTCACCTCTAAACATGGGGTTGTAGAAGTTGGTTGTAGCCCTGTAAGGTTAAATCTCATCTTCTTTTGGTTAATGAAATGAATTGTCTTTTATTTGATGATTGAGTTAATTTCCCGCTTTACTATCCCCGTTGTCAATTGTTCGGGAGAGTTTACGTTTCCGCATGAGCCGTAAGCAAATATGTCGATAGTGTACACTGAACGCTATCCTTCGTAACTTTGTGGCGAGTTTGGTAGGGATATCGCGGGCCGGGGATTGGGGCGTGACATTTTTTATCTTCATGGTTATGTGTTGCAATATCCAAGGAATCATAAACCTCCAAGTAAGCTTAAGTTTTCAATTGTCATATGTCAAAGTTTTAAAGTGGAGCTAAGCGAGATATGAAATCAACAACAACAAAAAGTTCGGAATCGACCTATTGCATGCCTCGGAGGTACTTGAATGCAACGACAGGATCGAGCCGCCTCCTATCATTTGCATGGTTATAATATACTTCCTTTATACCTAAAGTGGCTAAGAGTGTAACGCCCGAAAATTTAGAAAATATTAATAGTGAAATTTAGTCTATGGAACAACTAGGAATTTTAATTTGATGTCCAAGATTGGATATTAAGAAATTAGAAATCGGAAATTGAAAATTTCCGAGATCGTTTTTGAATCGGATTAAATTCCTATTAAATGAGTAATCGTGTCCTAAAATTAGAAAAATTCACATTAAGCCACGTTCCGGCTAAATTGACTCGATTTTGGATTAAATAATCCTACGTCGGGTTTCCGAACACCCGAATTACCTAGGGTGTGAAATTACTAAAATGCCCCCGACTAAATTGTGAAATTACAAAAATACCCCTAGGGTTTATGAGCTAGAAGACAAGGTCATAAGTAATATGGGAGCCTCCTCAACACCTCAGCCCCATTTGGTCAACATTCTCTAGAATTCTCTCTCTCTCTCTCTCTTTCTCTCTCTCTCTCTCTCTCTCTCTCTCTCTTTCTCTCTCTCTCTCTCACTGATCGTTCACATTGCCCCCTTTCACCGACTTGCCTCTCAAGCCTCTTTCTTCCTCTTCTTTCTTCATTTTTCGACTACTACACCCATTGCACGAGCCACCAGGACAAACTACGACACATATAGAACCCCTCGACACCATCGGACCGCCGCCGCACGCCGGAGTCGCCGGAAAGTAGATCGCAAGAACCCTTCCCGAATCGCTCTATTTCCGTCGGGTTTGGGTGCTGCAGCCTCTCCGCCTCGGATTGAGGAGGACCAGCCATCACCACCTATTCCGATCCCCTCCTCGGACCTTCCCCGACCTCCGCCCACCAATTCTAACCTCGGTAGCCGCCGCGAAGCCGCCCGGAGAAGCCAAGATAGCCGTTGGCCACACCTACTCTGTTTTTCGGCCCCGAAGCACCGGTTCTGTGCTCGCCCGCCACTCGCCGTCCCACCACCTTCCTCCGACCACCACAGACTCCCTAACACCCCTTCAAGCCATTATCACCAGCCCCATGAAGCCCCGACGCCGCCAGAGCTCGGAACAAGCCCCCCACCACCTAGCTTGTTTCGGTGTCCTTGCCCTGTTCTCGCTGTTGCAATTTCTATGGGCTGCCGCCGAAGCCATTCCGGCCATCAAGAGCCACTGTGAGCCACCACCGACCACCACCACCTCCCTTCGACCTCTCCACACGACCACCATGGACCTCAAAGCCAACCACCTCCCGTAGACCCCGGAATACCCACGACTAGCCCCTGCACCGCCCTGTTTTTCTCGCTTGTGATTGATTTGTTTCTAGGCTGGGCCGGGTCTGTTTGGCCTCGTATTGGGCCTTGGCCCAATCCGCTGTGGGCTACTAAATTGGGCCTTACCTTAGGCATGTGGGTTCATTAAATCGGAAGTTGGAACCGTAGTTCGCAGTCCCGATCGAGCCCAAAGTTCGTGTCAAGGAATTTTTTAGGATCGCCGTTGGCCCAACCTCGCTCAATTAACGGTGAGTTGACCTCTAATCTTTGGCTAGGTTGTTAATTTCGTTTGGAATTAGCTTAATTAGATTTTTAGCGTGTTTAGATAAATTAATTAGGATCGGGATAAGTTAGAGACTTGAGGTAGGTTAAATGACCCTAATTATCTAAGCTAGCCCAAATGTGATTGGTTGGGATTAAATTAGTTGATCGATTGAATAATTTTGCTTGACCATGAGTGAATAGTAGGTTAGAGGCAAGCGTACGATCGAGTAGATGAATAAATTAATTTACATGCACTTGAATTGATTATTTGTGATAAAATTACTATTTATGTACAATTCGTGGTTCAAATGGATGATTTGATTAATTATCGTGATAATTGATTGATTGAATCGAGTTGGTTGGTTGGTTGAGGGACGATCACCCCTGGTTATAGATGCAGAGTTTGATGGATAAAATGCACGTATGGGTGATCTTGAGCATATTCGTGTAACAATCGGCTAAATGTGAAGATAAAATGAGTTGATTGTATTTGAGTGGTCACACGACGGAATATTCCCGACAATATCATGCCGTGTTAATCGGAATCCCATGGCTTGTCGGATGCACGCCTTTCCGTGTCGTCGATTGAACGGATGCCGGTCGTAGCTTGTGACGGACCGAAGCCCTTTTGGGGATTCCTGGTAGTTCCGTGCCGTGTCAATCGGAATCACATAGACTATCGATGCCGTCGCAAGAAATAAGGGACAAAGCCTGGTCCCGCCAAGTAGACATTGTTAGTCGTAGTATAAAGTCACATCGGTCGTGTGTAATTGGGCCAAATGGCCTTTAATAATTGGATTACGTGTGATATTACGTGTATGTGGCCGATATGATGACTATTGGCTGCCTTGTTTGATATATTGAGTTGAGTATCGCATGTCGGGTGATATCGGTAGGTAAACCGCATGTGGTTGAGATATTGATGTTGGATATGATTGATCGATTGGACCCTTTGGACAAATCAACGCCCTCAGGGCTTAGGCGTTGACTCACGAGATTTTTATCTCACCCCGTGTTCACTATTTCAGGTCCCCAATGATGCAGCGACCCGTCAGGTTCGGGGTCCCTATCGATCAGTACTACGATATCGTGTATCATCCGGAACTAGATACGAACAGGACATGAGAACTCCACGTCACCACAATCTGGGTGGATGAAGGCTTGCCACATTTAGTGGCTCATGTCTTCAAAGTCTAGTTTTTAGATGACGGGATGGAAACTTGGGGCCCACTCCGTGGACTCGAGGGACCGCCCAGCTCGGTTCCACTGTTTCGTCCTAGGTTCCGATGGAACTCGATACGCCCGACGGTGAGATCATTGACCCCGAGCATGACCCCCGACCCCGACCCCGTTCCGATTGAAGAAGATATCGTTGAGCCATCGTCGGAGCATTCGTTGTCCTCTAATTGCAACCCTTCACCTTGATCTCGAGGGTTCGTAGTCTTTTTGATAGGTACGACATGAATTTTTGGAGTAGATGAGAATTTAACCCTACTTGACCTTTATGCCATTTTTGATGGTCTTAGAGAGCTGCCTCGAAGAATGGGGCTGTATTTGACTATAGCTCGTAGGGTTAGTGATCATCCGCTTTTGATACTTGTATGGACAGCTGATTGTGTATATGATCGATGTTGATAGTCTTATTGCTATCCCCACTATTTCGTCATTCGGGAGAGTATGCGTTTCCGCTTGTGCGTCGTAGTATTGTGGTCGATAGCATGCCTAGGACGTTGTCATTTTATGACCGAGGCGATTTGGTAGGGATGCCGCGTAGTCGAGAGTCGAGGCGTGACAAAGAGTCATCTCATCATTTGTGAAGAAACAAATTTCAGGGAAGTTTAGTTTATTCCAAGTATGACCGACATGTACCAATGATCGATAATGCTGCTGCATAAATTATGCATGGTTCACATGTCAGCATGCTAAAAACTTTTCTGCTACTTCTATAGCCGAAAATCTCATCCTCTGCCACTGTTCAAGAAGAACATCAGGAGTGTCGATCTCTGCATGTCTTGTTGCCTATGAAATCGCAACAAGAAAAATAATGAAAGCATATCAAACTTTTGAGCTTTGCCAGAGAGAAAGTTGCTCTTAGTGCAGTCTCATCATAAATTTAAGAAATGCATTTCATGAGAATGTTTTCTTCAACAAGTTATCTAACTAGGTATATAAACGGTTGATCAAGGCATATACTACATGATATCAACAAGTTTTGCTTGCTCGAAGTTGCTGAGAACCCCACATGAAAAAGAGGCTTCTTATTGGATTGGCCACCTCCACCTTTTCTAACAGTACTTTTTATGTATCCCCATAGCAATGTGCCTTTGTTTTTTCATCACGCTCCACAAGATACTAAAAGGGCCAACTGTAGTTCATATCAACTATTTATTACGATCCACAAAGTCGTTTATAGTAGTGTTTTGTCAGCACATAACTATAAATGATTACATGACTAGGCTATTAGCTAAGAGATGATCTCTACCAGAAACCAGGCTTAAACTGGTTGTGTAGATGTGGCCATTGTGTGAAAAAATGTGCCCAAGAAGCAGGTTCTTACATCTTAAAAGGCAATTCAATGCTCACAATTTATTTTTATACCAATTAAGTATACCAAAGTCTAGCTACATAAGGCCTAAGGAAACAAAGTTAGGAGAAAAAAATATTTGAATATAAGAGTCGCAAATTCTCAAGCATGCATGCCTGCATACAATCAATTCAAGAGAAAATCAGCATCAAGTAGTGTCCAGCAGTAAAAATATTCAGTATCAATATGCAGCCACTAATTGAATAAATGCATGTCTAATATCTATGTAATCAGAATCCTGCATGTCCTGTACAATATACGGGTCACAAAACTCCTAAATAATGATTATTACAACATACTGGTCCTGTAATTCACATGCAAATCCCAGCTAGCTGTTGAACTACACGTACCTCAGAGGCTTATCTTTCATTGTATAGGTTCCCACTAAAACATTCAAGAAGCTTCCAGGACTCAACTGTCAAACAACCTCACCTAGTGGCTTGCCACTCACTTCTTCATTCCTCAGGTTTTACCTCTTCAAGTGCTGCCTCATAAGACTTAGCGACAGAGTCCTTCCCCACTGCCTCGTCAATTACCAATGAATTCACTAACGACTATGTATCTGCCGACTAAACTTACGAAGAAACACTTATTCAATGTCTCTCGAAAAAATTCAACGACACATTTTACAAGTTTCTGCGCAACTGTAGCACCATGCAGATCAAATTCAAAATCCATCTCGAGCATCACATCAACTAATAGAATTCGGACATGCCAGGCGTTACCTGATCCATTGCAAGCTGCATGAAGCCCAGAACCTCAAGAGATAATCGTTCACCAGGAGCTGCATCATCAGTTTCCATGGTTTCGGTCAGCAGTTGTAGTCCGTTGCCTCAAATCGCCGGTCACAATCACCATCGGTTTGCTAGGGACTCTGTTTCAGGAAGATGAACTTCTTCTGTTCGTCGCCTTTGTTGGCTGGTGGTGATCTTACGTTCATCAGAGCTCAGTGGTGTTGGATGGAGGAACGGAGACGCTTAAAGTGGCATCAGTGGAGTTCGAAGTTTGCCTATGGCGGAGCAAAGAGAAGTTAGCAAACACAAACACGCAAAATATATATATGCGTGTGCATAGTTGGATTCAAGAACAACCTTGCATCGGTGAAGCTGGACGTCTTGAAGCACAAACTTCAAATCGTCCTCTGTTAGGTCGGTTATTATTTTGTATCCCCACTTTTTCACGTTTCTACTTGATATCGTAAGGCTAAATGGTACGTAACTACCACCTAATTGACCAAAATCAACTTCTCCCCAGAGCCTTTATGGTGACATATGTTGAAGCCAGATATGATGCGAATGCAACTGAAGTCGGAAAGTTTCTGAATTACTACTCCGCATTTCGCCATTAACATGTGATTCAATCTGAAATGAGAGTAGTCCCTTCTCCCGTTTATCCTCACTGAGAACAACACAGAGAGCAAATGCAAGAAACTTGTTATATAAGAACTCTGAAACCATGAAAGATATGGAATCTTCTTCAACAGGCACGATCCAATCTGGCATATATCCTCCAGGGAGAACTATTCTATAATCCTGTCATTAAGATTGACAGTTAGAAAGTACCCAAGTTTGTCATTTGTATCCAAATAGAAGAATTCAATTTGAATTTGGTAAGCATATACACCGCATAAAATGTGAGTGTGTATGAGAGGGAGGGAGAGAGAGAGAGAGCGAGTCTAACCTGGGAAAGTGAGGAAGAATAACCCATGTTCAGCCCTCTATGGAAAAAATCATCGAATGAAGTTAAATCTCCATCAGTCTGCAGAGATTCGCAACCATCGGCCCAAAGATAATTCAAAAATGGTGGAAGCTTGGGAATCTCACGTAATTGATGGCAATTTGAAACTGCCAATAGGGACAAATGATCACGCTTATTTATGGATGTAGGAAGGCTAGTAATATTGTTTCCCGATAGACTTAAATGTCTTAATAAAGGAAAACACGAAAGATTCTCAAGAAACTCTACTTCAGACAGATTACATCCTGTAAGGCTCAACCAACGTAAATTCCAAAGTCCGGTCTTCATGTGCAGATCAGCTAAATCCTCGTACTTTGGAAACCCAATTAAGCTTGTGCAACCTTCAAGTTCCAAGTCTTCAATGTTTTGCAGCTTGTAGATGTTAGGTGGAAGAGTTATTAGGTTTTTACAATAACATAAATACATTCCCTCCAAAGAGACAAGATTTTCAATTGATGCAGGAAGTTCTTTAATTGCGGTCCCTTGTAAACAAAGCTTTTTTAGGCCTTTGAGTTTATGTGGAATATCAGGGAACCTTTCAAATTTTGTGCAATCATCAAGATTGAGAGCTCTGAGATTTTTGGACTTGAGCACATTGGGAAATACACTAAGTTTGGAGCACCCCCTTAAATTCAACACCTGTAACTTGTCATGAGATGCAATCGACTCGTGAGCGTCTACCAAGTTTTTGCAATTCACTACAAAAAAACACGGATTTAGCCACGAAAAATTTGCGACGAAAAAAATTCGTCTCTAATTTCCGACGAAAATAGCGACCAAAGAAAGATTCGTCGCTATTTGCAACGAAATTAGCGAAAAAAAAATTCGTAGCTAATTAGCGACGAATATAGCGACGGAAACAAATTTCGTCACTAATTTGCGACGAACATGGCCACGACATACTTTTCGTCGCTAATTTGCAACGAAAATAACCACGAAAAAAATTTCGTCTCTAATTTGCAACGAAAATGGCCACCAAAAAAATTTCGTCGCATATTAGCGTAAAAATGGCCATGAAAATATTATTCGTTGCTATATCATTTGCGACGAAAATAGGATTACGTCGCCAATTAGCGATTAACGTCTTTTTTCGTCGCAAATTCTTTTCTTAAAAGTTAGTGACGAACTGTTATTTTCGTCGCAAAATTAGCACTATGAATAAAAATAACAAAGAAAAAATTAAAATTAGCGACGAAATGCAATATTCGTCGCTAATACGATATAAATAAAAATAAAAATAAAAATATTTTTATTAGTGACGAATAGTGTTTTTCGTCGCTAACCTCCTATTGAGCAATTAGCGACGAAAACCAAATTTCGTCACAAATTTGTTGCTAAGCGTTTAGCAACGAAAACCTAATTACGTCGCTAATTAGCGACGAACCATGTTTTGCATCGCAAATTCTCTTCTTAAAATTTAGCTATGAACGTTGATTTCGTCGCAAAATTAGCACTATATAGCAACGAAACATGGTTTTCATCGCTAATATGATAGAAATATAAATAAAAAGAAAATATTCAATTTAGCAACGAACTATTACTTTTGTCGCAAAATTAAAACTATGAATAAAAATAACAAAGAAAATGTTAAATTTAGTGACGAATCACTATTTTCTAGCGACGAAATGTATAATTCGTCGCTAATACGATATAAATAAAAATAAAAAATAATTAGCGACGAATAGTGTTTTTCATCGCTAACCTCCTATTGAGCATTTAGCGACGAACACCAAATTTCGTTGCTAATTAGCGAAGAACCACGTTTTTCGTCGCAAATTCTCTTCTTAAAAGTTAGCGACGAAAATTGTTGTTCGTCACTATTTTGTGACGAACGACTATTTTCATCACTAAGTAGTGACAAACAGACATCTCCGTCGTAATTGCGATGAATAACAATTTGTCGCTAATTGCTATCCTTAATTTATATTTTTTTCCACGTTTATTAGAACCTTTTTTTTATATTTATTACATATATAAAGTAGTGAACAAACAGAAAATAGAGGTCAATTTTTTTGATAAAATATAGCTTAGAAAAATATTCAACTTTGATGAGATACTAAATAGAGTAGAGTAAGGATCTATTCGAAAACGATTTGCTTTGCATAATATTAAATCGCCATAAATATATATTGTAATTGTGTCATTCGGAAAAATGAAATCGATTGATTCTTTCTTCTAGGATGGATAAGATACTATCGCCGAATAAGAGATCTAAATCAATTAATGAAGTTTTCAAAAACATTATAAAAAAATGAATTTTTTTTTTCAAAATTGGGAAAAATTATTTCTTTTTTATTTCAACTAATAAAATATCATGAAAGCTTAAGAAAGGCGTTAGTTGGGGGAAGAATCCGCCCAAATCCGATTTTTTGAGGAACATATCGAGAGATAATTGGATTTGGTTAGACAATGTGTGGTTGGTAAACAAGGATCGATTTTTTAGCAAGGTACGGAATGTATCGTCAAATATTCAATATGATTATACAAGATCTAGTTTCGTTCGAGTAACGGATTCTAGCCAATTGAAAGGATCTTCCGATCAATCCAGGAGATCATTTCGATTCCATTAGTAATGAGGATTTGGAATATCACACCTTGATCAATCAAAGAGAGATTCAACAAATAAAAGAAAGATCGATTTTTTGGGATCCTTCTTTCTTCAAACGGTGAATGATTTAAATAAGAAACGCCTATAATACGTCGTTTAGCTTAGCTTATTTATGTTATTTCTTATATTCTATTTTCTATTAATTTATATTCATTCTTTTTAATAGAAAATTAAAATAGAGCGAATATTATTTAAATTAAAAAATTGAATATATTATTAATTAAGTAAAGGTTACATTACTAAGCAAAAATGAAGAGCAATCAATTTATTTATTTCTATTATCCTTGTGCCTGAAGCGAAAGCGTTCCTTCCACTCATGGATAGCTTCTTTCGAAAGGGCTTCTGCTAGTCATTAGTTTGTGTTTTTTTAAGGGGGTTCGTCTCTTGTGATTTCATTTTTCATTTGACATGGTATTTATTAGTATGTATTCTTGAAATAGGGTGCATATTTGACCTCTAGTATTTACTAGTATTTCATTTTTTATTGGATACCTTTTGGATTGCTAGAGGATGCATATTTGACCTCTCGTTCGCTTGATCGTATGTAAAAGATTCTCCTACTTATGGCGCAGCCGCTCACGTTTTGAATATTCTTTAATATCTTTGTTGTGTGTAATCTCATCGCAAAACTCGTCACCAAAAGTCATTGTTGCACAATATTCGTTGCAAATATTCCTCGCTAATAAGCGACAAAAAATCATTCGTCGCAAAAGTGAATTTCATCCACGGAATTGTGAAATTAAACTTTCGTCTCTAATTTCGTTGCAAAAATATTCGTCGCTAATTAGCGACAAAAAATCGTTCGTTGCAAAATTGAATTTCATCCGCAAAATTGTGAAATTAACTTTTCGTTGCTAAATTCGTCGCTAATTAGCAACAAAAAAAACGTTTCGTCGCAAAATTGATTTTCAGTGAAATCAAATTTTCGTCGCTAATTTCGTCACAAAGTTATTCATCGCTAAATTCATTGCCAATTAGCGACAAAAAAAGTTTCGTCGCAAAATTGATTTTCAGTGAAATCAAATTTTCGTCGCGCATTTCGTCGCAAAATTATTTGTCGCTAAATTCGTCGCTAATTAGCGACAAAATACCGTTCGTCGCAAAATATATTTATCCGCGGAATTGTAAAATTAAACTTTTGTCGCCAATTCCATTGCAAAAATATTCGTCGCGAATTAGAGACAAAAAAAGTTTCGTTGCAAAATTGAATTTCATCCGCGGAATTGTTAAATTAATTTTTTGTCGCTAAATTCAGTCGCTAATTAGCGACAAAAAAAGTTTTGTCGCAAAATTGATTTTCAGTGAAATCAAATTTTCGTCGCTAATTTCGTCGCAAAATTATTTGTCGCTAAATTCGACGCTAATTAGTGACAAAAAAGTTTCGTCGCAAAATTGATTTTCAGTGAAATCAAATTTTCGTCGCTCATTTCGTCGCAAAATTATTTGTCGCTAAATTGTCGCTAATTAGCGACAAAATGTCGTTCGTCGCAAAATATATTTATCCCGGGAATTGTGAAATTAAACTTTTCTCGCTAATTTCGTTGCAAAAATATTGTTCGCTAAATTTGTCGTTAATGAGCGATAAAAATCGTTCCCAAAATTGAATTTCATCGGGGAAATGTGAATTAAATTTTTGTTGCTAAATTCGTCGCTAATTAGCGACAAAAAAAGTTTCGTCGCAAAATTGATTTTCGGTGAAATCAAATTTTCGTCGCTAATTTCGTCACAAAATTATTCGTCGCTAAATTCGTTGCCAATTAGCGACAAAAAAATTTTCGTCGCTAAATTGATTTTAAGTGAAATCAAATTTCGTCGCTAATTTCGTCGCAAAATTATTCGTCGCATTTCGTTGTAAAATTATTTGTCGCTAAATTTATCGCTAATTAGAGACAAATATTTTTCGTCGCAAAATTACCGACGATAGGCTCATTCGTACCTAATATTTCGTCGTTAATTTCGTAGCTAATGTTGTCGTTGCTAATTGTGTCGCTAAATGGCCACAAATAAAGGTTCGTCGCTAATTTTGACCTAATCTCCGCCCCCTTTCTTTCTTTTCCTTTTCCCTTGCGTTCACTTCTCCATTCTGGAGACTCCCCTCCCGCCTCACCTCGGCTCGCGTTCGCTCGCTCTTGTTCGTCTACCTCAACCCAAGGTAGGCGAGCCCCCATCGTCGAACACGCCTTTTCCCTTGCGTTCACTTCTCGGTTCGGAGACTCGCCTCCCACGACTCACCTCGGCTCGCGTTCGCTCGCTCTCGCTCGTCTCACCTCAATCCAGGTGGCGAGCCCCCGTCGTCGGACACGCTCTCGCTCGTATCAATCTGTTCGTGTCCGCATTCGCTAGCAGCCCGCGACTTCTCTGGAGGTTCGATCTATCCTTGCATCTCGTGTCTCTTGGTTTCAGCTTTGATTTCATAGATTGGATTTCGATTTTTCTGTTGCTTGTTAAAGAGGGCTAGGGTTCTCGGTCGATTTTTCCGTTGCTTGTTAGCCCGGTTCCTATTTCTCTTTGTGAATTATTTGTTTTGTTCTTCTATCGTAACTCAATATTGTCCAACTTTTACTAATTATATAGTTGAATCGGCTAATGAGGATTTCGATGGGAACCCTAACCAAGGGAGATTGGAAAGGATCTCTCGTATCACAGAGATTGAGGACCTTCGGGCACCTCATGGTCCACCACTTGCTCCGCTCCGCATAAAAGTATATCAATATTTACCTTTGAAAACTTTTAAGATGCAAAACAGATGCTTGTGAAATTGGATGCTTCATGTCAATTTGTATCCAGGATCCTTAAAACTACTTTGATTCCCAGCAAGTCAATGCCGTTAAAGCCTTAGCAGTGGCAAAGGGAAAAAAGAGCAATTTGAGCTCCAGGAGAAGCATACGGATCTATGAGGGACTCAATATCACGAGACTAGACAAATGGGACTTCACAATTTTGTTGTAAAGACTAAAGATGCTTTTCGGGTAAAAGAGTCTTTTCTAAAGTTATTGCTCGTTATACAATTGTGGGACTAGTACGCCGAACATTTGTATTGCCAATGCTAGCTCATATGACTGCCCTTCCTTAATGCATGGTATAGGTTTTCAATGCGCTGTCCCATGATATATCAAGAACCAAATATGATGTTGGAAAGAATCCTCAGGATAGTGTTCGGACAAGAGCAACTTCTTCATGTAAGTTGGCAATTCACTCAAGCTTTTGCTTTCGATGTCTCCCGATGCAAATTTGGTCATATTGTCTTAGTTGTCATTGCAACTATTCTTGATGATAGCATTGGACGTCCATACAAGAATTGTTGAGGCACTTCTAGTCATCATATCCAATTACGAGTTCTTACTTTATGCGAAGGTAAATGTTTGGTATTACTCCACGGTCGGTATCGGGGGTTCATTAAAGGTCAAACAGACAGTCAACATACTATAAATGTGATAGGTGATTTTTGTATGTGTGGAAGTCAAATGTTGAGGTATAATTCTGTTGAGGTTATGAGTATCATTAATTTAGTGGCGGGGTTTGGCAGCAAGCCTTAGTAGATTTCTCTCTTTAAACTTCATGACTACCCGGTTGTGGCCCTCCTTGTCTATTGCAATCAAAAGGATAGGACGCAAGTAACAGGTTTTTGCGTGCCATTTCCCTTGAAAATTACTCAGTTGGTCAAGTAGGTGGAGGAGCTGAATTAGGATTAAGATCCAGCCGTTGCCAAGGAATGAAATACTCATAATAATGCCTATCTTATAGAGGTTCATTGTTTTTATTTTACGTAAACATGTAAATTAATACTCATAGTTCCTAAGAGGCAAGAAGGACGATTGATTAACATACAAGTCAATTATAATCAGTACATGGCAAAAGACATCATATTATTCTTCATTTGTCTTTTTTTTCCCAAACCAATTTGACTCATCTCGGTGGATTTAAAAACATTGTGTTTCGGGTACTCATTAGTCCTTATTATAAGTACATGCTCTATTTATCCTATTTGCACCCATGATTCTTCTATTAGTCCTTATTATAAGTACATGCTCTATTTATCTTATTTGCACCCATGATTCTTATATGTGTTTGACTTATAGTTTGTTTTTATTTTTTTAGTTTTCCATGCGACACCATTTTATTATAATGCTTTGACTCATTGCAATGGATGTGGGAGATCTTTTGATAAGCGAGCGAGTTCCATATATGTTCTCATCAATAGTTTGACATCATTTTGGTAAGCTTGTATCATCTACATTTACTCATATATGTCTCTTTCTTGCCCATGTATAAAATGGCTATAAATGGAGAAACATGAATTTTATTTTATAGTTTTGTTTCTTCTTTTGGCAGGCTATAATCCTTCAACGATGCGTTCGATGTTTCCACTGCCCGGTGCTCCCTCTATCCCTCAAATGAATGGCATGCCAAGGCCTCGCATTCAATGTCCTTCCTACAGTTCCCGGGAGTGGACCAATCCCAACCTCTTCGAGTAGCGCCCCCTCAATGGCTCCAATTCCCTGCATATCAAACAAATCCTGCAGGATCAAATAGTGGAGGCTTCGACGTTTTAATGCCAATTCTAAAGATCCTAAAGCTAGTCATTAGTTTTGCTCAAGAGGTACTTTTGCTTCTCATATTGAATTTCTTATGCTAGTCATTGGTTTGTGTTTTTTTTTAAGGAGGGGGGGAGGGGGTTTCGTTTTTTTTTGATTTCATTTTTCATTTGACATGGTATTTATTAGTATATATTCTCGAAACATGGTGCATATTTGACCTCTTGTATTTACTAGTGTTTCATTTTTCATTGGACGCCTTTTGGACTGTTAGAGGGTGCATATTTGACCTCTTGTTCACTTGATCGTATGTAAAAGATTCTCCTACTTATGGCGCAGCCGCTCACATTTTGAATATTCTTTAATATTT
Organism: Rhodamnia rubescens; assembly: GCA_021437795.1. NCBI lineage: Eukaryota > Viridiplantae > Streptophyta > Magnoliopsida > Myrtales > Myrtaceae > Rhodamnia > Rhodamnia rubescens. The sequence goes on from JAILYA010000113.1 coordinate 493,739, forward strand.
TGTTGTGTACAATCTCATCTCAAAACTCGTCGTCAAAAGTCTTTGAACAATATTCGTTGCAAAATTCGTCACTAAAAATGTATGGCAAAAAAAAAATATCATCATTTAATTCTTCCCTGAACAATATTCGTCGCAAAACTCATCGCTAAATAATTAATGAAACTTCGTCGCTGAATTCATCATTGAATAACATTTGTAGCAAAATTCGTCGCTAAAGGCGTCGTTGCAGAATTCACCGCTAAATTATTTATAAATTGGTCGCAAGGTTTTCGTCGCTAATTTTGCCACAAAACTATTGTTGCAAATTAGCGACAAATTTTGCGATGAACATATTTGTCGCAAATTAGCGACGAACTTTACTCGTCACAAATTGGGCCCAAATAGTATTCGTCTCAAATTAGCGACGCACTTTGCAAGGAATATGTTCGTGGCAAGTTAGCGACGAACTTTGCGACGAACATGTTCATGGCAAATTAGCAACGAACTTTGCGACAAATATATTCATCGCAAATTAGCGACGAACTTTGCGACGAATAAATAATTCATCGCTAATTCGTTGCAATTTAGCAAAGAAAAATAAAGTTTAATGCGAAAAATAAAGTTCGTCGCAAATTTGCGACGAACTAAATTGCCGCAAATGTCATTGCAAATCAATGACGATAGGATTTCGTCACAAATTGGCGACGAAATCTAATTGTTTCGTCGCTAATTTTTGCGACGCCTATTAGCCACGAATGTTTTTTCGTGGCAAAATTCGTCGCAAAATCCATTAGTGACGAAGTTTGCCAAAATTTTCGTGGCAAATTTCGTGGCTAAAACATTGTTTTTTTGTAGTGATTCTGGACATCCAATTCCTCAAGATTTGGAGTACATGAGAAGTCGGGCATATGAACCACCGACTTGCATTTACTGAAATTAATGTACTTCAAATTTCGGAAGTCCTGCAAAAACAGCAAAACCAACTTTGTTAAACATTCTGGTTAAATTGTATAATAGATGAATGTCAGGGATATAAATTCTATCCCAATGAAATTTCCCAGAGGTTAACAAACCTTAAAAAAAAAAAATAATAAATTCAAGTCATGCAAAGACAAGGAAGCCAACTTAGAAATGCTGCTCCTCAAAAACTGCTTTAAGTAATTAGCAATGCATTGTTTTACGGCACGGCGCATCAAACCTTCGACTGAGCTAATTCTATTGATGTTGGGTAAAGTTCCATCACTCTATGACTACGTGACCTCTAAGATTGCTTTGAGTGGGAGATGCAGTGATTAGGAGAAGTGATTTGCCACGTTCAAATCCAATGGTTGACCAGTGAACCAAATACTTTTTGGATGTTTGTAACTTTATATACATGCCAATGGGTTTGTTCCTTCGTAAAGAAAGCCCGTCTCTTCTTCTCTCCTGCCTCAACAGCAGAGCTAGATGCGAAACAACAAGTCCTATCACCATGTGTGGTCGATCTCATGTCTGGAGGATCTTCGTATAGTCTTTATGTACAATTGAAAAGGTGATATATAAACAACCGACACAGTCAGAATTAGGTTACACATCTTACACTAGCAGTTTTGTGTAATTTTTTTTGTCAGTCATGTATTTTACCAACGAAATGTTTCCATTAAATATTTCTGTTTAAGTTGTTACGCTTAAATTTTCAAATGCCAAATTTGCTACATGTAAAATATTTCTAACATTTCGACAAAAAAAAAAATGTTTCTAACACAAGTAGTTAGGGTCATTTTGAACGAAAATAGAGAAGTGGTTTCTAAAAAACAAAGAAACACACCTTCATTTGTATATGAATGAAGTAGATAATGAAAAGGTCTATGTTGGTAAATGCTCACCTTAAATTGTTTTGCCACTACCGTGATACTGCTTTTGCTCATATCAAGTCCAATTAATTTCTTTGGACCCGAGGAAAATTCTGGAATGCATGGAGCACCAGGCCACTCGAACCATCTTAGCCAATTAGGAAGACACACAGGACCTTGGAAAGAATTCTTCACATTGCGCAAGATGAGTAATCTCAACCTTCTCATTTTTGTAAAAGCATCAGGACTGATGCCTATCTCTTTTAGCTTAGGTGGCTCCAACACTATGGCTTTTACTGCACAATCTCCCTATGTATAGAAGACTACTTAAGTTATGCATCTTTAGTGAAAATAATCAAAGAAAAGGAGCAGAATTTCAATGGTATTCCCAAGTCTTACCATGTCGTAGGACAAAACATCAAGAACATCATTATACAACCATAGTCTACTGCGTCTCCCGGGATCATCGCGACATTCTTGTTTCACAATATCCATACCCATCAATTGAATCAAGTCATGCATTTGTAGGGTTCTATTCTCAATTTTTATCAAGGACCTCTCAAAGAGAATTTTGAATCCTATTGTTGCCTCAAGATCACAACTGTTGAGTACTTTCTTTACATACTCGCTATTCCTCCCCTTAAAGAAGCAAGCAATGTGGAGAAAAATCTCTTTCTCGATCTTTCTCTAGTCCATCAAAGCTAATTTTTAGCACCCCATTAATGGTTTTGTTGGGGATTTTAGAAAGTTTCCTTAATGTACTTTCCCATTCATCTTCTCTCCTACCACATAAGAAGGAACCCAACACCTCAAGTGCTAGTGGAAGCCCTTTAGCATGATTCACAACCCTATCCACTATATCTTTCTTGATTTCTAATCTTTGGTGTGCCGGAAAAGCATGATTACTAAGCAGCTCATGAGCATCATTATTATCTAGGGCTTTAACTTCGTACACATGATATTGATCTATGCCATGACAAGTTAGCAAATGTTTATCTCTTGTAGTAACAATGATCCTACTCCCATTACCAAACCACTTGCCTTCTCCTGCTAAAGCATTCAACTGGCTCAACTCATCCACATCATCAAGGATAAGGAGAACTTTTCTCGTGGCGCATTCGATCTTGTATTTGATTGATACCTCTATCCACACTGGACACTATTGATCTTCCTTTCGGTGCTAACATCTCAAATAGTAATTTTTCTTGCAAAGTAACTAAATCCTTGTAATCTTTTGAAGCTTCCCGAACATTCGCGGAAAACATGAATTCCTGAATTGTCTGAAAATATCATTATAAATGGCTTTGGCTAAAGTCGTCTTTCCTATGCCTCCCGGTCCCCACAATCCCACCATGAGAACATCATCATCAGACTCGAGGTTTAACATCAATTTCAACTTAACCACTTGGGAATCTATCCCAACCGGATGCTTAGCAACATGCAAAGGTGTTCGGTCTAGGTGAGTGGAGATTTCCGTCACAATTCTTTGTATAAGCTCTGACTCATCTCTGTAAAAATCGGAAGAAGTTGTAGCATCGTTTATCAATTTGAAAAAGCAAATAACAAGCAATTACTAGCCAACAACAAAAGCAGTGCGTCACATTTTCACATAACCACAACCAAAAGAAAATGTATTATCACCAAGTCAAATCAAAACTCTAAGAGCTCCACACCAATCAAATGAAGTTCAGGGTTCAACTTTCAGTCATCCAAGTGATTCATGTCTTTTGATTTATACATGACGATTTACTTATTTTTCTTGTTCAACTGTTATATGTAATTTTTTTTTTTAAATCAGAGCCTTTGTTTTACCAACTCTGACTTGACCGACTTATGTTCTTCTAATTTACCAACTATTTTATTAAGTTGAGGTATATACTAACAAAGTTTAGAAATTGCAAATCTTAATTAGAGCGACTTACCAAATTCTCTCCGATTAAGTTACAAACTAACTTGGGTTATTAATTTTCGCTTGAGTTACTTGCCAAACTTATTTTCTTTCCGTATCTTTGGTCAAATTTTATTTGTCTTTCTAAATAAGTCTTAGATTCACTAACTCTTATATATAATAACTCCAACTCAAATCACTTAAGAGTTTTTAGGAATCATAAGATGAGAAACCTATACGTATGTTTACAATCATGCGTGTGTAGATCTATTGAGTTATTTTTTATTATAAAAATTCTCTATAATTACTTGTGAAAATTAGCTTCTCACACAAAATATGGACTCCACTCTACTTACCCATCATTCAAATGCCACCCAGACAAGCTAGCAGCATCGGAAAGAGCTTTTTCCATCTCTTCACTTCCTTTGAATCCTTGCCGAACTTGGACTCATGCTTATCCATAGCCTCTTTGTACCTCTCTCTTAGTGTTCTCACTTCTCTGGGTTTCACTTTGTAAAACACAGGAAAGACCATGAGGTCTCTTTCTTCCTTGCAGTCCATGATTTTCGCCACCTCTTCCAAACACCACCACGAGGAAGCGTAATCCTTGGAGAAAACGATGATTGTGATATTCGATTCCTCGATCGCCTTCATAAGTGCCGGCGCGATTTGCTCTCCTTTCCTGAGCTCCTCCTTATCAACATAAGTGTAGATTCCTTTATGGTCAAGAGCAGTGTAGAGATGACCGAGGAAGTTATTCCGAACGTCCTCGCCTCTGAAACTCAAGAACACATGATAAACCCTGTTGGGTTTGGATGAAGAAGCCATTAGACGATGGAGTTCAACAATAAAAAGGGGTACTAGTTAAGATTTGGTACTGTGTTTTCAGATGGTTCACCATTTGGTCTTCTTGTTGATTTATTCTCATACTAGAGGACAGAGATGCAAGACTTTTCAGGGTAGGGTCAACGAAGCATTTTCGAATTTTGGAAAATGATGGTGCTTATCGATGGACAAAAATGTCTATTAGGTGTGAATAGCACGGTGTTATTCGGATTGTCTTATTTGGCACAAGTTACCTTGTTTGGTTTTAAACGTGTTGTTGAGTTCTTGAATCTTGATGCACTTGACCAGTCAACAAAAGAATTTTCAATTAATGTACCGGCTGCGAGGGAAATGGCTTTCATCCGTATTGCCTTCGTTTTTCTTCTTGAAAATGAAGCATTTCATGTCATTAGGTTAGCTTTTAACATTCCCAACCTCCGAATATTTGTTTTTTTCTTTGCTTTCCTTTTTTTTTGCTATCGATAATATATTCACACTACTACTTATAATATATATTTATACACACAACTAAGCATATAATAGGTCTAGCCCTATTTCAACTTTTTTTTATTACTAGCTCATGAACAAATTAAGATCAAGACCTTTGACTTAGTATTCCTAGCTTGAAGCAATTTGCACGCAATCTCTGTGTTTGTTCCTCCGTCTTTATCTATGTGGGCCACATGAATATGACATTACCCATACCGACTTCGTGCCCAGTAGGGGAGAAAGCCTTACATAAACCGGTCTTCGCACCCGAACATCAATTAATGTTGCCTAAAATGTTACACTGCATTAATCTTATCTACCATGACAGTTTGATCATTATCGATTATTTTCGATTCTATGATTTTTCAATCAATGAGTGTTTTATACAAAATACGCGGTGATGGTGTATGGATTTACGATAAAAAATAATCGTGAACGGTTGATTGTCGGGGAAGCTTTTCCTAATCTTGTGCAAATTATTCTAATTGTTTGGATAAGCAACTATTTGAAGGATAAAATTCGCAACTCGTGTGTTGATTTCGAAAGCAGGTTCGTTTTTTTTTTTTTTTTTTTTTTGCATCATTTCAAAATTGTCTTAAGGCAGTGGAGGAAAGCGATTAACATTGTGGAGGGGCAAAAATTCCTATGTTCCGAGCATCGTTTCGAGTTCTAGCCTTTGTTTTCTTTATATTGCTTTATAGCTATGTTATTATATTTTGTTTTATTTTATAGCTCTTTCGGTCTTGCTTTTTTGGGTTTATCGACCGCCGACCCCAACTAGTTTGGGTTAAAGGTGATGTTGATGTTGATGTTGATGTATCATTTCAAAATTGTCTCAATTATGTATTGAAAAAAATACAGTGTAGAAATTACGTTTCAAAACTTCAAATTGCGCTAAATTCTTCTTATCAAGATGCGGAAAATTCACTTCATATCAAATTTGTCATAGGTCATTTAAATATCTTCCTTGTGTATGAAAGGCGTCATACTCTTTCCTGTAGAATATTTCCTCCATATAGTAATGTTTGTGAGTGATTTGCAGTCTTATAAAAAGAAGCATTAGGCGTTGTGTATTATCGAGCGAACAAATTGGTGTTCAAGTCTTGTGAAGTTTTAGGCGTTGTGTATATTAAAAAGGCAAAAGGATACATCAAGTGCCAATATTTATGTACGGCGCTCATTTTGAAGTCAATATTTTTTTTTTGTTCACTTAAGTGCTAATATTTTTGAAAAAAAAATATTTAAGTGCCAACTCCGGTAAGGTCGCAGGAATTTCTTGCCGTTAGTACTAAAGTGATCGTTTTTTCTCGATTAGGCACTAAAGTGATCATTTTTTGGTTCACTTAATTGCCATTTTTTTTAAATGATTATTTAAGTGCCAACTCCGGTGAAGTCGTCGGAATTTCTTGCCGTTAGCACTAAAGTGATCGTTTTTCTCCGATTAGGCACTAAAGTGATCATTTTTTGGTTCACTTAAGTGCCAATTTTTTTTTGAAAAATGATTATTTAAGTGTCAACTCCGGTGAAGTAGTTGGAATTTCTCGCCATTGGCACTAAAGTGATCGTTTTTTCTCGATTTGGCACTTAAGTTATTCAAAAAAAAAATTGGCACCAAAGTGAACGTCAGTACACAAATATTGGCACTTGAGGTGCCCTTATGCCTATTAAAAACATATGATATGGGGAAATCTCTCTAATGGTTGAAACAAAGTCTCGTTAGAATTGTCGTATATGTCGTCTGTCAGAAAAAGTATATATGAGGAAATCTCTTTAATACTTTATCACCTAAATCTTTTGAAAATTGATTTCCAACAAGAAAAGTATTGCGAACGCATATAGAAATTGGTCAAAAAAGAATTATGTGGATCAACATTTTTGACAATATGCAGTTTTTACTCCCGTTTATATTTAGATTTTTCATTCTCAATCATAGAAACGTACTGGCTAAGAAGATGAATCAGACTTACATAAAGCGACATATATTGTTATTTTAAAAATGGATATGTTGTTTAACCAAATTATTGAATAAATGAGTCGGCAACAGCTCATCCACAATATATATATTTGTGCGAAAACGAAAGATGATTTCAAAGCATCATTGGATCGGCACCCAACTAATTATTCAATATCAAGTGCCATGAATTTTTTTTACTTTCCTCTAAAGAAAAATATTATGATGAAGCAGACTGGTTGAATGGAAGTCATCTCTCTAGTTGTGCATTAGTAGTGCCACTTTACTTATAGTTTAGAGATATATTACACTAACAAAATGTGTTGGATCATGGACACAGTCGTTGGTAAGCTTGACCTGTTTTGTTAAAAAGAGCGGCGTCGAGGCAATTATTTGCGTCTAATAACTAAAAAGTTATTAACTGAAAAAAGTACACAGTAAACTAAATCTGAAGAGTAAAAGTTGAAGAGATCCGTATGGACTCACTATTTTTAACGGGTCAAATTCAATTTAGTTTATGCACAAAGTACACTCAATAATATTTTCAAGGTAGATAACTTTACCACTACTTCTTAACGCATACGATTGGGCTTTTCAAGAATTCAACGGTTATAATGCCCCCTGTATAAACTCAAGCCGCTAAATCTTAATGGTTGAAAGGATGGATCTCGCACGAGACGCACCTTATCTAATGTGTATGACCCAATCGCCCGTGGTGAATCAAATGCATCAAATAGATTTTAGAAGTAAGGAAAGATGATAGTAATGGTGAAAATGAGTCAGATTTTTAGCGAAAATATTGTCCAAAAAACTGTAAAGTTATTGTATACGGCCAACTATTGTGCCAATTGAGTCCTAAACCTTTGGACGATTTGTCAATTTAATTTTAGGTCTTTCAATTGTGTCAATTTAGTCCCAAATCTTTTAAGGATTTGTCAATTTAGTCCTTCCAATCGTTTTGGTAGGAAATTGCTGACGTCGACAACTTTTGTAACTTTATGTTAACTCTTCAAAAAAAAATTCTTCATTTTTATTTTATTTTTATTTTATTTTTATTTTGTTTATTTCCCTCTTTCCCTCCCCGCCCATCGTTGGGCATCATCGATACCCGAGGTCATCGACTTCAAATGAGGGTCCCCCTCATCTGGCCCTCACAAGCCTACGCGAGGCTAGGCTTGGGATGCCCTCACTTGGGCCGATGCTAGCGTTGGCTAGGATGATGAACGCAGCCCCTCACTAGACCTGGTGAGGGGGACCCTTGTCCATGCAAGAGCCGAGGCCGGTGAGGGCGGTCATCACCTAAGGCCGACAAGGCTCGACAATCGGCCGATGGTGGTAAAAAGGGAAAAAAGAAACAAAAAAAAAAAAAGGAAAGATGAAAGAAAAAAGATATAGAAAATAAAAATGTTACAAAAATTGTCCACGCCACTAATCGTGTACACATAGGATGACCGGCCCCGGACTAGCTGCCAAGTCAATTTTTTCCAGCCTAATTTTGGATGGAAGGACTAAGTTTACAAATTGTCAAACGATTTAAGACCAAATTGACAAATCATCAAAACATTTAGAATTAAATTGACACAATTGCAAGATTTATAACCGAATTAGGCGTCATATATTTAGGTTTAAATTGGTACAATTAAAAAGTTTAGAATTAACTTGATCGCCATAGGTTTTGACTAAATTGACTCAATTGAAAAGTTCAAGGTCTAATTGACCACCATACCACATATATATGATTTTATGGATAACTTTTTCGAATTTAAGCTATGTCCATAATTACTCAATCGTGATAGGTGATAATCGGTCTTTTTTTAATTTGGGCTTATTGGGGGGTGGTTCATGCTCCCCAACGACCGAAAAGTAAGTAAGTTTCGCTCCCTACTTAGCGGGCGGGGATCGTTGACCCCTAGATAACCGAGGGCTTTTATGATTTAACTCATATTTTTTCATTAGTAGTTTGGGCTTGGGCTCATGGATAGTTGCTACTAGATATACTTTTTTTTTCTCTTATAATTGAGGCATGTAATGATGGGTGCCAAGTATTAATTATAGTGGAATTCTCTCTTTGGACGTAGCCCTATTTCGAGGGTGAACCATGATAAAATTTTTTGTCTCAATTTCTCTTTTTCACTTTTACACTTTACTTTGTTACGATTGCGCGCCGAATCCTAACATCTAGTATCAAAACAATGTTTGAGGTTAAGGTTTTCTTGGTGAAGAGATGTCCAAAAAATTGAATGTTAGGAAGATGTCGGTTGGTCAATCGCGAATTGAAGTGGAGAAGTTCTCGGGAAAGGGTTTCGAGTTATGAAAGTTGAAGATGGAAGCTTTGCTCATGGATGGAGATCTCAGTAGCACGTGATCAAAGAAGATAAAGGTGAGGTGAATACCAAGGAGAATGTGAAGGAGGAGGAGATTGCATCCGCTTCCAATCAATTGAAGGAGTGGATTAGTAACAATCATAAGGTCCGAAGCCTCGATCTCGACTATGTCTTCTTCGACAACGTCCCGATAAACGTTACCTCCGAGAAGACGGCGAAAGATCTATGGACGAAGCTGGAAAGCCTTTATCAAAGCAAATCGCTCATAAACATGTTGTTTCTACGTGAAATGGCTGTACAATCCTCGGATGAGTGAATGTGATTCTTTTTCTACACGAGTTGAATGAGTTTAATACTATATGTGGGTAGCTTGCATCTATTGATGTTAATCTGGATGAGAAAGATAAAGCACGTACTTTGCTTTTTCAAAGCAAATCGCTTACAAACATGTTGTTTCTACGGCAAAGTGGCCGTACAATCCTCATATGAGTGAATGTGATTCTTTTTCTACACACTTGAATGAGTTTAATACTATATGTGGATAGCTTGCATCTATTGATGTTAATCTGTATGAGGAAGATAAAGCATGTATTTTGCTATGTTCCTTTGCCGAATTCATGGAAACATATAATTGTTTCGATCGGCACCGGTGTTGGTGCGATGTACTTAGAGAATGTTGTATCTGCTTTTTGTCTAAGGAGATGAGGAGAGCAGGTTCGATAATGCAACGAATAAGGCTCTTTTCGTAAGAGGAAGGAAGTGAACGATCCAAAATCAGATTTGGTGTCGAAATAAGTCCAGAGGAATATCTAAAAGTTGAGATCAATCTGAAATAATGTGTTAGAAGTGTGAAAAGATGGACACTTGAAGAAGGATTGCGGAAGCAAAAGTGTGGGTCCGGAGAAGCGAGATGAGACACCATTGTCTAGTGCAAAGAAGGATGATGACAGTAGCACGAGAGACATGTATCTCGTTTGCAACTCATCTCAGGTTGACCGCAACGCATGGATAATTGATACTAGAGTTTCTTTCTACATGACGCCTCATAGAAATTGGTTTTGTTGTTATGACTCACATCGGGGAGGTACAGTGTGGATGGGACATGATACGAGGCTTGATATTGTCGATCGCCAAAAGGTGAAGCTAAAGATGAAAGATGGGACAGTCAAGAATGTTCCAGATGTGATGCATATTCCTCGTCTTACCGAGAATCTTATTTCTATGGGAACTATGGCAAATGCTGGTATTACTTTCACCAATGATAAATACTCATGCAAGCTAACCCGTGAATCTTTAGTGATCGCCGAGGGGAACATGAAGGAAAATTGTGTAAATTACTAGGAAGCACAAAGTGATCGGTAGTGAGAACTATATCACATAGTACATTGAAGAAGATCCTACGATGTTGTGGCATAGGAAATCGGGTCATGTTAGTGAGAAAGGGCTGTGACCCTTACTTTAAAGAAGATGGTGGATGGAATCCCAAGCTGTTCTATGGATTTCGGATTTTATGAACATTGCCTACATGGGAAACAAAATTGGGTATCTTTTGAATCCATAGGACAAAGAGCGAAAGAGATTCTGGATTTAATCCACAATGACGTCTTTGATCCTACACCTATAATATTATTTGGAAAATCAACGTATTATGTTTCTTTTACTAATGACTTTTCCAAACATAGGTGGATATATTTCTTGCGAGAGAAAAGATAATGTGTTTGAAAATTTTCGTGAGTTCAAAACTTTGATGGACAATCGGTTGATAGAAAGATTAAAGTTTTGCGGACTAACAACGAAGGAGAATTATGTTCAACGAAATTTGATCAATTTTGTGTGACCAATGGTATTACATGGCATAAAACTACGCCCTATTCACCTCAGCATAATCGGGTAGCAAAGACTTAACCGATCTCTCATAGAGAAGGCAAGGAGCATGCTGAGTGGTGCAAGCTTAGCAGCTGAATTTTGGGCGGAAGCATGGTTATTGCGTGTTATCCGAAGAACGTGTCTCACACATCGTTTTGAAGGATTATACACCATTTGTGGCCTTGTTTGGGGATGAAGCCGGACATATCCCATGTTATAGTGTTTTGCTACGAAGCGTATGCACATGTGCCAAAGGAAAAGAAAAAGTTTGAGAGCAAGTCGGAGAAGTGCATCTTCATTGGGTACAACAATGGTATTAAAAGGTATAAGCTATGGAACCCCGATACTAAATGTATTATCTACAATAGGGATGTGGCTTTTAGAGAATCTACGATAAACCAAATTGTTTCCTAAGCTCCCGAAGAACCATAGATGATTGAGTTAGATGTTGGTTTGCGAGGAAAAGACAGAGGTTACACAAGTTGAAATAGAAAATTCAGATTCGAAGCTGATGAGCCAGGTATGGAGGATGAAATTGAAGATTTCGATATTGTGTTTGAAGTTGACGCATCACCTGAACCGGCGTTAAGGAGGTCCATATGGTAGAGAAGACCACTTGAGAGGTATATCTTATTTGCCAGCAATGAAAATTGTGATCGGACTGTTATAGGTGATGATCCAAATACTCTTAAGGAAGCAAGAAGCGTGAAAGATGCCAAACAGTGGAAGAAAGCCATGAAAGATGAGATAGACTCATTAAATAAAAACAAAATGTGTAATGTGACATCCCTTGTCATGCCCCGAACCTGTCGAGTTCGTGAACATCCCATCTAGCCGTTTCTGTTTTAGATTGGCTTCCAGGATCCTTCGGCCCACAATTTCAAAAAAATCCATAAAGCAGGAAGCGGGGTAAACATCTCCATACATCAATTCAAATGAATGACTTAGGACAAAAGTGGTACACATCATACATCTCGTATATTACACTTCAATTGATATAGCGGTCAAATACCCAATGGTTCAATCTTAATCCATAAAATCCGATATAATCCGTAAGACCACAAAATATCTTGTATTCATTCGACCACATATTTCTCGAATGCTAATCCTTAGCAAACTTGATGTTCCTTCGCTTGATACCTGAAAAATAGGTCCCACGACGGGTGAGATTTACATCTCAAAGCAAGCTCACCCTAAACCTAGACTAGGCCGTTAGTACCTCCAAACAACTTCTCAAATCAAAGACGTCCGAAGACGTCCATAAAACCAATGTAAACGAGGATGCGGGCGCAATCATAGGCATCTAGCAATCAAACAATTACAATAACCAAGCATTCAATATTTCAAACCAAGCTCCACCTACTAGCACAATAATCCCATTTCTCGATACGGGGCCCGCGTAATAACGCATCGTGCTATATTATAACATTCCACGTTACTCCACCGACATCATACAAGTTCATAACATTGAGCCTCGGACCTTTATAGAACACGGCTATATATATATACCAGGGTCTTAGACACAAAGGAATACAACCCATAAATCTCGGTCTCGGACACATAGGAACACGACCGGATTAAGTCTCGGACAATTAGTCAAACACGACTCACTTTGGTCTCGGACGACTTAATTGAACACGACTTTCGTACTTTCTCGGTCTTAGACAATCGACGAATACAGCTCATTTTGGCCTCAGACGACTTGATTGAATATGACCTCATATTTTCCGAGCGTAATAATGCCTCAGGATATTATAATACTCATAACCCCGTGTTTAACGCCTCAGGGTATAATAATAATAAAGCCCGCGTCATAACGCTTCGAGGATATCATGTCATTCTCGGACCCGCGTTAATACGCCTCCGGGTCATTTAAAATCATTGGGCACTCTAGCCATTCAAAAGCACCGGACACAACATGGCATATTATCAAGTCAGTCAATCTCGTGCCAATACAAGTATAAATCATGCACAATGGCTAACCGAGACCCACACAATCACATAGTCAATCGAGACTACATATACGTCGAATATCCATACCACAATTGCAGCCACATAAGTCACAAATTCATCTCAATTCAGCCAAGCATAAACTCGGTTCCTACGATCACAATCAACGTTACTTCATATGAACACGATTTGACTAGCAAAAAATCATCATTTGAAGCTCAAACTTGTCTCTTAGTACTCTAACTTCATAGTAAAGGTTTAGAGGTCACTTACCTATCCAAACAAGCTAGCCACAACCTTCAATTCAAGCGTCCCAGTTTCGAATCAAATCTGTCCAAAACAGGGCAGATTACTATTTAGGCTCAATCACGCCGTTTAGCCACAAAATTACCTCTAATCATCAATCCATTTCACACACTCCTCCATAACACATCAATATATGTCATAGCATGTCTAAAAGGCAAATTCAAGACAAGGCGACACCCAATTGAGCCTTGAACAGAACAGGTCAGTGCAGTCCACAAGCAGGGCAAAACCGATTCTGCTCTAATCCATACCAATCAGTCCATAGCTTCACTCTAAGATTCAATTTAATGCAAAACCAACTTGCCACAGCCTTATTCTATATGTCTAATATGTTCACCGAAAATTTGAAGCCAATATAACACCTCTAAGAGCACCAATCAATCCAATTCCCTCAGGTGCACAGGCGGTCAGAATCTGCCCCCCCAGAATCACCTCAATCGGCCATGAATACTCCTCAAATTTCATATAGAATTACAACCCTAACTCATCCATCTCAAGTACTATGAGTCAAGAGAGTCTCACCGAAATTTTGGAGCCATTTGAAGTCTTGAAGCCCACGAAACAGCTCCTCCCCCAAAACCGGTCAGATTCTGCCTCAATCTGACCTTTGCCCATTCAAACAGACCTACCGAACAAACTACCGGGCCAAATCGAGCTTATAATATGTTCCTGGAAAGCTAAGACAATAAGCTTTCAGATGGAGGTGACTTTACCTCAAAGAGACATCGGAAGAAGGAGATATGGCCGGAACAGTGAAGGGCATCGGGCTGGTCGGGCGAGCAGGTCCTGCTCGTGAAGAAAAAGGAAGAAGGGGAAGAAGGAAACGTAGAGAGGGAGAGAGAAAGTGGTCAGCTGATCCCAGGAGAGAGAGAGGGACTTGTCCTCCAATTTTCTTGGTCAAGAAGTGAATAGTGGTCAAATGGGTCAAAGATGATAATTTTCCAAAAATTAATATTGGCCTTATCTCCAAAAATATCTTCTAAATCATTGACCTCAATTGACCATCTTCTCCTCACATTTTCAGCAGCCATGGAGGAGAGCTAAATGACCAAAATGCCCTTTTAAACAGCTTAAGGTAAGGTTAAGGCTTGAGGGGCAAAATGGTAATTTTACACTTTTCGTCCGAAATTTCGATTTTCTTTCCAAATCAAATTACCATTGATGAGACGACGTCCACTTCATATCCAATGTTAGAATTGTTTTTTTTTTCATGCTTTCAAATTTCGAGATTCCATCGCAAGTCAATAGTCTCAAGAGATCGAAATTCGAATGTCACATCCCTTGTCCCACATCGCTTAGAAGCGACTTCCAACAGCATGTAAGCCAGGTGGGCGTGTACAGCGGGGATGTTGTGCCTGAGGGGGAGTATGTGGCATCCCTTATCCTACATCACTTAGAAAGGGAGTCCTAGACTAGTTTATATGGTAATGGGCCCCTCTTGACTTGCAAGACACATTTTCTAAGGGGTATATGGGTGGCCCTCGGCGGAACAAAATCGTGAGGATTGTGTAGCCAAAGCGGACAATATCTTGAAGTTGTGGGTTCTGTGTCATTACGGTTGGTATTATAGCCAACTTCTAACAAAGATGTAGGCCATAGTGGGCAATGCACGCCAGGGACGCCGTGTCGCTAAGGGGGAGTATGTGACATCCGTTGCCCCACATCACTTAGTAAGTGACTTCCAACAACATGTGGGCCATAGCAAGTGGGCTATAGTGGGCGAGTGCATAGTAGAGGCTATGCCGCCGAGGGAGGGAGTATGTGACATCCCTTGTCCCACATCACTTAGGAAGGAAGTCCCGAGCTAGTTTATATGGTAATGGGTCCCTCTTGACTTGCAAGACACATTTTTCTAAGGGGTATATGGGTGGCCCTCGGAAGAACAAAATCGTGAGGATGTGTGTCCAAAGCGAACAATATCTTGCGAGTGGTAGGTTCGGGTCGTTACATGTAGTCTCGTAAAACCACTTGCAGATCGGAAGGCAATTGGCTCAATTGGGTATTCAAGAAGAAGATGTCTGAGATGGAGATATAGAATGATACAAAGCTCGTTTGGTTATGAAGGGGTACTGCAGATAGAGGGAGTCGATTATGGTGATATTTTTCTCCTGTTGCTACATTAAATACCATAAGACTTGTCTTATCCGTAGTAGCTATATACTCTATAGTGACTTGGAGGATGATATTTATATGAAGCTACCAAAAGGGTTTGAGATGAAAGGAAAATAAGATTTTGTTTGCAAACCGAACAAGTCTTTGTATGGCCTAAAACAATCTCCAAGAATGTGATACCGGAAGTTCGACTCATATTCCGTGAAGCTCGCTTTGTTCGTTGTAATGTTGATCATTGTGTCTATGTAAAGAGGTTAGATGATGATTTCGTTATCTTAAACTTATATGTTGATGATATATTGTTAGTTGGGAATGGTATAAGAATGATTAGCATTGTGAAAGGATTGTTGGCAAAACAATTTGAGATGAAAGACCTAGGCCCAAGCAAACTTCATCTTGGGCATGTAGATAAAAAAGGAGCATGAGAATGGGAAATTATGGCTAAGTAAGAAGAAATATGTTGAAAGTGTGTTAAAGAAGTTCAACATGACAAACTATAAATCGGTGAAGACCCCTATGTCCACAAGTTCTAAGTTATCGGTGCTCCGATGTCCCAATACTAAAGAGGAAGCTAAAGAAATGGCAGTAATTTCATATGCAAGTGCGGTTGGGAGCTTAATGTATGACATGGTGTGTACTCGTCCCGGATATTGTTCAAGCGGTGGGAGTATTGAGCAGATATATGTCTAATATGAGGAAAGAACATTGGATAGCTGTAAAGTGGGTGCTTCATTATTTTCAGCAAGACGTCGACTTTGCGTCATGTTATGAAGGCACAAAAAGCTCAAAGGGACAGCAAGCTTTAGAACTGAATTGTTCGTTGACGTTGATTGGAAAGGCGGCATTGATAGTAGGAGGTCGACCAACGATTATGTTATTTCCCTATTCGGGCGGAGCTATGAGTTGAATGAGCAAGAGACAGAGTACGATTGCTTTATCTACTACGGAGACAAAGTACATGGCTCTTACTCATGCTGCTACGGAAGTGATATGGCTAATCGATTGTATAAAGAGCTTGGTTTTATACAAGGAGGAGTAAAGATTGAGTGTAATAGCCAAAGCACTATATTCTTGTCTAAAAATCCTAATTTTCATGCAAGAACAAAGCACATTGACATACAATATCACTTCATTCGAGAGAAAATAGAATAAAAAGTTGTACCTTTTGAAAAAAGTTAACCCATAGATGAATAGTGCAAATTTTTACCAAGGTAATAACTACGAGAAAAGTATGAATAGTGTACAACCCGAGTTGGGTCTAAAGAAGTATGAGAAGTATTCACCAAGTGGAAGAATGTTGAGATGCAGTTCATACTCCCAACAATAGGAAAGCACATGGGGTCTCAAACAAGCAACTGCCTGGACACAAGAGGGCTTTTAGTCTGTTGCAATTGTGTGCCAAATCCTAACAGCAGATGCATCATACGATTAGACGATTAGCATCCCCATAGTGTCCTTGGAGACAAATGTCCAGTTCGAGTGATGTATGTTTCAGGTTTTAAGTTTCCAAGCGAAGTTGCCGACGAGATTGAAGGACGAAAATGGAGTTGTCCTGGAACAAATCTCTGAGCATATGTTTGATATTCAAGCAGCTGTATGGTGGTTGCATTTCCCAATCCAAGTATTGAAGGTCGGGTGGGCCAATCGGGTATTGTAAATACTAATTACGTTGTGTGCAATGACTTCCCCTTCTGATATGAGGGCCCATATGTTTTTCCTTCATACTTTCTCCGAGGAAGTTTGGGAGCATGTATTATAACTTAGGGTCCATTTGTTTGTAGGAAAAAAAAATACCCAATCGATTTGCAGAAAACATTTTCCAAAACCCCAAACAAATGAAAATTTGTGGTCCATTTAAATTGTATATTCTAATTATGGGACCTAATTATCTCATTATTCATGATAACATGAGCTAATGTCATCTCCCTCAACTTCATAGAAAAAAAAACAAGTTTCTAGATAAAGTTTCGCGTTGTGAAACAAAATCACTAAAACATTTATAACCAACACGATATTTGTAGATCAGTAAGCTAAGATTATACATGTCTGCTAATTCCAGTGGATATATATTGCAGTGAAGATTCACATGCATAAGATCTGCTACTATAAGTGAAATACTCAGAGTGCAAGTAAGCTTTGTCAACTGGAAGCACCAATCACCAACAATAAGTTCTATCAAGCAGACCCAGACCACAGCTCGCTTCAAGCAAGGAGGATGCTTCTATAATGCTAATCTCTATCCCGTCAGAGATAGTATTGGTATATGACATCCATTAACAACTCAGAAAATCTCTAATCTTCACTATACTCAAATGCACATAGATAATTTAGGCGACCATTGGCGTCGTTTTCATAATATTTATAATGATTAAACGCAAATTAATTACATGATGAAATATAGTTATGATAGTAGTTTAATATAAGCAAAATTTCTTTGATTAATCGCGGTTTTTCATGGGACCTCTCCATTCAACTGTCCTTTCTTCACTCCTCAGAAAACCAAACAGTGCAGTCAACACCCCACTGGTTTTTTTTTTTTTTTTGGTCGGGAAAACCCCCACTAGTTGATCCTCAGCTTTTCTCGGCATTGTCCGTTTTCTTTCCTCATTGAAACCGACAGCGCCGCCACATGTTTTTTTTCGGTAAATTTAAAGAAAAAAAAACTAGTGGGGTGCTGGGAAATGGGCCTGGCTCGACGGCTCGCTTATTCACTGTCTTGGTGTATTCATCAATTTCCCACCGTCTCGACTTTCCTAAACACATCTTAAGGTGATTGATAAACACAGCCAATGACTTGGTGATTGTTGTCGCTCGTCGCTAATGGACCCATCACATTTGCCGCTGGGAGACTCTCTTTTTTGTCGGACCTCGGGGAGACTTTATACACCTGAGAACGGGTCATCCACCGTATCTCTCTCTGACGAGGTGCCCAGCAGCGGTGGAGGGTGGTAACAAAACTTAGTTCCAGTGTTTGGTTGAGTGGATGGTTTGAGATTATGCTTTTTTCATGGGCTTTAATAAATAGAAAGGTATTTTAGTCATTTGAGTCTTGCAAAGATGGAATTGAGATGCATACTTGCATTTCTAAAAAGAGATGTTGTAAAATAACCCTTTTGTCCTCTCTGGGAGAGAGAGAGAGAGAGAGAGAGAGAAATTCAATGCTAAAATTTGTAGACGCACATTTGCACTTTCCCATGTTATTTTGACGATGATAATGACAATCAAAGGCTACTAAGTATCTACTTCCCCGAAATGAACATGCCCAACTAATGTCAAAAAGTCACCTTGTCCCTCTCAATGCTTAGCAATTCCCCTTTGATGGAGCCCACAATGGTTTCGTAGCACCTAAACCATTATGCGGTCGTGGCAGCACAATCGACATATCTTCGCGCCACTTAGTGATAGCGCCATGTCGACTGTGGTTGTAACGATTGCCAGCATATTGTCATGATCATAGTTGGGGAAGCTTCTGATTTAGCCCAAATAAGAATTGTATTGTGAGAGAAGTAAGGAGATCAACCTCTTTTTCTCAACTATAAATATACAAGATGGATTCCTGATTAAATATGACTTCTCACACTCGTCTATCTCACCACACATCAAAGCAAGGAAGCATTCTTACTCTTACATGGAAGGGTCCTATCCTAACATAGGAACATTTGAATTCGATCCAGGGACAGAGCATCCCTCATCTGAATGGGACCTTGTATAATTCCTATTATACTCTATAATGCTGTATATATTTGTCTCATTTGTAGACTATGTTCCCACTAAATTTTTTAAATTAAAGCTTGACCCCTTAGAAAATGAAAAGACCAAATGACATCAAAGAAAGCACAGAACTTCAGAATTTACATTTGTATTTTCGGAGAATAAATAGATGAAAAGAGTATTAGAAGTTCGAAACATTTATGTTAAGTGATAAGCCTTTTTTTGGTTGCCTATGAGTTATAAACTTTTAAAGTGATGCAACCAAATCCTAAGGTTTTTTTTCCTTTTCTTTTCCTGAAAGTGCAGTCTGGTCAATTTGGTTATCACTTCTCCATTTTCTTGTACATTCAAATCTTTAACACTTTCACTGGGGAAATTACACTACCAGTGCGGTATTGGCAATACCCATTAAACTGCATCACATTTTAAAGGGAAGAAAAATAGGGCATACACCACCAATGTAAATAACATTTTACAAAATTAACCTTATCCTCCATTAATTTGAGGAATATAACTACCTACTCTTTTAAATTAATGGAGGATTTAGGCCGCTTCTGTAATTTGTTTTTTTTTTTTGCATTAGTTTAGTATCAAATGAATGATTTTAAATTAGATTGCATTTCTTACTAAACGTTTAGAACTTTGATGAATTCTTTTCGTAGAAGCACACCCAATCATAAAAAACATTACTTTATATAAAAGATAACAATTTTATTTTTGCACAAAACAGTTCGTATGACAATTAGTACGTAAGTTTTCGTGCTTTAGACTTTGTATTTATATGAAATTGTCTCATAAGAGTTGACCCCACCGGCGAAATTGTTTTTTCCTGGTGACTGAGATTATGAATATAATGCAATCTTTACTATCTTAGGAAGATAAATTAAAATCCAACCTGTTTTGTACAAACTATTTAATTTGCAACATGATATACTGTGGGTTAAGATATTGTGCTTTTATGTTATGTATTTCCCCATATTATCGCACTTAATTAAGTGGGATAAGAATTTTGGATAGTACAAATAGAACGCATTTCTATTTAAGAAGGGAAAATTACCAAAAAAGTCCAAAATTTATTGCGATTATGCCAATTCAATTCTAAACTTTTTCTTTGCCGATTTAGTTCTAAACATTTTGTAATTGTGCTTGGTTAGTCCATCCGGTCAATTTTGATCGGTCGTGGCTAACGTGGACGCCACAGGTGACATAATATTTTCATATTTCGTTTAACAAGTTTATATTTTATATTTTATTTTTCTTCAAATAAGAAGAAAGAAAAAAATAAAAAGAAAATTTAAAAAATTAAATTATTATGTTGCCGGACGGCCGACGTTCACATTAATGTCGATCGATCGAAAATTGATCGGATGGACTGAATTAGCACACTTGTAAAAGGTTTATGAATGAATAAGCAAATATATATATATATATAGGACTGAATGGTTACAATTGTAATAGATTTAGGATTCTTTTGGGAAAAGTTTCAAAAAAATCCTAAGCTATTGCATTGGTACTAATTCGATCATAAACCTTTTG
Organism: Rhodamnia rubescens; assembly: GCA_021437795.1. NCBI lineage: Eukaryota > Viridiplantae > Streptophyta > Magnoliopsida > Myrtales > Myrtaceae > Rhodamnia > Rhodamnia rubescens. Next base: position 514,508 of record JAILYA010000113.1, read on the forward strand.
TATTGATGTCATTTTAGTCCTAAGACTTTTTGCAATTGTACTATTGAGTCAATCCAGTCAATTATGGTTGGAAATCACTAATGTAGACGTCGCTTGTCCTACGTGGAATGGCTGGCGCTGATGTGGACCTTTTTAAATATTATTTTAATTATTTTTAAAAATTATTTAAAATTTTTAAAAATACTAAGAATAATATTTAAAAATATCAACATCAATGTCAACCGTTCCACGTAGGACAATCAATGTCTATGTTAGTGATTTCAAATAAAAATTGACCAAATCGATTCAATTGGTACAAATGCAAAAACTTTAAGACTGAATTAGCACTAACCCAAAAGATTTAGAACTCGGTTGGCACCAATAAAAGATTTAGGACTGAATTGGCACAAATGCAAAAGCTTTAGAAATAAATATGGCCCCATGCTCCAAGTGGTTGTGTTGATCCAGAACTGAAATGGCACGAAAGTATGCCTCAATTCATACTCAGTCTAATCTCCTACGAAAGTGATTTCCTCCATATGATTTGCGCTACTCCGACGCAATGGCAATATTTTTTTTATATATATTTATGGATTCACTCTCTTTTTGTTGAAAATTGCTTCACAATATCCGTACATTCATTATAAAAAATATTAGAAATAGCTCCGTACCTTTATATTGACAGTAACCTTTACTTATAAGTAAGGAGATATCAGGTTGGGAGAGATGATCCTAATCCCAAACACACAAAAAATGCCTCAAAAAGCATACGATCATGAAGAATCGAGCGAAAACATTTTTCCTGAGTCACCCCTACTTCATTCCTTTTTCAATGAGATTGCCCATGTATTTCAATTTTGAAGTATCTTTCCTTTTTATACTTTCTCGTGGTAGCAGGGTTACCTTGGCTGTAAAAATAGATTCTAAAACAACAAATAGATAAATAAATTGTATGTACTGCACCTACTGGGATCAACTCACGAGCTTGAATGCTCATCAAAATCATACCAATTTAGACTCTCGAGCCACTCTCGTGCAATTCATGTGCTTGTTATCATCCACGTGCCAAGCATGTGTCTATTGACTTCCAGACTATTTTTTGGTGTCAACACCACTTAATTACTCTTTCGCCTTTGAAAATTTTCAAGATCCCAAGCAACCTTTGCACTTCACCTTTGTGATAGAAACAGTCTACGATAGTGACAAATAATCACTAAAACATGTGTGGACACAATAGTCAACTACATTAATTGAATAGATCTCGTGTGCGTGCTTCATTTCATTCGCGCTGAAATTTAATCGACGAAACAATACTCAGTATAAAGATACACACTGAAATTTAATCGGGAATGTGAATCCGAAAGTTAGATCTACTATAAGATAAAGTGCAATGCGGCAATGTGAAGGTAAAGATAAATTAGCTTGATTTGTGCAAATTCGGGGTTATATGATGAGCGACTGGTGGTATACACATAATGACTTATTTCGACAACTAGGCATATATGGAACCGACGCAAATTATTGTATGTTGATCCCCGCACGTCAATACTCACGTGTCATGTTATCTTGACTCTCGTGCTATTCTCGTGCAATTCACGTGCTTGTTATCATTCACGTGCCAAGCATGTGTCCATTGACTTCTAGACTATTTTTTGGTGCAACAGTACTTAATTACTCTTTCTTTTGGAAATTTTCATGATCCCAAGCTATCTTTGCAGTTCACTTTTGTGATAGAAACGTACTACGATAGTGACAAATAGTCACTAACATATGTGCAGACACAATAGTTAACTACATTAATTGAATAGATCTCATGTGTGTGCTTCATCTCATTCTTGCCGAAATTTAATTGACGACACAATATTGAGGATAAAGATACATGCTGAAATTTAATTGGGGATGTGAATCCGAAAGTTATGTCTACTATAAGATAAAGTGCAATACGGGAATGTACGGGTGATGATAAATTAGCTTGAATTGTGCGGATTTGGGGCTTTATATGATGAGTGACTAGTGGTATATATAATGACTTATTTCGACAACTAGGCATATATGGTACCGACGCAAATTATTGTATGTTGATCTGTGCATTTCAATACTCACGTGTCATGTTAACTTAACTCTTGTGCTATTCTTGTGCAATTCATGTGCTTGTTTTCATCCACGTGCCAAGCATGTGTCCATTGACTTCTAGACTATTTTTTTGTGTGAGCAGTATTTAATTACTCTCTCGTTTTTGGAAATTTTCATGATTCCAAGCAATCCTTACACTTCCTTACACTTCACTTCTATGATAGAAACACACTTTGCGATAGTGACAAATAATCACCTTTGAAAAAGGCTTAAGTACATTACAAGTGCCAAAACTTATGTATGGCGCTCACTTTAATGTCAAAACTTTCAAAACGATCACTTAAGTACCAAATTTTTTGAAAAACAATCATTTCAGTTCCAAAACTTTCAAAACGATCACTTAAGTGCCAACTTTTTTAAAAACGATCATTTAAGTGCCAATTTAAAAAAAACGATCACTTCGGTGTCAACTCCACCGAGCCACGTCGACTCAAATATTAATAAAAAATAGCACGTGTCGGATTTACGGCAAGCCACGTCAGCTCAAATTAGAATTGGCCTTTGAAGTGATCGTTTTTAAAAGAAGTTGGCACTTAATTGATCGTTTTTTGAAAAAGTTGGTGCTTAAGTGATCGTTTTGAAAGTTTTGGCACTAAAGTGAGCGCCGTACACAAGTTTTGGCACTTCTAGTATTCTTTAGCCCACTTCGAAACATGTGCGAGACACAATAGTTGTCGCGACCTAAAAAAAAATAAACAAGTCATCTTTTTCGGGCTAATGGATTATCGGGTTAATTAATTAACTAACCTAACTCGGACTCTCCCAAGTCCATACCAAATCGCAACTTAAGGTTCGAATGATTAACATGCAATGTGATTTGAATTTGGAGTCGCCACTAATCATTTTCGGTAGGTCGATTAGAAACCTAAATAAAATAGCGGGAGAAAACTATCTTATTTCTCGAACCAGTAGATTAAGAGTCCGGGGACTTGGTTACATTAATTACAACTAATGCCCTTTCGGTACCTTAAAATTCATGAAACAAATAATGGATTTGACAAATTTGATTAATTCTACTTGAAGATCAAAGAATCAATTTTTTTGGGTTTTTCTTCTCTTGACATTTGTTTGAAATAAAGAAATTACATGGAATTAGGATGAAATAAGTTCAAGATTACTCCCCAATTTGAACTCGTGCACCAAACTTATGCTCCGGGCTTGTCTTGATCATTGGACCGATTTGGTGACTCGTTAGACCGAGAAATCTCTTGGTCCTATCTCTCCTTGACGCTTCTTTCTCATCTCGCTAGAATTCCATTAGATCGCAATCCGGGCATTGATATTTTTTCCCTTTTGCTCTCCTTCTATTCTTGTACAATTGATATCTCATCGTTGATATGCAGCTGTTATTTAACATAAAAACGTAGAGAGAAAAAAAATCAGTGTAGAAAATCCGAGCTAATTTGTATTCGAAATTAAAGAAAGTTAGGGAACCACTTAACTTTCTTTTTCTGCGGCGAGCTTGAACGATGGTGATGAACTTGTGGCTTGTGTTGATGGGTGCAAAAATTGGCAATGGTAGCACCGAGCTTCAAAACACTCAAGCCCTCTCAAAACTCTCTCCAAATGTTTTCTCAAGAATTCTCTTTTTCCTCTCTAAAGAATTCCTCTCAAAAACTCTCTCAATTCTCTTTCACCCCAAAAACTCTCTCCATCCTCCTCCATTCAAAAAAACTTCATCTTTTATAGGCAAAATTCTTCGTCCTTCATTCTTCATCTTCATTTCCTCACCTTCCATTTTCATCTTCCTTTCTTCATCTTCATCTTCATTTCCTCACCTTCCATTTTCATCTTCTTTTCTCCATCCTCATCTTCTCTTCTTCATCTTCATCTTCTCTTCTTCACCTTCATTTCTCCATCTTCCATTTTCATCTTCTCTTCTTCATCTTCATCTTCCTTTCTTCATCTTCCATTTTCATCTTCTCTTCTTCATCTTTCTTTCACCATCTTCCTTTCCCCATCTTCTTTTAGTATTTGCAATGCAAGTCCCTGAAGTTTCAAGTATTTGCACATACGGTCCCTGAAGTTTTGAGTATTTGCAATACAATCCCCGAAGTTCCGAGTATTTGCAATACAGTCCCCGAGAAAATATTTCTTTCAAGCCCGAATCTTCTCGGTGCATTTTTTCATCCCATGCCTAGTCCAGATGCCTGTTAAATTAAGCTCAAATTATATGCCAATGCTAAATGAATATGTGAGATGATTTTTGTTTAGAACTAAAATTAGTTCTAATTTTTATGCAAAATATATATTAGTCAAAATTTAGGCGTCAACAATAGTCAACTACATTAATTGAATAGATTTCGTGTGTGTGCTTCATTTTATTCTCGGGACAACTTATATGCTCCATGAGGATCCTATACCGCAAAAGTAGTCGCCTATGGCAATGGACAGGTAGTGATACTGCCCCATTGGCCTTATCATAGGCATCGCCCATTACATACGGTTGAAGGCTGGACGGCCATCAAAGTATTGGCCGCCGAGACGGTCTGGTTCAAGATGGGACGAGGGGGACGCCGTTACGGCATATTTCCTGGAGTTTTGCATCGGAAAAGGGGCGGGTTCTTATCGGACCTCAATGCAATGATGGAGAATTTGTACTCCGATGTGTTCTTCATGATCCCACTTGGCTTGTCTGTGGATGAATTGTCATTGGAGTATATTATGTCGCACTCTCGGAGCGTTGTCCTAGTACCAGCATTAGCACCAAAGCTGGGCGTACTGGTTTAATCAATCATGTGTCTTAGGGGGTGGTTTTCCTTTTCTCTCATCTTGAATTTTATTCAATAAAATGTTGAGGAAGTACCGATACAGGAAAGATTATTAAGGTTTCAATGTGCAGGAGCTTCTATTTTCATTGCATCTTTGCATAGATCTTTCTCTTTCTGTATATTCTTTCTCGAATAATTTGTCTCAGGTTTAGATAGTTGTCTGTGAATGCATACAACTTCAAAATCTCAAAGGGGTCAAAAACAAAATTTCCATCGATTTGCACCAATTAGCATTTTTCCTAAAGTCACGAAAAAAATATTTCTTGCTTTATTAACTTTCGGTTAGCAAGTGAAATGAATAACACGAATTTTACATCCACAAAATAAGTCAAGAAAAAGTTTCCTTTGCTAGGTTGATTATATCGTGACAAAATCACTCTTCTAACGAATCACAAGGCGGGGCCAAGTGGGACTTCGACCAACTAATCATCTCTTGCATGTGTCACCATTTTGCAGTCGGGTATATGTTCCGTAGATAGATCCAAAGTGTTCAACCCGGGACTTAATTATTGACAAAGCATCAATTTGGTGGTGCCAATTTACGGACCGGCCAATCTCGTCATTTCCGGCTCTAGCATCAACATTGGTGCCGTTTGTGGGAGACCGAGCATGTCGCTGGGTTGTTCTTCCTAAGGAGAATCTTAAACGTCACTATACATGTGACAATTTCGTAGACAAGCATTTGCAACATAGTATGAGTATTTTTCTCAATTTATGCGCACAAAATTATTGCATACCAAACACCTTTTTCTTTGCATGTCTACTACATGCCTGTGATAGAAAAGTACGACATCACCACATTAAAATCGGAGTTGAGAGAGTTGTCACGCGCCCACACGCGCTTCTTTCGTGCGTGGGATTTTCCTTGCATGTGCCCACGGTCTTCTTCAACCTCTGTCCGAGTTGTTCGACCCAGTTTCTGTCTGATCTTGACCAGTTCCTGACCCAACGTTAAAATGCTGCAAATTTGACTCTTTTAAAGCACAACTAAACTGCCATTTTGAAATTAAAGCTGCAAAATGACCAAAATTTTTGTGAGCAGCACGATAATGAAGCCGATTTGGACAATATAATAGGAAATCGACATAGTAGAATCGATATACATTGTCGAGCAAAACTCCCGACCAGATTTTGAGCATTAATAAGTGAAATTGTCGAATTGCATCATATGATTTTTGGTTCATTTTTGCATATCGAAACCTTCAAGTTGGAAATTCTTGACGCATATATTAAATTGGGGCACCAAATTCAGAGTATAAGAATCATTGCGTGGGTAACAAAGGCCACAAATTAATTGTCCAAAATAATAACTAAAAAGGTTAAATTGGCAAATTGCAAAATAATACATTTCATTTGTCCTATCTCTAAGTCTCCTCTCTCTGGCTTTTTCTCTACCTCTTTGCAAAGTCCATGAGTCGAACCCACACCTATGATACTAAAGCATCCCACCCCTATCCCTTTTCTAGCGGGGCCGTATGCCTATTGTAATATCTCGAAAATTCGACGTCCGTAAGATAAACGAATTCGATGGATTTTAACACAAATTTCCCTGGCTGATAATATTGGATTTTCGAGAATTAAGGGACAATCGTTGGATGTTGATTTATCAAACCGAGAAGGGTATTAGTTAACCTTAAGGCATTGGACAAGGGAAATCAAGTCGAGATAATTGAGTAGTTAAATCGAAACTCCGAGACAATTCGCGCCTAAGCCTAATCCTAGCCGAACCTTAGAAGTGAATTTACCACTTTGCCCTTAAAGGTAAATTTATTGTTTTACAATTTTGCCTTGAAATGACCATTTTACCCATTTGCAAAATCACCATTTTACCCTTGATGCTAAATTACCAAAGTACTCTCAATCGTTTATGCCAAATGGCTAACCTACCCTATTTATGAAATTACCAAATTACCCCTGGATATTATCCATAAAGACGAAACTCATTAATGGGGATTTGACTTGTTGGCCCCACGTTTTTCTTCTTCTTCCCTGAGCTTGGCCGTGACTCTCTTTCTCTCCTCTCTTCCTCTCCATTTTCGTGAGAAATCTTCTCCATGCCCGAGAGCCCGTCTTCTTGGATTTCTACGCGCGCCCGAGAAGAAATCGCTCGTTTGAGCTCGTCCGGAGGGCGAATTGAGCACCGTTTTCTCCTACGCGACCGTAAGATCGAGGGCTATTTGGATATGAGGGCTGATTGTCCAGAAAGTTGATGAAATTTCGTGAATCGGAGCTGGACAGAGGCTGGTCGGTGGAGGCTCGGTTCGTTCGTCGTCGATTCAAGTTCCGTCACTCGTCGTTCATTGCCGTGCCACCACGGGTTGTTGTCGCTAAGGTACGCGCCACCCCCAAACTCCAGCTACCGACCGCCGTGCCGAGCTAAGAGGCCGAGAGCCGCCAAGGATCGCCGTTGTCGCCCTCGAGTCGTCGCCATCGATCGTTCATCGACGCCGGCCGTTATTTGTGAGTTAACCCATAAACTCGATTAGGTTCTTAATTACATTTAGGGATAGATTCTTTTATGTTAATTGTGCGTTAGTTTAGTTAATGATGATTGGATTAAGTTAATCGACCACGGTTGGGTTAGTTGATCTTGTAGGATTAGTTAATCTTGGTTAGTTAAAGTAACCGTAGTTACTTGTAGTTAATCGTAGCTACTTTTCGCTAACCGTAATCACTTTTCGTTAACCGTAGTTACTTTATGTTAACTATAGTTACTTTTGTTAACCATGGTTGGGATAGTTAACTTTGGACGATAAGCTATCAAGGTTTTCACGATATGCTATCAAGGTATGGGCAATAAGCTATCGAGGTTTGGCGATAAGCTATCGAGGGTTTGGCGATAAGCTATCGAAGTTTGGACGATAAGCTATCGAGCTTTTAGCGATAAGCCATTGAGGTTTTGGCGATAGGCTACCGAGGTTTGGAAGATAAGCTATCGAGCTTTTGGCGATAAACTATCGAGGTTTTGATGATAAACTATCGATTTATTATTTTACTAATACTATTGTGTGGTTTTAATACTTGTCTCGTGATTGTTCTATGCTTGTATTGTGATGAATTGTGCATGAAAGTTGTGATTAGTATTCTTATTATGAGCCTTGATTTATGGGTGGTTGAATGCCCTATTGAGTATTGTCTAATGTGTGAACCAAAGCGAGGTAAGCTTGCATGTGATTATTGGTTGGTGTCGAGTTGCGCCTAACCATGTGGTAGCTAGAGTGTGACCATAGTCGTACGCTATTTATCCGTTATCGGCGGTTGACTCTGTCCATTTAGGCCGCTCCGAGCGAATTAGCGCCCTACTCGGACTTAGGCGTCGACTAATACAGATTTTATATCTCACCCGTTGTTGTTAACCATTTTTCGGGTCCTTGGCTATGAAGTAGCGAAGTGGAGGATGTGGACGTTTGTCTCTTTTTGGAGTAGCTTGGGTAGTGTTAATCCCGACCCTAAACTGGCATCTTTTGTGTGGTTAGGAAGTGGCCCCGAGGTAGGGCTTGTGTATATATATATCCCAAGGTTAACAGTAAATAAATAAAATAATCTTTGGCGGATGTTGATTAACTTGATTGCCTACTATTCTATCCCTCTTGTTATAATATTATCTCGGGGAAATAGAACGTTCCGTATACGCTTAATAAAAGATACAATGAATGGGTCGGTAACGCGTCCTAGGACGTCACAACTTAAAGATCGAGAAGGGATATTGGCATGCCCGATGGGGGCGGGGCATGACACCTATTGTCGCATTTTTGGTTCACACGCCCTTCAATATTTGAAATTCTCATGGCATAGACCGAGTTATAACATGAAATTTGCCAAGTAGATTTACCATAGAATAGGTAACTAAAATCCCATATCGATATCTAAAATAAGCAACGAAAAGATGTAATAGTTTTTCGGTGTAGACTACATTATTTGAGATTGATATTTATTATTTTTCGTGGTTGGTTTAATAAGGTAAGATTAAAGATTTTTAATTAGTCTAATATGAGATTGGCTTGTGTGAGCTAATTAGAGCCCGATCTCGTAATGAGAGAGTTCGTGGCTGAAAACGCTATAAATAGTGCTCAAATATCTCCGCTAATCTTGATGCACAAATAACCTCACAAAATGAGCAGTTATAGAATTTAATCGTCGGGGCAATCTCATTGACCCAATGATACATATGGCAATAGAGGAGAAGCACTTGAGTTTTGGATATTGCTATTCCGTATCAAAATTGATGAATTCCAAATCATGTGCGCAAATTCATTTTCCCTCATTATTGTGCTACGGATTCTCGACTATAGAAATCTTGGGGTGTCTTCTTACACGTCTAACAAAAGAATTGAATCCGTGAACTCCCACAAACCGGGAAATACATGCACTATACATGTAATTACATCGAGATTATGCAACAAGTGAATTCGAACCCATATATAGCTGCTCTTATACCACATGCAAGAAATACAATGATGTAAAACCCATGTATAGAATTTACAATACCACTATGGATAAAGCCATACAAATTACGGATTAGGCTTTCCTCTCTTTCTCCTACCTTAGACGGTGTAGGCTTACAAAATTAGGGGGAGAATGGAGACCATAACCTATTTATGTAGCATATCTTACTAGACTCCTCAATTGCAGGTCATTGTTAAAATGTTAGTCTTCACTGATCGGCGAACCCTCATTATTACCATTATCGAGATATAACATTCTCATATATTTTGTAACAGAGCATTTTTTAAGGATATATTATGCAATCAACACATTATGGTCCAAAATCGCCATCTTCCTATTTACTATGGGTTTTTCAGAAAAATGTTTTGGTATTTTCAAATGTTATAATAGATTGGGCTATGATATAATCAGTAGTAGCAAGAAAGAACTCAAAATTCGACATTTTATAGCCGGAAGAAAAGAGATCTCTCGTTCAGGATTGAACAACACTAGAAGCACACTCAGGGAAGAAGCAATTGCCAATTGCCCCTTTTGCCCAAGCAAAACATTGAGATTTTCATGTAATCTTGGAGCCACCACTTGACTATCTAAAACAATCATGGTCACCACGCGACCAATCAAATCATTGAGATTTTCCACAATTTTATCCTAGGCAAAGGCAACAACAATCACCACATTAACTGACTGTACAACATTATATATTCCAGTGTCTAGGACATAATTGGTACACTCAAGGAGCTTAAAGCCAGTCAATGCGTTCTTTGCTAGGAAATCCATGCAAATTATATACTAGCTTTATCATCATTAGGGATCACACATGATATAGTCCAAACTTTGGTGCTCAGACACAACGATAGCATGCCTAGAATTAACTCAAAATTTCAGAAAATTCAAAAAAGAAAAAAGAAAAAATTGAGCAGATTACAGAATGTGTCCCATGACAAAAATGAGCATCAGGAAAAGGGCTTAAGTACACTAGAAATACCAAAACTTGTGTACGGCGCTCACTTTAGTGTCAAAACTTTCAAAATAATCACTTAAGTGCCAATTTTTTAAAAAAAAACGATTATTTCAGTGCCAAAACTTTCAAAACGATCACTTGAGTGTCAACTTTTTCTAAAAACGATCATTTAAGTGCCAATTTTTTTAAAAACTGATCACTTCAAGTGTCGACTCCATCGAGCCACGTCGGCTCAAATATTAATAAAAAATAACAAGTGCCGGATTCCCTACAAGCCACGTCGGCTCAAATTGGAGTTGGCACTTGAAGTGATCGTTTTTAAAAGAAGTTGGCACTTAAGTAATCGTTTTGAAAGTTTTGGCACTAAAGTGAGCACCGTACACAAGTTTTGACACTTCTAGTGTTCTTTAGCCATCGAAAAGTGATGCCGATATAGGGTTACGCCGTAAATTATCTAATAATTAAGTCAAAGTACGAAATGAAATTGTGATTGTTGCTGCAATCCTCAGTGAACACATCACCATCCGGGAAAAAATTGATCTGGACAAGAATCAAGCTTCTTGTCTCAGGCCCCTTGAGGAAATTCTATGATTGGAAAACTAGTAAATGGCACATGCATTGTCATTTAGAGTGTACAAAATCATTTAAAGCTACTTTACGGAATGCTAGGTGTTTAACTACATCCTCTTATCACAAAATAAAATTCTAATCATGGTCAGCAATATTCACACAAGTCTCAATACTAAAAAGGCTGTTTGAACTTACTATGATTATAAAATGTTTTAACATCTTGTGACAAAATAATTAACTGTTTCTGACATCACACACAAACAGGAGAGGATCTTATTGTGCTAGAATCAGTAGCAATGATGTCACATCCAGATTTGTGCTTTACATGTAGTATACAAAGAGTCGCAAATGAGTTCACGTTGAGAATGAGAACAAACTTGAACTGCAAGTTTGACTTTGGTTATAGTCAAACGAAGAGATTAACTCATAAGAATACGAACAATAAACAATAATATCAAAATAAAATAAGAAGCAGGAATGAAGAGCAAGGATGTTGTCTAACTTGATCTTGAAGACCTTTATATTGTCCACGATTTGATTGACTCCCATCATGCTATGTAATTTGTAGCCATAAGTATACTCAATCTTAGCATGAGCATCATATCATACTGCCAAAGGCGCGCTAATCAATGCCATTAAATGATTTACACAAGGACAAGTATGAGAGAGAGAGAGAGAGAGAGAGAGAGAGAGAGAGAGAGAGAGAGAGAGAGAGAGAGAGAGAGAGAGAGAGAGAGTTGCTCAAGCATAATATACTCATACATAAAATATCAATTTTTTTTGCAGATTTCCCGATTTAAACATGATAGCACTAATGTGACGCCCGAAAATTAGACCCCTGTAAAATGCCAAAATTCAATAAAAATGGTTTATATTGAATTCCAGTCAAGTATAAAAATTTGGATCGTAAGGAATTAAGGGACGAATTTTGAACGATTCCCGAAATGTCTTTCGGTTTATATTAGGTTCTAAAATCTCGGTTGCCGCAATTTAGGATTTTCAATTCGATGCCTAACCCTAATCCCGACCGAGCCTAGCTTGTGAAAATCAATTTTATTCCCCGTCGTTGAGCCAAAAAATTCGTTCGATCCGGATTTATAAAATTACCCTTTTGTCTCTCCAATTATGTGCTAGAAGACAAAAACTTTCAAATGAGACTTGATAAGTGGGGCCCACAAGTCATTCCCTCACCCACCAGTCAAGTCTACGGTCAATCTCTTTCTCTCTCCTCCCTCTCTTCTCTCTCTCTCGGCGGACCTCTCTCTCTCTCCCCTATTCTCGCGCGCCCGCCCTCTCCGCAAAATCGAACACCATCCTCCTCCTCCCTTGGCTGTTTTGCGCCACTGCCACCTCCGACCACTACCTCGGCTATCCACCGTACGCCGCCACCTCATCGTCACCTTTCCGACCTCCAGCTCGCCCTATAGAACCCCAGCAACGGCTCCGGCGACCCCTTGCCCTATTTCGGTTTCAAGCGGCTGTTGGAGCTGCGTCCGCCTTTGCCGCCGCTTCTAGCCATTACCTCGCCATCCCACCGACCCTCAACCATCACCACGATAGTCGACACTGCCGTAAAGCCACGGAACCGCCGCGAGCAGCTCCCACAGCCGGCGTACTCTATTTCGGTCCGGATCTCCCTCCGCCCCGGGTTGCGACTTCCCGGCCTCCTCCGCCACTCACCGACCACCCCCACCCGACTGTCCTTCACCCCTCGCCGTCCCCAAGCGCGAAGCCGATCAAAGCTTGTAGAGCTCGAAAACAGCCTCGGTCGGACCTCTCTTGTTCTGTCCGACCTGCCATGTTTTTGCGCGCCGTAGGACTGCCGACCATTGTTCCGTTGTCTCAAGCCGTCCGCCACCTACGGCCACCCCGGAGACCTCTCGACCTTGGCCAACCTTTCCCCTAACCTTGGACCGCCCGAACTCCCTTAAAACAGCTCACGGTTCGGCCGTTCCCCAACTCTCGACGCCATGTCCCGCTCTGTACTCCACTTGTTCGATTCTTTGGCCGCCACTATTATGGCCACCGGCGATCGCCGCCGCCACCCTTGAGCCCATACCACTATCCCGAGGTGTCGCCACGCGTCACGCGAATCATCCTTGACCGAGTTGGGAGCCCGAAGGTTGAGGTTGACCGGGGAGTTCGTCGAGCCATTTTGTCGTCGCCGCTTGTATCGAGACAGCCTGAGCTAGTTCAAATTTGTGAGTTAGCCCCTAACTCCTGGTTAGGGACGCTAATTACGTTCGAAATTAGATTAATTAGCTAATTAGGGCGTTTATGTAGTTTAATTACTTGTCGATTTAGATAGAAATGTGGTTTAGGCTAAATGACTATAATCAATTAAGTTAGTCGATTAGCTAGGTCGTACGTGGCTAATTGTGGATTAGAATTGATTAATTGTGGTTGATTGATCGCGAGCGAGCGATAGGTTATAGAGATGAGCGCACGATTGATCGCTGATTGGATCGGAAATTGATATGGAAATCGTCTGGTTTTGATTGATTAATCATCTCTTGCACTATTGGATTTGAATGCTCAAATCGACTGTTGATTGCTATGGGTGTTGATTGGAGGTTAATCGCTTCAATTTGCTTGAATTGTCGGTCGATATAACTGTGCATTCATGTGATCACGTATGAGATCAAATTGCATGTTTTAGCACGAAAACGGCCTTGTACCAAGTATTTGAACATACGAGTATGAGCATTCGACCTAATTCAAAGAAATGAACTAAGTTGGATGTCGAAATACTTGAGTGGTCACATAATGGGTAACTTCGACAATCATTGTCTTACGGTTGGTCGGTCCCGACATCATTGTCTTCTAATTGTTGGATGCGCGTCGATCATTGTCTTCTAGCTGTTCGTTTGCCGGTCGTAACTTGTGAAGGGCTGAAGTCTATTTAAGGATTCCTGTTAGCTCCATGTCGTGTCGACAATCATTATCTTACGGTTGGTCAAGTGGGGTCACATGGACTATCGAAGCCATCGCCGGGAAGTAAGGGATGATGCCTGGTCTTGCCAAGAGAGAATCAATTGACTAGTGTCTTTGGATCTACGGGTCGTTGCTAATAATAAATGGACTACGTGTGGTGTCCCGTGCATGTAAGTGATGTGATGATTTGCCAATGGATTGAATTGCTTGGTTTGATTGTTGAGTTGTCTCGCATCGCATTATGTGTGGCTTTTGGAGGGTAAGCTTGCATGTAGTTGAAATATCTCGCTCTTTGATGATGTGATTATTCGTTAGAACGTCGAGCGAATCAATGCCCTAGCTAGGCTTAGGCGTTGGCTCACTCGAGATTTATTTTTCACCCCGTCGTTTAACCATTTCCAGTCCTAAGTAATGGAGCCCTATTCTAATCGGGGTTCTAGGGCTTAGTTGTGATAGTCCTCCTTTTTTGGAGCTCCGTGGATGCTAGAGCATGGTTGGTAGAGTAGTATTTTGGGAGTAGATGAAGGTTTAACCTTGCTCGATTTCCGTATCGTTTTGAGGTCCTAGTGAGCCGCCCGAAGAATGAGGTTGTGTATGTCTACCGTAGCTCAAGTAGGGTTAAAACTCTTCTACTTTGATTGTATGAATGAAATTGCATTTTGTGAAATGATCATTTGTGATTTCCCACTTGTACTATCCCCGCTGATTTTGTTCGTTTGGGAGAGTTACACGTTCCGCATGCACCTAAGTTTGTAGGTCGATAGTGTACTTGGAACGCTATCTTTCATGATCGTGGGGAGTTTGGTAGGGATATCGCGGGCCTGGGGATCGGAACGTGACAACTAAAGTCATAAAAAAAACTCACGAAAAAGTGAGGAAGAAGAGATGAAGAAACAAGGGGGAAAGGGAAAACGAAAGGAGACATTTATGTTAGCTTAACTTGTAGCACTTATCAGAACTGTATATCTTTTAGGCATATAAAAAGAATACGCAAATGTCTAACAAGTTGCAAAGAATTCAAGGAAAAGGAAACAAAGCGAGGAGTCCATATGTACTTGACTTCTTGACGCTTCCAGAAGCCCCATCTTTTTCCATTTAGACAAGGAAAAGGTCACAAAAGATGGAAAATTAGTTTAAACCTCCATTTATTTTCCTGGTTATGTGTTGCAATGTTCAAATTTTGTCAACAAACGGAATCACTAAGCAATCACATCCATCAGTAATCAACATAAGGAATCATAAACCTCCAGTGAACTTTAGTTGCCAAGTATCATATGTCACAATTACAAAGTGGAGCTAAGAAGATACGAAATCAGCAACAAAAGCAAGTTCAGAAATGCATGCCTTGGAGAGGTACTTGAATGCAACGCCAGTATTGAGCCACAGTCTCCAAATTTACCATTTGTACAGCCATATTATACTACCTCTATACCTGAAAAAGGGGTTAAGAGTCATCTCATCATTTATGAATACACCAATTTTACGAAAGTTTAGCTTTTATTTCAGTATGACCAACAGACGTACCAATGATCGATAATGCTGCTGCACACATTAGGCGTAGTTCACATGCCACATAAAGGGAGTATGCTGAAAACTTCTCTGCAACTTCTGTAGCTGAAAATCAAGTCCTCTGCCACTGTTCCTTAAGGACATCAAGAGCTTCCATCTCTGCATGTCTTGTTGCCTATTGTTGCAACGAAAGCGAAAAACAAACACAGAACACAAGGATTTACGTGGTTCGATCAAGGTGATCTACGTCCACGGGCGAGGCAAAACGAAAATTCCACTATGATCAAAGAGAGTACAGATGATAGAATAACACACACCTCACAAGTCTCTAAAAAAAAAAACATCAAAAAACCCTAGCCACGGTGTAAACCATAGATCTGTTCAAGCACCGCTATAGAGATTTATTCGCTTGCTCCGTGTTGGGCCTATCGGCCCAACTCGCGTCGCGAACTAAATCTCCATTTTCTCTCCACTTTTGGGCCGCACAAAAAATATATCGGGTCGGGTAATGAATCGGACCGAGTACATAAAATTCAAGACATATTTAACACCTATGAAAGCGCAAGGAGAAAAACAAAGCAAGCATATCAAATCTAAGAGCTTCGTCAGAAAGACAGTTTCTCACAGTGCAGGTTAATGTAAGTTTGGGAAATGCATTTCACGAGAAATGTTTTCTCCTTCAAGTCAACTAATTGAGAGCATATATAAGATTGATTAAGGCATATACTACATGAAAACGTGTTTTGCTGGCTTGAAGTTGCTGAAGAGGCATCTTACTAGATTAGCCACCTCCACCTTTTCTAACAGTATCTTATATATACCCCTGCAGCAAGGTGCCTTTGTTCTTTTACTATGCTCCACAAGATACTGAAAGGGCCAAAAAAATTTTGTATCAACTATTCATTACTGTCCACAAAATCTTTTTGGTAGTGTATTGTCACCATAAAACTATAAATAATTGCAGCAATAGACTATTAGATAGGAGATGATCTCTACCAGAAATCAGGCTTAAGCAATTTGTCCACATGTGGCCATTGTATGAAGAAATGTGCGCAAGGAATTGGTTCTTACATTTTAAAAGGCAATACAATGTGCACAATGCACTTTTATACCGAGTAAGGATACCAAAGTCTAGCTAACCTACAGCCCTAGAAAACAATATTAGGAACTTCACAAAAGCAGATAAAGACCATAAGATGGTTCCAGACAGAGCACAATGGTAAATTTAAAAGGGAACACATTGTGCATAACAAAGCAAGAATATTGCTATTGTCAGCCTTATAGTCATATCTTATGAAAGAATAATGGGAACAAAACCCTTTACAGCCTAATAATGCATGAAAAAATTCCACTATTAATATACGAGTGGATAGTTCGAGGGTATCAATTCAGAACAGTAACAATGCCCAAAATTTATAGAAGAGGGTGGAGAAGCAATGATAAACATACATTTCGTGGCTCATTAGTCCGAGTTGGAAATTTTCTCATGCATGCACGCATGCATGCAGGTTATTCAAGAGGAAATCAGCGTCAGGTTATCCAGCATGTCTCATAGCTATGAATGGGATGAATGCATGTCTATAGCTATATGATCAAGATCTTGCCGATCCTGTATTATATAATATATAGGTCACAACCTTCCAAGCAATGGGTATTACCACATAATCATCCCATTATTCAGATGCAAATCCTACCCAACTCTTAAACTAATATGGCTCTAACAACACTAAATCAAAAACAACAGCCAATTTGAGAAACTATATGTTGCTTATTCCAGTGAGTCTTATCATTGGTACCTTAGAAGCTTATCTTTCATCAATATTAGGTTCCAGTCGAACATTCGAGAAGCTTCCAGGAGTTTTAGTGTCTAGGTCATTTTCCATCATAAATGGTATGGCACATAAGGTAAAAAAGAGAACACTAAACTGTTGTGAAAGCCTCAAAAATCAGATTTGACAATCAGCTTCTGGGGCTTTTGTCTCTATTCTACTGAAGAAACATGGCGAAAGATAATAACCGCCTAACCGGTTAATTTTGGGCACGACCAATGTTCATATAACTCTCATGCCTCCAAGCAAATTTGGCTTCCAATTCTCCCTAGTTGCCAAACTCAACAAGTGGTAAATGGACTCGACAGTCAAGCAACCTTTCCTGGTAGCTTGCCATCTCACTGCATCTTCTTCTCTACGGTTTTCGCAGTAATCCAGTTTTCTCACAATTCAATAGTCCTGGAAAACCTATAAACCCGCTGCATGTCCATATATGAATTGTAAATTACACATCCTCATTTCCAAGACACCTCGAAAGCACCCAAATCTCTCTCTCTCTCTCTCTCCAGTGTGGCTAATTGTCCACTTCATTGCCTGGTTTCGCATAAGGGAGTTCCCAACCTCTAGCACCCAGATTGGATCAGCTTTTCGCCTAAAAAGCGGACTGAACCAAACCATGTGCGGCCTACTTCCCATTGTTTCACTCTCCCTCGATTGTTTTTCCTTTGAACCTAGTCTTCACCAACTTCTTTAAATAAGTCGTCACCTATGAAAAGAAAGAAAAGCTATACCATCTAGGGATTGTTGCTGATTTTGCAGCGGGTAATGTCGATTACTGATGAATTCACCAAGCATCCACGGACTACACTCACGAAGAAACACTAACTCAATGTCTCTTGAGCAAATTCAACCACACATTCTTCAAGTTCCAGCTCAAGTATTACACCAAGTTAATACATTTCGGATGGGCCAAGCGTTACCTGATCTATGGTAATCTGCATGAAGCCCAGAACCTCAGGAGAGAACCGTTCACCCAAACTATTGAATTGTAGTCCGTTGCCTCTGCTCGCCGGTCTCCATTACCGTCGGTTCACTATTGGCAGGTGGCGATCTTACGTTCGTAAGAGCTCGGTGGTGTCGGATGGAAGATGAGCAGAGGTGATGTTTGAAAGTGGCGTCGGTGCAGTTCGAATTTTGCCTTTGGCTGAGAAAAGAAGATATAGCAAAAATAACAATAATAAAAAAACAAAAAATAAAAAAATAGATAAATAGAAGAAAGAATTAAAGAGTTTTACTTAAGATATAAAGTCAACTCGGGTAACAAGTTACCAGTTTTTTTTTTAGAGAAAAAGACGAGAAGAAACAAGAAGGAAGAAGGCATTGTTATCAAGATCAGCTGAGTTTACTCACCTACGAATTGCTTTCTTAGCAAGTTTCCATCAATCCAACTACAAATGCAGCCAGCCTTGAGGGAGAATAAGCTTGTGATTTCTCTTTGATCCTATTTCAGTGTGTTCCTCAATACTAATCTGACAATCTTGGTGCATATGTGAACTCTCGGCTTCTTGAAATGTTGAGTCATGACCAACCTCATTAATAAAGCTAGATTCATCGACAGATAGTGAAGTCTCGGCTTCTGGATATGTTGAGTCATGACCAACCTCATTATTAAAGCTAGATTCATTGGCAGATAGTTTCGTCAGCACACTTTTGGCAAGATCTAGCATGTCTTTCCATGGATCTGCTTTGCTCGAAGTATCTTTGTGCGTGAGTGAACTCTCGGCTTCCGATCTATTGAGTTGATGATCAAACTCGAAGAGGAAAGGTGGATCTAGAAGCACAACCTTTAAATCGTCCTCTTGTGACTTGGCTATTGTTCGGAATCCCCATTTTTTCACATAAGTTGTCAATACTGTAAGGCTAAATTGCACATAATTCCCATCAATGTGACCAAATTTTACTTCTCCCCACAAATCATACGGTGTGAAATACCGAAGCCAGATATCATCCGAGTACAAACTCCAAAAGGCATCTCCTTTTTTACCATCTCGCCTTTTGCCATTAACATGTGGTAAAATCTCAAACTTCTGATAACCATCATCAGCAACGAAACAGAGAGCCAATCCAAGAAACTTGTCATACAAGTCCTTTGAAGCCAAGAAAGAAATGGAATCCTGTTTAATAGGATGGACCCACTCTGGCATCTCGCCACCAGGGAGAAAAATGTTCAAATCAGGAGGTATCTGTTACAAAGAGAAGCCGTTAGAAAGTACCCAAGTTTGTTACTAGTATCCATGTGGAAGAGTTCAATTTGAATTTAGTAAGTAGCCCTAATGAATCCGATTTGGAAGTAGAACTCCATAAATGTTAGAAATTAAACTAAAGTCATGAATGCTTTCGATTCAATGAATGAATTGTCGATCGGTTGTCAACGACTGTTCGACTCCCAAGACAGATGCACAAACCAGTGCATAAACCAAGACTTGTCTTTATTGTAGTGTACTTTTCAAAAGTCAACACTAGTTAAGTCTTTCAAGAGTATGTTAGTATTGCGATATGTAGTTAATGCTATGTATGTATGTCGCGTCTATTCATGTTCTTAGACTAGATCAAGAGTCATATAACGAGCCTATACAAAGGCATGTATTGTAACCATTTTGGTATGAGTGAATCAAGATGAATACAAAAATTATGAAAAGCCATCTTCGGTCTCCTCTTCTTTCGTGAGTTATTTGTGAGTGTCTGTTGGCCGCCTTCGATTTATCCCATCAATAATTAAGTAGGATTCAATGATCCTTGCTTGTGTTCATATACAAGTCTCATGTGATCTTCATTCCCATAAAAGTGCAGTAGCCGCCTGACTTACATGCATGTAAGTGCAGAACTACTTTATATTTGTTTGCTTTCCTTAAGCCTCCAATATTTTATTTTCTGCTATTGCAAGAAATGAGCACACACTTGATCCAGCATATACTCGACTCGGCATCGATATGAGTGAGAGAAGAGAGAGTCTAACCTGGTAGCCACAGTTTTGCAGTTGCAAGTATTCGCAATTATCTGCGAATAAATACGTCAAAGATGATGGAAGCTCGGGAGTCTTTTGTAATTGATGACAATTATAAATATCCAAGCGGGACAAATGATCACGCTTATTGATGGATGGTGGAAGGCTAGTAATATTGTTCCTCGAGAGATTTAACTCTTTCAAGAGGGCAAAACATGAAAGATTCTCAAGAAACTTTACTTCGGATAGATTACATCCCTCGAGGTCTAAAAAGAGTAAATTTGGAAGTCCATTCGTCATGGACAAATCATCTGAATCTGGAAACCTGCTTAAATTTGTGCAACCTTCAAGATTCAATTGTCTAAGTTTTTGTAACTTATAAATGCTAGACGGAAGACTTATTAGGTCCTTGCAATCATATATAAACATTATCTCCAAAGAGACAAGATTTTCTATTGATGCAGGAAGTCCTTTAATAGCGGTCTCTTCAAGATCAAGCTGTAGTAGGCCTTCCAGTTTATGTGGAATATCAGGGAACCTTTCTAATTTTGTGCATTTTCCAAGTTGGAGTTGTCGTAGATTTTTTGACTTGAGCACTTTTGGAAAAACAGTAAGTTTAGAGCACTCCCATAAATTCAACACTTGTAACTTGCCATGATGTGCCATGGACTCATGGGCTTCTACCAAGTTTGTGCAACACTGAAGATCCAATTCCTCGAGATTTGGAGTACAGGAGAGGTCGGGCATGCGATCCAGCGACTCGCAGTAACTGAAATTCATGTACTTCAAATTTTGGAAGTCCTGCAGAAATGGCGAAATCAGCTTCGATAAACATTCTGAAAGGGACAAACAGGGGGTTTCTGAGAATAGGTTGCCACTGAAGCATATTCGTTATTGTATTTTTCACGAAATTATTACATTTGAGGTCGTCAATCGTAAAACTTGAGCAATTTGTTTATTTAATGTAGAGTTGATCTGCTGCAGAGTCCACATATATGCATTATGGTAGTTGTTGTACATAGACGGGGGAGTCAAACTCGTGAAATGATGGTAATTTACTATCGGATGCAATTCACGGTGTCCATGGTTTTATAATATTGATCATTAGTAATATCATAATTTATTTGTAGGGGCATACGTTGATTTTTAT
This sequence comes from Rhodamnia rubescens, assembly GCA_021437795.1. NCBI lineage: Eukaryota > Viridiplantae > Streptophyta > Magnoliopsida > Myrtales > Myrtaceae > Rhodamnia > Rhodamnia rubescens. The sequence goes on from JAILYA010000113.1 coordinate 535,734, forward strand.
TTTTTTTGTTGGGGGGGGAGGGTCGTCTTGGGGGCTTACCTTGACTGAGGGTCATAAAATTGGCTACACAACACATGAGGGAGATTGGGTTTGTGAGGGAAAGGATATGGCACAATTACTATTCAGGTTTCTGAGTAAATTTTTTAACCTAGTAATTAACTTTTCATTCAAAGTTGCTATAAACTGATTTGGGAAGAATTAAAATCGTATTGAGAAATTACTAAACACTTGAAAACTTTACCAGTACTCATACATACATACATACATACATACATACATACATACATACATACAAATTAGAGTTAACTCTTATCACTTTAAATTTCAGAAATTATTTGAAAGAATTTAAAATATAGAGATACACAATACAGAAAAGTTCACAAATAAAATTGCGTTAACAAGTATGAAAATAATAGATTAAATACCAATAAAAATCCCAAGTCGGTATGCACATTTACCCCTTATTAATTTTCATCTCATGAAATCCTAAACTAGAACGACTATGACACATTTACCCCAAGTTAATTTTCATCTAACAAAAAATCATAAACTGATAATTGTCACCCAAATCTACCCTTCAAGTAGTAGACGAAAATTAGTTTGGGATAAAGCGTGTCGCGTGTCTTGCATGTGGCAATCACAAAATTCAAGTGAAGTGTCACGAGGTGAGCATGCGAATGTAGGGAACATAACAAAATTATGCCACTCATCATGCCATGTGACAATCATTGAAATATAGTGAAGTGCCATGTGGCTGAGTGCGGATGCGGCCACATGACAAAGCTGTTCCACAGGTCATGTCATGTGGCAATCACAAAAGCAAAGTGAAGTGTCGCATGACAAGCATAGGAATGAAGACTCCGCTACGTCCGACTTTAATTATATATCATATACGAACTGGATTGCGAAAAATTTATTGAACTTTAAAATTTTATTAAATTCATTCAAAGCCAATCAAGCCAACTTTGAAAAACATTCCAAGGAAAATAAAAATTTCGTATGCTCAATCAAAAAATTGGCTCTGACTTTCTATTAAGAAACTAGTGGTATGGCCGTACTGCATCACTTATGTTGATTTAGTTGTGCACACAATACACACATTACTGGAAAAGTTCCTAATAAATACTCTATTATATGCCCACTTGGAAGTGTTCCTCCTTAAGAATTGATTGAAGCAATAAACAATGCCTTGTTTTACAGAATGATGCATTCAAACATTCGACTGAGCTAATTTTATTGATGCTGGACAAATCCCCCGCGTTTAGGCTCTATCACTTGATGACTATGTGGCCTACCACTCAACCAGCTACTCCTTGGGTAGGTTGGTCATATTTTTGTTTCCTTCTTTGTTCGATCACTATACAACTTTTTAGTAAAACAAAGATTTTATACGTAAACAACGGATGGCGAATCGTGTTTTGAATTTCTTCACTAGGTGGATTTGATCTGATTTTGAAATATATCTATGTTGATAGTTAGAGTTATTAGGTTTAGGAAGTATGTAAACCTTATCTATACTATCATATAACCTAAAGATGATCTGTTACTTTGAAAGATTTCAATTTTTTTTCTTATATATTCCTTCCATCAATTATACTCAATCACTTATTTTACAGATATTACACCATGGACAAATACGTGAAATTTACTATTGTATTTTTTTATCTCTGACATATTTCATTATGGAAAGTGATCTAATGATGCAATGACGACCATAAAAAAATTTTAAATCTTGAAATATCTTTTTCTTTCCACATATATGTATAAAAATTATTTGTATTATGTATTTTATTAACAAAAGTGTTTCCATTGAGTATTTCTAATGAAGTTGTTCTCTTAATTTTTCAAATGCCAATTTTGCTGCACTTAAAAGTATTTCTAACGCAAGTTGTTAGCGTCATTTTGAAAGAAAATAGAGCAATGGTTTCTAAAACAGAGTAACAATACTTCCTTTTGTGTATGCGTAGGTAGATAATGAAAAGGTCAGTGAATGCTCACCTTTAATTGGTTTGGCACTACTGGGATACTGCAACTGCTCATATGAAGTCCCACTAATTTATTTTCACCAGAAGGAAATTCTGGAATCAAGGGAGCACATCCATCCCAACGAAGCCATCTTAGCTCTTTAGGGACATATATAGGACCATGAAAAGAATTATGCACATTGCGAAAAATGAGCAATCTCAACCTTCTCATTTTTGTAAAAGCATTAGGACCAATACACATCTCTATTGGCTTAGGTAGCTCCAACACTATGGCTTTGACAGCACAGTCTCCCTGTGTATACACAAATATTTAGGTTATGCATATTCAGTAATTAGAGTCAAAGATAAGAAGCAGAGATTCGATCGTATTTGCAAGTCTTACCATGTCGCGTGATAGAACTTCAAGAACATCCTCATACAGCCGAGTCTATTGCGTCTTTCGGGATCATCGCATTCTTGCTTCACGATGCCCATACCCATCGATTGAATCAAGTCATGCATTTGTAGGGTTCCAAACTCAATGCTAATCGGGGACCTCTTAATAAGAGTATCAAATCCTGTAGCTGTTTGAAGATCGCAACTATCAAGAACCTTCTTTGTATACTCTCTTTCTCGCCCCTTAAAGAAGCAGGCAATGTGAAGAAAGATCTCTTGCTCATCTTCATCTAGTCCATCATAACTCACTTTGAGCACATTATTAATCTTTCTGTCAAGGTTCTTGGAAAGTTTCTCTAGTATGTTTTCCCATACAGCTTCTGTTGTGCCGCGTAATAAGGAACCCAACACCACAAGTGCTAAAGGAAGGCCTTTAGCATGATTCAAAAAACCATGCACTAGATCTGTCCTGCTTTCTAATTTTTGGTATGTTGGAAAAGCATGCTTTCTAAGTAGCTCACGAGCTTCACCGTCATCCATCGCTTTAACTTCATACACATACACATGATCCCAATCTAACCTGGGAGTCAGCAAATGACTATCTCTTGTAGTAACAAGGATCCTACTCCCATTACCAAACCAATCAGCTTTTCCTGCTAAAGCATGTAAGCTGGTCCAGGTCATCCACATTATCAAGGATGACAAGAACTCTTTTGTTACGGAGTCTATCTTGTATTAGATTAACACCTCTATCGACATCGGGCACCACTATCTTTTCGTGCGGTAATAATATATCGTTTAGTAATTGTCCTTGCAAAGTAACTAAACCCTTGCAATCTTTCGAATTTTCTCGAACACATGCTAGAAAACTTGAACCTTCAAATTGTCTAAAAATATCATTATAGATGGCTTTCCCCAATGTTGTCTTTCCTATGCCTCCCTGTCCCCATAATCCCACCATGAGAACATCATCTTTAGACTCAAGGTTTAACATTGATTTCGGCTCTACCAATCGGGACTTCATCCCAACCGGATGCACAGCAACATTTAAAGGTTTTCGGCCTAGGCAAGTGGAGATGTGCTTCATGATTTCTTGTATAAGCTCCGACTCATCATCTCTGACAAATACATAAAAAAGAAGTTGCAGCATCATTTTAGCAATTGGAATAAGCAAATGACGAGCAATCACCGGCCAACAAATAATGGCAAAGCAGTGCACCTCATTTTCAGATTAATCCTGTGTGAAGCATTGCGAACTTTATTCCTTCCAAGCAAGTGGGGTAAGGGCAATAACACTATTTAACATTTTGTCCATCTGACAAACAAGTTTGAACATTTTACTTTGATCAAATGAGTCAGTAAATTTTTCCTCCGATGAAGTACTGTGTCAATTTTTTAATATTGAAAAAGTCTGTGGATAGCCACATGTGATTTTTCGAACTCAAAATGCCACTTGTGACAATTTTGAGACTCGGATTATCGAAATCGAAAATCTATATAAATCAATTGACCAAAATTAATCGTGAAGATCTTTAAATAGCCCACAGATAAAAAAAAGCTTTTCTCACACTTTGAGGAGGGCAACAAGGATCCCAAAGAAAGAGCTACGGACCTTGCCTGAATGAAACAGAGCTTAGCAAAAGCCAAAGGCGGAATTCTATTGTTCTATGCCCAAAATTAGGTTCTTTTTTTTATTTTTCGTGCCAGTAGATTCAAATAAGTATTGGAATGTTAAATAACTGTCCGTGAGAAAAGGATCGGTGACTTATCCTTTCATATAAATTTTTAGTAACTTACCAATTTTTTTATAATTTGAAAATTATGAATTTTTGCTAACTTACCAATTTGGTTTACGTAACTGACAACATCAAATTTAATTTTGTACGAAATCACTAAGATGAATTAGAATGACTTATCAACTTTTGTCATATGAAATAATATCCTATTAGTTTTGAGTTACCAACTCTCGCTTGAGCTCCTGCCAATGCTTACTCATTCTTTTAGTTTTTACTAATTTTTTCTATTGGGTTACTAGCTCTCATTTAAGTTACTTAGTAACTCATTTAAGAACTTGCCAACCTTAATTAGAGTAAATTACCAACTTTTCTTCAATTAAGTCCTCAATTAATTTTGGGTTATCAATTTTTGTTTGAGTTACTAAGCAAACTTTATTTTCCTTTTAATTATAAAATTTTCTATTCTTTTGCCAAATTTCATTTGTCTTTCTTAACTACATCTTAAATACTAACTCTTATATGAAATTACTAACTTTTATGATTTATTCATTCAGTTATTTTTACAAATAGTATCCTTACTTGTAAAGATTAGTTTCATACACAAAATATGGAACCCTTTGTACTTACCCATCATTCAAAGTCCACCCGGACAAGCTACCGGCGTCGAAAAGAGCTTTCTTCCATGTCTTCATCTCCTTCGAATTTTTTCCGTGCTTAGACTCATGCTTAGCCAAGCCTCTTGCATAACTCGCTCTCCCCCTCTCACTTCTTTTGGGTCTACTTTATAAAACACTGGTAGAACGATGAGGTCCTTTTGCTCCTTGCACTCCATGATCTTGGCCACCTCTTCCAAGCACCACCACGAAGAAGCGTAATCCTCAGAGAAAACGATGATTGCGATGCACGATTCTTCGATGGCCTTCATGAGCATCAATATATTCTCTCCCTTCCTCAATTCCTCACTGTCTCGAAAAGTGTGTCTTCCATTCTGGACTAACGCTCTGTAAATATGGCCAACAAAATTGTTACGCACCTCCCCTCTGAAACTCAAGAATACGTCATAAGTTCCTTTGGATTCCGATGAAGAAGCCATTGGAAGAAGGAATTCAACAATCAAAAAGGACTATGAGCTTAAGAGTTGATAGTGTTTTCAAGTAGCTCGTACACCACTTGATCTTCTTGGTGATTAATTCTTATACCGGAGGAGAGAGATGCGTTACTTTTTTTAATACTTTTGCAAATGGTGGTGGTTGAGGATGTACCAAGACATGTACAGGTGTGAACACAGAGACCTTTTTCACTGAAGACCGCGCACCACCGCGTTCTTCGGACCGTCAGAGCGACTCAAGCTTCTCCGTGGCCGATAAAAGTAGGTCGCGGGCTGATAAAAAACGAATTTTCTGGCTTCCTCGAAATTTCATCCCCAACCTCTGAGATATAAAATCGTATGCACAACTAAGTCTATAATAGGTCTAACTGTCGCGACCTAAAAAAAATAAACAAGTTTATCATTTTTGGGCTAATGGATTATCAGGTTAATTAATTAACTAACCTAACTCGGACTCTCCCAAGTCCATACCAAATCGCAACTTAAGGTTCGAATGATTAACATGCAATGTGATTTGAATTTGGAGTCGCCACTAATCATTTTCGGTAGGTCGATTAGAAACCTAAATAAAATAGCGGGAGAAAACTATCTTATTTCCGTGAACCCGTAGATTAAGAGTCCGGAGACTTGGTTACATTAATTACAACTAATGCCCTTTCGGTACCTTAAAATTCATGAAACAAATAATGGATTTGACAAATTTGATGAATTCTACTTGAAGATCAAAGAATCAATTTTTTTGGATTTTTCTTCCCATGACATTTTTTGAAATAAAGAAATTACATGAAATTAGGATGAAATAGGTTCAAGGTTACTCCCCAATTTGAACTCGTGCACCAAACTCGTGCTTCGGGCTTGTCTTGACCATTGGACCGATTTGGTGACTCGTTAGACCGAGAAATCTCTTGGTCCTATCTCTCCTTCACGCTTCTTTCTCAACTCGCTAGAATTTCATGACACCGCAATCTTGACGTTGATATTTTTCCCTTTTGCTCTCCTTCCATTCTCGTACCATTGATGTCTCATCGTTGATATGCAGCTGTTATTTAACATAAAAACGTAGAGAAAAATCAGTGTAGAAAATCCGAGCTAATTTGTATTCGAAATTAAAGAAAGTTAGGGAATCACTTAACTTTTTTTTTCTTGCGACGAGCTAGAACGATGGTGATGAACTTGTGGCTTGTGTTGATGGGTGCGAGAAATTGGCAATGGTAGCACCGAGCTTCAAAACACTCAAGCCCTCTCAAAACTCTCTCAAAATTTTTTCTCAAGAATTCTCTTTTTCTTCTCTAAAGAATTCCTCTCAAAAACTCTCTCAATTCTCTTCCACTCCAAAAAAAAACTCCTTCAATTCTCTTTCACTCAAAAAACTCTTCTCTTTCACTCCAAAAACTCCCTTCTCTTTGCTCTTCAAGAACTCTTCTTCTTTTATAAGCAAAATCCTTCATCCTTCATTCTTCATCTTCATTTCCTCACCTTCCATTTTCATCTTCCTTTCTTTATCTTCATCTTCTTTTCTTCATCTTCATTTCCCCACCTTCCATTTTCATCTTCTTTTCTCCATCTTCATCTTCTCTTCTTCATCTTCATTTCTCCATCTTCCATTTTCATCTTCTCTTCTTCATCTTCATCTTCCTTTCTTCATCTTCATCTTCTTTTCTTCATCTTCATTTCCCCATCTTCCATTTTCATCTTCTCTTCTTCATCTTCATCTTCCTTTCTCCATCTTCCATTTTCATCTTCCTTTCACCATCTTCCTTTCCCCATCTTCTTTTGGTATTTGCAATACAGTCCCCGAGAAAATATTTCTTTCAAGCCCAAATCTTCTTGGCGCATTTTTCCACCACATGCCTAGTCCAGGACCCTTGTTAAATTAAGCTCAAATTGTATGCCAATGCTAAATGAATATGTGAGATGATTTTTGTTTAGAACTAAAATTAGTTCTAATTTTTATGCAAAATATATATTAGTCAAAATTTAGGCGTCAACAGTTGCCCCTCTTTGAGTGGAGGCTCGTAGAGGTTCCGCTCAAAGATAAAATTGAACCCTAAATTTTGATTGTGCAAATGATGGATAAACTTTTTTGCGGGAGTTTTAGTCCCATTTTTTATGTAATGAAGTGATGCATGATATGCAAGACTGTAAATAACATGTGTCATAATTTCTCTTTTTCATGTTAGAGAAACCTGCTCATGGATCACATACGAGAATACCTGTTTTACCAAATACCTCGTAAAGTGGTGATTCCCTTAATTTCCAAGTTTCTTGCAAACACGAGGACCTTAAGGTATTTGGCCTATCTGTTATCGGAGACTTCTCCCTAATGCGAGACAACGCAAGATATGTGTATCCTTCCGGATCACAAGAGCTACGTCGTTGTGAGTCGAAAGAAGTAGAATCAAGTTCACAAGAGCTACGTCGTTGTGAGTTGATTAAATGTTGAAATCGCCGGTGCATATGTCTTCACGATTCGACAAAGGGGAACCAAAATCTTAAGAGCTACGTCGTTATGATTTGGTTTGGATCAAAATCACGGGTGCTTATGTCTTCGTGATTTGATAAAGGAGCCGAGAATCATAAGAGCTAGGTCATTATGAGCCGACTAAAGGTCAAGATCACCAGGTGCATATGTCTTAGTGATCGACAAAGGGGAACCAAAATCTTAAGAGCTACGTCGTTATGATTTGGTTTGGATCAAAATCACGGGTGCTTATGTCTTCGTGATTTGATAAAGGAGCCGAGAATCATAAGAGCTATGTCATTATGAGCCGACTAAAGGTCAAGATCACCAGTGCATATGTCTTCGTGATCTGACAAAGGGGAACCAAAATCTTAAGAGCTACGTCGTTATGATTTGGTTTGGATCAAAATCACGGGTGCTTATGTCTTCGTGATTTGATAAAGGAGCCGAGAATCATAAGAGCTATGTCATTATGAGTCGACTAAAGGTCAAGATCACCGGTGCATATGTCTTCGTGATCGACAAAGGGGAACCAAAATCTTAAGAGCTACGTCGTTATGATTTGGTTTGGATCAAAATCACGGAGTGCTTATGTCTTCGTGATTTGATAAAGGAGCCGAGAATCATAAGAGCTATGTCATTATGAGCCGACTAAAGGTCAAGATCACCGGTGCATATGTCTTCGTGATCTGACAAAGGGGAACCAAAATCTTAAGAGCTACGTCGTTATGATTTGGTTTGGATCAAAATCACGGGTGCTTATGTCTTCGTGATTTGATAAAGGAGCCGAGAATCATAAGAGCTATGTCATTATGAGCCGACTAAAGGTCAAGATCACCAGTGCATATGTCTTCGTGATCTCAAAACCGAAATCATAAGAGCTACGTCGTCATGATTTGATAAGATGTCAAGATCGCCAATGCATATGTCTACACGACTGGGGAGAGGCATATTGCTCGAATTGAATCGTAACAACTATCATCGGAGGAGTTGTTAATTTGAAAATGGGTTCGTAAAACTTACCCGGGTTCTCCGAACGATTAATCAAAGAACGAAACGGATCGCTCATATCATACATGGTAGGCATTTGCCGGGAGAACTTACTCATTCAATAATCCTTGGATGAATTTCGAGACCTTGGGAGGGACATCGAACATCGGGAATGTATTACCCATCATAGAAATGTCAAAGGCAACATGCGCAAACATATTCAACAATGAGTTCATGCAAAACTATCCTACCGAGCTTGCAATGATGTATATAATGCAATCACTCATACCATGGTTTATGCATAACCATTCTATCAAGTTTGCATTACCAATCCTGCCCAGGGATGTTCTCACATTATGAATACCTCGAATGTGAATTTGAATGGGGGACTTCGGTCCAAAAGGGTTTTCTCTCACTCTCAAGAAAAGTTATTTATCCTGTCTGCAGGATTCAAAAGAAATCACTCAATCTTTCCATCATCGCATTCGATAAGGATCCGAGTAATCTCGCAATTGATACGACCGAGCCGATCCGGGAGGTCTTGATTAGGACCGTAATGAGGGCTAGGTCAAAGGTTTACAAAGGGGACTCTAGTTGAGTCAAGGCTTTGAAATGAATTTCTTCGTCATCTCTCCGGGGTTTACAAGTCAAGAACCCCGCAAAAATGAGAGAGAAGTAATCTTGCTCGAACTTCTTCGAGTGATGCTTAAAATCATTGAACTCCACATTAATTCAAGTGCCCTAGTCGAAAGGGCTTGTAAAGGGTTGTAATGGAGGTAATGATTTGGGGACCGAGAAACGAAAGGGTTCACTTTGGCTCGGAAGATGTTTGAGAAGGGGCTTGATGTTGGTGATCATTACAATCTTGTCACCGATCGTGGCCTTCTATGATACCATCATTGCTCGAGGATGGTATGAACCGAAGATTGCATTTGCAATTTGACACTTCATGGAGATTTTTCTCTCAACCCTTTTAGGATATACAGGAAAATTGTGCATTCAAGTTCGAAATATTCTACAAATGAACAATGAATTGAAAGGGCATTGGCCTTGCTTTTGGTAGGCACTTTGCTTTTTAAATGCCCAGGAATTTTTGTGGGATCAGCTTTTCCTCTTTCTTCTCCTTTTTTTTTTTTACTCCCAACTCTCTTTTACGATTGTATCTTGATGAGTTCATTGGGAGATTTTTCGTTGATCCAACTTTTCAAGTCCTACTCAAAGATGTGCTGTTTTTGCTTTGGGACAACAATGGTCACCAATATGGGCTTTTAGAAATGCATTTGCGAGGCTCAAATGGGTTGTGCAAATAGATATAGATGTGTGGGATAGAAAAAGAAATGCTCTTCGTCACCCTAAGGCACTTGAATTAAAGGGCAAGTACAATGCAAAGAACCACCCGAAGATTTATGTTAGTCCAAGCAAGAAGATTTCTAACCATTTGTCTCGTGATCTTGATGGAATTACCTCTGTTTTGCCCCAATGTAGGGTGGTTCTTGACGGGGTTGTGGAAGTGAAATCTTCGCTCAAATGGGTTGATCAACGGATAACTTGCAGTGTTTAGGGTAGAGAAATGAATGCCTCCATCACTTCGGTTATCGTACCTTTCGCGAGAAAACTCTTTACCTTGGGGAGTGCGGAACTTAGCCATCGTTCATCTCGCATGAAAAAATTGGACATGTTTGGGAAAGGATTGCCTTTCATCATCCTGTCATGCCCTCTTCGTACATTCGATGTACCTTATGTAGTTCATGTTCCATATTCGAGTTGGTAAATTAAACATGAGGAACAATCATGTGCAAACCATGCGATGTATGAGTGTTTTCGAGTATATAAAATGCAGCAACTTTTTAGCTTGGCGGACAAAGTTCGCAAGTACAAAAAAAATTTCTTAGGGCGTGGATCGTGAGTTGCCCCTGTTCATGCAAATGCGTTGCAAAACTTCATTGTCTCGCTTCGAGACATGAGATTGTCAAAGGCTCCAGGAATTTTTCATTTCATTAATTTTTCGAGGAGAGGGGATACTTCTCTATTTGGAACTGAAAGTGACCCCCGTAAAAATCAAAAGGGAAAGCATCAATGTACGTCCTCATGTTCTAAAAGAATTGAAACGATACCACTTTACTCATGCACGTATTCCTTGCGAACTTTGAATTGAAAAGATCGATTCATCCGGATCGGATTGTATGTCCGGGACGTTATCTCTCCTGGTTCTATAACCGTCTGGGTTGAGCTTCGATCTCGCGAAGCAAAAAATGTTTTTATTAATCTTTGTACATTGATGCCAAATCCCAAGATCGACCCCGGGATGCCTCGGACCACTCGTCATTCCCCCAACCACTATCTTTGCGGTGTTATTGGCGTCCACGGGTGGTTCGCTTTTGTTATATTGTTCTCAAAGCGGTTGGCAATCCCCCGTCGAGAATAAAATAAGCTTAACTTAGAGTTTGAAACGACCGAGAGCCAATTGGGACGATACGGAGTTACCCATCTTTGAGTCCGCTTGGTCTTTTACTTGCATTCTCCCAAGTAAGGCTATTCGGAATCTCTCTTTGCGGGCGTTCGGGCGTCATGCGAGATTGCTACGGGCCTAGCTTAATAGGGAACTTACGCATTTGATAAGAGAAGAGAAAAGTTCGCCCTTTAACTCTAGGCAAATTCTAGACGACTAAAAAGTAAAAAGTATCTCACGCTGGAAACTATACATGGAATTAAAAGAGTATTCATGCGAGATTGGTTCCACCTCTTTTGCTAGCCATTCCAATGATTGGCTGATTTTGTCTTGGATCATACACCAACGATCGTTGTTTGAGGATCCATAATCACTTGCTTCGGATCACAACTCGGAGGTCTTTCACCCGAACCCGGTCGACCAAGGCGGTGAGCTCATCATCAAAGTAACCTTTTGATTTTTCGGGCAATTGATACTCGAATTGGGCATTATTACTTGCTAACACTAGCGATGATTCTCCACTTTGTTTTTGTCGTGAGCGGTCCGACTCCTTGAGCTTGAGCCTCCGCCGTCGCTCGGGAACTCGTAGGGATGATCAAGCCCGGTCAGTTGCTAGAACCACCAGCCGAAGGTCGGTATGACTAGTATTCTTGATTGTGAAGTGGTCGGGTACTTTTTGCTCCGTAGGTTTTCCCGGGATTAATCTTCCAATCAACTTTGCTCCGGTCGCCTTGGTTCCAAGCTACATCGTGCTTCTTGACTTATCTCTAAATGCGTGAAGGTGATTTGTGACACTTCGTAGAGTGAGCCCGTCTATATTCATCATTTTGAGTACGGCCATTTGGTCGTGCTTGAATTGATTCCTAGTTGTCGAATCGCCTCGATGAATATAGAATGAAGCTCGGCGGACCAAAGGGGCCTTTTCTTTCCGACAAAATCGTCGTAGTAAGTTTGGCCATAGTTCTTTTGCTCGAGTAATTGCTTCCTTACAGCATGTTGCCAAATGTTTTGGAGCACTTGAACGCAGACCGGCTTCTTTAGGATGCCCCGAGCACCATGCAATATGGCTCTCGTTATGAGCTCGCGATCGTCACTGGCGATGTGACGATGACCGGTATATCCAACTCGGAATCAATGATCTTTAAGAGACCGAGACCGTCCATATCGATCCCTACCATGGTGACGATGTCAAAATCATATTTGTCTTGTCTCGGCTCCTCTAAGGCTTCCGTTGCTTTCACATAAGCTGAAATCCTATACATGCACTTTCTCGGCATGGCAACGAGGATCGAGAGGGAAACGGGGTTGCCATCAACGGCCATAACTCGCAGATCCTCGGGATAGGAAGCTTCCCATACTTGCCCGGAGTGAACGCATACTTATTTTCCTTTCAAAACCTTCCATATGTAGACCGAAAAATGGGTGTTTCGACTAGAGACTGGGTTTTAGATGTTCTTTGGACTTGCAAAAATAAATTGCCGGAAAATCACAAAAGCGACGATGGTCTTTCGTGACGAGTTCGGAGGTGCATGGAGACTTCAAGTCCTTTATAAACTTTTTTCGATCTCGTTAGTCTCGCAGCAGCCTTTTCTCTCCTTTTCGGTCCTAGTGCCTTGGATCCATTTCGTAATAACTCTTACCTCTCGCTCAATCCGTCGTTCTTTTTTTACTTTTTCGATATGGAGGAGCCCTCAAATCTTTTCACTTTCTCTACGAACGAGGCGAGTTATTTCCCTCTTCAAATCTTTTCGCTTCCTCCTACGAACGAGGCGGTTATTTCCTTCCTCAAATCTTTTCGCTTCCTCCTACGAACGAGGCAGTTATTTGCCCTCCTCAAATCTTTTTCGCTTTCTCCTACGAACGAGGCGGTTATTTGCCCTCCTCAAATATTTTCGCTTTCTCCACTAACGAGGCATTATTTCCCTCCTCAAATCTTTTCGCATTTACTTACGTGAAGGTTTTCAATGCTTAGTCAAATCGCGAGGAATTCACGCATTTAAACATGATGATGTTCGTGGATAGTACTCGTTTCTTTGCCCCTGGATTAAAAGAAGAATGTCTCACATGGGGATTTTGTAACAAACAAGACATTCATTCATACATGTCACTACTTCTCTTGAGGATTCGTAAGGGCTGGCTAGCAATGCTCGAAAAGCGATATTTTGAGAGCCCATAATAAAAAACAAAAACTTCATGTAGGCTACACATTCGGAGTTCCATCAGCGTTGAATTGGTTGGTTGTGAAATCAAGGAAACTCCAATTGTAGTGATGCATGTCTCTTCCCTCGAAGGGCATCGGTTCTTCTGCAAGACCGACTTTTCGGGATGTATCTCCAACGAAATCGGATTGTACGAGAACTTGCTCGGGGGATGAATCGGTGAATGAGCATTTTCAATGCTCGGATGTGGCTCATCAAGGAACTTGTCACCAAAAGAGATGGGGCCGCTACGATACATGGCAAACAGCGGTGTTAATAGCATCCCTATACCTCTTGTTCTCTCGCTCGAAGCTTTTCATTTTCCTCCCTCGAAACACAAGTTCATGACTTTCATTTTTAACCTTCAATCGGGACCGCTTGTTTTGAAAACCAAAACTTGACCTTCAAGGGCTCCATTCCTATCATCCGGCTCAATTAATTTTTGCGTCTCTTATTCACGTAAGAGCACTCCTTAAAGGCAGCTTCGAGCACTCTAATTTGATGTTTTCTTTCTGGGGGTTGACTGCGGGTCGCCGCTGCCATTGTTATTGTTGTCGAGATCTTGGATTTCACCGCCAGAGGGAGTTGGGTTTTACGGCTTCAGCGTTGGATGCGGTCTCGAAATCCAGCGGTTCGCTTTCGGGGATGTCTAGGTTGGTTGCCTCCAAGTAAGTGCCGATGGCCTCTAAACATGTTGGATTGAAATACCTCTTACCGCCTTTTGTTCACTCTATTCTCCATCCGTATGCTTACTCTCTCCAAATTCTTTCGAGTAATCGGGTATGTTCCAAAGCCTCCCTTTAAACGCGGATGAAAATCACTAAGCCGACGTTTTTCCCAAGATTTCGTGTTTCCCGCCTTGTCTTATTTTTTTCAACGTGATGGGACCCCGAATCCATTCGCACCGATTTTCTTTTCTTGATAACCATGCTTGTCTCCCACTCAGGTTTTCAATCATGGTGGGACTTCAACTCTTTTCGTAACTTTTCGGATTTGTGAGGCTCGAGATCACGGATTGACGATAGATCCAGGATCCAACGAACGTAACGCCCGTAGTTTTACCCGAGTAACTAACGTGGCTCCGCAAGAATTGCTGTTTCTTCTCTCGGAAAGTATGTTTGTCTCCTACTCGAGTTTTCAACATGGTGGGGTCCTCAAATCTTTTCGTAACTTTTTCGGATTTGTGAGGCTTGAGATGGTAGATCCGTGATTCACGGACGAAACGCCCGTAGTATCACCCGAGTAACTAACGTGGCTCTGCAAGAATTGCTGTCTTTTCTCTCGAAAAGTATGCTTGTCTCCCACTCGATTTTCAACATGGTGGGGTCCTCAAATCTTTTCGTAACTTTTTCGGATTTGTGAGGCTCGAGATGGTAGATCCGTGATTCACGGATGAAACGTGTGTAGTTTTACCGGGTAATTAACTCCGGCATCCACAATAATTATTGCTATAGCTTTTCCCGCCCTTTAAATTAGGATTTAACGCCGAGACAATTATCGCTTTCATATCTTCATCTCCAACCTTCTAAGCACTCTTTTGCATCCATCCTTTTTTAGCCGCTTCAACAACAATGGCTTTCCTCCCCGCACACGCCTTTTCGGCTGAAGTTTTGGCCAAATGGGAGAAACTTTATAATCTCCTAGGCCAGGGGCTACTCTTATATAGCCAACAATCCGGAGGCCGAAACCGAGATTCGTCTTATGTTTAGGGATATGGACACCGCTTCTATTGAAGGTACCAAGTTAGAGGAGGAATACGGGATCTTCCCCACCCTCTTCACTAACTTCCCCGGAGGCTTACCATGTTGCTCATCAAAATGTTACTTTGGCCCACCTTGTGAAGGCACGCTATCGGGATCGGGCCGGACAGCTTGGTGTTGGCCGGTCTCAGAGCCGACAATTATAAGAAGGCCCTCGACTACGGTAATGAACAAGTCTCCCTCTTTGATTCGTGAGAGGGGAAACTTGGTGGGATGTTTGGCCATGTCCTGGACCATCTTCGAGCGTGATCCGCTCAATATTGTTTTAAAATTTCAATGCACATGGATGGAAGAAAGGGCTGGACGATCCGACCTCGGATATAGCCCGCGGGAGAATGCCGATCCATGACCTGGAATCTCACTGTGCATCACGAGGACAAGGTAGCCAACCTCAAAGAGAAATGTGAGCTCCTCCTCTTTAAGTTGGCGGATCTCGATTCTCGGAGCGATCGGTGTAGGCGGAGTATCAATTGTATGGAGAGTCGGTTAAACTCCTTTGTGATGCTCATTAGGGCTCGGTTTGGTTTTACGTTTCCACCCCGTTGATCTATTTGTAAAGCTTTCCGATGAATGAAATGAATGCAAGTTTTTACTCATTTCATCTTGGTCGTCATATTTTTTTCGCAAGATAACCCCTTTTACTCTGCGAATATGTAAATCTCACGCTCCCGATGGTCAATCCAATTGGGCCGAGAGAGGCTCCCCCATTCGAAATAATCTCTCAACAAAGATTAGTAGCGAGGAAACAAACGAATGCTCAAATGTGAACAACTCGTGAATCAGTATTAATATTATAACTCGATTATGAAAACATCGAGTGAATCGAGCATAATATTTCTTTTACGCGTCGAATTGACTGGATTGGTAAAGACACGACCATCCATCTCGGTTAATCAAAGCACCACCAGGGAGCACCTTCTTTACTATATATGGACCACCATAGTTTGGAGCGAATTTCCCTTCGGGGAGTGGGACTATTGGCAATAATTTTCTCAAGACCAGGTCATTGATCCGAAAATATCGAGGTCGAACTTTTTTGTTGAATGATTTAGCAACTCTCTGCCGATAACACCTGGCCATGACATACGACCTTAAGTCTTTTTCGTCGATCGATTCAATTGGCTTGCTCTCTGCTGGATCCATTCACTTCCGTCGCCTTAGCTTGAGACAAGATATACGTAAGGAAGGAATTTCCACTTCAACCGGTAGAAACGCCTCCATTCCATATACAAGAGAATACGGGGTTGCCCCGGTAGATGTCCGGATCGAGGTTCGATACGCCATAAGTGCAAATGGCAATTTCTCATACCAATCGCGATAATTTTCAGCCGTCTTCGCTAAAAAAATTTTAATGTTCTTGTTGGCGGCTTCTACTTGCTCCATTCATTTGAGGACGATATGGGGAAGAGTTCGGATGCTTGATCTTGAATTCCTTAAACAATTCGTCCATTAGTTTGTTGTTTAAGTTCGAGCCATTGTCGGTGATTATGGCTTCAGGTGAACCGTATCGAGCAATGATATCCCGGCGGATAAATTTCGCGATATTTCAGCGGTGATTGCTAGGTATGATGCATCTTCAATCCACTTAGAAAAATAATCAATGGCCACCAGAATAAATCGATGTCCATTAGAAGCTTTTGGGTTGATCGGACCAATCACATCAATGCCCCACATAGAAAACGGCCATGGTTCCGACAACTGATGCAATTCATTTGGAGGGACATTGATCTTGTCTCCATGAATCGGCATTTATGACAGCCGAACATGTCGAATACAATCGCTTTCCAACGAGAGCCAAGTAATAACCTAACCTCATGATCTTCTTAGCTAACAAGTGGCCGTTCATGTGTGGACCACAAATCCCTTCATGTACTTCCATCATCGACGAATTGCTTCGGTTGAGTCAACGCATCTTAGTAGGACAGAATCGAATGACCGCTTGTACAAATTCTCTCCATTCAAGAAAAACTTCGAGGCCATCTTCCTTATGTACTTTTGGTCAAATGCGGTACTTTTTCGGGGAATTCCCCTTCGAATATAAGTCTTGATGTCATGGTACCATGGCTTACCATCGGGTTCATTGATCACGGCCATACAATATGCCGGTTTTTTTAGTACCTCGATCTTCAGTGGTCAACCTCAAGTCCATTGGCGACTTGTAACATTGAAGACAAGGTAGCCAATGCATTAGCGAATCGATTATGAGTCCCTGGACGGATATTCAAATGAGATATCTTCAAATTCCTCCACCAATTCATCCAGATACTCATGGTAGGGTAGTAATTTAGCATCTCTCGTCTTCCACTTTCCAACGATCGAAAGATAATCAAAGCGGAATCTCCGAACACCTTGAGTCGGGCTATCCCCATTTTAATCGCAGCACCGTAGACCGAGGATGCATGCCTCATATTCTCGCTACGTTATTTGTGCAAGGGAATACCAATTTTGCTGCCATAGGATAATGCCGACCACCCTGGAGATATCGAACCGCGCCCGTGCTCGACCCCCGATAAATTGACAGCTCCGTCAAAATACATAGTCCAAATGTAATCCTCCACCGACATGATTCGATCCTCGGAATGATAGGCATCATCATCTTGCCTCGGATTGTCAACTAGGACATCTGCTATGGCTCGTCCCTTGATTGACTTTTGGGACAAATATTGAACGTCGAACTCGGAGATGAGGATTTGCCATTTGGCAAGTCTACCAATCAAGGCGGGTTGATTAAACAAGTATTTGATGGGATTGCATTCTCGTCACCGAAGTACTTGGTAATGCAAGGTATATTGCCGAAGCCTTGTAAGCACACGTACTAACGCCGCACATATTTTCTCTACTTCGGAGTACTTCATTTTCGAAGTTGTGAATTTCTTGCTCGGATAATAAATGGCTCGTTCTTTTCCATCCTCCTGCTTCTCTTGGGCTAACATAGCACCCAAGGATTCACTAAGGATTGTGAGGTAGAGGATTAAAGGTTGCCCCAGCGTCGGAGGAATAAGCACAGGTGGATTCATGAGACGTCGCTCAGCTTTTCCAAAAGCTTCTTTACATTCGCTATCCCATTGGACTAGCGCATTCTTCTTTAATAGCTTGAGGAATGGCTTAGCGGTTTCGATAACCGAGAGATGAATCGAGCAATATAGTTTAGCCTACCCATCAAACTTCGAACTTCTTTAACCGTCGTCGGCGGCTTAAGCTCACGAATAGCCTTGACTTTCGAAGGGTTGACTTCAATACCCATACCGCTTACCACGAATCCGAGTAGCTTGCCCGAGCTGGTCCCAAAGACACACTTAGCGGGGTTGAGGCGTAACTTGTACTTTCGGAGTCCTGTCGAACAATTTCTTCGGCGTTTCGACGTGATCTTCTCCATGCCTTATTTTTGCTATCATGTCATCAACGTAAACCTCAATCTCATTATGCATCATGTCGTGGAAAAGGGCAACCATGGCTCGTTGGTAAGTGGCTCCAGCGTTTCGAGACCGAACGGCATTACCCGGTAATGGAACATTCCCCATGGTGTGGTGAAAGTAGTTTTCAACTTGTCATTGACATTCATCGGGATCTCGATTGTACCGGAGAAACCATCCATGAATGAAAATAATTCAAACCCCGTAGTATCGTCAACAAGTACGTCGATATGCGGGAGGGGAAAATCATCTTTAGGATCGGCCTTGTTCAAGTCTCGATAATCGACACAAACCCGAATGCGGCCGTCTTTCTTCATGACGGGGACTATGTTAGCGACCCAATCGGAATATTCTGTAGTCTCAATGAATCCTACATCGAGAAGCTTCATGACCTCCTCTTTGATATTCTCGCACTAATTCGATCTGGCCCTCCTTGACTTTTGCACCACCGGCTTAGCCGAAGGATCGATCGGCAAACAATGCTCGACAATGGAACGGTCAAGACCGGGCATATCCGCATAAGACCGGGCGAAAAAGTCCTGGTAATCCTTCAAGAGTCTCGATCGACGCTCGTACATTTCGAGGAAAGGTTTGCCCCGATCTTAACTTCTTTAGGGTTTTCCGCATCGCCTAGGCCGATCGAGATAATTTGTTCACCGGTCAATGGCTTGATCTCCTCATGTCGTTCGAAATCTTGACGAACTTCCTCATAATCTGGACTGAACTCATCCGGGTCGTATACATCTGAATCCACTAGGTTTCCCTCCTCATGTATCCCCCGGAGTTGTCGTAGGAGGAATTAGAGCAGGAATGGTTAGCGGTAGAAGTTTGGCGGATGATTGAAGTTTTGCGAGAGAAGGCGGCCATCCTCTTCGCCACCAATCGAGTAATATGCGGAGGATCCGTGATAAATTTCCTGAAAAGCGACAAGTCAAGAGTAAGTACAACGAGCAAGGATAGAGAGCCGGTCCATGACTTCCTTCTAGACTCAATGAACGAACTAGACATGACCAAAAGATCGCATCGTGCAATTTTCAGTTTCGTCGATTTTTACGAAAAAAATCCGTATTAATTCGCACGTTGGTCAAAATACGTCCAAATTTTACGAGCCTATAGTTGAGAAGATGATGAACAACTTTTATGTTGGCCAATCGGACTAGAAATGAGCGGATCAAATCAGTTTAATGTGTCTTTTCGAAAAATCGCATTCAAAAAACTGTTATAACCGCAGGTAGTTGAAAAAACGAAAGGCCATCTTAAACTATGAATTTAATTCTGAAAATTTGTAGAATATTAGTTGAAACATAGATCTACAACTTTTATGTTTGGCACTTACTCAAAACTCGATCATAGAATTTAGTAAAAATCGTACAATAGGAACAAACCAAATCAGAATTGAGGACAATCGATGAAATTGTATAAACTACGGAAGCAAAGTGTGAAATTGGAAACAAGACAACGAGATTCATAAACAATCAACCTAAACCACGGACCAGCCCAAAATAAAAATGAGATAACATGGCGTGAGAGACAGGGAATTACCGCTCATAGGAAGAAAATGTCAATCACAAAGACATGCGCATGAATCGTGGATTCAAATTTTAGTTCTTTTAGCAAAATGAAATGAAGGACGGAACGACATGTCGCAGCCTCGCGCACGTTCATCATGACTAGTTGCCGCCTCGCATACATAGTCATGACTAGTCGGGTCCAATCATCTCGGCTTGGTTCGGTCGACAAGGGCAACTCTCATGCATCATAGCCTCAAGCGCATGAGAACAACCCTTGAGCCATTTTTTGAAGAACTCGGGATCCAAGTGGGATAACCTTTAGCGAAGCCTTACCGCCAAGGTTAAAAAACCACATAAATACCATCTTGAAACTATCGGGTGACCCGGGTTCGGTCACAAGTCAAGGTGGTGTAGTGCAATTATATTAGCGGCATGCACGACATTTTAAAGGCAATCAAGCACTCCGATAGTTCAAAAAATAAAATTCTCATCACCAAGCTTGCAAAACAGAGGTTAGCCACGGACTCCTCCCCTTATAACTCCCTTTCCCGCAAAACCATTTAACACCTAGGGATTAAAATTCAACCAAGATTGCCAAATCAATTAATTTTCCTTTTCATGAACTTATATGGCTTAAGTCCTTTTTGGGTCCCAGTGGAGTCGCTAAGTCAGTCGCGACCAAAAAAAAATAAACAAGTTTATCATTTTTGGGCTAATGGATTATCAGGTTAATTAATTAACTAACCTAACTCGGACTCTCCCAAGTCCATACCAAATCGCAACTTAAGGTTCGAATGATTAACATGCAATGTGATTTGAATTTGGAGTCGCCACTAATCATTTTCGGTAGGTCGATTAGAAACCTAAATAAAATAGCGGGAGAAAACTATCTTATTTCGCGAATCGGAGATTAAGAGTCTGGGGACTTGGTTACATTAATTATAACTAATGCCCTTTCGGTACCTTAAAATTCATGAAACAAATAATGGATTTGACAAATTTGATGAATTCTACTTGAAGATCAAAGAATCAATTTTTTTGGATTTTTCTTCCCATGACATTTTTTGAAATAAAGAAATTACATGAAATTAGGATGAAATAGGTTCAAGGTTACTCCCCAATTTGAACTCGTGCACCAAACTCGTGCTTCGGGCTTGTCTTGACCATTGGACCGATTTGGTGACTCGTTAGACCGAGAAATCTCTTGGTCCTATCTCTCATTCACGCTTCTTTCTCAACTCGCTAGAATTTCATGACACTGCAATCTTGACGTTGATATTTTTCCCTTTTGCTCTCCTTCCATTCTCGTATCATTGATGTCTCATCGTTGATATGCATTGTTATTTAACATAAAAACGTAGAGAAAAATCAGTGTAGAAAATCCGAGCTAATTTGTATTCGAAATTAAAGAAAGTTAGGGAATCACTTAACTTTTTTTTTTGCGGCGCGAGCTAGAACGATGGTGATGAACTTGTGGCTTGTGTTGATGGGTGCGAGAAATTGGCAATGGTAGCACCGAGCTTCAAAACACTCAAGCCCTCTCAAAACTCTCTCAAAATTTTTTCTCAAGAATTCTCTTTTTCTTCTCTAAAGAATTCCTCTCAAAAACTCTCTCAATTCTCTTCCACTCCAAAAAAAAACTCCTTCAATTCTCTTTCACTCAAAAAACTCTTCTCTTTCACTCCAAAAACTCCCTTCTCTTTGCTCTTCAAGAACTCTTCTTCTTTTATAGGCAAAATTCTTCATCCTTCATTCTTCATCTTCATTTCCTCACCTTCCATTTTCATCTTCCTTTCTTTATCTTCATCTTCATTTCCCCACCTTCCATTTTCATCTTCTTTTCTCCATCTTCATCTTCTCTTCTTCATCTTCATTTCTCCATCTTCCATTTTCATCTTCTCTTCTTCATCTTCATCTTCCTTTCTTCATCTTCATCTTCTTTTCTTCATCTTCATTTCCCCATCTTCCATTTTCATCTTCTCTTCTTCATCTTCATCTTCCTTTCTTCATCTTCCATTTTCATCTTCCTTTCACCATCTTCCTTTCCCCATCTTCTTTTGGTATTTGCAATACGATCCTTGAGAAAATATTTCTTTCAAGCCCAAATCTTCTTGGCGCATTTTTCCACCACATGCCTAGTCCGGACACTCGTTAAATTAAGCTCAAATTATATGCCAATGCTAAATGAATATGTGAGATGATTTTTGTTTAGAACTAAAATTAGTTCTAATTTTTATGCAAAATATATATTAGTCAAAATTTAGGCGTCAACATAACCCTATTTCATTTTTTTTATCCACGCACTTATTAGCATGAGGGCAAAGGCTTGGCTATCCTAAAGACCCATAAAACGTCCGCAACTATGAACTATTAAGTCTAAGCTACTTGAAATAGTAGTTCAAATATAGAGCAATTTGCATGCAATACCTCAATGGCTTTTACGGCAATATTTTTGAGAAAAATTATAATTTGGGCTGTGCAAGTATAAATATAAATAGGCTTAAGTA
This sequence comes from Rhodamnia rubescens, assembly GCA_021437795.1. Lineage (NCBI taxonomy): Eukaryota > Viridiplantae > Streptophyta > Magnoliopsida > Myrtales > Myrtaceae > Rhodamnia > Rhodamnia rubescens. Next base: position 558,227 of record JAILYA010000113.1, read on the forward strand.
CACTGCAAGTGCCAAAACTTATATAGGGCGCTCAATTTAGTGCCAAAACTTTCAAAACGATCACTTAAGTGCCAAGTTTTTTGAAAAACTATCACTTTAGTGCCAAAACTTTCGAAATGATCACTTAAATGAGAATTTTTTGAAAAAAACGATCACTTAAGTGCCAAATTTTTTGAAAAATACTTTCAAAGTGCCAACTCCGGCGAGCCATGTCACTCAAATCGGAGTTGGCCTCTGAAGTGATCGTTTTTAAAAAGTTGGCACTTAAGTGATCGTTTTTAAAAAAAAGTTGTCACTTAATTCATCGTTTTTAAAGTTTTGGCAATAAAGTAAGCGCCGTACACAAATTTTGACACTTGTAATGTACTTTAGCCAATATAAATATGTGGATTTTGTCACTTGCCAAAATGTAAGTGTAGGGCTTCTTAGCATTAGTCGTTGACATTGATATTAGCTGCCTATTTTAGAGTTTATGTGATTGATGCATATTATGTGACACATTAGCTTATGGAGAATGGATGGAATATTCATGTTACTAGAGAATATCTATTTGTTTTACTTCGGCAATGCATTATGTCGATTTATAAAAATTACAGTAATCATTACTCGATCTCATAGAACTGGTGATGACTTCCATTTACCAAATAAATGTTAGGAACTTGAGAGTACTATTGAATTCCTTTCGGATCACGGTCTGGGTATTTTCAGGCTTTGTAGATACAAGTTTTACCTAATGAATGATTTGGTATGAAGTCAAATTCCTATGAAATGGTTTTCGTTAAAGTCTTCGTCCTTTGTAGGGCAGCTTGTCATCCCCTATAGTCTCAGTATAAATTTAGGGTATGACACATTTATTAAACATTTTGTCGCATAATGGAAATGAATACTCATAATAATTTCCCTAACTATAGGGGCGCTTAACTGCGGTCCTACCAAAAAATGAAGAAAAGCTAACTTCTTCATGCTTACCCGGCAGAGTTTTCAGATTTTAGTGCTAATTGAAAAACCCAACCTTCATGTTTGTTCCTCCTTCTCTATCTATGTGGACCATATTGTTGGCGAGTGAAGCCAAAATATTTTTTATTAAGGGCTTTTTCGTTTTCTTTTTATTTTTCTTTTAAGTTAAAAGATACACTTCAAATATTTAGCGCAAAGATGCAGTAATATTAGCATAGAGATGTAGCAGAATATTTAGTGCAGAGATGATGCAAAATATAGTGCATCAGTATTTAATGCAGAGATGCAGCAGAATATAGTGTAGAGAGATGGAGAGGGAGAGGGAGAGGGGAGAGAGGGAGGGGGGGGTGTTTGTGACAAACAAAAGAAATAAAAGAGTGAGTGTTTTTTTTTCTGTGTGCCATAATCTTGCGAGAAAATTATTATTGTATTCTTACTTTCTTCGAAATCTAGTGGATTCGCAGAGTGTCCCTACACGAAGACATGACCCAATTGTGGGTGATTTTCGCTGACAAATTCTTTGATATGTTCTTTCGATTCTGTTCTTTTATTGTTATATTATGCGGTGTGAATTATTTGCTAGGGTTGTTTTCTAAAATCAATGTCTGATTCCTAACACACATGACTGTGTTTTTAGGAAGTTCGCTCACCATTTGATATTCTTGTTGATTTATTCTTGTACTAGAGGACACAGATGCATGAATGTTTTTGGGGGTAGGGGTCACCAAACAATAATATTCAAACTATTAATAATATTCGAACTTTGGAGAATGATGGTGCTTAAGGATTGACCAAGATACCTAATAGGTGTGAACACATGGACTTATATTCACCGAATACTTATTCAGATTGTCTTATGGACAGAATTTTTTTTGTATGATATTAAATTTTTTATTAGACTCTAGATGAGCATGCCGTTCAACATAAGATAAATTTTTCATTAATATGCCGGCTTGAGGGAGTGGCTTTTCACTTGTTTAGTCTTCAATTTTTCTTCTTTTTTTTTCGAAAAAGAAGTATTCGCTTTCGTTAGGTTAGCTTTTGTCATAGGCTCACTAATAAGAAAAACTTTGCCGGCTTCCTTGAATCGGCGTTCATGACCTCTGAGGGGTTGTTTTCTCTTTGCTAAATAATAATCTAACAGATGACTACTCACAAGATATATAGTTCTATGCACATTTTATGTATATGATAGGTCTAACCCTCTTTCATTATTATTGTTATTATTATTTATAGTCATAGTTGCCCTAGAGGCCTATAAAACACCCGATAAGCTCCCATGGACAAATTAAATCTACATCTTTGACATGTAAGCTGGTAGTCCAGACCTACAGCAGTTTGCATTGAATAGGTTATTGGCTTTTTAGACAATATGCTGGAGAAAAAATTATAACTTGGGCTATACAAGTACGTATACATGGATTCCAAATTTTGTCATCCGGTGAATGTGGCCATAGGGTTTCTTGATATCCTTTCATATGGCTTCCACGATTACATAGTCAATACACATTTATAAAATTGCATTATTCTTGAATTGATGTCATAGAAATAATGACAATTGTCACTTGCTAAGCCGTGATGTTTTTTAAGTTTTGCGAATAAAAATTTTTACCTGATGAATGATTTCAATACAAGTTTTGTTATGAAATGATTGGTTTTCATTAAATCCTTCGTCCTTTATAGGACAACCGATAATTCTCTACAACTTAGTTATGAATTTTTGGGTATGATACACTAAGCTATTTTTGTGAAATAGAATTGAAAACTCATGATGGGCTCTTAAGAAAACTAGCATCTTCATGCTTACCGGTAGAATTTTAAATTTTAGCAATAATAAAAGAGCCCAACCGTTCTGTTATTCCTCCATCTTTATCTATGTGGGCCACATGACTATGACATTACAACAACCCGCTTCGTTCCCCGGAGAGAGAGTCTTCCATAAAGTGGGTCTTCGTACCCCATCGTCATTTTATAATACCTAAAAAGGTTCGTGCTATGCACAGGGAATTGAAGGATTAATTTCGGTTATGTTTCCACATTAACAAAAATGTTAACATTACACTAATCTTGTGCAAATTATTTTTTCGTAATTATATAGATAAGTAAATATTTGAAGGATAACTTTGGTAAATTTATGTGTTAGTTCCTAAAAATAGGCATTTTATTGCATGATTTCAAAATTTTCTAGATTACGTATTGAAAAATTACAAATGTAGAAATAATTTTTGAATAAATTCTTCTTATCAAGATAGGTAAATCACCGAAAATTCTTAAATCTACTGTATTTTTGCCAATTTCGTCGTAGACCTTTCAATTGTTCCAATTGGTCCTAAACCTTTTCACCATTTTGTCAATTAAATCCATCCATCCAGGTTTGATTGAAAATCGCGTGAATGTCGAGCGTCCTACGTGTCAAGATCGTCATGAGCCTACGTCGCCGAAGCCATTGAACAAGCTCAAGGCCGAGCTCGCCAGAGCCTTGCTAGAATATGGTGACCTTGTGAGGCCAAGCTCGCCACATCCACTAGAACTCGGCGACCCTCACCTCCTCGCCGAGATCTGGCTCGGCCTCGAGCAAGCGAGGCTCACCTCGCTAGATCCGCGACGCTCGGTCTCGCTCGGGGCCGGCGAGGTTGGGGCAAGGCCGAGCCTAGCCTAGCCTGTGGACGGTTGCTTGGCCGCCGCCATGGCCAGTGACCACTAAGAAGAAATTAAAGAAGGAAGAAAAAAAAAAGAGAAACAAATTAAAGAAAGTAATTAAAAAAATAAAATAATTAAAAAATAATTTTTATTAGAAAAATATAAAATAATTAAAAACTCATTTAATATTGTTTTGGGAGAATCAATTCCTTGACAAATGATGGAAATCGTTTTTCTAGTCCATGTTTAAGTCTTAGACAAACACCAAAAAATATGGTCATATTCCTGAAAAATGACTTCCGAAAAATATTTTCTGAAATTATTATATTTTTCACGAAATAAACGGAGCCTTAGAGGTGTGATACATATACTAATTATTTTAGCTGCCGACCAGCCCAAAAGGAAAGGAAAACTATCATCTTCTTGCTAACCGGCAGAGTTTTTAAATTTTAGCATTAATAAAAGAGCCTAATCTTTCCGTTTGCTCCTCCATCTTTGTCTCTGTGGGCCACCTGACTATGACATTACAACGACCCGCTTCGCCCCCCGGAGAGAAAGTCTTCCATAGACTGGGTCTTCGTCCCCCAACATCATCTTATATTACCTAAAAAGTTCGGGTTATGCACAGGAACTGAAGGATTAATTTCGGTTATGTTTCAACATTAACAAAAAAATGTTAACATTACAATAATCTTGTGCAAATCATTCTTTCGTAATTATTTAGATAAGTAAATATTTGAAGGATAACTTTGGTAAATTTATGTGTTAATTCCTAAAAATAGACATTTTATTGCATCATTTCAAAATTGTCTAGATTATGTATTGAACAATTACAAATGTAGAAATAATTTCTTTCAAAGCTTCAAGTTGCACTGAATTCTTCTTGTCAAGATAGGGTATATTATGTTTTTTTTCCTTTTTCTTTTCTTTTTTTCCCTTTTTTTTTTAATTGTGGCCCCAGGCAAGGGCTGCAATGCCATCACCTGTCTTCACTCAAATCTAGGTGAGGCCTTTGCGGCCATTGCTAGCCACAAAAAAAAAAAAGGAAAAAGAAGAGAAAAAAATAAAAAAGTATATATTAAATTTTTAAAAAAATAAATTATGTCAACGCCACCATATCATTGGAAGCGCGATTTCCGGTCAAAATTGATCGGATTGTTTAATTCAAAGACAACTGAAAGATTTAGATCTGAATTGGTAAAAAAGTAATAGGTTTATGATTTTTTGGGTAACTTTCCATATCAAGATTTAGAAATTTACCATCATATTAAATTTTTCAGAGATCATTTAAGCATCTTGTGTATTATAGTTGTCATACTCTTTGTAGTTGAATTTTCTATCATGTTTGTGAGTGATTTGCAGTCTTATAAAAAGAAGCGTTATCTTTTCCCAGTTTGTATACTACTGAGCGAACAAATTGGTGTTCCAAGTCTTTTGAAGTTTTAGGCTTTGTGCCGATTGAAAATATATGAGAAAATCTCTCCAATGGTTAAATGTTTTCTATTAGAAATATATATTTAGTTTATAAAAACGTTTCCATTTTCTTCATCACATAAATCATTCAGAGATTGATTCCAAATAAGAAAAGTACTGTGGACTCGTATAGACATTGGTAAAATTAAAATTATGTGGATCAACATTGTTGACAATATGCAGTTTTTACTCCCGTTTATATTTGAATTTTCATTCTCAATCATATAAACGTGATGGATTAGAAGATGAATCAGACTTGCATAAAGCGACATATATTGTTAGGGCGGCGCTATTTTCACCCCCGTTTTGGCTAAACTACTCCTTTTTAAATTAACAAACCGAAAAACCCTTCTCTTTCTTCCATTTATTGTTCCTTTTTTATTATGTTAATCAGCATAAATGCCTTTATTTCTATTTTCTCCTAAATTATCAATTTGACAATAAATTACACCCAATAAAATATCATCTTATGATGCATCAGGTTAGAAATTTTTAGTTAAAGCGAATTATGAACACATAATTAACTACCTATTTTTTTATGAAATAGCATATGGGAAACTTTGTTTCAAAGTTAAAAATTATAATTCAATCCGATTATCTAGTAGATTTAGACATTTTGAGTGATTTTTCGTAACAAATTTGTACGTTTATAATGTTAAACATCTCTGAATTGTGCTTCTTTTTAGCTTTTCACATTTTAATCCGAATTGCAAGATGGGGTTGAAAATTTATTTACCCATTCTGCACTTTCAAACTCACGTAAGATTGTTTAGGGGAAAGTTTTAGGCATATTTTAAAGTTTTGATCCATTTGTTACGAGATTAAATTTACACTCGATATTAATTTCTTTCTCCGTAACTGGAGTTGTACAGCAAGAAGTTTCATTTTTTTTCTTTTTTTCATTTATACATATATCATTTGTTAATATTTAGATATGGTCAAAATATAAATATGTTTGACATTTGTTCATGCTTTAACTTTTTCAGATTTTGATCACTTTTTATTATTCATTTTTTTATTATGATCGGCTAAGTAATTAAATTGAATTTTGATTTTCGACTTTGAAATATAGTCTAATTCATACTATTTATATAAAAAGCACTTAATTATGTGTTCATAAGCTTCCATAAATACAAATTTCTTGTGAATGGAAATATGAGCCCCTAAATTAAAATTGACAACATTCTCTAGGAAAAATAATAAGATTTGGTTAATTGATATCTTCATGGGCATAATGGAGCATTTATATTGTGAAATTAATGAGAGATGATAGAAATAATGGCAGTTTTGTGGATTGGCATGATAAAAAGGAAACAATAAATTGAAGAGAGAAAGAGAGAGAGAGAGAGAGAGAGAAGAGTACTTTGATAAGTTAACTGGATGAAAGGAGTGTCTTAACCAAAATGGGAGCGAGAATAGCGCCGCCCATATTGTTATTTTAAAAATGGTTATGTTGTTTAACCAATTTATTAGACAAATGAGTCACAACGGCTCATCCACAATAATTTTTTGGGGTGGTGAGGAAACATTAGATGCTTTCAAAGCATCATTGAATCAGGCACCGAATTAATTATTCAATATCAAGTGCCATGGGTTTGTTACTTTCCCTAAACAAAAATACTATAGCACATCAGACTAGCTGAAGGGACAGTTATATGATGCTTTAGAGAGCACCTAAACCTTTTAATAACTTGTCAATTTAGTCTTTCGAATCAATTTTGACCGAAAAATCGCCAACATGAACAATTAATATATTTTTTTTTTACTTTCTGAATTTTTTCCTTGTTTATTTATTTTTCTTTTCTTTTTTTTTTCCCTTTTTTCCTTTGCCAGCCATCGGCAAGCCTCGTCGATGGCTGGTGAAGATCGTCATCGATGGCCGGTGTCGCGTGTTGCATTTTGTATCGGTGCGACATAGAGATTTGTGGGAGAGTTAACACTGTTTATTTGGGATAATTTAAAGAGTTTTGACCTCCAATTGGGTTAAGATAAAAACGGCCCCGCCTGGTCACCCTCAACATTTTCATCTTGGGCCTAATGTAAACTTATGCCCTTTTGAGATGGGCCTTCCAGCTTGTTTCCTCCTTACACATGGGGATACATTATTTGTCAAGTAGCTCCAATTTAGCAGTATTGACCGTATTTGCCGAGCAAATAAGACACATCAGTAAAAGCCCAAAAAAAAGACCTGGCACGTTATTTAACGAAAAGACTGCGTTGAGCTACATTTTGAAAGTTTAGGTACTCAACTGAACAAAGAAAAGAAAAGTTGAGACACTTAATAGACAAAAATTTCGAGTAATTGCAGTGTTACTACCCCTAAAAAATCACGATATAGTGAAATTTTTACTTTCTTCCACAGAGTTCTTACATTTACTTTCCGATGTTGAAAACAACGAAGAGTTGAAGACTACTGCCCTTGTGCTCACAAAGATCCTCCCAGTGCTACAAGCAACTACAAAAACATTAATCTCCCGCGCCCATAGTGAATCATTACATGCAGCTTTCCCAACTGGAAGTGGTTGTTCGCGTCGGGTAAGAGAACTCTCATGGTAGATATTCAGCGAAACTCTCAAGCAGCACATGCCTATGCCTCCATTACTAAAGCTAAGTCGTTTTACGTGAAACCAATGGAGCTTTAGTTCAAATATGTGTCATCAGGACTATGACTTAAAATGCACTCTCAGGTCCAACTTCCACCCATAGAAAAAAAGAATCTCATAAGGTAGTGATACTATTTTACTGGCAAAGGTATTGTGAAATTCATCTTACGATGAACAGGGCTGGTTCTCTCCGTTGTGGTCAGGAAGATACCGCATATTAGCAAGACGCGATAAAGTGGATAGCATAAAAATTATGAACTTTAAACCCCACACAACACAGTCATCCACAGGAAAACAAATATCTTTGGGAGACTGCAAAATGAAAAGTTGACTACTCCCTATTAAAAGAAGTAGTTTCCACTTTCCATGCAATGCATAACTTAGTCAAATGTGCTTTTAGGACTACCAATTTCTATCACCAACATCTGCTCAATTGGAACAAGACAAAGAACACGAGAGTACTAATTTTGGCACCACAAGTAAATTAACCTCAGTTGGTATTGTCGATTTGACGAAGAGTTCCAGCAAAATTGTGAGAGAACATTAGGTAAAGTCGAATTTCATCCAGAGATGAAGAATCTTTTGTTGTATCTCATATACCTAATGAAGGGCTTAAGTACACTCCAAGTGTCATAAGTTGCGTACGACACTCACTTTAGTACCAAAACTTTCAAATCGATCACTTTAATGCTAAGTTTTTGTAACTCGATCACTTAGTGCTAATTTCGGAGAAAATCGTGCACTTCGGTGACATTCCGACCAAAATCCGGCCAAAGTCCGGCAAAATGAATTGCATGAATTTTATAATTGATTTTTATTATCTTACGTGGCTAATTTTTAGAAGCGGCTGCCATGGTGGAAGCCGACGTGGCTTAAACAAAGGGCGGTAATGTAAAATGACGTCGTTTATGTATTCTATGGATAAACGACGTCGCTGAGTGTTGTCTTCTACAAGGTGTCGTTCGATGGGGCCGAGGGACTTGTGCGAAATCCAATTGCGGTCGTCGCTCGCCATCGTTCTTCTTGGTCGGTCGTCGCCCGCTCGCCATCGTGAGGTATGCGTCCGCGTCATTTGTCCTTCTCTTAGGTAAACCCGAGCTGAGATTAGGGCAAGATTAGGGGAAAATTAGGGTTAGGGGCAAATATGGTAAAATGAAGGCTCGAGATTGATGCGTTGGGGACGTGTACTACTTTAATCACAGCTTCTGTCTTCGATTTGTTGATAAAGAAAAATAGTGGCTCCTTCGGTCCCTTCGATCCCTTTCGAATTTGAATTTTTTGCATCCCTTTTGGTCCACTTGTTTAATCAAACCTCGACACCTTTGCAGTGCAAAATTGCTTTTTATTTGCTAGGAACTATTGAACTGAATCTGTGGGGACCTCAAAATGTGGAGTTTGAAATATTGTGCATTGGTTGTCCTGTTGGACAACCAACTGAAGTGCCAATATTGTACATTCTTTATTTGTGTTACTTTATGGCCAATAGTATAATCTTGTTTCCATACTTCAGGTGAGAAGAAAACCAATAACTCGGAGAACGGTTTAGCCGCCACCACCACCACCACCTTCCGAGCCAAAAGAACCTGTCTGCATAGCCACCACTCCCCGGTTAACAAGAGGGGCTATTGGAAAGAGGTTGAAGGAATATGGTTATGGCCTATTCACGGATGAATGCACCGAAATGAATATTTTGCATGTAAGTTCGTAGGACTTGTCCATTTAAGGACAACTATTTAAAAATTTTTAAATCATTTGCTTCGTCATTATGTTGTTATAGCCTAGGAGAAGCTCGAAATGCTTATTTTCGAAGGTGGGCCAACTCAAGAGTCAACGGTTGCGCTAAAGAAGAGTTTGCGAAAGACGAAAACAAAAGCCGTAGCTCGAAGCAACCACCAAGGAAGAAGCCAACAAGAGTTCCATCTTAACTAGTACCCGATACACCGCTTGAAGAGTCGAACCTACACATGTTAGAAAGAGTGCTAGGATCATGAACCAAGTCAAAAAGCCAGCAAAAGGGAAAAGGAGTGGGGGTTATTAATGTTGACTCGGTATGAATGTAGCATTAGAGTGGAACTGTGACCGGTTTGGTGTTGTCATCTTTTGTTGGAAACTCTTACTCGTATTTTTGTTAATGTAAATTGTAAGCTCAATGACGATGAAGCTTCTTGTTGTTGAATTATGCATTTACATTGATGTGATTCCACTTCTTATTGTGTTGTTTAGTTGTTTGTGAATGGCGGCTGATTATAGTTCTTTGGTTGTTAATTGGCTGGTTATATTTAGTTGTGGTGGGTGGTTATAGTTGTTGGGGTTTTGTTTGGCACAAATTTAGGAACTATAGGTTTTAATGCACCAGCAAGTTCTTTGGTGCAGATTTGGTGCACCTAGTACACTAATTGGTGCATCAACAAATTGCTTGGTGTAGATTTGGGAATGTACCTACAACTTCTTTGGTGGACCTGGTACATTGCTTGGTACACCAACAAGTACACCGACAAGTTGCTAGTGTACAGCTGGTTGTTGGTGACTACTGAAGTGCTACTTGCACGTATTGGTATGGCAGGTTTTGATGATGTACTTAAGTGATCGCTTTCGAATAAATTGGCACTCAAGTGACCAATTTTCGAAAAACTTGGCACTTAAGTGATCACTTGTACAAAAACTTGGCATTGAAGTGATCATTTTTTAACCCCGACTGGCACTTAAGTGATTAGCATGTATAACTTATGGCACTTACATTATAACCGATAACCAGCATTTGCGACAAAAAAATTACTTGCAACAAGATGTTTGCAACCTTTAAATAGCTCCAATATGAAACCTTGCAAACAAATGTCTCCAAACACAACTTAATATACTAATTGCTTGAACTCAAACAAAAAATGCAATAGCAAACCAACATGAGCACCAACAAATTGAGCACCCCCAATAGTCAACTTTGTAGCAAATGAGCATGGTCACAACACAAGATAGATTTCGGGCTCCAAAAAATGGAGAAACTATTCCGACCGCGGTTGTAATTCCATATGAAGCGTGAAATCGCTCACCTCAATATATGAACCAAAGTATCAGCAAAATTTTTTTTAAAAAACCTCCCTAACTATATGCAGTAGCACCAACAAAAAATAAGTAAAAAACCTGCAGCAAACTACCAGCCACTTTTGCAACAAACAAAACAACTAAACGAAAAACTATGCAAAAAGTATTGACAATACATAGCTAGTCCAAAAAGCGACGAAAAACTAAGCAAACACTTGTATTACAACCTTCCATTTCCAACAAAATACTTAAGTAAGCTCCTTCATAAATAGAAAAATCATCCATTACTTATACATTATGCAATACAAATACTTATCGAACCGAACTTCACCTACGTAAGATCGAGAAAGTTCCTTTCATCACATACCTTACACTTGAACATTACATAGGTTACACAACATAACAAAACGATAATCAAGACTCGATCACGCTTTCTTTGTCTTCGCATCGTTGACACTTCCTTTTTCAATTGATTCGCCGGAGATGTTACTGACCTTCATCTCTCGCTTCCCTTGAATCGACATCATCCAATTCTTCCATGAATGTACGTAGAGGTTCATGCCATCTTTCAAGAAGCTCAATATCACCTTTGTGGCTCGACCGGAGAATTTTTTATCAACCCATTTAAAATATTTGCACTTCGACTCCTCTCTATACCGGCCACATCCATAGAATCTTCTCCTAGGATTTAATCGAGTCCAAGATGTTCTTGTTAGACTCGGTAACCCACAATAACAATAAATTTCACCATCATCTTCGGTTCGTCGAACCGAATTTGAGCTGCTATCGAAGCTCCTTCCCTCCATTTCAACCTAGGGAGGTCAATTTTGAGGCGAAATCAAAATGTAGGACTCAAAGTTCTCTCCCAGTGCGAGTAGGGTTTCTATGGGGTTCAATTTAGGGATTTAGGATTTATGTTGGGCGAAATCGGTTGTAACGATGTCATATTGCTCTTCGAATGTTGACTTGGCCTCTATCGAGTCACGTCGTCCTCCTTTTCTTATGTAAAAAGTCCACATAGGCTCCACGTAGACTTTACGGCGACCACGTATGCACTTAGCATGAAGTGATCGAAATTACAAAAACACTAAAATGATCAATTTGAAAATTTTGGCACTAAAGTGAACGTCGTATACAACTTATGGCACTTGGGATGTACTTAAGCCCCTAATGAAGAGAAAGAGAGGCTATGAAAATGTTAATAGAGGTGTTGAGGAGAAGAGTTGAGGGAGCTTTTCGTAAAAGGACCAACTTTCAATTCCAAATCGAAAAGAGGAGGCGGGGCGGTGTACCGTTTTTGTGTTTGGGTGGGTCACATGAGTACATATTTGGGATAAAGATGTGACCTAGGTACAAATTTGAGTTTTTTGTTGTCACACAAAATTAGGTAATTGTTTTACAATGGATATAGTTTGGGATTTTTGATGATTTCTATCCTAATTTAATTTTGCGGAATGGATACCTTATCTAGCCTAATTTTCCCTTTAAAAAAATCAATTTTAGGTTCGGTTCCAATTCGCATTGAGTCTTCTTCTTCTTCTTCTTTTGTCTAAAAGAAAAATCCAAACTTTAAGTCCAATTCAAATCTCCCTCAAACTTTTCTTTGTCTAAAAAGAATCCCCAACTGTAGGTTCCGTCTCACATCTACCCTTAATTTTAATTCTAATTTCAAATCTATCCCCATTAACCCTTTGTCTAAAAATCATCATTCGTCAGTCCCTAATTTCCCTTCATATTATAGAACAATTACGTGTTGAACATATTTTTTCACGTCATTTTACCGATGTGGATTTGTTATTTTCACCTCAAACAACTAATGACGTTTTTGGATGGAGGGCTAATAAAGGCAGATTTTAGATAGATTAAAACTTGATATTTTTTAGATAAGAAAAAAGTTCAAGATGCATTTGGGACTAGAGTTAGAGTTGGTGATTATTTTAGATAAGAAAATATCCGGGATAAATTTGATATTGGACCTAAACTTGAGGGTTTGTCTTGAGATAGAAAAAAAGATTGAGGCGGGATTGGAATTGGGCTTAAAGTTTAAGGTTTCTTAGTCGATTCAGCCCGGGGGATGTCAACGGGCCGGGTCTCGGCCGAGCCCCACCCGACCCGAAACCGAATAGTACCGAGCTCGACCTGGCTCGGATTCTTTTTTTCTTATTTTTGAAATCAAAATCAATTAACAAACCCATCAAATGAAAGAATATAAAAAGAAAAAATAAAAATAAATTAAATTAAAAAAACATGAGTATTAGAAAAAGTCGGGCAGCGGGCCGCCCTAGCCCGAGTACCAAACTCGACCGAGAAAAGGCCCGAAAATTAAGTGAATTTTCAAGCCCGGTCGGGTCGTCTTTGGCCGACCCCGCTTGGCTCGGGGTTTTTTGACACCCCTAATTCAAGCCTATCTCACTTGTGAATAGTTATTTTTGGGTAAAAGCTGTAAGTAAAGTGATAAATACTCATTTCTCTACATAAATCCATGTGGATTTGAAATACTTGAACTCCCTTAGCCTCCTGGACTAATCCAAAGCTAATAAAACAAAACAAAAAACAAAAAAAAGAAGTGCTCGTTTATCTACTCCACTCTCAAGCAATGCTTTAACATGAGGAATTTCGGGATGCTTACGGGTTCATTATAGGAGAAATAACCTCGTGCCCTTGCAACCAAAAATCCCCACAAGAGCAAATGGCACTCCGAAGTGAGGCGCATTGGAATCCGTTACGACGATCCCATGACTAACAATCTTTGCAATAAGTTTAATTGCGGAATGACAACTCCCACAAATTCGAAAATTCTTCATTAGAGTTATCGTACTACCCTTGACTGATCGATCGATGCAATGCAACAAAGAACGTTTCACTATGGTAAAATAATGACTCTTCCTACTTGTTTATCTTGCACGTCATGGAGAGAGAATCTCTTGCCCGAAGCATAACCCCCAATTCCTTCAACTTCATTTTTAACCAATCCAACTTCCAACATATGCTATCACTCAAAGGATAGGATTTATTCCTAGCAAGACATATATGGTTTTGCCACTTTATAGTTACTCGATTGCGACTTGGTTGCTTCACACTCCCTCTATCCCTCATAGCCACTCTTAATCTCGAGACACCACCCCCACCTATTAGCGGGAGCATAGAAATTGTGATGACAACATAAACAGCACTACAATTTGGTTCTAGGTCAAGAATATAGTTTGCCATTCTTTCGCCAAATATAGGTTAGAATGCATCCCGCAAGAAAAAGCATAGCAAGCCACACGATGGAGTTAGCTTAAAAGGGCATGTTTCTTACAAGATCCTCTGCTTCCTCTAGCTCCCCACATCGTCCTAGCACACCCACCATGCAAGCATAATGCTCGCCCTTCTCAATTCCACGGAAGTGTTCTCACCGAACTATCTAAACATGCATCTCTCCCCTTTTGTAACAATTTCGAATGACAACAAGAAGAAAGCGAGTCTTGCGAGTATGATCTCATCCGGTTGTACATGTCGGCTTATCATGTGGTTAAACAACTCCATAGCTCGCATCCTCTCGCCATGTTCCGCACACCCCACAAACAATTACATTCTAGGGGACGATATTCTTCTCCATGACTCCTTTTAACATTGCAACAAAGATCATCAACGACTCCGCACTTTTTACACATTATCGTAAGAGAATTGCCAACAAAAATTTCATTTCCCAATTTCATCTTTATAGCTGACACATGGACCTTCTTACCTCGCTTATGGACACTCTAAAATGAAACAAAAATTTAACGCTTCATTGAACACTTGGGTTGCTTTGTCAATTTGCCTGTAGTTAGCATAGAACGTGATGAGAGAAGCGCATACAAATTCATTAAGGCGGAATCCCGACTTGGAAACATTACCATGAATCTGCACACCAATGGGAAAAGCCAATGCATTTGCACAGCGCTCAAAGCACATGACAAAGTACTTGGTGCAACACCTAACTTGAACATTCTCTCAAAAACAATTAAAGCTTCTTCACTCTTACCAACCTGTCTATGAAATCACATTTTGATAAAGCATTTGCTCAAACAACTTCATAGCATCGTCCACCCACACAACCTCCCTGAAGCATCGCATTCCATGCAGCGAGATCTCTTATGGGTATCTCTTTGAAAAATCCCTCTCGCCTGTTCAACTTGTCACAAAACAACACTGTTCAAGTATTTCATCAAAAGGCTCTTCGTCATCATCAATTCCCGCATCTAAGCAGCCTTTGAACATTGTGTTCAGTATGATTATGTAAAACCACTCCCAACCGTTTTAAAAGCTTTCAAAATAGTTGGCAGTGATCTCACCAAATCTCACATAGTATCGGAGCATGAGGTCCCGAGTTTAAATGTTTCTAGGCTTCCACTTGCCTCCCCAATTAAATACGTACATGTTTAATACTAGGGAAAAAAAACTAGACCAAGCGTGAGGAGGAGTGATAAAGTATTTATATATATTAAATCATGACTTCATCTAACAACTTAAATTTTTAGAGCAATGGACGGTTATCATACAAAACCTCACGTGTTCCAACAAATTGCGTCTCCCACGGGCTTTTCTTACAACAGTTTTGAAGCGTCGTCAAGGCGGCCATTTTGACCAACCCATGATCATTTTTGCGAACGAACGAACATATGGGCATTGAAACATGTCCGGAACCTCGAACCTCCCGAGTTTCATCTTGCTTTTCGTCCTTAAGGTGTGCAGAGACGGCGAGACTGTCATGAGTTGCATAACTCATATGTTTAAAGAAGTGCATGGAGACTTGTGTGTAGGTTTCGAATGAACCAATGAAGAAGGGAACGAATTTGTGCGGGAGCATAGGGAGATTTGGGTAAATAATCATAACGACAAGCTACTCTACTCCTATTGTAGTAGTGGGCACGACCAGTGGTGTCAATGGGTAGAGTAGGGTAGGGTTTTCATACTACCCTACCCTACCCGACCCTTAAGAGAGGTATTTGTTACCCGCCCCAACCTTGACTAACCGGAAACGAACTAACCGAAAAAAAGGGTCGGTTGGGGTCGGGTCGGGTTTAGGGTTTACTTTTTTTTTGGGGGGGCCTCCTTTCAAATGGAACTAGAGATAATCGCAAGATACAAAAGGGTCGGGCAATAAATTTG
Source organism: Rhodamnia rubescens (assembly GCA_021437795.1). Taxonomy (NCBI): domain Eukaryota; kingdom Viridiplantae; phylum Streptophyta; class Magnoliopsida; order Myrtales; family Myrtaceae; genus Rhodamnia; species Rhodamnia rubescens. The sequence goes on from JAILYA010000113.1 coordinate 574,075, forward strand.
ATAAATAATAAGAGAACTTTTTAAGAAAAAAAATGATTTAAAAGAGCAAACGTCGATAACTAATTCAAATAAGAGTTAGTAAGGTAAAATTAATTGGTGACTTAATCGTATATAAAAAAATTGGCAATTAAGGTAGATAATACGAGCTTGATTACACTACAAAATATAAAATGCATGATTTTGATTGATTCCGCCTCCAGTTGTAATTTTTTTTTGGTAACCAAAACAGTTGGGGGTGAAACAAAAAAGAAGAAGTTGTGCACTAACACGAAATGCGCAACGACATAGGATAAGACTTACAAATCACTTCGGACTTGCAAGTATCTGTCTAAAAAGTTGCATTAGAGTCCAAGAGTTACACATGACAATTTGAAGGGCACACACCACGTCCTTGCTCCCCTGCTCATTACTCTCGATCATTATGACTGCCCTCATGCATTTTTCATAGAATCCTTTGTTTCCTCTCACACAAAGGATAACAACATCTATGATGCAACCCTTGCATAACAAAATGTACAACACATGTAGTATGCATTCTTCCGACGGTTGCTACAGAGGTGCCAACCTGTATAATAACAAACGAATTTGCTTGGAATCAAGGTCTTTCTTTCCTTTATTTCAACTTGTCTTTGAAGCAAATCTGTTGTTTGTGGAGTCACCGGTTGGAGTTGGGTTCCCTTACACCAACACATCCTCGATCTGTCTATCCCCATCATAGATGATGCCTTTGTCGGTAGTGTGTTGATTGATTCAATTGTAGTGAAACCAAAATAAAGTTACTATTTTTTAAGCTTTGAAGTGTTGCTTGTGAATCTTTTCTCAGGTGAGGATGCATACAACTTCATAGTGAATTGGCTTCAAAAGTTCCCTCGGTTCAAGACCCATGATTTCTTCCTTCTTTGGAGAGAGCTATGCAAGTCCACTATGTTCCTCAACTAACTGAACTAATCCATGAAAGAAACGAAGACACAGCTAAATACACACCAATCAACCTCAAATGATTCGGTGGAAACACAGAGCATGGAGAAGTAGATTGATGAGAAAGTGAGAAAGTCACATACCAGCAAAAGCAATAGTGACACCGGAGAGTAATCTCCCAAAGCGGACAGAATATAAAGGCAAAGAATCACCTAAAAATGAGAATATGCACACTAAAAACATGAACAAGAAAATTTACAATAAGAATAAAAAAAATTAGTTTAACTTGTACTAATCTCCAACTCGTCAATCACCATCATCAAGAGAATTCAATACCGAGTTTAGCTCCATCGTCATAGTTGGCAACTTTATATTAAATTCACATTGAAAATGAAAACTAACGTATGCTTGGAAATATAGGAAAGTATAAATATTTTACAATAATATTTTTCTCACGACTCAAAGATTGCAAGTTCTTCTAAGTCCTCTTCAATCGTAAGTGGAAGTGGCGGAGATCGTAACCAATCTTGAGCGCAAAATAAGGGCCTCCACCATGCTTGGGGTCAATGAGCTACGAAACACATCAAGCACACGACCTCCTGTGCTAAAGGCAGCCTGAAGCTATAGTCGAGACGGGCATAGCCAAAATATCTCGAGCAATGGAAGAGATAATAAGATATCTTGAAGAATTTACTTTCCACCAATTCAAGATATTAAAGTCGGGGCAATATCGTTCACATCCTTCCTCCAAATACTTATCTAACTCAGATTTTTCTTCCAAATATTGCTGTCCGGTATGGCTAAGATACATTTCGGTCAAAATATCGGCACCAACCACAGGAGACTTTGACGTGCTTATCATCCGTGTACTCTTTTGCCTCAAGTTGCTTTGGAGACATATACCGGTGCGGTATTGCTCGAACAATGATGTCGAGATGCTTTGTTACTTTATCCCGTAAAATTTCTGCTTGTTCCCTTTCATAAACATAGTCCCACTTATATCGCGGGTCAAATATGCAAGCAATGAACAATGTAAGGTTGATGTTGTCCACATTGCCAAAATATTTACTGAATTTGGTCTTCATATTCTTAGCCATTTTCTACAAACCTTGATCATCATTCCCGCAATATCTCTCAATCATTATAAAAATCCTAAACATATCCTTCGCCATGTCATTACTAGTTACATATAAAGAACCCGAAACTTTCAAAGTTGTATCAAAGAACAACTTTAAGAACGGAAGAAAGAGACAGGACATACTCCCAATCCTCACTAGTGGGCAACCCTTTCACCTTGGAAAGCTTTTGAGCAAATTTATTATCTTGAAATTCCATTGACCTAAAAGGTTTTTGAAACTTCAAAGCTAATTCCAACATCAAATATGTTAAGTTCCAACGAGTCTCCACATCCAAACATACAAGACTCTTGGACTCAATATTTTCTAGCTCAATACAACCCTTAAACCGTCTCAACCTTCCAGGAGAAGACCTCGCATAACGCACAGCCGAATGTATTCTAACAATGGAATCAATCATGTCTTTCAACCCCTCTCGCACAATCAAGCTCAATAAATAAGCACAACACCTTACGTGGAGTAACTCACCTCTTAATACCGGAGAGTTGCAAAGTCAAATCTCTTTTTCAAGTATTGAATACCTAAATCATTTGAACTCGCATTATCAACAAGTGATAGAAAAAACTCTTTGAATCCCCCAATCAATTAAGCATTTCTCAATTGCTTTTCCTATCATCTCACCAGAATGACCCGGAATTTGACAAAAATTTATAATTTTCTTCTCGTAACTTCCAATCGGCATCCACAAAATGAGCAAAGTGAGGCACATATAACTCATATTTTGACAAGAAATCTATGTGTCGGTTGTTAGACATACTCTAGGAGATGTCTCGGAAATATAGGTCTTCAATTTACTTCTTTCCTCCATGTATAAATCATCACAATCGCGCCTCAATGTGTGTTGCGTGTTGGGATTAAGAAGTTTGGTTGGATTCTATTCACAAATCGCCTGAAATCCCTCATGCTCTACAAACTTGAAAGGTAATTCAGCAAGAATAAACACGGTCGCTAATTCTTTTCTACCAAGCATCTTGGTCAAATTTCCATGGACTAGACGAACTACCAACCCCAACAGGTTGACTCGAGGCACTTCTTTGCCTTTTTCTCCAAGTTTGCATGTGGGTATTTCTTACATCTAGCTAGATGATGATGCATCGAACTAGTCCCGCGACCACTAACACAACCAATACGAACCCCACAATAGTTACATTCAGCCTTTGCTTCATCAGGAAGCCATGTAAAATGTTCCCACACTACTAATCTCGTCAAACTAGAAAGATTCGTTTCGGACATACTTCTATCTGTGACACTTAGAACCTGCAATTTTTTTATTACAATCTATTTACTTTTCTATGTTAATTAAAAGATAGAAAAACCCATCAACTCGAATAGGGTGTATGTGTTATGCTATAAATGCAAAAAATAGAATGTAAACAAATCGGGTCAAATACAATATGTTTTGAACCCAACATCGCACAATCAAGAAATTAAAGAACAACAATAGTAGCATTTTAATATGGCCAAATCGGCCCGTGGGGAGCACGACACCGAATTGGCAAAAACATCTTCTTTTCATTTAGACAAAAACAATTTGAAGAGAGGAGGACCCAAAAAAAAAAAAAAACCACGGACCACCGAAACAAAATAGCCTTGTAAGCTGCGTCTGCGTGTTCTTCCTCGGAGTCAATGTACATGTTTGTTTTTCTCCTGAATTATTCAGGGTAAATAAAGCTGAAAATGTGAGATTCTCTACCTCGAAACCAATAGCGAATTCGAAATTAATGTGCAACAACGATCGAAATGAAGATACATTTTGTAGCAGAACTTCACAACAAAACCAAGATCTCACAAACCAAAAAGCAAAGAACAGAAAGAATCTCGACTCGATAAGACACCGACCTTGACCCCAAAAAGCAACACGACATGAGCACCGGAACCCAACATCGCAAAATCAAGAAATTAAAGAACAACAAATGTAGCGGCAACTAAAGAAACGAAGAAATTTCAAGTTGAATCTTGATAATTACCCGAGTGGAGCAGGTGAGAGGAAAGCGAACTCGGTGAGTCAAACCGCATTAACGCGATTCCATATGGTTTTAGGAGAAACCGCCGGACTCCGGAGATCGAGGGAGAGGAGCTTCGATTTAGTGAGAAGTGCGTCAAAATCGGAGAGTAGAGCGTCATTTGAAGGAGAAGAGGAAGGCGATCAAGGTGAGGTGAATCTTTGGACGTCCGAGGGGCTCGTGGAAGGTGATGGAATGAAAAAGCTTCGGCGCAAGATGTCGAGACGAGGTACGTCTTGGGTTAGTGGGTAGGGTTGACAAAATATCGGCCCAACGGCTAGGGGAATGGGCCTAGGGCCGGGGCCGGGGTAATAACCCTACCCTACCTTACCCTATTCGGAATCACTAATATACCCTCTGTGACGGTACTGATCTTTACCCTACCCTAAAATACCCCAAAAATAGGGTCGGGTAGGGTAGGGTTGGGCATAATTGACACCCCTAGGCACGACTCGTGAACTTTTAAAATTATCGTTCGATCAAGGCCCATATAATGAAGGTAATTCAATCAATTGAGATTTTTCGCTTGATATTTTGAGGAGCATGATTGTGCCTCAGCCATTTGTTATGTGGACTAAAGCTTGAAACCATTCGAATATGATAATTTCATGAGCATATACTGAATCATGAAACTCTTTGAAATTTTATCTAATCTATTAGAGTTTTCTTTATCTTGTTTGGGTATACTCTTAAATATGTATTTTTTTCGAGAAAATTATTCTCATTTCTAGATAATGAGATAATGCCGGTTTTTTTTATTATTATAACGGATCTTTGCCTTAAAAGGATTTCTCAATTGAAATTGAATGGTGATAAATATAGTTGATTTTGGTTGGATATCAGGATGGATATTTTGATCGAGTGGTTTTAAATGTTGAATGGTGTCTGTCAAACAAGGTCATGCGTAGGCGCGACCTGTTAGGTAGCAGATCGTGCACCGTTTTGGGCTTGAGCCAACTTAGGCCCATGGATTATAATGGGCTGGTCTTGGCCCAATTATTTGTCCTGACTGAGCTTTGGAGCTCAAATCCAAGAATGGGGCCCAACCTTAAAGAACTTTTGTGGTCTCGGCCCCAAAATTCTGTAGGGTCACTGATCCAGTGACCAATTCGGCTTAACAGCCTACCACTGGGCCACAACTTAAAAACATAAGTGATCGTTCAGTCACTAATGATCGCTGATTAGTAATCAGTTGATCCCATTTCTCTCATTTTTCAATCTTTACTCGCATATTTATTAGAAATGCTCTTTGTCTGTAATTCGGATTGTTAATTACATGTATTACCTTTCGCATACTAATTGGATGAACAACGAAATCAAATTTCGAGGCGTGATAGAGCTCACTTTAAGGAATTATTTGCCTTACAACGTTGCTAATAATTACCGACAAAGATCCTCCATGATACAGCAGAGTCTCAAGCGAGAATACTAGATAACAATTCTAATATTTCTCCAAAAACTCTCTAGAAAAACAATCGAAAACAAAGGATGTACTTCTCTTGCGTTAAAAGAACGAAAATTGGAAGAAAAAAATAAATTGAACAAAAACGTTTAGCAATTTATAGAGAAATCATTTGAAAAGACATAACCTTTCAAATGTTAAGAAGTTACGTACGAACAAACACAACCTTTCGAAGGTTAAGAAATTATGTTCGAACGGACACAATCTTTCGAAAATTAAGCAATTGTCCAAACAGATACAATTCAGATGCATCTCTTCAAAGATTGTAAGAGCCCTTTGTGAACAGTTGCACTGTTTATAGAAATAGAAAAGGAGACTCTGTGTGGAGATGAGGGGGAAAGAGAAAAGAGGCCACCCTCCGCAACAATGGCCAATGGATGCACACATTATGGTGAGCGCCAATTGCCCCTGTTGACCAAGCAAATCATTGAGATTTTCATGGACCCTTGGAGCCACCACTTGACTATCTAAACAATCATGGTCACCACGCGACCAATCGAATCATTGAGATTTTCCCACAATTTTATGCTAGGCAAAGTCAACAATCCTCACCACATTGACTGACTCAACAACATCATATATCCCAGTGTTTAGGACATAACTGGTACACTCAAGAAGCTTAAATCCAGTCAATGCATTCTTTGCAAGGAAATCCATGCAAATTAGACATCACTTTTATCATAATTAGGGATCGCACATGATATAGGCCGAATTCTGGTGCTCAGACACATCAATAGCACACCTTGAATTCACTCAAAATTTCTGAAAACTCGAAAAAAGAACAGAAAAAATCAAGCATATTAAAAGAATATATCCCATGAAAAAAATTAGCATCTGAAAGGTGATGCCTACATAGGGTCAATGCCGTAAAATGTCTGATAATTAAGTTAAAGCACAAAATGGTAGCTGCAATCCTTAGTGAACACATGACCATCCGTGCAAAAACTGATCTGGACAAGAATCGAGCTTCTTCTCTCAGGCCCCTTGAGGAAATTCTGTGATTGGAAAAGCAGTAAATGGCACATGCATTGTCAATTAGAGTGCACAGAATCATTTAAAGCCACTTTATGGAATGCTAATGTTTAACTACATCCTCTCATCACAAAACAAAAATTTTAATCATCGTCAGTAATATTCACACAGTTATCTATACTAACAAAGCTGTTTGAACTTACTATGTTTATGAAATGTTTTAACATTTCGTGACAAAATAATTAACTTTTTCTGACATCACAAACAAACATGAGAGGAACTTATTGTGCTAGAATCACTACCAAGTATGTCATATCCAGGTTTGTGCTTTACATGTAGAATACAAAGAGTCAGAAAATTATAGTTCAAAAGTAATGCTGCAACAAAGTTCACCTCAAGAATAAGAACAAACTTGAAATGCAAGATGAAGAGATTAACTAACAGGAATAAGAAAAATGAACAATACAATCGGAATAAACTAAAGTGAGCGCCATAAGCAACTTTTGGCACTCCTGTTGTCCTTCTACCAGGAAATCTATAGTTATAGGCATACCCCATCTTAGCATCAAGCACGAGCATCATATCCTACTGCCAAAGCAAGAAACATTGCCACGGCGCCATAATCCATGCCATTCCCTTTTAACAGGCCATACTATAGAAGGTCCCAACCATGCAGCCCACTTTTACATGCACAAGTAACTGACAATAATTCAATATGCAAAAGAGTTACATCATAGCACCATACATGATGTCCATGATGTTCAGAAAAGCGAGAATCATAATCCAAAGGTCTTACCTAGTTGTGCAAAGCCATGACAGGATTCAACAGGAAGGATCGATTCACGTAGATCTAATAAGAAGCCTGAGTAACCCGCGACCTGTAAGGCTTTGGAGATGAAATCCCAATATTAGCATTCAGTATTTATGTATGACATTTAAACGAATCATAGACTACACAATGTCATCAACAGCAAATGAATGGAAAAGGAGGGGAAAATGGAGAAGAGGAATGATATTCAAGTTACCAAATGATTTTCAAGTTACAGGGTTCTATAAAACAGACAAGGAAATCAAATTCATTTTATAATTGCATAGACAAATTCTGTCAAGGCCATCTTTTCTGTATCTAATGAGTTGCTAAAGCATACTAATTATCTTAGAAGCATGGAAAGTTTAAGTTCTGATCACTCTATTGAAACATATGCAACTGAAGAGCTCAAATTGGAGAATTGCCTGACCAAGAACCATATATGTCAGTAATTCACGATAAGGATCAAGAAGTTACTTCTCTCAATGAGTCTAACCGACGGATTAGCTATTAAGATATTGCACTTACTCTTTTTCCTAAATTAAGGACATGACATCCCATTTCTCAAATGGTAATCTTGCTAAGAATACCCAGTCTAGAGGAAAAAGCTACAGTGGATAAACAGGGCATCTGAAACTCTGTCTTTTGTTACTGAGCAAATTCTATGCCCATTCACAGCAACCAGTATATGGTTTGAGCACAGCTCTACTGAATCAACTATACTTAGGGTGCATTTGATCCAGAAGTTCCATTACTGCAAAAGAAACAAGAAAAAAAGTTGGAAACATTCATAAATCACGCAGAAACTTGAACGAGGCAACAAAGATGAAATTTTTGTGGAGGCCACCCATTATTTCTGATGATTCTGCATTTTCACCTAGGTCATCAGCTTGAAACCCAAAACAGATTCTATTTGCAAAACATGTCCAAATATCATGCAAGATATAATTTAGCAGACTAATTGACAAAGCACTTTGCAAAAGAAGGTACCATCTAAGCAAAAACAAGTTCGCCTGTTAAAGGAATATGATTGACTTTAGGAAGTTTACATTTAGGTCCTCATAATATCAATTTGAAGAAGTATCTGTACTCCAGAAAACAGATTTTCAAGCAAGCAAATAATATCTGAAGTGTGCTATTTAATTCAATTGACAATTTGACAGTAACTAGGCTCTACGTCTTGGCAAACTTCTTGCATCAGATTTAAAAGAAGTGTGTTTGGGTTAGGCATGGCTTAAACCTATTGTCCTTGGAGAACAAAAAAAGTGCTGCAACAGAGCATACTTTGATGCTTTTACTATGTATGGGAAAGTTCTCTCATAGAGTTATTGGCACCGGTGATCAGACTGAGAGAAGATTTACGGATGACTTGTATACGAATACTGGCTAGGATGGGTTTCAATCAGCTATATCATCCAAACATTGCATATGAACCGTGCTCACCATTATAACAACAGTCTCAGACTCTCTATCATGATAATATGCCCTAATTAAGGCTAGTTTTTGAGCTTGACAAGGTGGAAATTGAGCAAGGTGCTCCTTTATCTACAAAATGCGTCCTCTTGCTTGATGTCTTATTAAGAGCAGATTATTAAGAGCAGCATAAGTATCAATTTCTACCTTTTAAAGCCAGAGTTTTCATGGCGGCACGGTAAATGAGTTTTTTTCTTTCAAAATAATAATTCAAGAAAAAGACATTGTCCATACTGCTCAAATCACAACGAAACAGGTCCTAGTTCACTATGTAAATTAACTTCTTTTATGTCAACAAAGTCCGAGTAAAAATTGATGAGTTCTGGACAAGCTTAGGAGACATGAAACGTTAGACAGAAGAAAAATCATACTGGAAAGACAAGCCATACACCACAATTTAGCAAGCACATGCCGTCATGTATGCAAGAAGAGAACAAACTAATGTTACCTTAACTTGAATTACTTCCCAGAACTGTAATTTTTTTTTTTTTAAAGTAACATATCTGAAATGCACCTGGTTATTGAAAATAAGTTTCTTCCTTAACTGGAACTTCAAGGCTGTAAAAAGCAAGCTTTGCCTTACATAAGAAAAGCAAACAGGTCTTGTTACGTGTTAGGAGAACAAAAACATAAGAGTCGGAATTTCTCCCATATGAGCATACAGGCCATTCAAGGGGAAATCAGCATCAAGTGCCAGCAGTAGAAATATTTCAGTATCAATAGGCAGCAACTAATTGAAAGAATCCATGTCTCATAGATATATGATCAAGATCTTGCAGGTCTGGTAGAGTATACATGGAATGAATCCACATCTCGTGATTCTTTTCTTTTTCCTATCCACAGTCCAAAGAGCAAGAGAAAATAACCACCACCTGACCAGTTATCTATGGGCACAAGCCAATGCTCATGTTACTGTCATGCCCTAAGTAGAATTGGTTTCATTTCACCCTAGTTTTTTTTTTTTTTTGGGTCGAACATTTCACCCTAGTTGCCAAAGTAAAAAAAAATGGTAAAAATGACTCTGACTGTCAAGCAAGACTTGGTGGTCGCTTGACATCTCCCTGCATCTTCTTCATTCCTCTATAGTTTTGCCTCTTCAAGCGCCTGACAAAACTCAGCGACAGAGTCCTATGCCAGTAACTGAAGTTTCTCAAAATTCAATTGTCCTGTCAAATCGGTCACCAGCTGCACTTCTTTACTACATCTCCTAGACACGTCAAACGCACCCCCAAATCTCTCTCTTTCTCTCTGTCTCTCTCTGTGAAGAAATGCTATACCTTCTAGAGATTGTCACTGATTTTGCAGCCTGTAACGTCGATTACCACTGAATTCCCTACCAAGCATCCACGACAAAACTTACGAAGAAACACTAATTCAACGCCTCTCGAACAAATTCAACAACACATTCTTCGAGTTCCCACGCTATTGCAGCGCCAAATGTAATCAATCCAAAATCCAGCTCAAGTATCACATCAACTAATAGAATTGGAAGGTGCCAGGCTTTACCTGGTCTATAACACGCCGAAGGAAGCCCAAAAACTGAGGAGAGAATGGTCATCCGAAGCTACGTCATCAGTTCCCACGGATTCGAACGGCGGTGGTAGTCTGCCACCTCCGTTCGCCCGGCTCCATCGCTGTCGGTTTGCTGGTAACTCTATTTCAGGAAGTTCGCTCGCCCGCCTCCGTCGCCGTTGCTTCGCTGGTAACTCTATTTCAGAAAGTTTGCTCGCCCGCCTCCGTCGACGTCGGTTCGCTTGTAACTCTATTTCAGGAAGACGAACTTGTTCTGTTCGTCGCCTCAGTTGGAAGGTAGAGCTCGGTGGCGTCGGATGGAAGAGGAGCGATCGTGATGCTGAACGTAGCGTCGGTGGAAGCTCGGGAATCTCTTGTAACCGATGGCATTTTGATTTTGCAGCATCCAATGGGGACCAAATATCCAATGTAGGAATGGTACTGGTAGCTCTCCCATTCAGATATAAACCTATCAAACGGGGAAAGCGGGAAAGATTCTCCAGAACGTCTCTTTGGCATGGATAACTTCCCTTGAGGTATAAATGTTGCAAATTTGAAAGTCCGGTCTTCAGGCACCCCGGATCAGCTGAATCCTGTTGCTTTGGAAACCCAACTAAATTTGCGCAACCCTCAAGTCCCATTGCACTAAGATTTTGTAACTTGTAAATGCTAGATGGAAGACCTACCAAGCTTTGGCAATCATTCAGATTGATTGAATCCAAAGAGACGAGATTTTCTATTGACTCGGGAAGTTCTTTAATGGCGGTGCCATGTAAATTAAGTCTCGTCAGGCCTTCAAGTTTATGTGGGATATCAGGGAACCTTTCCAATTTTCTGCAATCAAAAAGACTGAGATGTTGGAGATTTTTTGACTTGAGCTCCTTTGGTAAACTACGAAGTTTATAGCAAAACGCTAGATTCAACCGCCGTAAATTGTCATGATCTGCAACCGACTCGTGTGCCTCTACCAAGTTTATGCAGCTAGAGAGATACAATTCCTCGAGATTTGGAACACATGAGATGTCGGGCATACGAACCAGCGAGGTGCAGTAGCTAAAATTTATGTACTTTAACCGTTGAAATTCCTGCACGAACGGCGAAACCAACTTATCATTGAAAGTTACTATAAACTGATATTTTGAGAATTAGGATTATATTGTGAAATTAGTCAACACTTAAAAACTTTCCCAGTGATTATAAATCTATACTTGTATTGGATGAGAGATTGAAAATTAGAGATGACAAAACAAAACGCTGATGTACATTGATTTAATATAAGCCACGTGTCATGCTATGTGAATTAAGCCACGTGCCAATCATAAAAGCAAAGTGAATATCATGTGGCGAGCACCGGAGTAAACATTTTATGTATAATCAGTTAATGTAATATATATATTCTATCGAAATGAACTTTTCCCAAAAATTAAGCAACTTTGGATCATTTTGAAAGAAAACAGAGAAGTAGTTTCTAAATCATAGGAACACCACTACTTTATAATAAAAAGATCTACGTAGGTAAATGCTCACCTCCAGTGGTTTTGGCATAAATGTCAGCCTGCCTCCGGGCATTTCAAGTCGCACTAATTTCTTTGGACCAGAAGAAAATTCTGGATACCAGGGAGCATCGGGCCATTCAATCCATCTTACCTCGTTAGGAAGACATATAGGACTTTGGAAAGAAACATTGTGCAAGATGAGCAATCTCAACCTTCTCATTTTCATAAAAGCATCAGGACCAGCACATATCTTTATCCGCACAGATGGCTCCAACACAATGGCTTTTACTTCACAATTTCCCTTCATGTACAAGACTATTTAGGTTATGAATGTTCAGTAATTTGAGTCAAAAGATGAGAATCGGAGTTTTGAGCTTATGTGCAAGTCTTACCATATTGCATGACAGAACATCAAGAACATCCTCATATAGCCATAGTCTCGTTGCGTCTCTCGGGATCATCGGATTCTTGGTTCACAATATCTTTACCCATCATTTGAATCAAGTCATGCACTTGTATGTTTCCCAACTCGGTTCTTATCAAGGACCTCTCAGTGAGAATTTGTAATCCTATCACTCGCCTTAAGATCACAACTGTCGAGAACTTTCATAATGTGCCCAATTTCCCACCCATTAAAGAAGCAAGCAATGTGGAGAAAAATCTCTTTCTCATTTGCCTCTAGGCCATCATAACTAATTTTGAGCACATCATTGATGTCTTTCTTAGGAGTTCTATAAAGGTTGTCTAGCGCACTTTCCCATTCATCTTCTCTCCGACCACATAAGAAGGAACCCAAGCACCTCAAGTGCTAAAGGAATGCCTTTAGCATGATTCAGAACACCATCCACTAGATCTGCCCTAATTTTTAATTTTTGGCACGGAGGAAAGGCATGCTTACTAAGCAGCTCATGCGCTTCAATGATATTCAGTGCTTTAACTTCATACACGTGATCTTTATCTATCCTGGGAGTCAGCAAATGGCTATCTCTTGTGGTAACAAGGATCCTACTCCCTTTACCAAACCAATTGGCTTTTCCTGCTAAAGCACGTAATCGATTTAAGTGATCCACATCATCAAGGATGACCGGAACTCTTTTATGACCAAGTCTCGTTGTATTAGATTAATACCTCCAGCGACATTGGACACTGCTAATCTTTCTTTAGGTAATAATATATCGTTTAGTAATTTTTCTTGCAAAGTAACTAAACCATTGCGATCTTTTGAATTTTCTCGAACATCCGCGTAAAACTCGAACCTTCAAATTGATTGGAAATATTATTATAAATGGCTTTCCCTAAAGTTGTCTTTCCTATGCCTCCCTGTCCCCATAATCCCACCATGAGAACATCATCTTTAGAATCGAGGTTCAACATCGATTTCAGCTTAACCACTCGAGAATCTATCCCAATAGGATGTTCAGCAACATGTAAAGGTGTTCGGCCTAGGTGAGTCGAGATCTCCTTCACAATTTCTTGTGTAAGCTTTGACTCATCATCTCTAACAAAAACAGAGAAAATAAGTTGTAGCATCGTTTTCGCAATCGAAGATAAGTAACTAACGAGCAATCACCAGCCAACAATGACAGCAATGCATCTCACTTTCAGATAATTATAGCCAAAACAAAATGTATTCCAACCGTGTCAAATTTGGAATCCTGGGACCCCACACCAATCAAAACATGCATCTATCTACTTAAGTTATTCATGTTTCTTTGATTTAGACATGAAGATTCACTTATTTTTCTGTTTGGCTGTCATGTGATTTACTTGTAAGTTTAGTCAAAAAGAGCCATTTAGGACTTCGAACGGTGGTTAAGATTTGACTTCCAAGACTATTAAATTTCCCGAAGCACGATGCTTTATATGGCCTGCACACACTAGTTATCCTCTATGAAACATTGCGAACTTTTTTTCTCCTTCCAAACATATAGGGTAAGTGCAATAACGCTACTTAACATTTTATTTTGATCAAATGAGTCGGTAAAATTTTCAGCCGATAAAGTGCTTGTGTCAATTTTTTATTATTGAAAAAGCCACGTGTCTGTTGATAGCCATGTGATTTTTGAACCCAAAATGTCACTTGTGACAAATTTTGGACTCGGGAAAACATAGAATTAATAGACCAAAATGAAACGTGAAGACCTCAAATAGCCAACAGAAAATATGTTTAGAACTTTTATTACACTTTGAGGAGGGCAGCAAGGATCCAAAAGAAAGAGCTACAGACCTCTGCCAAATTAATCGTGGTTTATCAAAAGCTAAAGGCAGAAGTCTAATGTTCGAGTTGCCAGCTCTCCTTCGATTTACTTACTAACTCATTTTTTTTAAATTGTCAACCTTTATTCTAGTCGCTTATCAATTTTTCTTCGATTAAGTTACCAACCAATTTTAGGTTAGCAATTTTCGTTTGAGTTACTTCCCAAGTTTATTTCTTCTTTTATCTATCAAATTTTCTTATCTTTTGCCAAATTTTATTTATCTTTCTTAACTACACTTAGATCCACCAATTGTTTCATGAAATTACTAACTCAAGCAACTTAAGAATTTTTAGGAATCATAAGATGAAGCATCCAGAAATATACTTACAATCATGTGTGCGTAGATCTGTCTATTTTATAAAAAATAATGTTTATACTTACTTGTAAAGATTACTTTTATTACATAAAGTATAGACTCCATTCTACTTACCCATCATTCAAATGCCACCCGGACAAGCTACCAGCATCAAGAAGAGCTTCTTTCCACTTCTTCACTTTCTCTGAATCTTCCCCGAACTTGGACTCATGCTTAGCCATAGCAATCTTATAACTCTTTTCGCCCCCTCTCACTTCATTTGGATTCACCTTATAAAACACTGGTAGAACGGTGATGTTCTCTTGCTCTTTGCACTCCATAATCGTCGCCATCTCTGTCAAGCACCATTGTGATGAAGCGTAGTTCTCAGAGAAAATAATGATTGCGATGCATGACTCTTCGATGGCCTTCATCAGTATCGATATATTGTATCTCTTTTTTAGTTCCTCGCTGTCCCGAAAAGTGTATATTCCAATCCGCTGTAATGCTTGGTAGAGATGGCCGACGAAGTTGTGACGTACGTCCGTGCCTCTGAAGCTCAAGAAGACATCGTAAATCTTTTTGGGTTTCGATGAAGAAGCCATTGGCCAATGGTGGAGTTGGACAATCAGCAACGACTATTAGCTTAAGATTTGATAAGAGTGTTTTCAGGCAGTTCGTTTGATTTATACTTGAGGACAGAGATGGATGACTTTTTTCAGTCCTTAGGGAATGGTGTAGAGATGTGAACGCGTGGACTTATTGTCGCCCACAGACCGCGTTCCACCGCGTTATTCGAACTGTCAGCGTGACAAAAGCTTGTCTGTGGCCGACAAAAGTAGTGAATTTGACAGATTATTGCACGAACCGACAAACAGTTTTAGGGTGATGGATTCTCGTGATGTCGGTCTTGGGACTCGGTGATAGAAACAACTTTCGGGGGCTTCGCCGAAATTTCATCCCCAACCAAACATCCGAGAAGTGGTTTTTCCCTTGCTATGTACCAGCTTCGAGGAAATGGCTTTGACCTCTTTAGTGTCAGTTTTCCTTTTTTAATTGAAGTAATTTGATGCCATTAGGTTAGCTTTTGTCGTAGGCTCACTAATATAATAAAACAAATTGTTGTTGTTTCTTTGGTAAATAATTATTTAACAAATATCTACCCAAAAGAGAGATGATTATAAGCACAATTAAGTACATCAGCAAAGAATAATATTAGACTTTTGGAAAATCACGGTGCTTAAGGGAGGACAAGATATCTTATAGGTATGAACACTTGAGACTTATTTTCATTGAAGACCGATACCACAGATGTGTTACTACTATTGAAACTTTGGAAAATCATGGTGCTTAAGTATGGACCAAGATTTCAAATAGGTATGAACACATGGACTTATTTTCACGTAGGATCATATACCACAGCATTATTCGGATTGTCGCATTGACACAAATTTCATTGTTTAATGCTGGATTTGTTATAAATTGTTGATTAATTTGACCAGTTAACATTGGAGAATGATATGGGGTGACCTAGAGTGGCATCTACCAAATAAATAGTACGAGATTGTGAGCACTTTGGAATTCCTTTTGGACACTGCTTGTGTCACGACCCGAACCCTCTTCGCTCAGTCGACATCCCACCCGGCCATAAACTTGTGCAGTTCTCTAGGATCCAAAGGCCAACAAACACATCGCGGAAGCGGAAGAAATCCCCGTACGGAAAATAACGATACTACGATAACTTGAGATGATAAAAATAAACTCATGTACATATATACATAGTTGTTACAAACTATCAAACCTAGGGCTTCAGGCCACCGCATGCCCCGTGACCAACTATAACAAAAGGATTACGTGGTCGAAGCCCGCTACACTCCCAAAATAAAACGATCTACCAAAGTTAAGAGACCAGCTACTCTAGGCCTCATCCTACTCGGAGGCTGCTCCGCATCGGAAGGCTCCACAACGTCCCCATCCTCTTCGGGTGCCACGACCTCGGGGCGGATCATTCACTAATGCGGCGGAGGGTCTCGAAAAACAACGAACCCACGACGGGGTGAGATAAAATCTCAGAGGAAAACCTCTAACCCCAACTCGGGTCGCTAGTGCCTCCCGGACAAATTTTTAAAACAACGAAGCTCGACATATCCTCCTTTTTCCTCAATAATTCCACCAATAAATCCCGGAATATTCCATTTCCATTCCGAAAATTCCCACACCTTCTCAAATATTCTACGTTACCCTCATATATATATTTCGCATCTCGATTGGAATAACAACAACCCACGTTGTTCTAAAGCCCGCGTTCCACGCCTCAGGCTATCGTATAAAATTCTACGTTACTCCGAAAATTCCACGTTACTCCGTAAATATTCTACGTCACTCCAGGAATATTCCACGTGACTCCACGACATCATACGAGTCCATAACACCGAGCCTCGGACCTTTATAGAACACGGCTCCATAAACATATATATATACCAGGGTCTCGGACTCATAGGAATACGACCCATAAATCTCGGTCTCGGACACATAGGAACACGACCGGATTAAGTCTCGGACAATTAGTCGAACACGACTCACTTTGGTCTCGGACGACTTAATTGAACACGACTTTTACACTTTCTCGGTCTCGGACAATCGGACGAATACGGCTCACTTTGGCCTCGCACGACTTGATTGAATACGACCATCATACTTTCCCGGTCTCGGACAATCGACGAATACGGCTCACTTTGGCCTCGGACGACTTGATTGAATACGACCCTCATACTTTCCCGAGAATAGATCGGGCTCACGCGATTCAATCACGTTAGAGAATTAATAAATCGGACCACCCGATTGACTCACGCTACCACAAATTCCAATCCACGCCATGCGTCCATAATACTCTAACGTGGCAATAAATAAATATCGTACAACTACTAATATACTAACGTAGCAATTTATCCGGGCTGATCAAATATTAATTTCTAACGTACAAATAAATTCCCAACTATAGTATTGAACTTTAGTAATATCACGTCTAATTAAATACCGTGGCGTAACGAAATTTTGTCACATACAATTAAATACCGTGGCATAACAACAATGTCACATATAAAGTAACTACAGTTAAAAACTAATTTAACCATAGTTAAAAAATAACTAGAGTTAACACATAACCCAACCATAGTTAAAATATTAGCAAAAGTAACTATGGTCAAACTTTGACCACACATTCTCTCTCTTGGATTTACTATTCATGCAAGACACCATTTTTTTTTTCCTTCTTGTTCTTGCATTTTCGGCCACCCCCTCATCCAAGCTCAAATCCAACCATTTCTTCATCAAAATCCACAATTTCATGGTCTATTAGCAACCTAACCACCTAATTTAGGTTTAGAAGTAATCCTACCTCAAAAATTCGCAAAAACCTCCGTTGAACGGTTGAGAAAACTTGAATTTAGCGGCGATTCCGATGACCCACGGTAGCCCACGACCTCTCGCGCTTCAAAACCGAGTCGGCGGCGGCTCAACGAAATTTTTCCGGCGACGGCGGCGGCAAGATGTTGGTTCGGCCAAGTGAGGGGGAGGGAGATGGAGAGAGAAAAGTTGATCACAATTTTGGTAGAATGATGAAGATGATTAATAGTCAAGGCAATAATTGGTTTTGAAAAGCAAGAAGGGAAAAATGGTTATTTCCACCATCATTGACTAGTCAATCTCGGCCAAAGGGAAAAATGACCAAAATACCCTTCGTTCCAAGTGAAAAATGGGATATTTTTCGAGGGCAAATGGGTCCTTTCCCATATCCAGTCCAAATCTACTTTTCCTAAACCTCTTTGGGGCGAACCGCGAAGGATTCGGACACTTTGGATGAGGAAACGTCCAAAAATTTTATTTATTGAAACCCCCGAAAGTCCGACGTCAAATTACCGAAGCTCGATTCGCGACCAATCTCGATCAATAGAATTTTCAGCGTATCTCAAACTAACGGGCGGCTTTTAGGAGTTACGCGTATCGACCCGTGATAAAATCACGTTTAAGAATTACTCGAGCCATGGCGACTTTGGTTGTCATTCAATTGCGAGGGTCAATCACTAGTCCCATTGGATACGATCATTAGAAAAATTTCGGGGACGTTCGGAATCCATACGAGGTCAAACGGAACCACCCGTGATCCAAGCGTAGGGTATTATCCAAATCGTTCCTTAATCATTCTAAGATCGGTCTATATTGGTCCAAAATATTCCCTCGACAATTTTCATGACCAACGAGTCGACCCAGGATCAAGTTCTTAGGTCCACGTACTTGAATTTCCTAGCTAGCCATTCCCATTTGGTTAGTCTCTCAAGATGGCCATTCTCAAGTGAGATATAACTGAAATACATCAACGAGACTTTTCATTTATTCACAGCTTCGAAAAAGGTCGGAATACGGGATGTCATGACTTGGGTATTTTTAAGTTTTGTAGATACAAGGTTTTACCTGATGTATGATTTGGTATGAAGTCAAATTTTCACGAAATGGCTTTCGTTAGAATCTTCGTCTTTTATAGGACAACTGGTGATCTCTTATAATTTCGGCATGAATTTGGGGTATAATACTTATATCAAACATATTGTCGCCAAATAAAAATGAACACTCATAATATTTTCACTAACTAAATGGGCGCTTAGCTGCTGGCCAAACAAAAATTGAAAAAAAAAAAAGAAGCAAACATCTTCATGCCTACCCGACAGCGTTTTCATATTTTGGTGTTAATTAAAAACCCAACCTTCTTGTTTGTTGCTCGGTCTCTATCTACGTGGACCACGTGACTCTGTTTTCAGGTAATTCACTCACAATTTGATCTTGTTGATTTAGTATTGTACGAGGACACATATGAATGGCTTTTTTTTTGGGGTAGGTTCAACAAACTATAAGATCATATTCATTAATAGTATTAGAACTTTGGAGAATGATGGTGCTTAAGGATGGACCAAGATACCTAATACTAATAGGTGCGAACACATGGACTTATACTCACAGAAGACGGCATACCCTGACATTATTTAGATTATCTAATTGACAAAAGTTTCAATGTTTGATGTTAGACTTTGTTTGTCTAATTGACAAAAGTTTCAATGTTTGAGAGTGATTGAGCATCGCTTGAGAGTAGAGACCAAGGTCTCAGTAAATCAATTTGGATTTATGCTAGGAAAATCTACCATGGAGGTTATCTTCTTGGTACGACAGTTGATGGAGAGATATCGATAAAAGAAGAATGACCTACATATGATGTTTATTGATCTCGAGAAGGCGTATGATAAGGTTCCAAGAAAGGTTTTGTGGTGGGTTCTTGAGAAAAAAAAATACCTTCAAAGTATATAGAAGCAATCAAGGATATGTATGATGGTGTTACTACATGTGTGAAAGCTTGTAATGGCACATCAAGTTATTTTCTAATCACAATAGGCTTACACCAAGGCTCTACTTTGAGTCCTTATCTTTTTGCCCTAGTTATGGATGAGCTAACAAAAGATATCCAAAACGTGGTGCCGTGATGTATACTATTTGCAGATGATATTGTGCTTATTGATGAGACTAGGGTTAGGGTCGGTGCTAAATTAGAATTATGGAGAAGCACATTGAAGTTTAAATGATTTACGTTAAGTCGAAGTAAGACCGAATACATGAAGTGTGAGTTCGACACGGCAAGAGGAGGAGATAAAAAATCCGTGAGTATGCTTGGACAAGAGGTACCCAAGAAAGATGCTTTTAGATATCTTGGATCAATGTTGCAAAAGAGGAGAGAGATTGATGAAAATATAAGCCATAAAATCGAGAGCAGGTTGGATGAAATGGCGCGGTGCTTTAGGGTTTTTGTGTGATCGCAAAATCCCTATTAAGTTAAAAGGAAAATTTTATTAAACAACAGTAAGACTCGCAATGCTATATGAAGTTGAATGTTGGCCATCACATAGGCAACACGAGCATAAAATGGGAATAGCAGAAATGATGATGTTAAGGTGAATGTGTGGTCATACAAGAATGGATAAGATAAGAAATGAAAATATTTGAAAAAAAGTTGGAGTAGTATCAATGATAGATAAGATGAGAGAACATAGATTGAGATGGTTTGAGCATATTCTTCAAAACCCCTAAATGATCCAATAAGAATAGAAGTCATATCGAGAGCATCACATGAAGAAAGGAAGAGATCGGCCGAAACTTACTTGGGAGAAAGTAGTAAAACAAGATTTAATAAAGTGAGAAATAGATTGGTGTATGGTATGTCTTACGACAGAGTGGAGGAAAGCAATTAGAATTGTGAAGGGGCGGAATTCCTATGTTCCGCATCGTCTTTTCTAGTCTTTTTTGCCTATATAGTTATTTTTATGTATTTATTTGTAGATAACTATTTCTTTCCCTCAATTGATCTTGTTTTTATTTTATTTATGTTTGAGTTCATCGACCACCGACCCCAACTAGTTTTGGATAAAGGTATTGTTGACATTGATTGTGCCAGCTCAAAAGAATGGCTTTCCACCTGTTTAGTCTTCGTTTTTTCTTCTTCTTATATAGAAAATAAAGTATTCGCTTTCATTAGGTTAGCTTTTGTTCTAGGCTCACTAATAAGACAATAATTGCTGGCTTCCACGAATTGGAGTTCGCGACCTCTGATGGGTTGTTTTCTCTTTGCTAAATAATAATCTAACACATGACTGCTCAAAAGATATGTCTAACCCTCTTCCATTGGTATTTGTTTTGTAACCATAGCTAGTAACTCTAGAGGCTCATAAAACCCACAATAAGCCCCATGGACCAATTAAATCTAGACCTGTGACTTGTAAGCTGGAAGTCCAAACGTGTAGAAGTTTGCACGCAATAGGCTTAAAGGTCAAATTGGTTTTGTTGACTGCTTTAAAGGTCACTCATAAAAGGATCATGGGATTTGATTTTCTTCTCTTCCAAGTGCGACTACGGGCCGAGACGAAGAAGAAAAAAACAAGAAGACGTACAGAGACGTTTCTTGTGAAGGCCATCGAAGAGATCTGCACACGAATGGTTTTATCCTTGTGAGTTTTATATCGTGAGTTGTTTATTTATAAACAGCTAGGGTTTGGGTATAATCTAAGTGCGGAAAACATGAGCGTATTGAGCGATTGTAATCGCGATTCTCCGATTATAATGGATTATTCGTCTTTGGCTCTTCCGTGGATGTAGGTATTGATATTCGGACCGAACCACGTAATCCATGGTGTCCTTTATTGTTTCTCATAATTTCTCGTGCTTTCGTATTGATTTATTTGCAAGATCCTGGTTAGTTTCTGCGTGTTATATTCCAATAATTGATATCGAGCTTAGGATCGGATATTCTGTATTGTGATTTGGGGCTTTTGCTTGTCTGATTATTATTTGGATATCATGTAATTGCAATTATGTATGGAGTGAAAGCTGAAATTGAGAAGTTTAACGGGAGGAACAACTTTCGGTTATGGAGCCTTAAGAAGGAGGCGTTATTGACAACTCAAGGTTTAGCGAAGCATTGGAGGGCAAGGCTGAGTTGCCCGAAACGATGACAGATCTTGAAAAGGATGTGGTAATGAAGAAAGCTAGAAGTTTAATCCTGTTGAATTTATCGGATGAAGTGTTAATAGAGGTAGGCGAGGAGAATGATACCAAAAGCATTGTGGGCAAAACTTCGGGCACTCTATGTAACGAAGGGTTTGAATAATCGTTTATACATGTTGAAGAGGATGTTCCAGTTCGGATATACCGAATGTACGTCTATCGAACCCATCTAGATGAATTTAATAAATTCATGATGTATTTGAAGAAAGTCGGTAAGACACTTGACGATGAAGAACATGGCATGATGTTGTTGGCTTCGTTACCGAGTCATGGGAGCACTTTACCGATTCATTGTTGCGGGGCGTACTATGATTACCTCGGAAGAGGTAAAGTTTGCCTTATTTTCTAAAGAATGGCAAAGAAAGTTGCGAGATGATGAGCCTAGCGCGGGATGTAGCGCGGGGACTAGTGATTCGAGGTAGAGAGCAACAGCGAGGGTCCAGATCGCAGTAGTAAAAGTAGATCTAAATCACACCATAGAAAGTATAAGGGCCGCTTGAAGTGCTTTGAGTGTCACGAAGAGGAGCACTTCAGGAGAGATTGTCCCAAGTTGAGAAACAGAGGTGATAAGCGAAAGCCACAAGTAGTGTGGCGAACATTCTTGAGGAGAGCACTAGTGATGTAGAGGCTGTCTTATGTGTGACTACGGGTTCGTCGAGAGATGAATGAGTGCTAGATTCGGGGTGTTCTTATCATATGACACATCATAAGAACCGATTTGCTACTTACCGGCCGCAGATAGTGGTAGAGTTCTCGTTGGAGAACAACGCCTGCAAGGTTGTGGGGATAGGGACGATTCGGATTCGGATGCATGATGGTGTGGTGCGCACATTGACGGATGTGAGACATGTACCGGAGCTCAAGAAGAACCTTATATCTACGGGACGCTCGATGATATCGGGTGCAAGTACACCGCTGAAGGTGGAGTGTTGAAAATCTCTCGAGGTGCCATGACGGTGATGAAAGGGAAGAAAGAGAGTTCTTTCTATCATCTATTGGGAAAGACCGTGACAGAGCTTTGCAGAATCATTAGGTGAGCCAGATTCTGATTTAACACGTTTATGGCATATGCGTTTAGGGCACATGAGTGAGACAGGTATGACAATGCTTGAGTGATAGGGGGTTATTAAAAGGTCAAAAGACAAGTAAGTTAGACTTATGTGAGTATTGCATCTTTAGGAAGCAGCGCAGATTAAGTTTACTACTCGGTATTCATTCGACCAAGCAAGCGATAGAATATATTCATTCGGACGTATGGTGCCTGTCTCCGGTTCCTTCGAAAGGAGGTGCCCGTTATATGCTGACTTTTATCCAAGAAGGTATGGGTATACTTTCGAAGCACAAATCGGATATGTTTGATCGGTTTAAGAAGTTTAAAGTCTTGATTGAGAAGCGATCGAGATAAATAGATCAAGTGCCCGAGAACCGATAACGGCATGGAGTTACGTGGTAAAGATTTTACCGAGTTCTGCGAGAGAGAAGGGATTGTGAGACACCGCACAAGCACTGGGACACCACGGCAGAATGGCGTGGCGTAACGGAAGAAACGTAACTTTACTTAAGCGGGCTCGGAGCATGCTTTCGCATGCTTGGAATAGGGAAGGAATTTTGGGCCGAAACAGTGAGCATGGCATGTTACCCGATTAATCGATCTCCATCATCTATTATCGAGTGGAAGACTCCGGAGGAAGTATGGTCGGGGAAACCTGTTGATTACTCCGGATTACAAGTATTCGGATGTCTGCGTATGCTCATGCTAGTGATGGTAAGCTTGAGCCGAGGTCGAAGAAGTGCATATTTCGGGTTATGCACATGGGGTGAAAGGCTATCGGCCGTGGTGCACCGATTCCGGATCACCCGATTTTCTAATTAGTAGAGATGTAATCTTCGATGAGACCGCAATGCTTCGACAGAGGAGTTCGAGACACTACTAGCGAAACAGGCAGATCATGGTGTCAATAGTGAGGTGGAGCTTCGGGTGGAGACTTGGGAGACCTCGGAGGTAACGAGATGTTGAGATTGCGAGATGAGGTCACAGTTCCTTGAAGTCGGTGATGGTGAACAACCGATGTCTGCCGCAGCGTAGTATAGCCGTAGACAGACGAGAGAAGGCAAATTAAACCACCGGTACATTGACCTTATACGGATTTTGCTTATACTTTGATTGCAGGTGACGAGGTGGAGACAGATGAGCCTTCGTCTTACTTTGAGGCGATTG
This sequence comes from Rhodamnia rubescens, assembly GCA_021437795.1. NCBI lineage: Eukaryota > Viridiplantae > Streptophyta > Magnoliopsida > Myrtales > Myrtaceae > Rhodamnia > Rhodamnia rubescens. The sequence continues at coordinate 598,225 of JAILYA010000113.1, forward strand.
CTAGTTCGAGTCGTCGTAGTGGCTAGGGCCTATGAGTGAAGAGATGGAATCACTCCATAGAAAATCGGACATGGGAACTAGTTAAAGTACCCAAGAGCCAAGAAGATTGTCGGAAGTGAATAGGTCTAGAAACGGAAAGAGGGCATTCCCGATGTCGAGACAACGAGGTATAAGGCGAGACTTGTTGCTAAAGGATATACTCAGCGGGGAGGGCATTGACTACAATGAGGTGTTTTCTCCTATGGTAAGGCATACTTCTATTCATGTTTTACTTGCCTTAGTTGCTGCACAGATCTCGAAATGGAGCGGCTTGATGTTAAAACGGCGTTTCTTCGGGTGAGTTGGAGGAGCAGATTTACATGAGGCAAACGGAGGGATTTGCTATTCCGAGTAAGGAAGACCATGTTTGCTTATTAAAGAAATCTTTATATGGGCTAAAACAATCTCCTAGGCAGTAGTATAAACGTTTTGACGTTTTCATGGCTAGTCAGGACTATTCGAAAAGTCGGATGTATAACTGTGTTTATTTTAGGAGATTGGAGGACGGGTCTTTGATATATTTCATGTTATACGTTGATGATATGTTGATAGCGGCGAAAAATATGTCCGATATTAATGTCTTTGAAGAGATAGTTGAGTCTTGAGTTTGAGATGAAAGATTTAGGTCTTCGCAAAGAAAATATTGAGTATGGAGATTTTGCGTGACAGATCTGCAGGATTATTACGTCTGTCTCAAAAGAAATATATTGAGAAGATTGTTGCTCGTTTTAATATGCGATCAGTGAAATCCGTGAGTACTCCATTAGCGAAGCACTTTAAACTTTCGGTTAAGTTATCACCGCATGACTAAGGAGGAGGAAGAACATATATTTCGCATTCCTTATTCTAGTGCCGTAGGTAGTATTATGTATGCTATGGTATGCACTAGACCTAATATTTCACAAGTGCCCGAGTGTTGTTAGTCATTATATAAAGTATCTTGGTAAAATTCATTGGGAAGGCTGTGAAATGGATACTCGGATATTTGAAGGGGACATCGGACGTTGGTATAGTATACGGGAGGGATAATAATGGTAATGAAACCACAGGTTATGTGGATTTTGATCATGTAGGTGACATGGATGAGTGCGAGTCTTTAGCGGGGTATGTATTTACACTAGCAGGTGGTGCGATTAGTTGGAAGGCGTCCTTACGGGACCACGTAGTCTTGTCATCTTCGAGGCGGAGTACATGGCACTAACCTTTGTAGCGAAAGAGGCGATATGGTTACAAGGTTTGCTCTTGGACTTTGGGTTAGAACGAGAAAAGTGTTGATATACACTTGTGATAACCAAGGTGCAATTTATCCGGCATATAATCCAGGTTTATCATGAGCGGACGAAACATATTAATATCGGATACCACTTCATCCGTAATGTCTTAGCGAAGGGATTTGATGTGGTGAAGAAGATAGCGACAGCAGAGAAACCTGCGGACATGATGACTAAGCCTATTCCTTTGGCAAAACTCAAGCTCTGTTTGAAAGCACTATTGGCGTCTGTAGAGAGTGATCGCCTTTCGGGCGATGGAAGAGCGGCATGAATGATGAGCACTATCCGATTTGACTTCAAATATCGAGTCGAGGTGGAGAATTGTTAAAATTATATCTCAAGTTTTAAACCATATGCGAAATCGATGCTTCTTTGGATGAGAAACGGTGACCATATCGTAAATACGAGAACAACTCTTACGGAGGATGCACTTCTTTCACCGTTGAGAAGAAGGGTGGGGACCACGTTACCATAACATCTATTAATCACTCGTGGGGCCAGCCAAAGTTGAGAGAGAGGAAAGAAAATAAAGCAAAACTTTTGCCTCACGTTTTCTTCTCTGACACCACCATACAATGCATTAAAAAAAAAAGGAGAAAAAGATATTTGGTGGGTCCTAGTCAAATTGGTTTTGTTGACTGCTTTAAAGGTCACACATAAAAGGATCATGGGATTTGATTTTCTTTCTCTTCCAAGTGTGGCTACGAGCCGAGACGAAGAAGAAAAAAACAAGAAGACGTACAGAGACGTTTCTTGTGAAGGCCGTCGAAGAGATATGCACACGAATGGTTTTATCCTTGTGAGTTTTGTATCGTGAGTTGTTTATTTATAAACAGTTAGGATTTGGGTATAATTTAAGTGTGGAAAACATAGGCGTATTGAACGATCAGAATCGCGATTATCCGATTATAGTGAATTATTCGTCTTTGACTCTCCGTAGATGTAGATGCATCGATATTCGGACCGAACCACGTAATTCCTGGTGTCCTTTATTGTTTTCTCGTTATTTTTATTTGTCTTTCGCGTGGCTTATTTGCAAGATCCCGATTAGTTTCGCGTATTATATTCCAACACATTCTCTATAATTCAGGTATGAAGTATAGATATGATGCATATGCTAAATTTTTTTCTTGAAATAGAATTGAAAACTTACAATGGGCACTTAAGTGTCGGCCTACCCAAAAGGAAAAGAAAACTAACATCTTCATGCTTGCCAGAAGAGTTTTTAACTTTAGTTTTCATTAAAGAGCCCAACCTTTCTCTTTGTTCCTCCATCTTTATACCCATTTCGTTTCAAAGGGAGAAAGTCTTACATAAACAGGGTCTTCGTACCCGCAACATCATTTTATATTACCTAAAAACTCCGTGCTAGGAATTGAAGGATTAATTTAGTTTTTTTTTTCAAAATTAACAAAAAATGTTAACACTACACTAATATTGTGCAAATCATTGTAGTAATCATTAGATATACATATTTGAAGGATAACTTTGGCAAATTTATGTGAATTCTAAAAATACACATTTCATAATTGTCTAGATTATGAATTGAAAGTTACAATGTAGAAATTACATTTGAAAACTTCAAATTACAGTAAATTCTTCTTATCATGATATAGAAAAAAAAATTACCATTATATCAAATTTCTCAAAGATCGTTTAAACATCTTCCTTGTGTATTATAGTTGTCATACTCTTAACGTTTGTGAGTGATTTGCAGTCTTATAAAAAGAAGCATTATCTTTTCGTAGTTTGTATATTAATCGAGTGAAGTTTTAGGCTATGTACGTATAAAAAAATATACTATATGAGGAAATCTCTCTAATAGTTAAAAAAAAATATCTCATTAGGGTTGTCTCCATGTGTGGTTCATAAATAGTTTCCATTTTCTTTACTCACATAAATCTTCGGGAGATTGAATTCCGAATGAGAAAAGCACTGTGGATTTATATAGAAATTGGTAAAATTAAAGTTATGTGGATCAAAATTGTTGACAATCTGCAGGTTTTACTCCCGTTTATATTTAATTTTTTCATTCTCAATCGTAGAAATGTAATGGGTGAGAAGGTGAATCAGACGTACAGGAAGCAACATATATTGATATTCTAAATATGGATATGTTGTTTAAACAAATTATTAGATTAACGAGTCAGCAACAGCTCATCCACAATAGTTTTCTTCTTATCGTGAGAAAACTTTAGATGCTTTCAAAGCATCATTGGATCAGCCATCCAACTAATTAATTCAATATCAGGTGCCATGAAGTATTTACTTTCCTCTAAAGAAAAATATTATGATGAAAGGTCCCAGGCAAACGAGCAATACAACAAAGTTTGTACAGACTCAAAGCATGTCGAAATTTAATCGACGGGGAGGCTTGGTGATACAGACTCGATAAGGTAACTAGATGTAAACCATCTATGCAGGAATTTAATCGACAACACAAGGTTGAAAACAGAAAAGCACTAGGCCGAAACTTAATCGACGACACAACACTCGGGATAAAGATACACGCTGAAATTTAATCGAAACGTGAATATGAAAGATACGTATAGTATAAGATAAAGTCCAATGCGGGAATGTAAGGGTAAAGACAAATTAGCTTGATTTGAGCAGATTTGATGGTGGAGTATATGATGAGTGATTGGCGATACATTTAATGACCTATTTCGACAACTAGGCAAATATGGTACCGATGCAAATTATTGTATGGGGATCTGCGCACATCAATGGCCACATATCGCGTATGTGATTATCATCACTCTCATGCCATTCACGTGCATATCATTTTCTCGTTTTTGCTTTCGTTCTACTTCCATTCCTCATCCAAGGTTTGCTGACTCCTTCCTGTTCGCAAGGAAGACGGTCCGTGTTCGTTTGTGCTGTGCTCTGCTGATTGTGTGCTAGCGAACGAGTTACTCCTTCAGCTGCGACTTGTTGGCATTAGGTGATGTCAGTGCTCGAGTGGTACCCTTTCTAATACTTCGTAGGTTGAGTGAACGCATGCCAGTGTTTGTTTCAATGCTTGGTAGATACCTTTTGGAGAATTGAGACGTTTTCATTGGTGGTGCGTTTACCACTGCAGCATCAGCCCCCGTTTCTTCTAGGGGAGAGAAGTCTAGGTCGAATTCCTGTAAAGTCATATAAAAAGAAGTTAAATGGAAAGATAATTCTAGTAAGTTACAAATGAGTATTTTAGCTTGGAACTGTCGTGGGTTGGGCACACCTTTGACAGTTCAAGCTTTGAGAGCCATTGTGGTTCAAGCAAGGCCCAATCTGATTTTTCTTAGTGAAACCAAGAACCAAGAGATAGCTGTCAAGCAGGTGCAAAAGAGACTGAATTTTCAGAAGCTTTTTTGTAGTGAATCCAACAGGGTTAAGTGGAGGTCTAGCTATGATGTGGAGAGAAGAAATAGGGGTCCAGATTATGGTAGCCAATGAGGAGTTTATTGATATCTAATACGATGATCCAACTCAAGGGTTTACCTTTAGAATGACATTTATCTATGCACCAGCAACCTACCAGCAAAGAATTAAAACCTGGGAGAGGCTTAAACTGCTAAAAGGGGGGATTAACCTTCCATGGGTGTGGATTGGGGACTTCAATGAGATTTTGTACTTCTGGGAAAAGGTGGGGAGAAGAGAATCAGACAATTACAGAATGCAGAGTTTCAATGAGCAGTTAACCAGCTGTGGTATGATGGATCTTGAGAGTAAGGACTGTGCTTTTACCTTGTCAAATAACAGAGAAGAAGGAAATCTGGTTAAAAAAGACTTGACAGAGCTGTTTGTGATCTGAATTGGAGAGTAACTTTTCCCCAAGCCGAGACCTTTGCTTTGCTGGCAATAGGTTCAGATCACAACCCTATTCTCTTATCTTTATGTGCTGATAGAGTTAAACGAAAGAGGACTTTTAGGTTTGAATCCTTTTGGTTGGAAAGTGAAGAGTTTGGGATCATTATTAAAGAGACTTGGGAGGCTTCTGTTAGGAAAGGAGAGGATTTGGTGCTAATTATTAAAAAAGTTACAGGGGCCCTTGAGAAGTGGAGCAAAAGGAATTTTCCAAACAACAGGTCTCAAATACAGAATTTGAAAGAAATGCTCGAACAGGAGATGAATGACAGAAACGTAAACCAGAGCAAAAACATTAGGGAGGACATCCTGGACCAGATTGAAAATTTATGGAGAAGAGAGGAAATGTACTAGGGTTTAAGATCTAGAATCAACTGGTTGAGGTGGGGGGATAAAAATACTAGATTTTTCCATGCCACTACCATCCAAAGAAGACAGCGAAATAGGATTTCGATGCTTAAGCACCCGAGATAGGACATATGGGTTAGAGATCAGAAAACTTTGGAGAAAATGGCCTTAGATTTCTTCGAAGGTTTATATTATTCAGTCGGGCAGAGGAACTTTCATCTAGTACTTCAACAGTGCCCAGCTTTGGTCACGGAAGAGATGAATACAGAATTGTCTGCTGAAGTTACACTGCTAGAAATTCACCGGGCCGTATTTGCTATGGGACCTTTAAAGGCTCCTGGTCCATATGGTTTGAATGGTTTATTCTACCAACAAAACTGGGAGAGCATCAAAATGGGTTTATTAGCTGAAAGCCTTTTTTGAAACAGGATGTATGAATTCTGAGCGGAACAGAACACACATTACTTTGATTCCCAAAGTAAAGAATCTTGAAAGCCTTGATCAATTTAGGCCGATCAGCCTTTGTAACTTTGCCTATAGAATCATCGCGAAGATCTTAGTGAATAGAGTAAAACGTGGGCTGCCTGAACTTATTACAGAGGAACAAAGTGCTTTCGTGGGGGGGGAGACAAATACAAGACAACATTCTTATAGTTCAAGAGGTCTTGCACCAAATGAGAGTGAGAAAGAGAAAGAAAAGGTTTCAGGCTGTTTTGAAACTTGATATGACGAAAGCATATGATAGGGTGGAATGGGATTTCCTAGAGGCATGCCTCATAAATATGGGTTTCTGTTCAATGTGGGTGGATAGGGTTATGACATGCGTAACTTCAGCTACTCTTAGTGTGAAATTCAACGGAGAGCCCCTTTCTTACTGTTGGATCAATAAGAAGGTCACTTAATACAAATCAACCTCACTAGACAGAAACTACACGTAAAATAGAGGAGATTATGAAAGTGGAGGACTTTTTATTCAGCTCACTTTTTGAGAATACAAAACAGCAATAAATAGAAATCACATAGCGTAAAACCAGCAACTAAGCCAGATATGGCTCCCAAAAATCAGCTAACAAACTGATTTATTGTTGACTAGAACTAGCTAACTGCCTCCTAAAAACAAGGAACTCAACTTTGAATCACTTCTTAACTTCCCCCTTGATTCAAAGTTGGTTAAGCCAAGTTGACTTCTAAGATCTTCAAACCTCCCACGTGATAAAGCTTTAGTTAACACATCAGCTACTTGCTGTTCTTTCCCACAAAAATCCAGCTTAACTTCATCTCTAGCTACTAGCTCTCTTAAAAAGTGATGCTTAATCTCTATGTGCTTGGATCGACCATGGAAGACTGGATTTCGACTCAAAGCTATGGCTGAAGCACTATCACACTTTATAACAATGGCCTCTACTTGTTTCTGACCCAGCTCACTCAAGACCTTCCTCAACCAAATTGCCTCACAAGCTGCTCCTGCTCCAGCTATATATTCAGCTTCACAAGTGGACAAGGCAACTGTTGTTTGCTTCTTAGAACTCCATGCTACTACTCCTAAGCCCAAGGTGAAGCAATAACCGGATGTGCTCCTTCTATCTTCAACGCACCCAGCCCAATCACTATCCGTATACCCTAGCAACTTCAACTCAGACCCTTGCTTGTATAAAATTTCAAGATCAGTGGTGCCAGCAACATACTTAAGAATCCTCTTTACTGCTCCTAGTTGATATTGTGAAGGATTATGCATGAACCTTGATACAACACCTACAGGAAAGGCTATATCTGGCCTAGTATGAGTCAGATACATAAGCCCTCCTACAAGACTCCTAAACATGCTTCCATTAGCTGCTGGTGAACCATCCTCCATCTGCAATTTCTCGTTCATATTCATAGGGGTTATAGACCATTTGCAGTTGCTCATGTTGAATTTATTGAGCATATCTTTCACATACTTTCTCTGGGTTATGAATATGCCACCTTCCATTTGCTGAATTCCAATTCCCAAAAAATAATGAAGAAGGCCAAGATCCATCATCTCAAATCTACTTTTCATTGCTTGCTTAAGGTCTGAAATTGCAGCAGCATTTGACCCACAATATACCATATCATCCACATAAATACACACCACCAACAGATCTGCAGCTCCATTTCTCTTCACATATAGCGTTGGTTCGCTGCAACTTCTCACAAAGCCACACTTCATGAAATATTCATGGACTTTCAAGTACCATGCTCTTGGTGCCTGTTTTAAACCATATAGAGCCTTGTGAAGCTTGTACACTTTGTCCTTCTTTTCCTTCACAACAAATCCTTCAGGTTGTGTGACAAATACCTCTTCCATTAACTCACCATTAAGAAAGGCAGATTTGACATCAAACCGATGCACCTTCCATCTCATATGAGCTGCTAATGCCAGGACTAATCTTACTGTTTCAAATTTGGCTACAGGTGAAAACGTTTCCTCTACATCTACACATGGGATCTATGAGTACCCTTTGGCCACCAACCTTGCCTTGTGCTTATGAATTCTCCCATCCGCATGAAACTTTGTCTTGAAAATCCACTTTAATCCAATTGCTTGTTTTCCTTGTGGCAAATCTGTAAGTTCCCATGTGTGATTCCTCTCAATAGCTTCTAACTCTTTCTTCATTGCATCTTCCCATTCTTTTATACCAACTGCATCTTCATAAGAGCCCGAATCAGTTGTAAAGAGAGCAAATGTGCAAGACTCAAAGATTTCCCCCAAGGAGCGCACCTTTCGTGGAGGTGTCTCTTTTGAACTAGAAGTTGCTGCTTCTTGGATTCGTCTTGAGCTTCTTGTGGTCATCCTCCTTGGTGGTGTTTCATCTAAACTCGTTGTATCTGAGCTTGTTGAAGATCCACCTGCACATGCACTGCTATGTGCAGGTCCACTTTCTGATTGAGTTTCATGCTCCTCATCTTCAGTACCTTCTTCATCTATCAGTTGTATCACTTCCTTCTTCTCCTTTCCTTTCCAATTCCACCCTTCCTCCTCATTGAACTTCACATTTCTACTAATGAACACTTTTCCAGTTACAGGATTGTACAATCGGTATGCTTTACTTTCTGTACAATACCCAATGAACACACACTTTTATGATTTTTCATCCAACTTCTTTCTATCCTGCTGATTTTTCATAGCATATGCCACACATCCAAAAATTCTCAAATGACTAACAATAGGTTTAAAGCTATACCACATTTCAAATGGGGTCTTCTTTGTCACTGCCTTGGTTGGGGATACGTTGAGAATGTAGACAGCAACGTGAACTGCCTCTGCCCAAAAGAGATTAGGCATGTCTCTCGATTTTAGTAAAGCCCTGGCCATCTCCACCACTGTTCTATTTTTCCTCTCCACCACACCATTTTGTTCTGGTGTATAAGGTGCTGTAAGTTGCCTTTTTATGCCTGCTTCTTCACAAAAATGATTGAATTCTGTGGAAAGAAATGCACCTCCTCTATCTGATCTTACCCCTTTGACATTTTTCCCACTTTGGTTCTCAACAAAAGCTTTAAACTTCTTAAATGTTTCAAATGCTTCAGACTTAACTTTGAGGCAGAAAACCCAACTCATTCTACTGAAATCATCAATCAACAACATGAAACACTTACTTCCACCCAATGAGGTTGTACTCATTGGTCCACAAAGATCCATGTGCACCAGCTCCAACGTGTCGGTGGCTCTCCGGGCTTCTTCTTTTGGAAAGGACTTCCTGCTGTGTTTTGCAAAAATACATTCCTCGCATTGCTTGTATTTGTCACCTATCGTTGGCATTCCACTGACCATTTCATCTATTAACAGCTCTTTCATACTCCTATAATTCAGGTGGCCGTATCTCATGTGCCATAGCTCTAAGGAACTGATTGCTACCATATTGAGCTCATCTACTGCTATAACCTTAAAAGGAAACATAAGATTTTCTGTCATGGCTACTCGAGCCACCAATTGTCCTCCTTCTTTGTCTCTGATGGTGCAAGCGTTGTTGTCAAAGAGAACTATAAATCCTGACTTCAACAATTGGCCTACACTCAACAAGTTGTGTGCCAATTGAGGTGCATAGAAGACATCCCTGATCAACTTGCTTCTTCCTTGATGTGTCTTGATAAGTATTGTGCCTTTTCCCTCCACCTGAATTTTGTAGTTGTTCCCAAGATTAATCATTCGTTTTTGAGACTCATCCAAGTCTTTGAATAGCTCTTTCACTCCGGTCATATGATTGGAGCAGCCACTATCCACAAACCAAATGGACCTCTTGTTCTGCGTTGTCTCCTCATGTGCCATAAACAGATAACACTCTTCTTCCTCCTCTTCTTGTTCCTCAGCATCAGTAAATTCTGCCTGGTTAACCTTTGCCTTGCAATCTTTTGCAAGATGTCCCACTTTGTTACAATTGAAACATCTTCTCATTTCTTGTTGTGCGTTTCTGCCTCTACCTCTGCCTCGCGTCCCACTTCTTCCATTTCCTCTCCCTAAGCTTCCTGATCCTCTCCAATTTCCTCCTGAATTGCAGTTAGCTTGGAATGCCCTTTCATCAATTCTCTCTCCAGCTCTGTTGATTCTATCTTCATGAGCAAGAAGAGAACCCATCAAGGCATCAACAGACATGGTTGTTAAGTCTTTTGATTCCTCAATTGCTGCCACTACGTGATCAAATCTTGTTGTCAAGCTTCTGAGTATTGTGCAAACAATGGTTTCATCCGAGATCTCTTCTCCATATGATCTCATTTGATTTACCACTGTTATGCCTCTTGAAAAGAAATCTTGAATGGACTCTCCACCATTCATCTGTAACATCTCAAAATTTCTACTCAAGGTTTGCAGTTTCACTGCCTTAACCTTGCTTGTCCCCTGAAACTCATTTCTCAAAGCCTCCCATGCTTCTTTTGCTGTTTCCGTGGCTGAAACTCTAGAGAAGATAGTTTCATGCAGCCCCTGTTGGATAAAAAAAGAGCTTTGGCATCTCTTTTTTTCAACTCCCACGTTCTGCCCTCTTCTTCATTCTCTGGCACACCATCTTCCACAATCTCCCATAGGTCTTGAGACCTAAAGAGAGTCTTCATCTTAATACTCTAAAACTCATAGTTTTCACCCTTGAAAATGGGTATCATCGATTGCTGCAAGTTGGATCCACTTGCTGCCATGTTGATTTGCAGTAGAGACCTTCAACCTGGCTCTGATACCACACTGTTGGATCAATAAGAAGGTCACTTAATACAAATCAACCTCACTAGACAGAAACTACACGTAAAATAGAGGAGATTATGAAAGTGGAGGACTTTTTATTCAACTCACTTTTTGAGAATACAAAACAGCAATAAATAGAAATCACATAGCATAAAATCAGCAACTAAGCTAGATATGGCTCCTAAAAATCAGCTAACAAACTGATTTATTGTTGACTAGAAATAGCTAACTGCCTCCTAAAAACAAAGAACTCAACTTTGAATCACTTCTTAACACGTACTTCCAGCCATCAAGAGGAATCTGACAGGGTGATCCATTGTCTCCATATCTTTTTATCCTCATGGCCAACACTCTTTTGATGTTAATGAGGAAAGCGCTAAATGATGGTACAATCAAAGGTATCAAGCTAAAAAATCATGTCCTTTTCTATCTCACTTGCTCTTTGCGGATGACTCGATCTTCTTCATAGAGGGGAACTTGACAGAATGCCAGAATCTAGCTCAGATTTTAAATCAGTATTGTATGGCCTCAGGCCAAGAGATTACCCTTAACAAGTCTGGACTCTTTATGGGGACAAACTGTCCAAGTAGGCTTCAGAAAAATCTAGCAGATTTCCTTCGAGTTCCAATCATCGAGAAAACAGGGAGATATTTGGGAATACCATCTAATTGGGGGGACTCCAAGAGACAAATGTTTTCTTGGATTAATGCAAGAGTCAACACGAAGCTGGAAGGTTGGAAGGAAAACTTGATTTCAAAGGCAGGGAAGGAAATTTTGCTAAAATCAGTTGTGCAAGCCATTCCTCAATATGCAATGTCAATTTTTAAAATTCCAATTTCCATCTGCCAATCAATAGAAAAGAGGATAGCCTCTTTTTGGTGGAAAAACAATGAGACAGGTACAGGGCTTCATTGGCGGAACTGGGAGACTTTAAAAACAAGAAAGGATCAAGGGGGTCTTGGCTTTAAAGACCTTATTACTGTCAACAAAGCTTTATTAGGAAAGCAGGCTTGGAGGCTATCTCAGAACCAAAACTCCCTTTGGGCAAGGCTGTTGAAAGGTATGTATTACCCAAATGGGAATTTTTTACAAGCCGCAAGGGGTACCAGACCCTCCTGGGGTTGGCAAAGTATCCTATATGGAAGGGAGACAATCATAGGGTCAGTTAGGTGGTCAATTGGTAATGGAGAAAATGTAAATATCAGGGAAGACCTATGGCTCAAAAGGGGGTTATTTGGTGGCCCAGCAAACAAGAATGAGCTGCGGATAGTATCTGATCTGATCTCTAAAGAGGAAGCCAAGTGGAATGAAACCGCTCTCAGAAATATGTTTGATGAAGAGTTAACTGAGGAAATTATGTCGATCCCTATCAGCCCTTTCCTCAGAAAAGATAAGCTTATTTGGACAGTAAAACACTCCGGCTGTTTCACTGTTAAGAGTGCCTATAACACGGTTCAAAAGGCTACTCAAAGACAAAACACAGACCAGACATCTACTTCCTTCCAACCCTCTAGCAAACTGTGGAATAGAATTTGGAAAGCAAAGATCCCCCCAAAGATGCGTATCTTCACATGATAAATGTGTCAGAATGCCCTACCATCTAGAAAGAACTTATTCAGAAGAAGAATTATACATCAGCCTTTTTGTCCCTCATGCGACTCTATGGTGGAAACCACTAAACACATTTTCCTCTCCTGCCATTGGACTGAACAGATATGGTATGATCAAAGACAGTCAGGCTACATCCCTCCTCCAAGCAGCGTAAGGATAGACGCCTGGCTCCAAGCTCAGATTGAGGACCCCCATACTTCTCCTTTCTTCGAAAAGACGATCGTCCTTCTCTAGTGTATCTAGTAGGAAAGGAATAACTTAGTTTTCAGAGGAAAAAAGCCAGATCCAGAAAACATAACATGTAAAGCGGAGGCTATGATGTGTAGCTACAGGAAATCGATCGGCAAAGATCCAAATTTAATTGAAAATAGACCAGATCTGCTACAAAAATGGTCTCCCCCGACGAGATCTAACCTGAAATTCAATGTTGATGCCTCTGTAGGTAGTGCCCCTAGAGATGGAGCCATTGCAGGTATGCTTCGTGACTCCAATGGAACTCTTATTGACGGATTCGTTAGAAAAATCCCATCTTGTTCTCCAGTCCAAGTGGAAGCGCGAGCTCTGTTGGAAGCTCTGAAGTTTCTAAAGCACGAGAGTCTGGAGTTGAAGAGCAACAAAGACACGAAGATATGCATTGAAACTGCCTGCTGTACTTTAGCTTCTGAAGTCAATGGGGAAGTGGAATTGGGTTGGGAGACGGAAGCCCTGCTGCTTGAAGCCCAATATCTACTAGCCCAAGACGGCGATATTTCGGTCGGATATTGCAGTGGGAGTACAAATCAGACCGCAGATTGGTTGGCAAAATCTCATCGTTTAAATTGTATCCCACCTTTTTGGGTCTCTAGACCACCCCCACACCTCTAGGATCTTTTATGTTTAGACGCCCCTGTCTTGGGCTCGGTATGTATGAACTCTTAATATTTCAGTTATAAAGCTATTTCCAAACAAAAAAAAAAAAAAAACACGTGCTCGTTATCATCCATGTGCCAAGTATGTGCTCATTGACTTTCGGACTATTCGTGGTATCAAGGCAATTAGTTACTTTTTTGCTTTTGGAAAGTTTTGATGATTTCAAGCAATCCTAACAAGAACACTTGCAATTTACTTCTATGATAGAAAAAAACTGCCACAATAGTGATAAAGAATCACTCAAACATGTGCAAACACAATAGTCAACTACACCAATTGAATAGATCTCGTGTATGCTTCATTCCATCCTTGAGACACCTTATATATTCCATGAGGATACTGTACCACCAAAGCGCTCGCGTATGGCAATGGACAGACAAGCGATAGTGCACCCATCGACCTTATCACAGGCATGGCCCACTACATCCAGGTTGATGGCTGGATGGCCATCAAAGTATTGGCCACCAAGAGGGTCTAGTTCGAGATGGGACGATGGGCATCTTTGCGACAGGGTATTTCCTAGAGTTTTGCAACGAAAGAGGCGTGTCGCTACCTAAATCTAGAGATTCCAAGCTAATGAATTATTAGATTAATTAAATGAATTAACTAACCTAACTCGGACTTTCCCAAGTCTATACCAAATTGTAACTTAACATGCAAAGATTTTTGAATTGGAGTCACCACTAATCATTTTGGTAGGTCGATTAAAAACCTAAGTAAATTAGTGAGAGAACTAAATTACTTCTACGAACTGGAGATTCTAAGTCCAGGGACTTGATTACACTAGATTACTCTAACGCCCTTTCGGTACCATTTCATTTTATAAAAAAAGATTTTGTCAAGCAATATTAATTGATTTTAACCTAAGCCACTAACAAAGGTTATCATGCGATTGCACAATAAATATCCAAAAATCAAAGGTAATTGCGGGAAGCATGCACCAAGACAAACTGTTTTCGCTTTTGGATTTTCGCTTTTTAATGAAAAATAAACTAAATGCAATGCATGAAATCATTCTAAATGCAATGACATAAATAAATGCTAACTATCCTAAGAATGCATATGAATTTAATTAAATTATATGACTAACTTAGTTGACATGCAATTACAATCTAATTAAATTAACTACATGACGTACCTATCATGAAAATGACATGGCGAGATTGTTTTGATTTTTTTTTCGGATTAATAAATGACTATAAATAAAACCATGCCTAAAGATAGTTTTTTCTTGCATATTTAGGGACCCTAAATCTTAGAATGCTAATCTAAATTAACTCATTCTAAAAATTAAACGTGCAAATATCTACATTATTCTAATTCTAAGATGCAACTTTAATGCAATGTAATATCTTTAGAATTTTAAATATCACGCAAGAGAATATTCATTCTAAAGATATTATGTCAATCAAATCAAGTGGATATATCAACCGATTTTTTAAAATATTTCGCAAATATTTGAGTCAATCTTTAATTCGTAATCCTACGATTAACGATTGAACTCAAATCCCTTGCTCGTGTGGCAAGTTACGAATTAGGAAAAGATTTTCCTAGTCAAATCTGCATGGTTAGATAGGCCATATTCTAAGAGATGCAAAATATTTCATGTTATGCTAAAATATTCAAAAATATGCAAAAAACAAATGCAACAAATCACAAAACAGGCAAGTAAATATTGCGATTGATAAAGATCAGAATTTTTACCTTGAATTTGAGATAAGCTTTCCAAGTTTGGATCGGATCGAATCGGCTCGGTGAGGCCTCGCCTACGGCAGGGACTCCTTGAGCATGAGGCTGGTCTCACGACTAAAGGACGAACTCGGTAAGAGTCGGGGCTCGCTGAATTGAGCAGTAAGAACTACTTCGGTGCAGGTTAAGAAACTAAAGCAATTCGTCAGTGAGGAACTCGGATGGGCTGGGATTCTAAATGCAATATCACTCGTGGCTGAGGTACCATGGCAGCAACTTCATGGACGTTTGTGGATGTTTGACTAAATCCTCTTCTCAATTTTTAGCATTCACACGTCGGATGCAAGGAGCCATAATGCATCAAGATTCGGCCGTAGATAATGAACTTCTTGTCTGTGCAGATGAAAGCCACCGAGAATGGTGGTGGACAGCAATCCGAGAAAAGTTCTCGATCACAATTTTTGCTCCCTCATTTCTAACGTGAGTTTCTGATTTTTTTTAGAGTAAGAGTCGAGACCTCTGACTTTTCTCGTACTCTCTCTTTCTCACCCACTCAAAAACTCACGTGTATCTCCGAATGGGACGAAACTCCCTTCCTTTTGACGAAGGCTCCCTCTCTCTGCACTCTCTGATGTCTCTTTTTTTGCACTATAACCCTGTGAAGTCCCCCCTTTCGTTTGTGATTAGTCCTCTATATAGGCAATCGTCCCTGTGCCCTCTCTTCCAAACGGTTAGTGGATTGCTATTTTTTGGGGAAGAAATTGCTTGCGAAAATCAGATTGTCCCCCCTTTCATAGGCGAGAAGGCTCGGGTTCCCAGAGAAGAAATCGGATCTTCCTGTTATTGCTTTTGTGGGCATGTGAAGATATATTATTGTTTTTGTTTACCGAATTCTCCTCTAATTGAATATCTCTTTCAAGATTTGCCTCTGCCCACCTTCTCCTTATCTTGATTCATGCGTTTTCCATCCCTTGAGATTTTTTGTTTATATATAGAAGATGTCCACGCCCTAAGAGATCACATTCTGCTCAGAATGTCACTCAAGGAAATCCTTCACAATATTGGACCATTATTGATAAGTACAAATGCGATGCATGCTGAAATTAACTATATGAAAATGATTTAATTATTTTTCCTAAGAACTAAGGTTAGTCCCTAATTAATGACTAAAAAGGATAGCCAAAATTTATGTGTCAACAAGGTGTGGGCTTGTGTTGGACCTCAATGCAATAATGGAGAATTCGTACACCAACGTGCGTTCTTTGTGATCCTACTTGGTGAGTCTCTGGATGAATTGTGGTTGGAGTACATTATGTCACAATCTTGGAGCATTGTCCTAGCACCAGCATTAGCACCAAAGCAGTGCGTACTGGCTCAATCAATCATGTGTCTAGGGACGGTTCTCTGGTGATTTGTTGAACACGAAAGAAGAAGAGGGTGTCGGGGGCGTCTTGTACAAGAGAGTGTCTGGGGCGTGAGCAGTAAACGGTGGAAGAGAGCGTCGTGGGCTATTAATTTTCGGGCCTTCTAGGTGAGTTATGGTCAGCCGAATTTTAATGATACTGGCCCTTATCCATAAAAGATTAAGGCCCGACCCTAAAATATCCTAAATAATAGAACCAGGTCGGGCCAGGCCGTGTTGGCGCGGGCCTTTTTGACAGCCTTAGTATATATAATGACTTCATGATAACTGCTTCTTGGTGGCTCCCACGATTTCACCTCTTCATGTAACTCCCGATGATTATCCTCATGCTTCTATGTTTTCGCCTTCAAGCCCATGTTTTAGAGCATATGCCTCCATTGTGCGTTTACTACTCCCGATGGTGATCTTCTTTCCTGATAGCTCTCACGTCCACGTCCCTAAACCTTGTTTTCGTTGTGTGTCAACTATTCCACGATCTTCTTCGTTGTAAACGTGGTCTTGCCTCAGGGTAATAACTGTTCCCTCCAAAACGCGTGCCTTCGAACCCGATCATTT
The DNA here is from genome assembly GCA_021437795.1 of Rhodamnia rubescens. NCBI lineage: Eukaryota > Viridiplantae > Streptophyta > Magnoliopsida > Myrtales > Myrtaceae > Rhodamnia > Rhodamnia rubescens. The sequence goes on from JAILYA010000113.1 coordinate 615,113, forward strand.
TGTCGATATTGAACTTTAAAATAACATTTCAAACTCCTTGCAACAAATAAATAACTGTTGTTAATGCTTTCATTAGCGATTCTCAATCATTCGTCTATCATATTTCGAAAACGGGCATATATGTGACGCAAATTATTGTATGTTGATCCACGCTCATCGGTGTAGGCTGTGATTATTAACTTTAAGCAAGTGCCCAAAGATCACCATAATCGGTACACGAATCACAATAATTGTCACGTCCCATTCTCCGGGCCCGCGACATCTCTACCTAACTCGCCACAAGTCACGAAGGATAGAGTCCGAGCACATTATCGACCTATATACTTACGGAGCATGTAGAAACGTAAACTCTTGCGGACGATTAACAATAGGAATAGTAAAGCAGAAAATCAACTCAATCATCAAACAAAAGACAATTTCATTTCATTAATCAAAAGTAGATGAGTTTTAATCTTACGGAGCTACAGCCCAACTTATACAACCCCATTCTTGGGCGGCTCACTAAGACCTCAAAAAGAAACACGGTCGGGTAAGGTTAAACCCTCATTTACTTCCAAAAACTACTCTAACAATCATGCCCTATCATCACGGGCTCCATCACTTGGGACCCGAAATGGTTAAACGACGGGGTGAGAAATAAATCTCGGTGAGTCAACGCCTAAGCCCGGTTAGGGCGTTGATTCGCTCAAACATCCTAACAATCAGTCGCATCATCCAAAAGCATATATTTCAACCACATGCAAGCTTACCAATCTTCGCCATACATAATGCAATGTTCGACCCCAAATCAACGACCACAATTGACAAACAACCGGCAAGACATTGCATCAATTTGCATGCACATGACACCACACGAAGTTCAATTATTAATAGATGAGGCCACATGGCCCAGACATTAAACAGGTTGATGTCTAGCACACTAGATAATTGGTGCTCTCTTGACGGGACTAGGCATCGTCCCATTACTTCGGCGATGGCTACTACTATGCCGAGTATAATTTCGATCGACATGGCACGACATAGTAGACATTCCAAAAGGAGCGTCGGTCCGTCACAAATTGCGTCAACATCTCGATCAATCCGACGATATGGATTTACGTGCATCGACAAGTCGTGTAATTCCGATTGACACGGCACGATCTTGTCGGGGACAACCATTATGTGATCATTCAAGCGCATCCAACAACAACCAGTCAATTTCCTTTCTTTACACTTAGCCGGGATGTTTATACAATCATGATCAAAGACTCGGCACTAGGGCGTTTTCATGCTAAAAATATGCGGTTTGCTTTCACTCGGTTCGCATGGATGCACATATTATCAACCAAACTTTGCATATGAAAACATGGGATTGACACCTACGATTTTCACTCATAACATCCAATACGCAAAACCAAGCACCCAGGACACGTAATCGCCCAACATGTTTCATTAATCCGACGATAAAGGTCGATCCAAATTTATAAAACAAATATCGAAAGTCCAATCCAGCCAATAATCAAGCGTCCATTCGGTTTTGCCTTATCGCTCGTTCGCAATCACACACTAGCAATCACCGCTCAAACAATCACCCAATTTAATCACCAAATAGTGCAGACAACCCGACTAACAAGATCGACTCAATTAATCGTGGCCATTTAACTTAAACTCGTCTCTATTTAAACCGATCACGATTAAGCTACCCAAACGCCCTATTAAACTAATTACACTAACTAAGCGTAATTAGTGCCCTAATCGAGTTTAGGAGTTTAACTCACAATTAGTGGCACGAGATGACTAACGGTCGGTGGTACGAACACACGGCGAGGACGGGATGGCTGGCGGGGTTGGTGGTTCGCGGTAGTCCCTCGGGGTTGAGCAGAGGATGTGGAGGAGGAGGCCGCGGTGCTCGAGTCCCACGAGGCTAACGACGACCACGGTGGCCCGGAGGTGGACGGACAGCAAGCTTGCAGTGGACAGGCGGAGCAAGGCGAAGCTGCGGTGAAGGCCGGCTAGTAGTGCAACAAAGCAATACAAAAGGCGTCGGGGATGGGGGCTCGCGCAATGAGGAAAAGAGGAAGAAGAAGAAGAAGAAGAAGAAGAAGAAGGAGAGAAGGAGAGAGAGAGTACGTAGACAGAGGGGGTGTGAGTGGGTGGTGATGGAACAAGTGGTGTCCCATCACCCATTAAGACTTCTTTTTTTTTGAATTAATACCTGAAGGAAATTTCAATATCAAGTAAAATAGGCTCGGTCGAAAATTTGGCTCAACCGATAGAAAATAATTTTGATCTTTTCACGGATCGGACTCGATCGGAATTAGGCTCGGGTGCGAGGATTAAAAATCTGAAATCACGGCGATTACGATTTTCGAAACGTAATCTAAACCGATCGACAAATCGAGAACAGCCCAAAATTCGTTCCTTAATTCTTTACGGTCCAAAATTTTATACCAACCAAAATTCAATAATAATCATTTTTATTGAATTCGGCCTCTGTCTGAGAGGGTCTAATTTTCAGGGTGTCACAATAATCAAGTAGAGGAATTTACACACCTTATTTAGGATTCATCGTTCTTGATGCGGAAGAACGATCATTCAATGATCAAGAGCTTCTCCTCTATAATCCCCGAACCACTTGCATCAATAAGAATGCCCCTCACATGTCGCGTTCCGTGATGGCTTCTTATGTGAGATTATTTGTGCATTAGGGTTTAGAGGAGGGACTTGAGCTCTATTGATAGAATTTGTAATCCGAATCGCTCATTATGGATAAAGTTTATTCGGCCCATACTATCCAATTTCATATTAGGAAACTGTCTATATTTTCTTTATTAGATCGGTTAATAATTACAATGATAATTAATAAAATTCATAAATAATAATATTCTTACAGTTAATACCCACGTGTCGTGTACGTGGTTATCTTGATTTTCGTGCCATTCTCGTGCAATTCACGTGCTAAGCATGTGCCCATTGACTTTCGGGCTATTTTTGGCGTCAACGGTAATTAATTACTCTTTCGATCTTGGAAGTTTCATGATTCCAAGCAATCCTAACAAACACACTTGCACTTCACTTCTGTGATAGAAACAGACTTCGATAGTGAAAAACAATCACTAAAGCATGTGCATACACAATAGTCAACTACATTAATTATACAGATATAGTGTGTGTGCTTCATTTCACTCTCGAGACACTTTACATGTTCCATGAGGATCCTACACCACGAAAGAGCTCGCATATGGCAATGGATAGGCAGCGATAGTGTCCCCATCGGCCTTATCACAGGCATGGCCAATGACATCCGGTTGATAGCTGGATGGCCATCAAAGTATTGGCCGCCGAGAGGGTCTGGTTCGAGATGGGACGAGGGGGATGCCGTGATGGCGTATTTCCTGGAGTTTTGCAGTGGCAAGAAGCATGGGTTCATGTCGGACCTCAATGCAATGATGGAGAATTCATACTCCTATGCGTTCTTCATGATAATACATAGTGAGTCTGTGCATGAATTGGGGGAGGAGTACATTATGTCACACACTCGGAGCGTTGTCCTAGCACCAGCATTAGCACCAAAGCAGGGCGTAATGGCTTAATCAATCATGAGTCTAGGGGTGGTTTTCCTTGTTCCTTATCTTAAAATATATTCAATAAAATGTTGAGGAAGTACCGATGCAGGAAAGATTATTAAGATTTCAATGTGTAGGAGCTCCTGTTTTCATTGCATCTTTACACAGACTCTCTCTCTCAACGCATATAGTTTTAAAATTTCAAAAGGATCAAAAACAAGATTTCCATCGATTTGCACCAATTTACATCTCTCCAGAAGTCAAGAAAGAATTACTTTTTCCTTTACTAACCTTCGGATGGCAAGTGAAATGTATAACACGACTTTTACATACATAAAAAGAGTCAAGAAGTAATTTCCTTCTTCACGTTGATTAGATTGTGAAAAAAATCATTCTTCTACAGTATCATAAAGCGAGGCCAAGTGTTACTTCAACCAACTAATCATCTCTTGGCATGTATCGCCATTTTGTGGTTGGGTATATGTTCGGTACATAGATCCAAAGTGTTCGACCCGGGACTTAATTCCACCATCTAATCTCGACAAAGCATCGCTTTGCTCTCATATCATGGGGCACACAATGGTATTACAAACTATCTAAAAGGCTTAATATTGATTGGTTCATGAAACAATGTGAATGTCATTTGTCATGCCACTTCGCCCGTTTGGCCACACCTTGTCACATACCATCTGGGGAACCCCTCAACAGTCACATATAGAAAAGTACGACAGCGCGTGGAGCACAGCGTGAAAAGCCACACGCACTTCTTCTGCCGGTGGGATTTGCCTTGCATGTGGCTACGGTCTTGTTCAACTTCTGTCCGAGTTGTTCGACCCAGTTTCTACCCGATCTTGACCCGTTACAGACCCGGTGTTAAAACACTACAAATCCGACCCCTTTAAAGCACAACTAAACCACTATTTTGACATTAAAAATAACCACAAAATCCTAATTGAATGCTTTAATTCAAATAATGTCTCTGATTTATCGACAGACCAACAGCCGAAAGCTTGTGAATAACTCCATAGCCAGGGAATAAGAAATTGCCAATTGCCGCGGTTGACCAGGCAAAACATTGAGATTTTCGATCATGTACTCTTGGAGCCACCACTTGACTATCTAAAACAATCATGGCCACCACGCAACCAATCGAACCTTTGAGATTTTCCCACAATTTTGTGCTACGCAAAGTTAACAATCATCACCACAATTGGTACACTCAAGAAGCTTAAATCCAGTCAATCCATTTTGCTAGGAAATCCATGCAAATTATATACCACTTTTATCATCATTAGGGATCACACATGATATAGTCCGAACTCTGGTGCTCAAACACATCAATAACACGCCTAGAATTAACTCAAAATTTTGGAAAACTCAAAAAAATATATATATACATATCAAGCAGATTACAGAATATGTCCCACGACAAAAATTAGCATTAGAAAAGTGATGCCGACATAGGGTTATGCTATAAATTATCTAATAATTAAGTTAAAGCATGAAATGAACTTGTGATTGTAGCTGCAATCCTTAGTGAACACATGACCATCCGAGCAAAAATTGATTGGGACAAGAATCGAGCTTCTTCTCTCAGGCCCCTCGAGGAAATTCTGTGAGTAGAAAAGCAGTAAATGGTATATGCATTGTCGATTAGAGCGCACAGAATCATTTAAAGCCACTTTATGTAATGCTAGATGTTTGGCTACATCCTCTTATCACAAACCAGAATTCTAATCATCGTTAGTAATAATCGCACAAGTATCTATGCTATGATTGTGAAATGTTTCAACATCTTGTGACAAAATAATTAACTGTTGCTGACATCACACACAAGCAGGAGAGGATTTTATTGTGCTAGAATCAGTAACAATGATGTCACATCCAGATCTTTATCATTCCAACACCTAAACACCTCAAAAGCACCCAAATAGAAGATCTCAATTTGAGTTCAGTAAGTGAACCTATTGAATTCCACTTCTAACTAGAGCTTGCGTTAATATAGAAGACTCATGTGACAAAAATCATACCCATAACAGGTATGGTAGCCACCTGCAGAATTACTCCATATTTGTTTGGTTGAATCTAACCTGAGCAAGTGAGGCAGAAGCTCAGGGAGAGAACCGTTACCTGATCTATGGCAATCTGCATGAAGCCCAGAAGCTCAGGGAGAGAACCGTTCACCCGAACCGTTGAATTGTAGTCTGTCGCCTCCGCTCGCAGGTCTCCATTGCTGTCGGTTACACCCGAACTTCTTCTGTTCGTCGCCTCCATCGGCAGGTGGCGATCTTACATTCGTAAGAGCTCAGTGGTGTCGGATGGAAGATGCGCAGTCGTGATGTAGAAAGTGGAGTCAGTGGAGTTCGAAGTTTGCCTGTGGCGGAGAAAAGAAGATTTACCAAAAATGATAATAATAAAAAGAAAACTTTTAAAAACAAAGAAAATGGATAAATAGAAGAAAGAATTACAGAGCTTTATTTAGGATATACAGTCAACTCGGGTAACAAGAAGAAAGAAGGCATTGTTATCAAGATCAGCTGAGTTTACTCACCTACGAATTGCTTTCTTAGCAAGTTTCCATCAATCCAACCACAAATGCAGCCAGCATTGAGGGAGAATAAGCTCGCGATTTCTCTTTGAACTCTCGACTTATGTGAAGTCATGCCCAACCTCATTGAATATAGCTAGATTCATTGGCTGTTATCGTCTTGAATCCAAACACAAAAGAAGCGAGCAAACACTGCCATTGTTAGACATATGCCCTAAAGCAACTATGTAATAGTTACATGTTAGGGATTTCAAGTTGTACTTTCGATTTATTATTTAATTAATGGAAAAGACGTATTTATTCATTTGTCCAATTATTTAAATATATGAATAAATTCCATAAGATCGTTGTGACTGGACCTATTCTTGAGACGTTAAGAATATGTGTGACGGGTTCACAGTTAGACCGAATCTTTAAACGGTTCCCGATCGATGGATCATTGAATGGATATCAATAATCCCGTTGAGACCGGTGTGTTCTTAATTTCACCAGCAAGTATTGGATACTTAAGGGAATGACGAGTCACAAGTCATTGGGTATTGCGATGCCCGAGTTAGAACACAAGTGCTTGTGCCGGACAAGTTCACCGAACGTGACACAAATTGAATGATTAGCGACATGGAAAGCTTTTAGCACGGTCAATGTCTAATTGTTCATGCTTTGGTCTTGTGTAAATAATCCTTAGACTTGAGGCGCAAGTGTTGACTTATGTGTTGGATGACTATGGTTCACGAGGACACATATTGACGGTTCGTCGATCCGTCTCTGTACTTGATGGTCATAGTTTATGCACATACGAAGTCACACGTGTGTGCAAAATGGAATCTGTCACCTTGTTACATGCAAGGTATGATATCCTATGCGATTTAATTATGACAATGCATTGAAATCCTCGGCCGGGGTTGTAACAGAGAATAAAATGTTTATGTCTCGTATAAATGCATGTCAAATTAAATTTGTGCATATGATCGAATTGGCGACTTGACAAATATTCCATGGTCTTTGTTCGATCGGGATATAGTAAGACAGAGGGATTGAATTACACCGTAGCTAAAAGCGACAAGTTCATTATGTTCTTAAAGCATTCACACTGTCTGGGTAGCCATGACATATTGCTAGATGTCACTCATGGCTTGTAGGACCTAGATATTAATCGGGACAATTAATTCTCTTGGATGCTCTAATATGTTAGTGCATGTCTTACTACTAGCTCAATGATGAACCTAGGAATGTCACACACCTTAACCAATGCATGACGACGATGAACGAGAATGATGATATTGCAAATATGTTTGCAATCGCGGCTATTGAATTAGTTGGATATAAATTAGATTAAATATGATTTAATTTAATTTTTATTTTTGGTCGAAGATGCACGTGCATACGATGCACACGTACGCTCAACGTGGACATATGTTATACGTCCAATATGCACATATAATGTTGATCTACTTTTTGTTTTTTGTTTTTTGTTTTTATCATAATAATAATGGTTATTATTATTTATAAAATTTAAAAAAAAAAAAATTTAATAATGCACTACGTGGTCAGCAAGAAGTTGCTGACCACATAATGCACTTCGTGGTCAGCAAGTAGTTGCTGACCACACGGTCAACAACTACTTGCTGACCGTTTGTGTAGTGCACGATCGTGCAAAATGCACAACGCGCACGATCGGCAACCGATGTGATCGTGCGCGTGATGCATTGCAAGAAACGAAGAAATTAATCTAAAAAGAAGTTGCAGAGAAGTGAGGGTTGTGCGTGAGAGTGCGTAAGAGTGCGTGTGAAAAATCAGAAATTCTCTCTAGACTTTTGCTCTTACGGTGACCAAAATTTTTGAGAACGCGGAGAATTGATTCCACAATATTGCTAGCACAATTCGAGTGGTGATTCTTGCGAGTTCGTTTTCTCGTTCGTCGTACGATTGGTGGTGTGTCCGAACTAGAGGCTCAACACTTGTGGGGCTCCGGATTGAAGAACGTCCGAACATTTTTGTTTCAAGCACGCTTCAAGAGGTAATCCGTTAACTCCATTCGTTAATTAAGATTTTCGATTGAAACGCACGAACTACGCCTCTAGAGATACGTGTATAGGTATTTATTTATTTCCGCTGCGTATTTTATATGTTTTATTTGCCTATGCATGTTATGCGAATCCCAACAAAGGGTATCGAGCCAATCCTTAGGCGTTTTCGTGCGTTTAGTTGATTTTAGTTCGTAGTGATTTTTGCAATGCTACGGCCAATTTATTTTTAGAGAATTGTTCTTTTTAAGTGGCCGATAGAAGTTGATTATTTTATACGATAAATTAATCAACGTAGCAAAATTAGAGCTAAATCAATTTTTGAATCGAACATCTATAGTTAGTTTTATATTATGTATGAATTCTGCAAAAATGATTCGCGACTACGAATCCGGTGGTGAGAATGCTACTACCGCTTAGAATTACGCACGTGAAATTTGTTTCGCCGGCGTTAATTCTTGATGAGGCTTGCGTTGCTCGACCATTAATATGATTAAATGCAGAATTTTTGTGCCTTCCGAAGCTTTAAATTATGAATTTATTGCACACATGGAAGGGTGGTGATCATGGAAAAACCCCGAATCAATGTGATTGATGTATGAATAATGTATGATGATTATTGGTATTTTTGGGGTTGTAATTATTAAATGGAGGCTGCGTCCTTCTTTTATTTTTCATGTAATTTTTATTTTTAGTGTAGTTTAGCATAGCCAATTGTTGATGTAAATGCTACGAGGATTACGTGGAGGAGCCGTTAAGCCGGATAGCTCTATAGGCCCGGTTCGCGAAGAGTTCAAGGAACCAAGAAGGAGCGAAAAACGGATCTCCAATATTAAAATATTAAAATGGTTAAATGTGGTCTCATTGGCTCGAGACCCATTAAACCATAATTCCATGATCACCACGTAGGATAGATGTTTATGCGTTTGACATCTATTTATTTATTGTATTTATGCGAGCATGTTAAACTGGTTAATGTGCAAAGTGAGACCTTTAATAATGACCGAAACCTCCTTAAAATAATATTAAGTCGTAACGGGTTTCGGACTCGTGGCCTTCCGTCGTCGTGGTTTGATCCTATATTATAGTGGTTGATTGATGGCTATGGATACATAGGGGTCAATTGCCATTCATAATAATGGACCACTCCATTAAGCATATGATGTTGTGGGGTTGGAGCCAAACGATTTCCAATAGCGTTAGGTGAGGGGATCGTTTGCGTTTTCAATACTTGCATGAGACGATGGGTTAGACTTAACTATGATTATGAAGTCAATAACTGTCGGGTGAGACTTTTATGATCTAGAGGCCGAAGTTATGATTGGGACTCGCATATGATGCGTTGAATAAGTTGATTCACTCACTAAGTTTATAGAACACCAATAACGTTAGGTGAGGTGGACTATAGGTGGTGGGACTCCGATCCCCACTAGTAATCTTTACCCAACAAAGATTACCGTTTCCCAATTTAAGGAGTATGGGATCCGAATATAAATTTAGTGGGAGGCACTATTTCATTTAAAGGCCAAAATGAAATAGTTATTTGAAAGACAATGGCTAACAATTTATTTTCCGCATGAGATATTTATTACTCCGAAAATGGTGAACACAAACCCGCTCGCTTCGATACTTGACAAGAATTGTTTGATTGGACCCAATTTCACCGATGGGTGAGGAATTTGAGAATTGTTCTCAATTCCGAAAAACTCGGATATGTGCTTGATGAAAAAATGCCAACCTCCTTTCCCGAGGGTGGGACCCAAGAGGAACGCATAACTTATGATAAGTGGCATGATGATGACTTAAAAGTTAGGTCATATATCCTTGCTTCAATGAATAATGAATTTCGAAGAAGTATGAAGCCATGGAAGATGCTAGGTCGATCATATTGCACCTAAAGGAATTCTTTGATGAGAATGGTCGAACCTCTAGATATGAGATATCTAAAGCATTGTACCGTATGAGGATGGCTGAGGGATCATTGGTTAATGATCATGTCCTGAAAATGATCCGGCACATAGAAGAATTGGCTAGGCTGAATTTTGTCATGGACAACGATTTAGCCGTGGATTTGATCCTCCAATCTTTACCCGATTCCTTCTCTGGTTTCGTCCAAAACTTTCACATGCATAAGATGGAGAAAACTCTTGCTGAGTTACATAGCATGCTGGTAGTTTATGAGAAGGAAATGCACAACACAAGGCCAAATGTAGTGGCTATGGCAAGGCTTCTTCTTCAAAGAGTAAGACTATTTTGAAGAAAAAAAAATGGAAGAAACTGTGACATCCCGAATTCGACCTACTTTGAAGCTATGAATGAATGAAATATCTCATTGATGTATTTCAGTCTAATCTCACTCGGAGTTGATCCCTCTCGAGCGAGACTAACCAAATGGGAATGGCTAGCTAGGAAAATCAAGTACGTGGACCTAAGAACTTGATCCTGGATTGACTCTTTGGCCATGAAAATTGTCGAGGGAATATTCGGACCAATATAGGCCGATTCTAGAATGATTAAGGAACGATTTGGATAATACCCTACGCTTGGATCACGGGTGATTCCGTTTGACCTCGTATGGGTTCCGAACGTCCCTAAATTATTTTCTAACAATCGTGCCCATCGGGACTAGTGATTGACCCTCGCAATTGAATGACAACCAAAGTCGCCATGGCTCGAGAAATTCTTAAACGTGATATAAATCACGGGTCGATACGCGTAACTCCTAAAAGCCGCCCGTTAGTTTGAGATACGCTGAAATTTCAATTAATCGAGATTGATTGCGAATTTAACCGAAATTAGATGTCGGACCTTCGGGGGTTCCAATAATAATATTTTGGACGTCGCCTCATTCCGGGCATGTATATTTCACAATTCGCCCCAAAGTGTTCGAAAAGTGAAATCTGGATTGGATATGGGAAAGGAGATGAATTATTGGTGGGACCCACAAGTCTTTGTCTCATTATTTCTAAGACCAAGAATTCTAGTCAAACTTTTCATCCCAAAATATCCTAGCCTAGCTTATCTATCCATCATCTTCATCTTCTTCATTTGGACAAAATTTTCTCTCACTTCTCTCTCTCGCCCAACCCGCCGCCCTGTCCCGTGACTCTCCACGTCCGGCCATAACTTTTTCATCCGATGTCGGTTTGAGGTAAGACCACTTCCATTTGAAAGCTTATTGTCTTAGCTTTCCAGGGATAAATTTCTACGTTAGTATAATATGGGCGCCTGGCGTAGATTAAATTTATGTGGTGGCGTAGATTAAATTTATGTGGTAGCGTAATTGATCGGGAGGTCTGGTTTAATCTATGGATTAGCGTGAGTCAATCGGGTGCTCCGATTTATTAATTCTCTAACGTGAGTGAATCACGTGGTTCCGATCGAGTATTTGCCCAAGTACAATTTAATCGAGTGGTCTCGATTGGGCAATTGAGAAAAATTGGAGAGATCGCATGGTCCCGATCTTTTGTTGGAGAAAGTTGGTGAGACCGGATGGTCTCGATCCGCTAATCAAGGAATCTAGCGGAATCACGTGGTAAGGATTGATCGATCGGAAGTATTTAAAGGATCGTGTGGTATCGGATGAGCGATCGGGAAATTATTGTGGTATATGGTCTTAAGTGGAATGAAAGAGAGGAAATGTGGGATTTTACCCCGAGGCGTTATGACGCGGGGTTCGTATTTCATAAGACCATATGTTGCCCGAGGCGTTGTGACGCGGGCTTTATTATTATTATACCCCGATGCGTTGAACGCGGGGTTATGAGTATTATAATATCCCGAGGCGTATTACGCTCGGAAAATATGAAAGTCGTGTTCAATTAAGTCGTCCGAGACCAAAGTGAGTCGTGTTCGACTAATTGTCCGAGACTTAATCCGGTCGTGTTCCTATGTGTCCGAGACCGAGATTTATGGGTCGTATTCAATCAAGTCGTCCGAGGCCAAAGTGAGCCGTATTCGTCTGATTGTCCGAGACCGGGAAAGTATGATGGTCGTATTCAATCAAGTCGGTCGAGGCCAAAGTGAGCCGTATTCGTCGATTGTCCGAGACCGAGAAAGTGTGAAAGTCGTGTTCAATTAAGTCGTCCGAGACCAAAGTGAGTCGTGTTCGACTAATTGTCTGCGAGATTTAATCCGGTCGTGTTCCTATGTGTCCGAGACCGTGATTTATGGGTCGTATTCCTATGAGTCGAGACCCTAGTATGTATATATGTGGAGCCGTGTTTCATAAAGGTCCGAGGCTCAATGTTATGAACTTGTATGAAGTCGTGGAGTAACGTGGAATATTTTCGGAGTAACGTGAAATTTTATACGATAGCCTGAAGCGTGGAACGCGGGCTTTGGAGCAACGTGGAATATTTTTTTATTCCGATCCGAGGCGTGAAATATCAATATGAGGGTAATGTAGAATATTTGAGAAAGTGTGGGAATTTTCGGAACAAGTATGAAATATTTCGGGATTTATTTGTTGAATTATTGAGGTGAAGAATGATATGTTGAAAAGTTGATGTTTTTAAAACTTGTCTGGAGGCACTAGAGCCCTAACCTAGGGTTAGGGGCTAGCTTATCGAGATTTTATCTCACCCCGTCGTGGGTTCGTTGTTTTTCGGACACTCCGCATCAGCAATGAATAATCCACCGGGAGATTCGATATTCTCCAAGGTAATGGTACCAAGAGAAGATGGGGAGGTTGTAGAGCGATCGGATGCGGAACAGCCACTCCGAGATTGACGAGGATGAGTTGGAGGCGAGAGTCGATATCGTACCAGGATAAGCGAGGACGAGGCCTAGGGTAGTTGGTCTCTTGAGCTTTTGTAGAGTATTTTCTTTTGGAAGCATAGCGGGCTTCGACCACGTAATCTTTGATTATAGTTGGTCATGAGCTTGTCTGATGGCCTCAAGCCCTAGGTTTGAAGGTTGTAACAATTGTGTATATGTACATAAGTTGTTTTACCATCCCAAGTCATCGTGATGTTAATTAATTTCGTATGGGGAATTGTTTCGCTTCCGCAAGTGTTATATCCGTTGGCCTTTGGATCCCGGAGAATTGTACTTATTTGTTGGCCAGGTGGGATGTCGACGGCTCGTAGGGTTCGGGACGTGACATCCCCGTTTAAGTGGTATCGAGCAAGGTTAGCTCGATCAAATGAGATTGAGACTTGGAGTAATAAGGAGTGATGACTTGGGAACGCTTAGATACTAGGACCCTTAGGATAAGGCATTGATTTCTGAATCTTGAGGATTATAGGCTTGAACTTGTAATGTATTCTAATGGTTCTAGTATCGTTTTGTCTTGTTGGTAAACTTGGGTGATGATATTATTGAGATTTATAAGTAAACAAGCAGAAAATTGAGGAGCCATAAGTATGGATTTTGAGGTTGTACATGTGGTTGAGGCTAATAGAGGATTGCTTTTGAGTGAAGGGTCGGTTGGATTATATGACTATGAATATGATTTGTTAATGACTCAACTTGAAGAATATGCTAGAACATAAGCAATGGATCCGTGAGACGTGACGATCGTTGGTGGAATTAGAGATCTTTTGTGGATAAGAATTGATCTGGAAGCGACTATGGTACGTCGAGTAACGAGGACAATCATACAAGACAGTGTTTGTGGCATTAAAACGAAAGTCGACGAATGTGCATGCATGAGCTTATCACTATTGGACCTAATAAAGCGTCACTTGGTATGGGACAAGTTGACGGGATACCTATAAAACGTAATGAAGCATGGTATGGGACGTGTGGAACGAGGCTTTCTCCGTAGGTATATGACTTGGGACAACCCGCAACGACCATGTCGATGAGGCGGGGAGTGATCGCCGGGACGTAGAGGTCCGGACAAGGAGCGGCTCCCGACGAGCTTCTAAGATAGTAAGGAGGCGGGAATGACCCGGGCCATAAATTGAAAGGGAAAGTCTAGGTATCAAAGTTAAGTCGATCTTGATTAAGAGACGTGTTGCACCGAGTTGATTCTCAAGGTGAAATTTCAAAAATTTGCTTGGCATTTGTGATGGCGCCTGGCATTGGCATGATTAAAAGCTTCAGATCTTGGGCGGTGGATGCCATTATGTTGTTGGCATCATGTGATTGTTATGACCAAGATCTAAGCGAGAGATTAGACGGCGTAAGGGGTTCATACCCCGTTGAACCGATATCTTTTGAAAGTGTGATGACCTATGGTGTTCGAATTAGAAGAACATGTGCCTTTATACTTAAAATATGAGCGATTGACTCACTCGAAGCAATGCCTTGAATGGTTGATTGATGTTGTCCTAGTTGGGGCTTGCCTAATAATTGGCGGTTAATCGAGAAATTGCCTCGTTGAGGCTGGCTTGATAGGTAGTCACTTGGTTAAGGGTGATTTGAAACCCTTGGATAATTGGCAAGTAGTTGAGAGTTGCCTAAGAACCACTCGGGTGGTTGATTACCGGTGACATGAGATAATGAGATGAGTAGCACTGAAACCGCTAGACTTGAGTAGATGACTTAAGTCTTTAATTCCTGGAGGGAATTGTAGTGGTTCAAGTGCCATAAGAACCTAATGAGGTCGAACGACAAGAGTAAGGTCACTAGAGGAGCATTTGGCTTGAGTATGCAAGAAATAAGAAGATTCCGTAACCGAAAGGAATCCTGAGAAATGAGTAAAGATGAATAAGCTGGAGTACGAGCCTCGGAAGAGCGTTTGGCCCGAGCTTGTAAATTGTACGAGACCCTAGAGTTGAAGGGGTCAAGAGACCCTTAAGAGGAATTTGAAATTCGATGGGTAGGCGGACTCGAGAAGGAGTTGCCGTTGTTTCCCAAAGCAGATAAGACTACTATGTTGATTGTGTTGTTAGCAAAGTAAATGGTAAAGATCGTAGGAAAAACGATAGAGAATGGAAAAGAAAATCGTTGGAAAGAAAGCTTGTGGAAGGATGTATAAGAGTGAGATTGATTAAGTTCGATGGAGAGAGAGTGAATTTGAAACCGGCTTCCTCTGGATTGAGGATTGTGTAAGGGAACCTTAGAGGTTTTGGGTGCACAAAAGAAAAGAAGTGACCCTGGCGTTACTAGTCTCAAGAGGTTGTTGATGATTGGTGAAAGGTCACCAAAGGAAGTGTTTTCCTTGAAGGCATGATATCTGCCTGGATTGTCTTCGCCTAAGTTGTTCAATAGAAAGTATCTTTCTAAGGTTACTCGAGAACAAGGATTATTCGAACTTTAATAGCTTTGCAAAGGTCCGAAGGTGATCCACCAATGCGAGACGAGTTCTCAAGGTTGTCTAGGTGTACTAAGGGTGGTTAATGACCCTATTAATTAGATGTGAAGTTCCTGCGTGGATTGGAACTCGAAAGCCTTATGGCTAGTTGTTACTCCCGATTCGAGGAATGGTAATGGGTCGTAATGAATGAAGTGGATGATCGAAGAGGAATAAGCAAGAGAATTTTCGTTCATGAATTACGAGTAAGGGAATTTTCTCTTGTGGAGCACAGAATGTGCCTGTGAGGAATGGCTATTACCTTGGCGTAGAGCCCGTAATGAAAGATTGACGTTTCTTCTCTGTCACGGGGAAAAATTATGGAAAACGTTATGTCGGTTGTCCGACTTTGTTGATCTATATGCGAGTGAGTGAGGTTGAATTGGGACAACTGGAAGTGGTATTGTGAGTTATCATCCTAAAGGATATGGTGTCATTTTTAAATGGCGATTGGATCATGAGATGGTCGTTAATGGAAAGGAAAGTAAATGGACTCGATAGTCCCGACTACTCCCAGTGTTCATGGATGGATGAGTAAGGAAAAAGGGGTACTTGGATTATAACCGCAAAGTGAATTGATTCAATCAATTAAGATATCCAAGGTGTGGATGTGCGGGGACCGAGGAAGAACCTCGACTCCTTTGAACCTTGTCACTAAAGATGACTGGGTTATTAGAAGAGAATGTCAAGTATGGGGGCATCTGAATCCTAGAGTAAGAACACCGCTATTGGCGTGAACTCCAAGGACGAAGTGGATTCGAAGTAGAAGAATGCCACCGAAGTGTATTGTTTCCTTCATAAGGTAAGAGACCCTAGTGTGGATGAAGAGAAAGTTCTAATTGTCATGGAATTAAGATTGAACGTATAGAGCGAGAAAGAATAAGCGGGAACTCGAATGATCTCCGTAAAATTATTCGAGGAACCTGTCTTGTAGACAATGTTGAATTCCAGGAAATGTTGATGTTCAGTTGAATGAATGAAATGGGGACAAGATCGCATTAGCTGGTTGTGGAACCAAGAGATTGAGGCACCGATGCTTCCCGAGGAAAGAGGGATAAAAATGAACAAAATGTGGCATGGTCTAACTGGAAATCTATAAAGACATAGAGCCAAAGCATAAGCTCTCAAGTGGATGGTACGAATGACAGTTTAAATGAATCGACACGGTAGCAAGAGGCGACAATAGTCGGATTGTGTATCCAAGGAATAATTGAATTAATAGTTACCGTCTTTAAAGACGATGGTCGGACTCGTTTAAGGAGTCACGAGAAGCATGACCCCGAGGAAATAATCATTGTATGCTAAGTGTGAAGAGTGCGAGTTTTGGGTATGATAAGGTGAAATTCGGTGGTCGTGTGAAGTCCGAGAGAAAGGATCCCTATAAATCCATCATGGGTAGAAAGTGAGATTGTCCTAACATTTGCAAATGGGGCAAGAGTTGCTGCATTAGCTATAGGGACTTTTCGTTTATGTTTGCCTTCCGGACATGTTTTGGTTTTAAAGAATTGTTTGCATTATGAGAATCTTTGTTCGGAACATCATCTCTATACCTCGTTTGGGTAAAGAGAATTATGAATTTTCTTTTGCTTGATGATGTATGTTCTATTTATTATAATAGAACGTGTGTTGGTTCTGGTTTATTAACCAATAATCTCTATACCATTACAATGTCCGTAATACGATTACCAATACCAATAAGCAAAATAGTCACGATGTAAATGCTTGTAACTAATAAACGCCCTAGAGATCGTCCAAATCCAAAGTATGTTTGGCATCTCCGATTAGGTCATATTGGAGAAGATAGGATTAACAAGTTAAGTCATGATGGATATATCGATCCAATTGGTTTTGAACCATACTCGACTTGTGATGCATGTCTTCTAGGAAAAATGACCAAAGCGCCCTTTGTAGGACATAGCACGCGAGTGGCCGACGTATTGGGATTGATACATACGATGTATGTGGACCAATTAATGAAACTGCTAGGGGTGGTTATTCTTACTTCATTACCTTTACCGATGATCATTCACGGTATGGCTATTTATACTTAATGAAGTATAAATCTGAATCCTTTGAAAAGTTCAAGGAATTTAGGTCGAAGTTGAGAAACAAACAGGAAAGAGTATTAAGGCTCTTCGATCTAATCGAGGAGGTGAATACCTTAATCTTGAATTCTTGGATTATCTTAAAGATAACGGCATTTTATCACAGTGGACACCTCCCGCAACTCCGAACATAACGGTGTATCGAAAGAAGAAATCGCACCTTATTAGATATGGTGCGATCTATGATGAGCTACACCGATTTCTCGTATCCCTTTGGGGATATGCCCTTGAGACAGACTGCATATTTGCGAGCAGTGCCATCCAAATCTGTTCCAACTACACCTTATGAGATATGGCATAGTAGGAAACCAAGTCTTAATCATATCAAGATTTGGGGTTGTCCAGCCTTTCGTCAAGAAGTTGAGAACGAGAAAAATTGGAGGCCAGGTCGAACAAGGTCGCTTCATTGGATATCCAAAAGAGACTCTTGGATATTATTTCTATTTTCACTATGACCAAAGAGTTTCGGTCAAGAGGCATGCTTCCTTTCTAGAGAATCGGTTCATCCAGGAAGGTGGTCTTTGGGCGAAAAATAGTCTTACAAGAAGATAATAGTGAAGTACCAAATAACCAAGTTCAAGCACCGATCTCGATTCGGTGGGAGCTTCGATACACAACCTCTTAGAAGGAGTGCGAGAGCGTCTCGTATACCTATTCGTTATAGACACTCGATTGAAGATATTGAATCACTATTCATTGTGAATGATAGTGATCACCGAGTGATCCTAACACCTATGAGGAGCGATGTCGGACATCGATTTCGGTAAATGGCTAGAAGCCATGAAATCCGAAATGGATTCAATGTATTCCAACGATGTTTGGACTCTAGTTGATCTGCTGATGGTATTGTACCAATTGGCTGTAAATGGATCTTCAAGAGGAAGATGAACGCTGGTGGTCAAGTTGGAACTTACAAAGCACGGCTGGTGGCGAAAGGATATCGTAAAAAAGAAGGGATCGATTACGATGAAACTTTCTCACCTGTAGCCATGCTAAAATCCATTCGAATTATGTTGGCTATAGCTGCGCACCTTGATTATGAGATATTCCAGATGGATGTCAAAACGGCTTTCCTAAATGGTTTCCTCGAGGAGGATATCTATATGGAGCAACCACGGGGTTTTGAATCAAGTGGTGAAAGTCAAAAGGTGTGTAGGCTTAAGAGATCAATTTATGGACTTAAACAAGCCTCAAGAAGTTGGAACATCCGTTTTGATGAGGTAGTCAAATCGTTTGGCTTCATTAAAAATCCGGATGAACCGTGTGTATATAAGAAGGTTAGTGGGAGCGCAATTGCGTTTCTAGTTACGTATGTCGATGATATACTTTTGATCGGGAATGATGTACCGATGATATCATCGATCAAACTATTCTTGTCACAGAAATTCTCCATGAAAGATTTAGGAGAGGCAACCTATATTTTAGGTATCAAGATCTATAGAGATAGATCAAGAAGATTGATTGGCCTCTCTCAATCTACGTACATAGATAAAGTGTTAACACGATTTAACATGCAATGTTCCAAAAGAGGATTATTGCCTTTTAGGCATGGAATCCGTCTTTCCAAGGAGATGTGTCCCAACACTCCTGAAAGAAAAAGAGCGGATGGCAAAAATACCTTACGCATCCGCTATTGGAAGCATAATGTATGCTATGCTATGTACGCGACCTGATATTGCGCATCTTTGTAAGTATTACTAGCGAGATATCGGCCTAATCCAGGAGAAGAGCCTTTGGATAGCGATCAAGAACATCCTTAAGTACTTGCGAAGGACTAAGGACTTATTCTTGATATATGGAGAAGGAGAGTTTAAAGTTGAAGTTTATGCGATTCCGATTTTCAATCGGTTCCAAATGACTATAAGTCTACATCCTGGGTTTGTTTTTACACTCAATGGTGGTACGAGTTAGTTGGAAGAGTTCCAAGCAAAGCACAACTGCTGATTCCACCATTGAGGCAGAGTATGTAGCCGCTTCACAAAGCAAAGGAAGCAGCTTGGATGAAGAAGTTCATTTTCGAACTTGGAGTAGTTCCTTCCATTGAGCAGCCGATTACATTGTTTTGTGACAACAATGGGGCAATAGCTCAAGTTAAGGAACCAAGGTCTCACCGAAGTCCAAGCATATTGAAAGACGCTTCCATCTCATTAGAGAAATAGTTGGGAGAGGTGATATCGCCTTGCAGAAAATTGCCTCGGCGGAAAGATCCCTTTACTAAGGCGTTACCTTTGTCTTCTTTTGAAAGACACCTTGACAAAATGGGTTTGAGGTACCGAGACTAGTTGGCTTTAGTGCAAGTGGGAGATTGTTAGACATATGCCCTAAAGCAACTATGTAATAGTTACATGTTAGGGATTTCGGTTGTACTTTCGATTTATTATTTAATTAATGGCAAAGACGTATTTATTCATTTGTCCAATTATTTAAATATATGAATAAATTCCATAAGATCGATTTGTATTGGACCTATTCTTGAGACGTTAAGAATATGTGTGACGGGTTCACGGTTAGATCGAATCTTTAAATGGTTCCCGATCGATGGATCATTGAATGGATATCAATAATCCTGTTGAGACCGGTGTGTTCTTAATTTCACCAGCAAGTATTGGATACTTAAGGGAATGACGAGTCACAAGTCATTGGGTATTGCGATGCCCGAGTTAGAACACAAGTGCTTGTGCCGGACAAGTTCACTCGAACGTGACACAAATTGAATGATTAGCGACATGGAAAGCTTTTAGCACGGTCAATGTCTAATTGTTCATGCTTTGGTCTTGTGTAAATAATCCTTAGACTGAGGCGCAGTGTTGACTTGTGTGTTGGATGACTATGATTCACGAGGACACATATTGACGGTTCGTCGATCCGTCTCTGTACTTGATGGTCATAGTTTATGCACATACGAAGTCACACGTGTGTGCAAAATGGAATCTGTCACCTTGTTACATGCAAGGTATGATATCCTATGCGATTTAATTATGACAATGCATTGAAATCCTCGGCCGGGGGTTGTAACGAGAGAATAAAATGTTTATGTCTCGTATAAATGCATGTCAAATTAAATTTGTGCATATGATCGAATTGGCGACTTGACAAATATTCCATGGTCTTTGTTCGATCGGGATATAGTAAGACGAGAGGGATTGAATTACATCAGTAGCCAAAACCGATAGGGTTCATTATGTTCTTAAAGCATTCACACTATGCCGGGTAGCCATGACATATTGCTAGATGTCACTCATGACTTGTAGGACCTAGAGATTAATCGGGACAATTAATTCTCTTGGATGCTCTAATATGTTAGTGCATGTCTTACTACTAGCTCATTGATGAACCTAGGAATGTCACACACCTTAACCAATGCATGACGACGATGAACGAGAATGATGATATTGCAAATATGTTTGCAATCGCGGCTATTGAATTAGTTGGATATAAATTAGATTAAATATGATTTAATTTAATTTTTATTTTTGGTCGAAGATGCACGTGCATACGATGCACACGTACGCTCAACGTGGACATATGTTATACGTCCAATATGCACATATAATGTTGATCTACTTTTTGTTTTTTGTTTTTTGTTTTTATCATAATAATAATGGTTATTATTATTTATAAAATTTAAAAAAAAAATTTAATAATGCACTACGTGGTCAGCAAGAAGTTGCTGACCACATAATGCACTTCGTGGTCAGCAAGTAGTTGCTGACCACACGGTCAACAACTACTTGCTGACCGTTTGTGTAGTGCACGATCGTGCAAAATGCACAACGCGCACGATCAGCAACCGATGTGATCGTGCGCGTGATGCATTGCAAGAAACGAAGAAATTAATCTAAAAAGAAGTTGCAGAGAAGTGAGGGTTGTGCGTGAGAGTGCGTGTGAAAAATCAGAAATTCTCTCTAGACTTTTGCTCTTACGGTGACCAAAAAATTTTGAGAACGCGGAGAATTGATTCCACAATATTGCTAGCACAATTCGAGTGGTGATTCTTGCGAGCTCGTTTTCTCGTTCGTCGTACGATTGGTGGTGTGTCTGAACTAGAGGCTCAACACTTGTGGGGCTCGGATTGAAGAACGTCTGAACATTTTTGTTTCAAGCACGCTTCAAGAGGTAATCCGTTAACTCCATTCGTTAATTAAGATTTTCGATTGAAACGCACGAACTACGCCTCGGAGATACGTGTATAGGTATTTATTTATTTCCGCTGCGTATTTTATATGTTTTATTTGCCTATGCATGTTATGCGAATCCCAACAGCCATACTCATCTTTGCCAATCCAATTAAAACTTCACATGGTCTTGGTTCGCATGCCTCGATGGAGAAAAGCTCATGATCTGCTTTGCTCGAAGTATCTTCATGCGTAAGTGAACTCTGGGCTTCCGATCTATTGAGTGTATGATCAAACTCGTAGAGGAAAGGTGGATCTATAAGCACAAACTTTAAATCGTCCTCTTGTGACTTGGCTATTATTCGGAATCCCCATTTTTCCACAGCAGTTGTCAATACTGTAAGGCTAAATCGCACATAATTCCCATCAACTTGACCAAAATCGACTCATAATTCCCATCAACTTGACCAAAATCGACTTCTCCCCACAAATCATATGGTGTGAAATACCGAAGCCAGATTTCATCCGGACCCATAATCCAAAAGGATTCTCCTCGTTTACCATCTCGCCTTTTGCCATTAACATGTGGTAAAATCTCATACATGGGAGAAAAATCACAGGGAACGAAACAGAGAGTCAGTCCAAAAAATTGTCGTACAAGTCCTTTGAAGCCATGAAAGATACGGAATCCTTTTTAACAGGATGCACCCACTCTGGCATCTCTTCCCAAAAGAGAAAAATGTTCAAATCAGGAGGTATCTGTTATAAAGAGAAACCATTAGAGAGTACGCAAGTTTGTCACTATTATCCATGTGGAAGAATTCAATTTGAATTTGGTTAGTAGCCCTACTGAATCCGACTTCCAATTAGAACTCCATGAATGAGTAGAGATTCAATGATTCTTGCTTTCGTTAATATACAAGTCTCATGTGATAGAAATCATTCCCATAGAAGTGCAGTAGCAACCTGTATTACATGCATATAAGTGCAGAACTACTTTGTATTTGCTTACTCTTCTTAAGCCGCCAATCTTTCATTTTCTGCTATTGCAATAAACGAGCACCCAATCGATCCAGCATATACTCGACTCGACATCGACGAGTGAGAGAAGAGAGAGAGTCTAACCTGGTATCCACTGCTTTGCAGTTGCAAACAGTCGCAATTATCTGCGATTAAACACGTCAAAGATGGTGGAAGCTCGGGAGTCTTTCGTAATTGATGACAATCACAAATATCCAGGTGAGACAAATGATCACGCTTGCTGATGGATGGTGGAAGGCTAGAAATATGGTTCCCCGACAGTTGTAACAGTTTCAAAAGGGGCAAGCATGAAAGATTCTCAAGAAACTTTACTTCGGATAGATTACATCCCCCAAGGCCTAAAAAGGAGTAAATTTGGAAGTCCGTTTGTCATGGACGGATTAGCTGAATCCTTGTAATTTGGAAACTCGCTTAAATTTGTGCAACCCTCAAGATTCAATTCTCTAAGTTTTTGTAACTTATAGATGCTAGACGGAAGACTTCTCAGGCTCTTACAATTATCCATAAACAGTATCTCCAAAGAGACAAGATTTTCTATTAATGCAGGAAGTCCTTTAATAGCCATCGTTTGAAGATTAAGCTCTTTCAGGCCTTCGAGGCTACATGGAATATCAGGGAACTTTTCAAACTTTTTGCATCTTTTAAGATTGAGATCTCAAAGATTTTTTGACTTGAGCACATTCGGAAAGACAATGAGTTCAAAGCACTTCGATAAATCCAACACCTGTAGCTTGTCATGATCTGCAATAGATTCATGGACTTCTTTCAACTTTTTGCAATCCTGAAGATGCAATTCCTCGAGATTTGGAGTGCACGAGAGGTCGGGAATGCGAACCAGCGACTGGCAGTGACTAAAATTAATGTACTTCAATCGTTGGAAGCCCTGCAAAAACAGCGAAGCCAACTTTGATAAACATTATGAGAGGGACAAGAAAGGGGTGTTTGTATGATGATGTTGCTTCCTTACATCTAAACCGTGGAATTCCAGTTTTGGAGGCCCTCCCAAAACCACGAAGCCAACTTTGATAAACATTCTGAAGGGATTTCAATCCTTCTTTTTATTTACTCCTTCCAATTTGAATTTTCTTATGATGTGACTACCTTCATAAAAAAAAAATTCAAATCTTGAAATATTTTTGTTTTTCCACATACATGTACAAAATTCCTTTGTATTGTCTCTTTTAGCAACAAAATGTTTCCATTAAATATTTCTAATAATGTTATTTCGCTTGATTTTTTCAAATGCCAATTTTGCCGCACGTAAAAATATTTCAGGCTCCAGTAATTTGGGTCATTTTGAAAGAAAATAGAGAAGTGGTTACTAAAACATAGGAACATCACTTCCTTTTGTGTCCAAATACAAATAATACGTATATACATATACGGATGCAGTAGCTAACAAAAAGGTCTATGTAGGTAAATGCTCACCATAACTTGTTCTGGCACTGCCGTGATATTGCTTTTGCTCATATCAAGTCTGACTAATTCCTTTGAGAGAGAGGAAAATTTTGGAATATGTGGATCACCAGGCAACTCGAACCATCTTAGCCAACTAGGAAAACACACGGGATCTTGGAAAGAATTGTGCACATTATGCAAGATGAGCAATCTCAATTTTCTCATTTTTGTGAAAGCATCAAGACCGATATATATCTCTATTGGCTCACGTGGCTCCAATACTGTGGCTTTTGCATCGCAATCTCCCTGTACATACAACAGTATTTAGGTTATGCATATTTAGTAATTAGAAGCAAAGATAAGGAGCAGAATTTCGCTGGAATTTGCAACTCTTACCTTGTTGTGTTGCGAAACATTGCGAACATCGTCATAAAGCCATAGCTTGCTTCGTTTTCAGGATCATCTTGATAGCCGTGGTTCACAATATTCCTACCCATCGATTGAATCAAGTCATGCATTTGTAGGTCTCCGTACTCAATTCTTATCAAGGCCCTGTTAATAAGAATATCAAATCCTGCAGCTGTATGAAGATCGCAACTGTCGAGAACTTTCTTTGCATACTCACTTTTCCGCCCCTTTAAAGAAGCATGCAATGTGGAGAAAGGCCTCTTGCTCATTTTCTTCTAGTCCATCATAACTCACTTTGATCACATTATTAATCTTTTCGTTCAGAGTCATGGAAAGTTTTTCCAGCATATCTTTCCATACATCTTCTGTTGTGCCACACAACAAGGAACCCAACACCTCAAGTGTTAAAGGAAGGCCTTTAGCATATTTCAGAAAACCATGCAATAGATCTATCCTGCTTTTTAATTTTTTGTATGTCGAAAAAGCATGCTTATTAAGTAGCGCACGAGCTTCACCATCATCCATTGCTTTAACTTCATACACGGACACATGATCTCGATCTATCATGGGAGTCAGTAAATGCATGTCTCTTGTAATAACGAGGACCCTACTTCCATTATCAAACCAATTGGCTTTTCCCGCTAGAGCACCTAACTGGTCCAAGTCATCCACATCATTAAGGATGACAAAAACTCTTTTGTGATGGAGTCTTTGCTGTATTAGATTAATACCTTTAGCGACATCGGACACCTCTAATCTTTCTTGCAATAATAATGCATCCTTTAGTAATTGTTCTTCCAATGTAACTAAACCCATGTAATCCTTCGATCTTTCTTGAACATTTACTAGAAAACTTGAACCGTCAAATTGTTTGGAAATGTTATTATGAATGGCTCTCCCTAAAGTTGTCTTTTCGATGCCTCCCTGTCTCTATAATCCCACCATGAGAACATCATCTTTAGACTCAAGGTTTAACATTCATTTCAGCTCAGCCACTCATGACTCTATCCCAACCGGATGCTCAACAACATCTAAAGGTGTTTGGCTTAGGTGAGTGGAGAGGTCCTTCACAATATCTTGTATAACCTTCGACTCATCATCTCTAGCAGAAATGGAAAAGAAGTTTTTAGCATCATTTTAACAATTGGAATAAGCAAATAACGAGCAATCACCAGCCAAAAGTGACAAAGCAGTGCATCTCATTTTCAGATAATTACAGCAAAAAAAAAAAAAAAAAGTCTTCCCACCGAGTCAAATTTGAGCTCCGAGAGCTCCACACCAATCAAAATACGTGTCTGTCTACTTAAGTGATTGTGTTCTTTTGCTTTAGACATGACGATTCACTTATTTTTTGTTTTGACTTTGAACGACGGTTAAGATTTTGATTCCAAAACCATTAAATTCCTGGAAAGCACGATGTTATTGTTTTACATGGCCTGCACATGCTAATTAATCCTGTATGAAACCTTGTGAACTTTCTTATTCCTTCCAAACAAATGGGGTAAGGGCAATAACACTACTTAACATTCTGTCCATTTGACAAATAAGTTTGAACATTCTATTCTGATCAAATCAGTCAGTAAATTTTTCAGCCGATGAAGTGCTAGTGTCCATTTTTAATTATTGGAAAATTCACACGTCCGTTTTATGGATAGCCGCGTGATTTTTTGAACTCAAACCGCCACCGGTAACTAGTTTGTGAAATGGTTGGCCAAAATTGAAAACCTATAGAACTCAAATTTACTAAAATGAAACGTGAAGACCTCAAATAGCCCATAAATAAATAAATAAATAAAATTATCACACTTTGAGGAGGGCAAGAAGGATCCCAAAGAAAGAGCTACAGAGCTTACCTGAATGAAACAGAGCTTAGCAAAAGCCAAAGGCAGAATCATATTGTTCTATGCCCAAAACAGTTTTTTTTTACGTGCCAGTGAATTCAAATAAGTATTGGAATGTTAAATAACTGTCGGCGAAACAAGGATCGGTGACTTATCCTGTCAAATTACTTTTTAATAACTTACCAATGATTTTATGAATTCACCAACTTTTTTATTATTTTAAAATTAGGAATTTTGTACAGAGTTACCAAATTTGATTTGCATAACTCATGACATCGAATTTATTCTTGTATGAAATTACTGACATAAATTAGAATGACCTACCAACTCTTGTCATATGAAATAATTACCTATTAGTTTTGGGTTACCAACTCTCGCTTGAGCTACTTGCCAATGTTTACTTGTTTTTTAAGTTTTTACTAATTTTGTCTATTTGGATACTAGCTCTCATTTAAGTTACTTACCATCTCATTTCATAATTTGCCAACCTTAATTAGAGTAAATTACCAACTTTTCTCTAATTAAGTTATCAACTAAATTTGGATTATCAATTCTTATTTGAGTTACTAAGCAAAGTTTAATTTGTTGAGAAAATCTTCTTTCGAATATTTTGATTATGACAAAATTATCCTTGTTCGTAAAGAAAATGTATAGTATTTGTAAACGTATATTGCATGATGAACTTGTGAACAAAAGCTCATATTGATCTGAAACCGATATTCATACTCAAAGTGTAGTCGTCATATATTTACTTTGGAAGGTCATTCGGATGGAGAAGGTTACTCGCCTCTGAAGACTTATTCTTTTGGGGATTTATGTGACATATCCGTCACGCCCCCAACCCTTCGAGCTCGATAACATCCCGTCACGACCGTTTATTTCGATTATTCCCAAGATCCAACGGCCAATAAAAATCGAACTTAATGCAATGGAAATGCACATACGGAAGCGATTACACATCTCCATACATAATACTAAAGATGACTCGGGACAAGAAGGTACGTCTATTCACAACACCAATTACGAGTCCAAAGGTTTCAATTCTAACTTCCGGACAAAATGAAATCCTTAGGGTCTCAAAATTAAATCCATTTTCTACACTTATTTCCTCGAATATTCATCCTTGTCAAGCTCGGTTTCCATCATCCGGGACCTGAAAATGTTAATCCCACGACGGGGTGAGAATAAATCTCGAGTAAATCAACCCTAACCCTAAACTAAGTCACTAGTACCTCCAGATTACTTCTCAAATCAAAGACGTCAATAACACTAGTATAGATATGATGCGGCGCAAACATAGACATTGGCAATTTAAACAATCACAATAACCAAGCATTCAGGTAGTTCGGAACCAAGCTCTACGTATCGGTACAAGTAATCTCATTCTCGATATCAAGGCTTGCGTAATAACGCATCGGGCTATCTTGATGTACTTGGCCATACCCGCGTAATAACGCATCGGGTTTATGTATAATTGCCGGGACTCGCGTAATAACGCATCGGTCTAATCTCATTCTTGATATCGTGGCCCGCGTAATAACGCATCGGGCTATCTTGATGTACTTGGCAATACCCGCGTAATAACGCATCAGGTTTATATATAATTGCCAAGACCCGCGTAATAACGCATCAAGTCAAATCCCGCGTTTAACGCCTCGGGATAAATATCAAAACCCCGCGTCATAACGCCTCGGGGTATAAATAAACTCATCACTCGCGTCATAACGCATCAGGTTAACACAACTCATATATTCACCGGTCAATCGATCAAACTTAATCTCGGTCAAAATATTTCCCATTGGCCAAGGGTTCACAAATATGATTCTCATTTCAACTAATGTTATGATCGAGTACAGCTCGACTTAGCGAGTATTTAATCCATAGCACACGAGAATACTCAAAGCCACATTACACTAGGCCCGGCACAAATTGCACCGCTATGCAATCAAGTCAACAAGCATAATTCTCGTCAATTCAATCATAATTCACTCTCGTGCCTTACAAAGGATTAAATATCATACAGTCATTCAATTCATTCGACCATGCATAATTCAACTCATAAATCACCCAATTGGATCACAAATTGGTCCCTTAGTACCCTAATGTCTTAATAAAGGGTTAAGGGCAATTTACCTATTCCAATGAGCTAGTCGCGACCTTCAATTCGAGCTTCCAAATCCAAGATTAATTCTGTCTAAAACAGAGCAGATCACCAATTAAGTTTCGTCGCGCCGTTTAGTCACAATTCTAGCTCTAATCACCAAACCACTTCACATACTCTTCATTAACACACTAATATACGTCGTAGCATGTCTAAACGACAAATTCAAGACAAGGCGACATCAATTCCAGCCTTGAACAGAACTGTACAGCACCTTCCCAGAACAGAGCAGAAACCGGTTCTGCTTATACCACCTCCAACAGTCCATAATTTCATCCTAAGCTCCCATTCAATATGAAATCAACTTGCTAAAACCTTCCTCTATATGTTTAATAGGTTCACCAAAAAATTGAAACCAATTGAACACCTTGAAGACCTCCAATTAGGCTAATCCTTTCAAGTGTGCAAACTGTCAATTTCTGCTCCTCAAAACCCATCTCAAAACAGCCAAGAACACCCATCAATACTCAACTAAAATTATCATTCCAACTCAGCCAAGTCGAGTACTATATGTCTAGAACATCCCACACAAATTTTGAAGCAAAATGAGCTCTTGAAACCGTTGTAAGAGAGCTCTCTCTCAAACCGGGTCAGATTCAATCCCGACTGGACCTTTGTCCATTCAATCAGACCTATGGGAAGAAATACGGGGCCAAATTTTGTCCATAATATATCCCTGGAAAGCCAAGACAATTATCTTTCAAATGGAGGTGACCTTACCTCAAACCGACGTCGGACGAAGGAGATATGGCGGAAACAGTGAACGGCGTCGGGACTTGTCGGGTTGAGCGGTTTTCTGTGGGTGCAGAAAAATGAAGAGGAAGATGGGCTGGCGTGGAGAGCAAGTGTGGTTGGTCTGCTGAAGCAAAAAGGAAGAGAGAGAGAGAAGTCTCACCTCAATTATTGATTTGGTCAAGCTTGGAATAGTTAAGCACATGGTCAATTAAGACCAAACCTCCAAAATTTGACACTTGTCCTCATGTTAATAATATCCCATGAACATTGACCATCATTGACCTCCTCATCTTCCAATTTTCAGTAGCCTAAGGGGACAAAAAGACCAAAATTCCCTTTAGACCACTTAAGGTAAGGTTAATGCTTGAGAGGTAAAATGATCATTTTACACTTGTCGTCCAAAAATTTTGATTTTTCCCAATCAAACTACTATCGATGAGGCGACGTCCGATTCAAGACCACAATTGGAATTCTTCACTTCTATTTTCCCTAGTTTGAGAACCCATTCTATCATTAGCCTTGAAGAGGGTCGAAATTCGGAATGTCACAATATCGTAAGGACTTTATTGAAGCTTAGATTCACTATTCTAAATCCGTTCGATTCGGAGAGTATCCACTTCAAGACGGCTTCGAATATTGTTCGGATTCTACGATATCTTTCGAGATAGTTTCTAAAGACCTACGTTTGATAGGTTTCCGATATTGGCGGTATCTATTATGGAAGTTTGTACTCCTTGATTGACAAGGTTATTTTTCCAATCAAATTAGGGATAATCCTGGATTGGAAATTACGTTCCTGGAATAAGATCGTGTTTACATTTGAATCAACTCTACTTTTGGAAATTGAGGATTCGGTTGTATGGACGATCGAATTTGAAGGGTTTAGACTCGCTGCTCCAACGGCTACCATATCTTCTCCATATACAGTCCTATTCAATCACGATTGATAACGTCCAATCAATGATTGCAGAGCGATCTTTTGAAGGACTATCCAATGGCTAGTTTAGAGGCAAAGGAGTATAAAAGAAGATTCATGGAAACCAAGCAAAGGTAGTCGAGAACATACAATTCAAAAGTGCCGAGTTATTCAGATTCATATTCTTAAAAGTGCTTTAAGTTCTATCTTTGTGAGGTTTTGTAAGAGTGACTAAGAGTATTATCTCTTGTAACCTCCATTGATTTCATTCTAGTGAAATCCAACCAATTGGCTGTCACCATGGGACGGTTGACGTAGGCGTGACAAGCCGAACCACTATAAACACTACGTGCAATCTTTTCTTCCCTAAACTCTTACTTTGTGTTTGGTTCACTCGCACACTGTCTTACTAATTTTATTCAGTCCGTAATTTGAAACCTTCTTAATTCCACATTAGGTTTCAAATTGTTCTCGATTCACCTATTCACCCTCCTCTAGGTGATATTGCTAGGCACAACAATTGGCATCGAGCAAGGTTACTCATATTTGTGAAGTGTTTTACTTGAGTTAATGAGCTACTATGTCTAGCAATAATTTCTCGGGAGCAATCGACTTGCATTATGGCAACAAACCACCATGCTTCGATGGAAAGGATTACAACATGTGGTGCAACAAGATGAAGTGGTTCTTCAAAGCATCATATGATCGATGTGGGATGTTGTTGTCAATGGAGTTGTACTGTTGCCACCGCAACACCTTCTAATGGAAATGAGATCAACATAAATGCTACAAAGCAAGCGTCGGACACTAAAAGGGCTAAGAGACAAGGACTTGATTCTAAAGCTATTCATGCATTATTTTGTGCTTTGTCCACTCCTCGTATATCCTATTGCATAAGAAGAATCAAGAAAGCTATATGGGATAGACTTCATGTCACGTTTCAAGGAACCGACGAGTGAAGGAAACAAATCTTAGCATTCTATTAAGCAACTATGAAGCCTTCAAGATGAAGCTAGACAAATCGATTGTAGATATGATTGACGGATTTCAAATTCTAGCGAGTTGACTTGCAAGGCAAGGAGATCTAGTTGCTCGAACCTATGCAAGCCGTAAAGATTCTCTCGTGGTCTTACGTATGATGGGAATTACATCAAGCCTTCAATACAAGAAAGTCGGATAATTAGACTATTGTTTGTAGATGAGCTCATTGGGATTCTATAGTCATATGAGACAGAAGCGATCAAACAAGACAAGAGACTCTAAAGGTAAGAAGTCTATTGCATTAAAATCTGAAATTAACCATAATATGTCGATTCGAGATAATGAAGATGGAGATGATGAAGAGCTTGCACTTATGGTAAAGAAGTTCAAAAAAATAGCTCAAAGAGGTAGAAACTTCAAAGGGAAGAAATCATTCAAACAAAATGATCGAAGCACTCGAGACAGGGAAAGCAATGATGTCATATGCTTTCATTGTAAGAAGAGCGAGGACACATCAAACCTAATTGTCCTATTTTGAAGAAGGATAAGATTAATTACAAGAAGTACAAGAAAACATTGAAGGCAGAAACTCCGAGTGATTCGGATGATAGTGAGGATGACTATGCAAATATATATTTTATGGCAAAGTCGGACTCGAATTAGATTCGATTCAAGTTCGGAATCAAATATTAAGGTATGTCCTTTTGAATTGCCTGATGAAGTGGCGGAATACATTGATGAAATATGCAAAAATTACAAAGAAGCCCTTAAAAGGGTCTCTATTTTGTTAAAGGAAAGTCGTGATTCGATTTCAAAAGAACATGATTCCTTGAAAGCCGAAATTGAAAATATCTCAAGAAGATTTTCACAAAGTTCAAAAACTTTAGAAAAATATTATTTCCAAACAAATTCCTTTTAACGACAAATCGGGTTTGAGTTTCAAAAAGAAAAGTGATCTCAAAAACAGATTTCCCAAAGCAAATGACAGGATTTTTCAAAACCCTTCTAGATCTACATACGAGACAGCATTTTCATAAATAGTTTACAAGATCTTATGTGTAACAACCTTGCGTAATCGTGGAGATCCCTGTCATGACAAGGATCATTATATGAAAGTTTGGAGGCCTCGCTAATAGAAATTTTTCAGGTTCTAGAAACTCAAATGGACCCAAGAAAGCATGGGTACCAAAAACCCAAGAAAGCATGGGCACCAAAGAAACAATGAGTTACTTTATATTTGCGGTGTTCCA
This sequence comes from Rhodamnia rubescens, assembly GCA_021437795.1. Classification (NCBI taxonomy): domain Eukaryota; kingdom Viridiplantae; phylum Streptophyta; class Magnoliopsida; order Myrtales; family Myrtaceae; genus Rhodamnia; species Rhodamnia rubescens. The sequence continues at coordinate 647,424 of JAILYA010000113.1, forward strand.
AAGAAGAAAAAGGACAAATGATTTCTGGATAGTGGTTGCTCAAGTCATATGACTGGTGATCCAGATAAATTTATTCAGCTTTTAGACTACAATGGTAGAAGTGTGTCCTTTGGTGGAAATAACAAAGGAAAAGTCATTGGGAAAGGAACTGTGAGGATTGAAAACTTGACAATGAATGATGTTTCATTAGTAAAGGGATTGAACTACAATGTTATCTCCGTAAGTCAACTTTGTGATTTTGGTTATCTAATATGCTTTCAAGATTTAAAATGTTCAGGTGTTAGCAAAGATAAAAAGCAAAGTTTCATTGGTCGACGACATGCAAACATCTATCTTCTTAATGTTGATTTTGAAGAACTAAAGTGTCTCATCTCTGTTAAAGATGAATCTCAACTATGGTATAGAAAGTTAGGCCATATTAGTATCAAGCACATATCAAAGTTGTCTTCAAAGAAACTTGTTCGAGGCTTGCCACAAACAAAGTTTGAAAAATCGGAACTTTGTTCAGCTTGTACTATTGGTAAATAAGTAAGAAGCTCTTTTAAATCAATAAATCATGTTTCAACTAAACGAGCTTTGTAGCTGCTTCATATGGATATTTTTGGTCCAAACTGAACCTTAAGCCTTGGAGGTAAGAAATATCTGTCTTGTTGTTATTGATGACTTTTCTAGATATAGATGGGTGCTATTTCTTGCTAAAAAAAATGATGCTTTCTCATTTTTCTCAAAATTTACAAAGAAGGTTCAATATAAGAAAGGCAATGCTATTTCCGCATAAAAACAAATCACGGTGGAGAATTTGAAAACCAAAGTTTTTCATATTTTTGTGAGGAGCTTGGAATTCAAGCATAATTTTTCTACTCCTTATACTCCTCAACAAAATGGGGTAGTAGAAAGGAAATATCATTCTTTGCAAGAAATGGCAAGGATTCTTCGATTGAGAGCAAAATTGCTTCTCATTTTAAGGGCGAGTAGCCTTAATGACTTGTTATATTTTGAATCATATCTCTTTAAGACCAATTCTTGAGAAAACCCCCTATGAGCTTTTTAAGGAAAGAAAACCTGATGTTGCATGTTTTCATATTTTTTGATGCAAATGTTTTATCTTAAAAAATGCTTACGATTATATTGGCAAGTTTGATGAAAAATTAGATGAAGGTATATTCTTGGGATATTCAATGACGAGTAAAGCCTACATAGAGTCTACAACAAAAACTTTGGTGTGGTTGAAGAATCCATGAATGTCAAATTTGATGAAAATCTTTGAATGATCAATCTAAATCTTTTCAAGCTCCAAGCAAGGATTAAGGAGTTGCAGTCTGTGGACCCACCTATTCAAAAGATTCTTGAGATGGATACGACCAAGAAGAAACCTGAATTTCAAGTGGCCGAGGAAGGAACCTTGATGTTTCGCGGACGTCCGTGTGTTCCTAACGATGAAGAACCGTTGACACTTAAATTTTGATTTTTTTAAATTTCATAAAAATGAGAATTAACTTTAGTTCTCAAAAAAAAATAATTTTCATACATAACATATTTTATTTTTGTCACGTATGCACTTGCATTAGCATTGATCTGCCTTGGTGATGTGAAATTGACTTAGTTTGACGGGCGATTTAGACATAGATTGACGGGCAAATTCTTGAGTATTTGTGCCGAAAATTTGAACCAGTTTTGGAGCTCATAATTTAGAAAAAGGCTTTAGTTTTAATATTTGATCGGTTATAAAAAGCCTAATGTAAGTTCAAAAAATGGACAATAAGCTCGGGTAATACATGAATTTTGGTTAACCTAATGCACAATGGGCTTAGCCGAAATTTACAAGGAAAAATAAATTAATTTGGTGCAATTTAGCCTTTTGGGACTTAATTCAAATCGTATTTCTAAGCCCGGGTTTATTTTACAAAAATTGAGAAACTTTAGGCCCAAAACTTGCAACAATTTTCTCTATAAATACTAACTTATGCTTAGGGTTTTAGGGGAGGTGAATTCATTTGATACACACGGCCATGAAAGTGGTCGAGTAAAAGGAAGGAGAAAAAGAGAACTTCGATCTCAGGATGATTTACGTTGAAGGCCATTCATGATAGATGGCCATGGAGGGACTCCCTTGGGTCTCTGGATCCAAATTCCGCACAATTAAGCCAAAGAAGAAAGAATAAAAGAGTGAAGAAAGTGGGGATCTTCACGGAGAGCATAGACGAGAGACCAATCTCTTGGCTACCATGAAGGGACATTTTTTTAATACCAATTCTCCATTCATGTCACTATCAAGGAGTCCTAACAGTACACGGGCATAGCACGATTTATTCTCTTTTTATTGTGTGCAGCTGTCGCCAATCTAGGCGAATTGTCATGGTCGACCACCGAGACCCCATTAGTAGCCACCATGAGCAACTCAGATGGTCGAATCCTACCGCCGTAATGAAGTCGATAGAACCCAGTCGAGTCTCAAGCCGTTGATCCCGTCATCGATACCGCCGTTGCATCTCACCCCCTCTAAAAATGCCAACGACGCCGCTTTCATGTTGATGAGTCATCTGGATTGGTCCTTGACGTCATGAAAATTCTTTACTTGCAGTATCAAATCATACGAGTTCTTTCGTTGGTATTTGCAGGTCAAATTTATGGGCAAAATTGAGAAAGACTCATTCATGGCCTTTGCAAAACTCATGCCCATCGTGAGACTACTACGCAAAGGGGGAAACCTCTTAGAGAAAGAGTACAGGAATCGTTTAAAATTAAGAGTCCACCGAAGCCAATTCGCTACTGTTCAAGCTCGTTTGGTGCTCCTGACTCATGCTGTCTCGAGCTGCTGTTCAAGAGCAATTCTTTTGCTATTTGGCCTCTGATCATGCACAGTTTGGTGTTAATTTTGCTACTTTTCAGTCCCAACCTTAGCAGATAGATAATTATGCCTAAAATAGTTTATCTTTAATGTGTTAGGGTGCGGGTCAATTTAAATCCTAAAATCTGTAAGATAACTATCTTTTGGGCATAGTTTATTTTAGGGCCGTAATTAAATCCGAAAATATTAAAAATTACATTTGCCATGTCACTTAGAGTTGCATGTTTAGGTTAGTTAATTAATTCATTATATAGATTGCATACTAGGATTTATTTAATTGCATGTCACATAGAGTTACATGTAATGCAATTAGATTCGTACACATTTTTAGGATAGTTTGCATTCATTCATGTCATTGCATTTGGATTAAAATTTATGCATCGCATATAGATTAGATTTCATTTAAAAAGTGAAAATCCAAAAAGAGAGAAGATTGCTTGGCGCATGCTCCCCGCTTACTTTGAATTCCGGATGTTCATTTAATTGATTGCGCACCAGCATGATGACCTATGTTAGTGGCTTAGGTTAAAATCAATTAAAGCTGCTTGATCATTTTTTTTTCACGAAATAAAATGCTACCGAAAGGGCGTCGAGTAATCTAGCGTAATCAAGTCCCCGTACCCAAAATTTCTGGTTCGTAGAAATAAAACAGTCCTCCCGCTATTTTATTTAGGTTCCTAATCAACCTACCATAAATGATTAGTGGCCACTCCGATTAAAATCTTAGCATTTTAATTATTTGAACCTTAAGTTGCGAATTGGTAGAGTTTGGGAGAACTCGAGCTAGGTTAGTTATTTTAATTAACTTAGTAATCCATTAACCCGCAAGCCGATTTTTAGCTCGACACTGGCGCGACTACTGGGAATTAACTTAGATTTTTCAAAATTTAAGGAGGACTTAGGCTAGATAATTTCATGAAAAAAAAAAATCAAATCACTTGGTTTAGCAATTTTGATTGAATTCTAATCTTTATGTGTTAAAAGGTTTTGTAGAATGGGAGTTATAAGGGGAGGAGTCCGTGGCTAACCTTTTGTTTTGTGGACTTGGTGATGGGAATCTTGATTTTTATGCTTTGAACTATTGGAGCGTTGATTGCTTTTAAATGTCGTGCGTGCATTAGTGTAATTGCACTACACCACACACAACCCGTGATCGGATTTGGGTCACACCAATAGTTTTAAGATGGTATTTAGATGGTTCTTTAACCTTGGAGATAAGGCTTCGCTAAAGGTATCCCATCCGGATCCCGAAAATTTTTCCAAAAAATGGCTTAAGGGTCGTTCTCATGCACGTGAGGCTATGATGCATGAGCGTTGCCCTTGTCGACCGAACCAAACCAAAGTGATTGGACCCCACTAGTCATGACTATTGTGTGCAAGGCTGCGACTAGTCACGATGATGATTGTACGTGAGGCTGCGACATGTCGTTCCGTCCATTACTTCATTTTGCCAAACCTTTAGGTAGATAGACTAAGGTTAACCTCACAATCCATGTGCATGTTTATGTGATCGACATTTTATTTTTCAAGGTAAAGTAAGTTCTCTAACTTTATCTTGTATTTATTTTTGTCATCCATGTTAGGTGTCAATCAAGTTTTGTACTTAACATCATGGTCATTTTTTTCAAAAAAAAAAATCAAATTTGTGGTCCATTTAAAAAAATGAATGCGGAAAGATCCCTTCGGGTTTGTCGACTAATAGAAGGATTTGTCACATTTTTCCTTAATGCTTCAATGGATAGAAGATTTTTTCGACAAATTCACCCTTTGAAATTCATTGTGATAAAAGAAGAAATTCTTCGGGAAATTTTTTAAGGTGTCAAAAAGATTTTATCACATTTTTCCAAGTTATTAATGTGCAAGAAGAGTTTTTCAAAAAAAGAGCACATTTTATTTCCTAAGAAAAGCTTGTCCGATTTTTGCATAGAAAAGGAAAACAAAGTCTACTCGGCTAATCGTGGACCGAACACTTTCGAAGTTGTGTACTCATTGCATTTTCGCTTCTTTGTAGGTGAATATGGATTGCTAAGGATGGCCCATCCGTACCCGATCAAAGATGAATCGGCTGATCAAGAGAGAACCCTAATAGGAGACGGGCATGAGCCTGAATGAGTGAACCTTTCATTTCATAATTGATCAAGGGGCAAGGGAGCAGATTCTTAACTATTCATCAGCCCAATTGATCCATGGGCAGTCCGGCACATGAATGTCGAGCAAGCTAGAACTCCTTGGCTATTCCCGCACTATCGCACACTTGAGGTGGATCCATGCTTCGCCATCAATCTTTTCCCGGATGTTAGAGCAACCGATCGATCAAATGGTCAACGATTCCTTACAATTGAGTCATAATAACCGACCGTCGATGATCTATGCATCGATCGACATTACTATTGACGACCTTTTGATCAGCCCCACAGTTAACTTTGGGGCAATCCTTAGCCGGTCCCTCGATTGACTCATGAGTCGCGTTAGTCGACAAAAATGTCAAGTCGACCCAATATAGCTTGGAGCCGGTGGAGGATCGTTTACGAAACCCATTCCATAGTTGATTCAAGACCAACGAAGCGTGAGAGAGGGGGCATCTACAGCCATCGAGGGTTAGACCCTTAACAGAAAGATATTAACATGCCCATGATTCAACTTGATTAGGGCAAATCCGATTGCATCAGCCCGAACATGTACACCGGTTCATCGGCCGGTCAAAGCTAATCCATGCTTTGCCCTCGACCGATCCTTTGATCATGCCTTGTTAGTCGATGAAAGACGGGATGAAACCAAGACGGCCCGATCTCAAGAGAGAATATCTCTTACCCAAAGATGATCATTTTTTAAATGACCCTCTATTTTTCTTCCTTGCGGGTGCCAAGTTAGGAGGTGTGCCTTCGATTGCTACGATAGAAGGAAACCCGCAATTGGGGCATCTCTCAATTTGTTCTTTAAGACCCATTCATGCACATTTTTCTTGTTCAAGTCAAGTGGAGAAGTGGATCATTCGCTAAAGCTCGAAACCAAATCCTCAGCATTTATATCCGAGTGGCAATCCCTAGTAGATCCCTCGATCGACTCATCGGTAGCATCACATTAGCCAACTTGTATACCAGTCCATTAGCCGCCGAAGGAAATCCATGTTTCCCCTCGATCGATCCTTTGATCATACTCTATTAGTTAACGTAAGACAAGACAAACTAAGGCCGCTCGATCTCTAAGAGAGTATCTCTTGCCTTGCCCAATTATTTTTGAAATGATATTCTATTTCCTTCTTCTTGGGTGACACGCTAGGAGACATGTCTATGATTGTTCTCACCGAAGAAAATCGACAATTAGGAGCTTTTCAAATCTTTGCTCGTCTAATTTTTTTTTAAGACCCTATTCATGCACATTTTTCTTCCGTAGGGTCAGGTGTAGAAACAAACTGTTTGCCAAAGCTTGAAACGAAATTCCTCGCATTGGCCATGTCCGGGGCAATCTCACATTTTGGCAAAGCTATACCCATCCCGATTGAAAATAGGATATGCACAACCACCCATGACGGTCATCACCAAGGTGAACAGAGGCGACCAAAGCATCTCAAGTCTTCACCCAACTCGATCCACTTACATGTTCGGGAGCAATTCGAGTTCCCTCATTCCTGATAATTTTCTTGCATTCTTTCATAGTCTGTTTCCTAAGAAAAATGCATGAGATTTTCATGAAACATGATGAAGCTTGAAAATTGCCACATTTACACATTTGAAAAAATGCTCTCGCTTTGCATGGTTTATGCCCGATTGTTTTTCATGTTTAATTTACCAATTCCGAATATGGAGTATAAAATACATATGATGCATTGAATGTATAGAATGGGGCTGGACATGATGATGAAAGGCAAGCCATTCCTACACATGTCCCGCATTAAAATCTCCAGTGAGTCGAGGGATAGCTAGGTTCCACGTTCCATGAGGTAAAGGGTTTTCTCGCAAAAGGTACGATAGCCGAAGTGAAGGAGGCATTCATTTCTCCATCCCAAACAATATAGGTTATCCAATGATTAGACCTTTTGAGCGGAGATTTCATTTCTTTATCCCCTGTCAAGAACCACTCTACATCGGGGTCCCGACGAAGGTAATTCTAGCAGCAGCATTGAGGTAAATGGTTAGAAATTTTCTTGCTCGGACTAACGTCAATCTTCGGGTATTTCTTTGCATTTATACTCGAACTTTAATTTAAGTGCCTTAGGATGACGAAGAGCATTCATTTCTCTATCCTATACACTATACCCTTTGCATAGCCCACTTAAGTCTACAAATTCATTTCTTAAACCCTTGTTGGTGATCATTGCTTCATTCCAAGACAAAGTGGCACCATCTCCAAGGAGCGAACCGAAAGCTCGAGGCGATGAGGATTCTTAAGTGAACTCATCTTGTATTTAAGATTTTTCATGTGATGTTTGGCATAATCTTTGTTTGTAAATTATCTTATTGTTGTGATTCAAAATCATGAGATTGTCAAAATCATAGGATTATGAAAATTAAATGCGATCTAAAAGAAAAGGGCCCACTCCCAAAAAAGAGAAGAAAATTGAGGCATAAAAAAAAAGAAAGAAAAATTCGAAGAGAGAAAAAAAAGAACAAGCTCTCTCTCTAAAAAAAAGAGGAAAAGTCGGGAGTTGGGAGTAAGAAAAACAAAGGCTAATCCCATAAAAAATTTTGGGCATGAAAATGCAAAGTGCCTATTAAAAGCAAGGCCAATACCTATTCAAATTCTTGTTCATTTAAGAAGTACTTCTGAATTTTGAATGTACCTTTTGTATGTTAAGTTGTAAATTCCATGTACATGTTTGCATTGTGTCTTTTTTAAATCCCCGACGGAGATTGGTTGTGAAGAAGACTCCCCGGAAAAGTCGGTTTGCAAAGTGCAATTCTCGCAGAAAACTATCATCCATCATTCAATGATGGTATTCTTTCCGAGGACATTTCCGGAAGACCAAGATCGGTGACAAACAAGAGTGACTACCAACATCAAGCCTTTCTCTTATACTTTCCGAGCCAAAACAAGCCTTTTCGTTCCTCAATTCCTTATTCTAACCTACGTTACAACCCTTGAAAGTCTCTTTCCGATTAGGGCACTTGAGTTAACATAGAGTCGAATGGTTTTAAGCATCGCTCGAAGAAGTTCGAGCAAGATTTTTTCTCTCTCATTTTTGCAGGGTTCTTGACTTGTAAACCCAAGACATATGACGAAGAAGTTCATTTCATAAGCCTTCGACCGGACTAGAGTCTCTTTTGAAAGCCTTTGACCTAGCCCTCATTACGGTCCTAATCAAGACCTCCGGATCGGCTCAATCGTATCAATTGCGAGATTACTCGGACCCTTGTTGAATGTGATGATGGTAAGATTGAGTGATTTCTCTTGAATCTTGCAGACATGATAAATAGCTTTTCTCGAGAGTGAGGGAAAGCTCTTTCGGATCGAAATCTCCCATTTAGCTTACATTTGAGGTATTCATAATGTGAGAACTTCCCTAACCAGAATTGGTAATGCAAACTTAACGAAATACTTATGCACGAACCACATTATGAGTCATAGTATTTTTAAACATGCTTGACAGAGCTAAAGAAATTGATAATGCCAGCTCAACGAGCGGTTGTACATGATCCCATTGACCAAGTTTAGCATGTATACTTATACATGTTACCTCCGACACTGCCTCGATAGATAATGCATTCTCGATATTCAAGTCACCTTCCAAGGTTTTGAAATTCATCCATGAATTGTTGAATGAACAAGTCCTCGTTAGCGTACGCCCACTAGGCAATCTCCAGGTATTCGACTTCTCCATTGAAGCTTGGTAATGCAAGCGAATTTATGAATTTATTGTGACAATTCGGGAGATTTCGGGTATGTCTCTTGATTGCGCAGCAAAATCTTACTTTACACTTACACCGATCAGCTCATGTGGCATTCATTACATCGCTTTTACACATCTTGCACTATTTTGCATATGAGAAAAACCTCAAATAATGACATGCATCGATATCCAGACCCTTGTCGAGTGTAATGATAACCCCCGAGTGATTCTCATAACCGCATCAATGGTCGGGTTTCAAAACCTTTTTCATGAGAGTGAGTGAAAGTCCTTTTTGATCGTAGTTCCTCATTCGATTTGATCAAATTCGTCAAAAAGATCGCATGGATTTCCTTATCAGCAAATTCCCTAATGGAGCTTCGTAAGGTAAGCGAAAATTCAAGAATTTATGGACATATTACGTTGTGTTGACAGGCTAACTATGTTCATCTCAAGTGATTAAGCAGGTACGATACGAGCAATCCGTCTCGTTCCTTGATTATTTGTTCGGAGAACCCGGGTAAGTTTTTCGAACCCCTTTTCAAACTAACAAGTCTTCGATGATAGTTGTCATGATTCAATTCGTGCAATAAGCCCTTTTCGTACTTATCGATTCGATTAGGTGGTACTCCTCTCAAATATTTTTCAATTCGGGCAATATGCCTCTTCCGTCGATCGTGAAGACATATGCACTCGGCGATCTTGACGTTTTATCAAATCATAACGACGTAGCTCTTATGATCGGATCGCATAGACATATGTACCGGCGATCTCGATGTATTGTCAATTCATAACGACGTAGCTCTTATGAATTCAAACATCTTTTGTCGACTCATAACGACACAACTCTTATGATTTTTGGCTCTTTTATCAAATCATAACGACATAAGCACCCATGATTTTGATCCAAACCAGGATCATGATGACATATGCACTCATGACCTTGGTCATTTTTATCAAATCACAACGACGTATGCTCTTGTGGTCTTGATTCTACGTCTCTTCGGTTCATGACAACGTAGCTCTCATGATCTTGAAAGACATATATATTTTGCGTCATCTCGCATTGGGGAGAAATTTTTTATAAAAGATGGTCCTAGTACCTTGGTATCCTCGCATCGAAACTTGGAGATTAAGGGAATCATCGGGATTATGAGGTATTTGGTAAAACAAGTATTATCATATGTAATCGATGTACGAGTTTTTCTAATATGGGAAAAAAGAGAAGTCTTGCCACATGTTATTTACAAGCATTTCATACCATGCATCATTCCTTTTGCATCGGAAAATGGGATTAAAACTCCTACAAAAAATTATCATTCATTCACTTGCATTTGCAAAATTTAGGTTTCAATTTTAGTCTTTGAGCGAAACCTCTGCGAGCATCCACTCAAAGAGGGGCAGCTGTTGACACCTAAATTTTGATTTTTTTTAATTTCATAAAAATGAGAATTAACTTTAGTTCTCGCAAAAAAAAATAATTTTCATACATAACATATTTTATTTTTGTCACGTATGCACCGCATTAGCATCGATCTGCCTTGGTGATGTGAGATTGACTTAGTTTGACGGGCGATTTGGACATAAGATTGATGGGCAAATTCTTGAGTATTTATGCTGAAAATTTGAACCACTTCGGAGCTCATAATTAGAAAAAGGCTTTAGTTTTAATATTTGATTAGTTACAAAAAGCCCAATGTAAGTCCAAAAAATGGACAATAAGCTCGGGTAATACATGAATTTCGGTTAACCTAATGCACAATGGGCTTAGCCGAAATTTACAGGAAAAATAAATTAATTTGGTGCAATTTAGCCTTTTGGGACTTAATTCAAATCGTACTTCTAAGCCCGGGTTTATTTTGCAAAAATTGAGAAACTTTAGGCCCTAAGCTTGCAACAATTTTTTCTATCAATACTAACTTATGCTTAGGGTTTTAGGGGGAGGCGAACTCATTTGATACACACGGCCATGAAAGTGGTCGAGTAAAAGGAAGGAGAAAGAGAGAACTTCGATCTCAGGATGATTTACATTGAAGGCCATTCATGATACACGGCCATGGAGGGACTCTCTTGGGTCTCTAGATCCAAATTCTGCATAATAAAGCCAAAGAAGAAAGAATAAAAGAGTGAAGAAAGTGGGGATCTTCATGGAGAGCACAGACGAGAGACCAATCTCTTGGCTACCATGAAGGCACATTTTTTTTAATACCAATTCTCCATTCATGTCACTATCAAGGAGTCCTAACAGTACACGGGCATAGTGCGATTTATTCTCTTTTATTGTGTGCAGGTGTTGCCATTCTAGGCGAATTTTCATGGCCGACCACCGAGACCCCATCAGTAGCCACCATGAGCAACTCAGATGGTCGAATCCTACCGCCGTAATGAAGTCGATAGAACCCAGTCGAGTCTCAAGCCGTTGATCCCGTCATCGATACCGCCGTTGCATCTCAGCCCCCTCTAAAAATGCCAACGACGCCGTTTTCATGTTGACGAGTCATCTAGATCGGTCCTTGACGTCATGAAAATTCTTTACTTGCAGCATCAAATCATACGAGCTCTTTCGCTGGTATTTGCAGGTCAAATTTATGGGTAAAATTGAGAAAGACTCATTCATGGCCTTTGCAAAACTCATGCCCATCGTGAGACTACTACGCAAAGGGGGAAAACTCTTAGAGAAAGAGTACAGGAATCATTTAAAATTGAGAGTCCACCGAAGCCAATTCTCTACTGTTCAAGCTCGTTTGGTGCTCCTGACTCGTGCTGTCTCGAGCTGCTGTTCAAGAGCAATTCTTTTGCTGTTTGGCCTCTGATCATGCACGGTTTGGTGTTAATTTTGCTACTTTTCAGTCCCAATCTTAGCAGTTGTTTAGTCCGCTATTCAGTGCTGATTTTTACCGCTGTTTTGCATCCATTCGGTCCTTGTTTTAGCTTAGTGCTGGAATTTGCTGCTGTTCTAGTCTTATTTTGTCGCTGTTCTTAGTCCCAAAAGTGCTATTTTTTGGACAATTTCATTAGCTCTTCAGTGCAGATTTTTGCTAGCCATTCGGGATCAAGTACCAGACTTTTTGAGCTCAATCTCTCCACTGATTCGGTGCTGTTCGAGGTGAGAAATAGCTGTTGTGATTTTGCCTCACTAGTCCTAATTGTGCATATGAAACCTCCCTTGTTGATTGGTTCGAGAATTCGCCCGGTGCTCAAGATTTTCTGCTAAAGCTTTGGAATTAGGTAATGATCCTTATTTCGAGATATGTCGGAAGCTGTTGCCACGATTTGAAATATTTGATTACCTATTTGAGCTATTTCGTGATCTAACGAAATCTTTTTGAGTTGCAGGTGACCAATTAGGAAAATCTTTCCTAATTTTCAACCGCACATATAGATTTGATTCTATCTATAAGGCTTTAGATGGAATCATTGACATAGCAGGTATTTCGAATTTTTAGGGTCAATCTATCGTGCTTTAGATTGAAACTTGATTCGAAAGAAATTGCGAAATATTCAAGATGATTATTTGCTTTCCATATTTGAATTGAACTGATTGGATTGCTATCTTTTCGCAAAATTTGAATGCATGTTGAAAATCTCTAAAAAAATATTGCATATAAGTAATTGCTGCATATAGATTAGATTTACATATCATTCTAGATAGAATTGCCATGTTTAAACGAAATTGCATTCTAGGATAAAATCATATAGATAGGATTGCATGTTTATTTGATTCATAGAATAAATTAGATTAGATCCCATTCTAGGTTATAATATGCATATTTAGATAGATAATTATGCCTAAAATAGTTTATCTTTAATGTGTTAGGGTGCGGGTCAATTTAAATCCTAAAATCTGTAAGATAACTATCTTTTGGGCATAGTTTATTTTAGGGCCGTAATTAAATCCGAAAATATTAAAATTTACATTTGCCATGTCACTTAGAGTTGCATGTTTAGGTTAGTTAATTAATTCATCATATAGATTGCATGCTAGGATTTATTTAATTGCATGTCACATAGAGTTACATGTAGTTCAATTAGATTCGTACGCATTTTTAGGATAGTTTGCATTCATTCATGTCATTGCATTTGGATTAAAATTTATGCATCGCATATAGATTAGATTTCATTTAAAAAGTGAAAATCCAAAAAGAGAGAAGATTGCTTGGCGCATGCTCCCCTGCTTACTTTGAATTCTGGATGACCTATGTTAGTGGCTTAGGTTAAAATCAATTAAAGCCGCTTGATCAATTTTTTTTCACGAAATAAAATGCTACCGAAGGGGCGTCGAGTAATCTAGCATAATCAAGTCCCCGTACCCAAAATTTCTGGTTCGTAGAAATAAAATAGTCCACCCGCTATTTTATTTAGGTTCCTAATAAACCTACCATAAATGATTAGTTGCGACTCCGATTAAAATCTTAGCATTTTAATTATTTGAACCTTAAGTTGCGAATTGGTAGAGTTTGGGAGAACTCGAGCTAGGTTACTTATTTTAATTAACTTAGTAATCCATTAACCTCGCAAGCCGATTTTTAGCTCGCGACAAGAATTTAAGGAGAAGATCTTATCGAAGCTCATCGAAGCGCCTATAGTATGCATCCAAGTAGCATCAAGATGTATTAGAATCTACGTCGCATTATTGGTGGAATGGGATGAAAGTGGACGTGGCTAAGCATGTAGCCAAGTGCTTGACGTGCCAATAGGTGAAGGCACAACATTGTAAGCTTGGTGGATTACTTCGATTGTTGGAGATTCCCGAGTGGAAATGGGAGCACATTACAATGGATTTCGTTATGGGATTATCGAGGAGCGAGAGAGGGCATGATTCGATTTGGGTAATCGTTGACGATTGACTAAATCTACACACTTTTTCGGGCAAAGGCGAAAGGACTTCGCAATAGATAAGTATGCCGAGCTGTATATGCGCCGTGATAGTTCGATTTCATGGGGTTCCAATTACAATTACTTCGGATAGGGATCCTAAGTTTACCGCGACTTTTGGAAGAGTCTTGAATACTATGGGAACAAAGAGTGCAAGATAGCACCGCTTATCATCCGCAGACGGATGGACAATCCGAGAGGACGATCTAGACACTTGAGGATATGTTGCGGGCATGCCTAATAGACTTTAAAGGAAGTTGGGAGGAACAGTTACATTTGGTAGAATTTGCTTATAATAATAGCTACCAATAGAGTATTGGAATGGCACCATTTGAGGCGTTGTATGGCGAGCTTGTAGAACTCCGGTATGTTGGGATGAAGTTGGCGAGAGGAGTATAACTGTTCCAAAGTTAGCTCAACAATCCATTGAGGCAGTGAAAATAATCGAGAGAAAGGCTTAAAACCGCTCAAAGTCGTCAAAAGAGTTATGTAGACGATGATACGTAGACCTTTGGAATTCCGGGTGGGAGATCACGTTTTCCTCAAAGTGTCGCCAACGCGAGGTTTATCTCGATTTGGAAAGAAAGGAAAGTTGAGTCCAAGGTACGTAGGCTCATATAAAATCCTAGAACGAATTGGGACTCTAGCCTATCGTCTTGCCTTGCCACCGAATTTATCACAAGTTCACAATATCTTTCATGTATCCATGCCGAGGAAGTCCGACCCGAACCAAATCCATGTGCTGGATCATGAAGTTGTGGACATGGATGAAAGGCTATCCTATATAGAGATGCCAAGATTGAATTGAGGACGTAAAAGAACATGTTTTGAGGAACAAGATAATTCCACTAGTCAAAGTGATATAGGAGCACCATGTAATCGAAGGAGCAACCTGGCAAAGTGAAGAGGCAAAGAGGCGCCAACACCCCCATTTATTTGAATAGTTAAGTTTGTTGTAAATTTCGAGGATGAAATTTTTGTAAGGGGCGAAGAATTGTGACATCCTGAATTTCGACTCATTCTCGAAGTTAAGAATGAATGAAATATCTTATTGATGTATTTCAGTTAAATCTCCCTCGGATTTGATCATTCTTGAGAAGACTAACCAACGGGGAATGGCTAGCTAGGAAAATCAAGTACGTGGACCTAAGAACTTGACCATGGATTGACTCATTGGCCACAAGGATTGTCGAGGGAATATTTTGGACCACCAAAGGCCGATCCTAGAGTGGTTAAGGGACGATTTGTTAATACCCTATAATTGGATCACGGGTGATTCCGTTTGACCTTGTATGGGTTCCGAACGTCCTTAAATCATTTTCTAACGATCGTGTTCTTCGGGACTAGTGATTGACCCTCGCAATTACATCACAACCAAGGTCGCCATGGCTCGAGCAACTCTTAAACGTGATAATAATCACGGGTCGAAACGCGTAACTCCTAAAAGCCGCCCGTTAATTTGAGATACACTAAAGTTACAATTGATCGATATTGACCATGAATTGGACTTCGATATTGAACGCTCGGACTTTTAAGGATTCCATTATTAATATTTTGGACGTCGCCTCATCCCGAGCATGTATATTTCACGATTCGCCCCAATGTGTTCGAAAGTGAAATATAGGACGAAAATGGGAAATGACCCTTTTATTTCTAGGAAATGCCCATATTTTTTATTTGGTCAAAGGGCATTTTGGTCTTTAAACCCCCGAGTGGCCAAAAATAAATGGTGGTCAAAGATGACCACTTGTTCAAGCAAATTACCAAACTACCCTTCTTGAGTTTTAAGAGAGAAAAAGTAGTGAATTATTGGTGGACCCCACAAGTCCCCATCTCATCATTCAAGACCAATAATTCTTAGCAAAATATCTCATCCTAAAAATATCATAACCTATCTTATCTCTTCCTCTTCTTCATCTTCTTCATTTGGATCAAGATTGTCTCATTTCTCTCTCTCTTTTCCCTTTCTCACCAAACCTCCACCGAACCACCACCATCACCGCCGGACCGCCGTTGAACAGCCACTAGCCATCACCGAACGCCCAGCTGCCACCGTAGAACCGCCCATCGCCGTGCATGTCGCCATGGAGCCGAACGTCTACCGAGAAGCCAACGCCGGTGCCACCGCTTGGACTTCGATTTTTTCAGCCTTTTAGCCGAAGATTCTAGCTTAGTTTCAAGGTAAACAAACTTCTAAACCTTGATTAGGTAGTTAGGTTGCTAAAGGATGATAGATTGATTGGATTTTGGATGAAAGTTGTTTGGTTTGTGCTCTTGATGTGCTTTGGCCGAATTTGACCATAGTGATTGATCGTGTGGTCTTGATTTCATGAGTTCAACTTGTGATTGATCATGTGGTTGAGATTGATTGAGTTCATGATTGATTGGATCGTGTGGTTGTAGTTGATCGTTGCTTTATGATAGTTAAATCTTGTGGTTCCGATCGATCGATGCTTTAAAGTGATTAAATCGTATAGTCTCGATTAATTGTCGCTTTATGATGAGTTAATCGTGTGGTCCCGATCGGATATTGCTTCAGTGTAAGTTAATAGTGTGGTCCCGATCGGATATTGCTTCAGTGTGAGTTAATCGTGTGGTCCCGATCGGATATTGCTTTAGTGTGAGTTAATCGTGTGGTCTCAATTGAATGATTGGGGAGTTTAGAAAGATCGTGTGGTTCATATAGGTTGATCGGAAAGATTTGTAAGATCGTGTGGCCTGGATTGTTTGATCGGGAAGATTAGAAAGATCGTGCGGTTTCGATCGAGTATTGCTTTAGTATGAGATAATCGTACGGTCTCGATTGAGCGATTGGGAAAATTAGGAAGATCGTGTGGTACCGATCGATTATTTGAGTGAATATTATTGACATAGGGTCTTTTATGAGGAAAATAAAACGTGATGGTGAAAGTTATACCCTCAAGAGTTATTATGCGGGGTTGTTGTGTACGTGAGACCCTATTATACTTTTGTGGAAGTTATACCCTAAAGCGTTATTATGCGGGGTCAAAATGTATACGAAATTATATTATACCCTGAGGCATTATTACGTGGGCACCGAAAAGGATTACATCGACCTGAGGCGTTATTACGCGGGTCCGAAGCATTATAATGGCCTTAGGCGTTATTACGCGGGTTTGCTCATATATTATAGCCTCTTTGAAAGGATTTGAGGCTTAGAGAATGACTTACATTTTAATTCAATTGGATATATGACTTTAATTCTTGTTTTGCGATTGAATGCTTTTAGTTCAAATTGTTTTTATTGGATTTTATAGAATTGGTGTTTAGGATGTATCCGGAGGCACAATCACCCTAACCTAGGTTTAGGAATTTGTTTATCGAGATATATTCTCACCCCGTCGTGGGATAACATTTTCGAGACCCTCCACCTCGACCATGAACGATTCACCGCAGCCGATTCGGGATACCCATGGACATGGAAACCGTGATTACCGAGTATCCCATAGGTGAGGATAAGGTTTATTTTAGGCATGCTACTACCATTTGTGTAGATGTGGGAGGAGACTTTTGGAAGCCCCACACCTATATGGCGTGGACGTATAGGCATGGAGATTTTTCTATTGGTCCACTTAGAGGTTTTGACATTCCCTATGATGGAGTGGGAGAATGGGACCTCACTCAGGCTGCCCTCCTAATGGTGTAGTAACGAGCTCGGATACCGGACCTAAAGATTTGAAGTCGATCTGCAGCCTACGGAGCCTCGACTAGGATGTAGAGATAGTGGAGTCGTCCGATGCGCAGGTTGATTCGTAGACGCCTTCAATGACCGATGATGAAGAGGCGTTGGGAACGTCCTCCGATGATAGCGAGGCGGGGGCATAGAATAGTCGCCCTTAACTTTTTGGGAGAATCCTCATAGCAGAGGAGCTGAGGCTTCGACCACTTGATCCTTTTTGTTATAGATGGTCTTAGGCTTGTATATATATGGCTTTGGAAGCCTTGGGTTTGGTTGTTGTAAAAGATATGTGCATATGTATATAAAGTATGTTTCCATTCGAAATCATCTTGTTTGTTTGTAAGGAGTTTTACATTCGCTTCCGCATGTGCATTTCATTTACATTAAGCTCGAATTTTGTTGGCCGTTGGATCCTGGGATTAATTCAAGTAAACGGTCGGTGGTGGAATGTTACCGAGCTCAAGAGTTCGGGCGTGACATCCCCGTTTAATTGGTATCGAGCAAGGTCAGCTCGATCCAAGTTTATTGAGGTTTGGAGTAATAAGGAGTGATGATTTTGGGATGGCTAGATAGTGAGACCTTAGGGATTCACTAGAGTTAGGCACGAAATGCATATCATATGATTTAACGCTTGTGATTGGCATAATTGATTGATATCACCTTGGATGATTAGGAGACCTGTAGAGTCTCGTACTTGCACCGCCCGATGTTTGGCTGTTGCCCATCCGATGTGATGGATGGTTTGTTGTGATTATAACAAGTTGCGGATCCGTCTGGACTTAAGGTATGAATGAAGAATGCTGGTTTTGGTACTCTTGATTTGCTTGTGGTGAGTTGATTGCCTTGATTGCGAATGTTGCCATGATGTGTAGTCTAGAATTGCTAGACTTAAGTAAATGGCTTAGGTCTCTAATTCCTTAATGGAATTATAGGGATTCAAGTATTGTGAAAACTTAGGAAGAATGAGCAACCGAGGTAGAGGTACCGAGAGGAGCGTCTAGTTCAAGAGCGCGAGTTTTGGTGGATATGGCAAGCTTGGCCTCCCGAGGTCCCCGAGTTTTGGCAAGGCTCGTGAGCTCGGCCTCGAGCCCGTCCGATGCCTTTGGTGACGTAGGCTCACAATGATCGGTCACCAACAGCGAGAGAATCTTTTGGTCGTGGTTGTTGGTGGTGGCAAGGATTATGACCTGCGAGGCCATGACGCATGGAGCCTTCATTGCGGTGGGCATACGTCCATTGGCAGCGAGGTTAAGAGGAAAGAGAGAGGTTGAAAACAATGATGGTGAAGAAAGAACATAAATAGAAAAAGGAAAAAATATTTAGAAAAATATTCTTTTGGTCGATGAGAAAAACCAAAAGTGAAAGGAAAAAAAGAAAATATAAAAAAGAGATAAATAAAAAAATAATGTGAAGGAGTTGAGAAATAAAAAATGACAAAAAATATTTTCCTATTCCCAAAAAGAGGAAAACATTTTCCCTACTTCAAACTTCGGCTTGTCTCCACTTCCTTCCTCTTATCAAAACCATCATTGTAGAAACCAAGTTAAGATTAGGATTCTAAGTTAGGACCTACATGGTAAGAAGAAATTTGCTCTCATGGAAACTCTCTCGGATATTTCACCTATTACCTTGAATCACCAATCTCTTTAGCCTATTCCCCGAACGTCGAAAATCTATAGCTTCCAAGATGGACTATCTTTATGAGGTAGCCTATCTTATCGAGGAAAGCAAGATTTCATAAACCCAACTTTCTTTGATGAATCCTTACTCTGCCTTCTAAAATCCCTCTTCTTTGTCACCCATCGATCCATCAAATATCCCATAAAACATACTCCTCCCATTGTTATGGAATATGTTCGATCCTCAAAGTTTGACCAGCAAGAATAGTTTACCACTTCAAAGATCCCTCGAGAGTTCCCTCTTGATAGGCTCAAGCAAGGTTACACTCATCTCCATTTTGGGTCATTCATCCCGCTTTCTCTTATCATGGACATAAAAGGGTTGCCTGTTGTAGCATAAGTTGCTTTACTCGACACTTGCTTTATTGACTAGCAAGATGCTTTCATTGGAACCATTCAGAATGCTCGATTGCTAGTACTATTTTTGTTACTCTCTTCCCAAATTTCAATATAGCGCTTGCGACCCGGTCTTCTTTCAACCTTCACAATATAGTTACAAATTATCGGGACACCTCAAACTTCGGATCTATAGCTGCTACTCTTCACCATCAAATGATTTACAGAGTCCAAAATCATTCCATTGATCTTAATCTTCCCGGTTCGGAAGATACTTTGTTTATCACTATTGATCATGATCGGACTTCATGTGTCAATGTGCCCATACAATTTCTCGGAGATCAACTTGTCAAGCTCTCCCGATAGTTGGGTAACCAACTATGAAAAACTTTATCGAACACTTGACTAGTCCAATCCTCCGAACTGCAGTTTACCAAAAAGAAATATGGCTTGTTACATCAAGTTCACCAAGGAAAAGAAGATTCCTCTTATGTGTTCCCTTCTTTCCCTACCATTTTGTGTTTTATTCCATGTCTAATCGACCTAATTAACATGGAATGTCCCGATCCCTAAAGAGTTGTCCAAGTCCTTCGATTCAAATGGACAACTGCATGCATCCATTATTTCAAGGACCCTATAGGCCACTTTTTTTGGGATATCAATTCCGCTTGTTCCTCATGTTCCCAAGAAGAAGAAGAAGAAGATGACAAACGTTCTTCTAAGCGGAAGAAAAAGAAAAAGGATTCTCTCTATCGAGAGACCTTGATGGTGACCCTACAGGTGAGACCACTTGGAAAAGATGGAAGATGGTAATTTATGATTGAGTATGGCTCACCCAAACCCTCTTGGATTACCCCACCACCACCATCTTGTCCACATGAACCTAAACCTTCACCACTTCCACATTCGTCACCAAGAAGTCGGTTACTTCTTTTTTCTACAAGCTAATACGGAAATAGGTAAAGAAAAAAATCTTACCCCATTGAACTTCCTCAACCATGCACATGTGCTTCCAAGCAGAATCACCTCAAATCTTACCCAAGTACTTGTATGTTTCAAGGCTAAAGACTTCCCTCCATTACAATCCTTAAACCCTAACCCAATCCCAATACTATTAAATTTCCTCCATTAGAAAAGTTCTCGATCCACAGCAGAAGTATTACCATGCGCCCAAGATATCGCTTCTAATAATGTGGATATGCATGGAAGACGCAAGGGACCTATTCCCTCCGAGACTGTCTTGAATTGAGGATAAAAAATGCACTTTCTCAAAATGTAGCCCTTAGTACGGTTGCTACCCGCCTTGAGTGAGTAGACTAGGCAACTGCTTGTGTCTAAGAAGATGTTAGAAGATCTTCATAACAGACTCCATCCGCTTAAAACCAAATAGATTTAAGCTTAAATCGAATTGGATTTTAAGGATTTAAGTGATAATAGTTGGATTTTGCCTGTGGTGTCGGTCATATTTATTTAAGCTCCGATAGTTTAGTTGTTGCATAATAGGTTTAGAACCCTACACACTCGAGCCGAACCTTGATCAAACCCTAGCCATGAAAGTACCAAAATACCCTCGTCGGTTGAGCCAAATGTCTATCTGGTCCCGAAATACCAAATGACTTCTTTGCCCTTTCCTTTATGCACAAAAGCCAAATAATTCAAACTTAGTGGGCCCCACCTAGTCACCTCACCTTTTCACCCACCAAAAGTCAAATTTCACCTTTTCCTAAGTGTCACATCACTTTCTCTCTTCTTTTCCCTCTTCTTTCTCTCTCTTCTCCTCTCTCTCTCCTTCCCCCTTACCTTTCCCTACACGTATGACCAAACTCTCCTATGCCTCTCTTGTTCCTTCAATAGGCCACTATCCACAGTTGTTTAGGCCGCTATCGCGCCGATCACCAATGCTACACTGCCCCCGTCCGCCTAGTTGTCGCGCCACCTCACCACCGACTCCTCGCGGAGCTTCAAGCTCTCGTGGTTTCCCCTCGCTTCAAACCGAGGCTATGGAACCTCACAGATTTAGTAGTTATCTCGAACCATCTCGACACCACCAACGCCATCTTCAGTCCACAATTTAGTCTGGATAAGAGATTGGGATGGATTAGCAATGAAGCCCCCTTTTTGGTTTCCTCCTTCGCCTCCTATCCCGAATAAAATGGGTGCAGCTCCTTCCACCTTCCTTCTTCTTGTGCTTGTCGTGAAAAGCAGAGTGAGTAGTGAGTGTGAGGCTGAACCGTGACATACAATGACCTTTGGGATGATCTCAAGATGCAAATGACACTTGTAGAAGGTCTAGATAGGGTGGTGACACTTGCCCTACATGTATGAGCTCAGCGGTTTCCAATGTGATGATTTGTCCTTTAATCCTTAAATGCATCAGCCACTTGTCCTGCATGCATTAGAATATTATCATGAAACTCGTTGCCCCACTACACCTCACGCATAAGGAGAAAGGCTGAACAGTTCTCATATTTACTCAATCCATTTCTGGTTCCCCTATTCACTGTGGACCCACTTGCAAATAGTGGTGAGGAGCCCTTGATTATGAACATATTTTGGGTTCTCTAATCCATAGAGAGTTGATATCTTATCGTCTCTTAAGCTTCCAGAATGAAAAATCCCAATGTTACTTGTCGAAATTTCAAGGTAATCCCTTAAATCCATCAAATCCATTTTTATAAAGCCAAGTATGCCAAACTAAATCGTTCCATGACTATGCACTCACCCTCATTATGCATCATCAATTGGTCGTACATGTGCTCCGAACTCCCGAATCTACATGACTTGGTGACTATGATCCAATTCATTTCTATCAATGTACATCCCCTCGATGCACTTGCCTCTTATCCAAATACCTAACTTACATAAGTAGTTGATAACGGTCACCCAATCACCTCGTTATAAGTCAACTTTCAAACTCATTTCGCTCTTCCTTGACCTCTTAGGATCTAACAAAGTGGGATGTCATAGTTTCCCCCATCTTATAAAATTTCGTCCTCAAAATTTAAGGCTTGGTCCATTATAGGGTACTGTTATCGCATTGAGTCCTTAAGTTCCCAAGTAGTTTCCTCCCCATCACGATGTTACCGCAATATTCTTATTAAAGGATTGCCTTACTCCATGAGCTTTATTCCCTTCGAACCGAAACGGAAAGAGTTGATGGTCTCTTGGTACTATTGGGTAACATCAACCACGGGTATGTTTAATTCTTTCGAAGCACCTCATTGAGATGAATATGACCAACTAGTCCAGCATGAGCTTCAGAGCTTTCCAACACTATTCGTAGTTCCTTATACTTGATCATGAAGTCAATCGTGAGACCTTTGAGATTCACTATCTTCAAGTGACTCTTTACTAGACATGTCGCATTTTCCATGGATTCTCTTGAGGTCTTTCGGGAAGTTACGGGATTGGTTTCGGCTCGGTAGATGTTGCTTCTTGTATACAGGTCCAATGAACGCATAATTCTTGATTGGCTATCCATTGCGTACGTACGGGGCCTAAAGACAGAGTTAATTAACTCCATGAACTTGTCACTTATTTGTTTGTCTTTAGTCCAACAAAGGATATCCTTGAATTCTTCACTTTTTCATCATTAGATACACAAGGATATCCTTGAATTCTTGCAAGACCATCTCTCGATATTAGAAGATCTGATTTCATTCTTGACATATCTTTTCAAACTTAGAGATCTTAAGTTACAATACGCTTCCACTCGCGCACTCGATATTAGGTATCTATTATCACTCGCCGAACATTACTTTAATCCATAGTGTGTCCATTGGTTCTCGTACGATGGATCTTTCCTGATCACAACTTGAGCTTTTGTCCACCATCAACTATTTTATGGAGATTCCTATTGCCATTGATAGACAAATTCTGAAGGTATATTTCCCTTCACTTGATGGGTAATGTAGATGAACCTTGCTCACCACAAAATATTCTAAATACTTATCATCTTAATAATTCCTTGGTTAGAACTCATTGGTTGCACAATTATAAGGTTGTGATCCTCTCCATAATACCAAAATGCTCCCTCCATCTTTGAAACCTGATAGTGCATTTGTGCAAGCATCTTCTCCTCCACTTCATATTATCGTCAAATAACCCTAGCACCCATTTTCAACAAGTCGTTGCGCTCCAAGTACATAAACAAGTGGCACTAGGAATTTTCTTTCGCTTCTAAGCACTCTACACCTTAGTCGGTTGGGTAAATTAAAATGAACGGCTTTCTCGCCATTGCTAAATACTCTTATGGAAACTATCACTAAGAAACTCGGTTGTCTCAATCACCAAGATCATAACGTCAAACATCTTCCTCCGTTCCCATTCATTCCAATCGGACTTGACACTCTCCCTAAAGGGTCCCTTAAAAAAAAAAAATTCTAATATTTACTGGCTAGAACCAAAAGTATCTCATAACATAGCAAAAGTATTCATGGCATTGCAGTAAACATATTTTTATTCTTGTGGTATTTGTATTATATATCCAATCACAACCTCCGGGGTCGATCCTGCGACCACCACCTCGGACCCACTTCATTCCTATATACCACTCGGCTAATGTGCCGACGGTGACTATGAGGTGCTTTTATTTTCCTTTAAGTACAACTCGAGTCGGCATTACTGTGGGTTCTCTAATGAAATCATCCGTTGCGATTTTTGTATTATTTGAGGTTGCTATTGCCATGTTATTTTCCATAATGGCGGTACACTTTTCCGTAGGTACTTTTCAGCCTTTTGTTTCTTTCTACTCGGAACCAAGGGCTATTTTATTCTTGCCCCCCTTAAAGATAGGTTCCCGTCAGATGTCATGCCCATCATCAACAACCTTTATTAGATAATCATCTTCACTGTCCACACCCACATAAACGCCCTTGCCTTTCTCAGTTTCAGTTTTACCATTCAGAAACCATCTCCTTGAGCGATGTTTCTGAAGTTTTTCATCGCTATATCTCCCACATGATACTACCCAGCAACTCCTGCTTGTGTCGCCAAGAAAATTCGCTGGACAAGATACGAGGGTTTCCAGTTTGTGTTGTCGTCCGTATCTGAATCATCAAGAATTAGAACAAGTTGTACTGCTTCCGGAGCATCATATCCTGCACCATCGTCATCCAAATATTTTGATGCCTAGAATTTGCAGTTGTTTCCCCAGCGAGGTTAGAGGCCTCATGTTTTTTTTTGTTTTTGTTCCAGCACATGACCAACAATGATTGCATTCCAAGAAACTTAGTCTCGGCTCTTTAAGCATTCCAATTGTTTCCTTAGCTCTTCCAGATCCCCGAATTTGGTATGTATATCCACAAAAGTATTTCCCCGCAAACAAATTTGATATCAACATTATCTTGATGATAGTGTAGTGCATCTCTCGGCCCACTTCTATAAATTCCAAGCATGCTCAAGCATTCAAATGTTAGTATAGGTATATTCGTCAAGCTCAAAGCCACATCTCTTCATCTAGGTAAATAGATCCATAACTTCACTGGCATAACCATTTTGTGCAAACCCTCCGAACATTGCAATCCACAAAACCACATTTTACTTTTATACGGCGTAAAAACTTTCATGGTAGCTTCAACTTATGTATAACATTGTGAAATGAAAGGGAAATCTGAATAAGTTTGCATAGCTTCGAAATTATGTAGCCCATCTCCAACGCTATTTGACAGTTTTCCCCTAGTTTCCAGAGTAAATTCATCGCCAGTGCCCAATTAAATTTGATACTTACGAAAGATAAAATCTACAGTGCAAGGAACTCTTTCTATAGACTCCACATTCTTTTTTGGCATCGGGATTATTCCATATACAGATTTTGGCAGCCCTATAAGCACAAATGAGATTGAGTTCATCAAGGCAATACGTAATCTTGAGGGGTCCTTGAACAACCGCTTCCGCAACGTCTTAAACTTTTTGCCAATATCTTTGAAGTGGCTTTCAAGGAAACCTTGTAACTTCAACAAGGAAGCATCAAAATTGGATAATGAAGCTTCCATCTTTTCTTTCAAAGATGCATTTGAAAACTCCGTTTGGTCAAAGAACAAACATACATGTCGGGCAGGTGGAACATGGACTTCTATCTTCATCCTATCCTCGACAGTGTATATTCGGGACTCCAAATTGCTTCCGAACTCTGATATCTCTGTCACACTGCACGATGGGGGAAACCCCTCTACATGATATGGTTGAAGTTGTCATTCTAAAAGTCTTTGGTTTCCTTACTGCTTTTGTGATAAAGTTCCTTCATTATCTTTGTGCAAGGATGGTCTTTTGTGGTCCTATGACATTGATCAATTATAATCAGGCTCACCATGACCAATCTGAGGAACACTCTTTTCAAGGCATCCAACGAAATTCGTGAGGTCATAACCAGCACATTGTGCTCGTTGATTTCCTTCTCCCATCCCTTCACTCCCATTCGATGCTTTTGGCTCCATAACATTTCCCCCACTTTAGACTAGTGAGACTCTTTTTAAACTCACACTGATTAACGAGATGGACCATTGGACCCAAGAATATCATCAACCATGATCGTCAATTCCTATGTAGTGGTCGACAGACAATATCTGCTAATAAGTAGCGTAAGCTACTACGCTTACCAAACTCGTAACTAATACAATAACATGCACTTGTCAGTTTTAATGTCTTCATGCCTATCAACTACTTTAACCACTAACGCACCTTATCACTCCATTTAACCTAAGCTCTGATACCGCTAAAATATGTAACAACCCGAACCTCCTATCCTCCTGCTCCGATGCCGACCAAATTGGAGTTTCCATCAATGCAAATCTGAAAAAATTTAAACCACAACGTGGGTGAGCATAAAGCTTAGCAAAAAAAATATCCAATCGAATCGTCCCTAACCTGAGCTATCCTTATTATAAGTCTTGAATTACAAATATAACACCTTCAAGACCGAATGAGCCAAACCAGATAGATTAATACAATTTCTGATTATGGATCTTAATTGGACACCAACAATTAGTTCACATAACATAGAGCAACCTTACGTATAAACCAACATGTATATGTACATGCGTGAAACAATATGCAGACGGTGCATGCTTGAGGTATCTTTGTTGAATGCACTATTCTCCATCAACCCGTGGTTGATCCATCATTTGCGTCTCTCCATTAACTATCCTCAACTCCAAGGCTCCATTTACCATCCTCTACTCCGAGGCTCCGCATGCTGTCCTCTACTCCGAGGCTCCCCGAATATCCGTATAGGATTTTCCCGCACCCAACTCGGGGTGCTCAAGATTCACTTCCAACACAGTGGTATACTCACCAGACATGTCATGCTATGTCACAATGGAAAATGCACCAGCGAAACAACTCCTAATACGTGTAGCATGCGACATACTCAATATATCACGTCATCCCATTACATGCGCCACAATACTGAACTTAGAACATGGAACTATCAAGATGACACTTTCCTTTATATTGATCATGCTACTCAAGGAGGCACATCAGTCTATTCTGAATTGCAAGGCGAAGATTTCATCCCGGACACCAATTAATCTTTAAGACACCACTCTCCTGACAACTCAACTTAATTGTCAACCGGTCCATTAACACGTACGCATAACATATCCTGGATTAAGTATAACTCACAAGATAACACAAAGTTGTGAAAGCACTTATTCGAAAGTGCGGTTGTTGGACCTTACTTGAGCACCGAATAGAATGTAGTAGAATAGGCTCTCTCTCTCTCTCTCTCTCTTCAAATCACAAGACTCCCTTTTTGTTAAAATAGCCAACCCCATGAAGCTTCCCGCTTTGTTCTACGAATTCCAACTCAATCCTATGGTCTATTAGGCATTGAAAGTCATTTGCTTCCCTAAAGCATTTCAGTAATACATAACCTAGTCCGAGTCTGGTATGTTCTTGCCTCCCTCATTTGCTAATGAAATTCTCATAACAACTCGCCTAACATCCATATTCCTTAGTCCATGGTTTTCCCCGTAACATAGATTACTCTACCATTTCTTTCCTTCTTAATCATGCGTCCCTATGTGGGCTTACTTCTCGCATTTCTTAATGTCAATCTCCAAGCTACACCGAACATAACCACCGTATACGCTACTGCAGTTTCTGATTGTAGGTTGGACAGACCTAATCTTGAATCAAACCCTACTAATTTATGCACATTAAGACTACACGAGACGATTGGAAGGATTTCTTGCCTTTGTACCCGAAGAATGCTGCTGTTCGCCGTCTCATTATTGTTGTTGAACCTCACGAACTCCCCTCATATAGCTGCTGGTTTTCCTTGCTTCTCCTCTGCTGCGACCAAACCAAATTGTTTCATCTTGATGACTAAACATCCAACACATTTAGTCCTCTCTTGGTTCACTTTCTGCTCGTATTTTCCCCAAACTGCACCAATTTTGTGCGCCAAACACAAGGCTATGGAACCTCACTGATTCAGTAATTATCTCGAACCATCTCGACACCACCAACGCCATCTTCGGTCCACAATTCAGTCTAGGTAAGTGATTGGCGTAGACTAGCAATGAAGCCCCCTTTTGGGTTTCCTCCTTCGCCTCCTATCCCGAAAAGAATGGGTGCAACTCCTTCCACCTTCCTTCTTCTTATGCTTGTCGTGAAAACCAGAGTGAGCAGTGAGGATGAGGCTAAACCGTGACATGCAATGAACTTTGGGATGATCTCAAGATGCAAATGACACTTGTGGAAGGTCCAAAGCGGGTGGTGACACTTGCCCCACATGCACGAGCTCAGCGGTTTCCAATGTGATGATTTGTCCTTTAATCCTTAAATGCATCAGGCACTTGTCTTGCATGCATTAGAATATTGTCAGGATACTCCTTGCACCACTACACCTCACGCATAAGGAGAAAGGCTGAAAAGTTCGCATATATACTCAGTCCATTTCTGGTTCCTCTATTCACCATGGACCCACTTGCAAATTGTGGTGAGGAAGCCTTGATTATGAACATATTTTGGGTTCTCTAATCCATAGAAAGTTGATATCTTATTGTCTCTTACGCTTCCAGAATGAAAAATGCCAATGTTACTTGTTGAAATTTCAAGGTAATCCCTTAAATCCATCAAATCCATTTTTGTAAAACCAAGTATGCCAAACTAAATCATTCCATGACTATGCACTCACCCTCATTATGCATCATCAATTGGTCGTACATGTGCTCCAAACTGCCGAATCTACATGACTTAGCGACTATGATCCAATTCATTTCCATCAATGTGCATCCCCTCGATGCACTCGTCTCTTATCTAAATATCTAACTTACATAAATAGTTGACAATGATCACCCAATCACCTCATTATAAGTCAAGCTTGCAAACCCATTTCGCTCTTCCTTGACCTCTTAGGATCTAACAAAAGTGGAATGTCTCACTCGAGAGCCTGCCGGTGAGCCGCGCCCGCCGAGGACCTCGTGAGGCCGTCTATTCTCGCCTCGCCCGTGCCGAGTTGTCGTCGTCGTGGTTGTCGTCATTTTTATGAGT
The DNA here is from genome assembly GCA_021437795.1 of Rhodamnia rubescens. Lineage (NCBI taxonomy): Eukaryota > Viridiplantae > Streptophyta > Magnoliopsida > Myrtales > Myrtaceae > Rhodamnia > Rhodamnia rubescens. Next base: position 676,181 of record JAILYA010000113.1, read on the forward strand.
TAGCCCCGAACTCTCGATTAGGTCCCCAATTGCGATTGGAGTTAGAAATTGAGCTAATAATTACAGCATATTGAGCAATCGTAGTTGGGTTAATTATGTTTAATTAATTATTACCGTCGATTGCTTGATTGGGTGATTAATGCCGACTACTAGATGCCTTGGTTGATCTTGTGTAGATCGTATGAGGAATATTCACCCAAGTATTAGATGCAAAGCCTGGTGGACAATGTGCGCATTCATATGACCGTGTGTAGAGTCCAATTGCATATTTGAGCATGAAAATGGCTTCAAGCCTAGTCTTTGAGCATGACCATGTGAGCATTTGACTAAATGCCAAGATAAGAATTGAGTGATTGTTCGGTATGCTTGTGTGGTCATATAATGAGTTTAAATAGTGCCGATCATATGGAACCCTGGTGAGTTCGTGCCATGCCGGTTGTACAGTATCACATGACTTGTTAAATGCACGTCAATCTATGTCGCGGGGTTGGTCGGATACCGATCGCAGCTTGTGATGAATCGAAGCCCCTATAGGGATTTATGGTAGTTCCATTATGTGTCGATCGAAATCACACGGACTATCGAATACCGTCGTCGGAAATAAGGGACGAAGATTGGTCATGTCAATAGGGCACCAATCGTCTAATGTGATGGGCCAAAATGGCCTTAACTACTAATAATTGGATTACATGTGGTGTCCTGTGCATGCAAGTTGATGTGATGCCTTGTCGTGGCTATTTGATGTGATTGTCGTGTCGTGTCAAGCATTGAATTACATGTGACTTATGGCTAGTAAGCTTGCATGTGGTTGATACTATATGTTGTGAATCTATACTTGGTTGTTAGGGTACTTTGAGCAAATCAATGCCCTAGCCGGGTTTAGGCGTTAGGTCACCGAGATTTATTTCTCATCCCGTTATTTGTTGACCCCTTTTTCATGACCCAAGTAATGGAGCAATGTCCGGTCGGGTTCGAAGTTCCTATTCACCTATCATTTGATATCGAATACCATCCCGTTCTAGGTTCAAATCGGGTTTGGGAACGTCACGTGACGACACTATGGGTTGAGGAGGGGTTAGGGTACCTAGTGCCCCATCGCTTCGTAGCCTGGCCCATGCACCAAGGTGGCTTTCTCTATGGCCCAATCCCGAGATTCGAAGGGCTGCCAATTACGGCCCCTAGATTCCATGCCTAGGACCCGATGGATGTCGATATGCCTAGCGGAGAAGTAGTAGACCCCGATCCGATGACACCGCTAGGCTTCCATTCTTGAGTAGTCCTAGACATGTGAAGGCGCTTGTTGATGTTAAGGACGAAGGTGTCATAGCCCCTCTTTTGGAGTAGATAAGAAGCTAACCCTTACCCGACCTACCTACCTTTTTGTTGGTCTTAGGGAGTCGCCCAGAAGAATGAGGTTTATATAATGTATAGCTTTGTAGGATTAACGATTATCTCGCTTATGGTAGTGAAATGAAAATCTTTTGGTCTGGCATCGTCGTCATTTCTCTCTTTACTTTCACTACTTTTTTTCTTTGGGAGTGCATACATTTTCCCATGTATAGTTAAAGTATTGAGGGTCGATGATGTGCCTAGGACATCGTTCTTCTAACTTGAGGAGTTTAGATAGGGTTGTCGCGTGCCGGGGGTTGGAGGCATGACATCACCGTTCAAGGTGGTATCGAGTAAGGTCGGCTGATCCATCCGGGTCATGGCCGGGAGTAATAAGGAGTATTGGGAATTGAGATAGTTAGTAGCATCGTAAGCTTTGTGCATGTGATTACACGCTTATGTTTCAAGTTGTTGAGTTGCCTTCTCATAGCTAGTTGCTTTGTGGTGGGCGGGGCGGCTCCATACGATACTCGCATAGTGAGCGAGTGCGGTGAGAGCACCTCGTGGTAGGCCTGCCAGAAGAATGCAAGGAAAGATGGGATCCTACAAATGCTAGGAGCGCTAGGAGATTTGATTGGACATCGGGTAAGGAGCTAGGCTGCTGCTACTAAAGCCCCGCAAGGAAACCCGGTAGTTGGGAATTGGAATGAAGGACGTCGGTACGAAGCTGGTGGAGCAGTTCTTGAAGCTGAAGCTGCCTAGGTTTGCTAGAAGTGGAGATCCCAAGGCGACCACTTTGTGGGTAAGAGATTTAGAGAAGACATTCGTCCCACCGAGGTGTTCGAAGAAGATAAGGTCACCCTAGCCGTTTATCAACCACGGGAAAATGCGAGCACTTGGTGGGAAGCCTCATGAGGTAGGACCTTTCTTGAGAGTACGGTCCGGTGTGGGATGCTTTCGTGGAAGCGTTCAACAATAAGTATTTCTCAAATACCGCGAGGGAACAGAAGATGACCGAGTTCCTTCGCCTATGCCGAAGCGGTGACGGTGGATCGGTATGAGGCCAAGTTTGCGGAACTGTCTAAGTATGCGCCGAGGATGGTGGTAGACCCTATGGAAAAGACGAAAAGGTTCGGAGATGGGTTAAGCCCGAGATCAAGATCGTCACCGGGAGCTGCTAAACCGGAAGGATTATGATGACCTTTATGAGAGGGCCTAGATGGTGGAGCCAAACCTATCGAAAAGGATTGCCGCATTTGGATCGCGATTTGTGCCCTCGGGCCGAAATGATAATAGGTTTGAGAAGAAATCGATGTTTGGGGGAAGCATCACATCTCGCCGAATCGGAGAGAGGGTCATTACTAAGCCGGTATCTAATCGAGGAGATGTCACGTCCTTTGTCTTTGTCGAGGCATGTGTCTCTTCCGTGCTCTTTTCGTAGTGAGCTTATTTTGGATGTGGCCAGCCTGATACCAAGTAAGGGACTACCCGTAGAAACAACAAGGCTAGGTAGGCACCACCGCAATGAAAAGGACACCCTGGTGGGAACGCATGAATTATCAAAACTAACCGCCGGTGCAAGGAAGGGTATTTTTGTCACCCGTGAAGAGGCGAAGGATTCGCCGACCGTTACAAGTACGGTCCTCTTACACGATCAAGTTGCTTATGCTCTGTTTGATCCTAGAGCTACCCATTCGTTTGTTGCTAAGCAATTTGTTAAGCTTGCTAGGTTGAGTTCAAAATCGTTGAGTATTGTCTTTAGAATTCTACGCCTTTAAAGGATAGCATAGTTCTTTGGGGTAGGTTGTCCGATTGCAAGCTTGTTATTAGTGGTCGTGAGGATAAGATAGATTTGATTATGTACGGAGATGTTTGATTTTGATATGATAATTCTTGGATCCATTCAGCTTCCGTCACTTAGCTTGAGACAGTATACGTAAGGAAGGAATTTCCACTTCAATTGGTAGAACGGCCTCCATTCCATATACGAGAGAATACGGGGTTGCCCCGGTAGATGTTCGGATCGAGGTCCGATACGCCATAAGTGCAAATGGCAATCTCTCATGCCAATCGTGATAATTTTTAGCCGTCTTCGCTAAAATTTTCTTAATGTTCTTATTGGCGGCTTCTCTTGCTCCATTCATTCGAGGACGATATAGGGAAGAGTTCGGATGCTTGATCTTGAATTCCTTAAACAATTCGTCCATTAGTTTGTTGTTTAAGTTCGAGCCATTATCGGTGATTATGGCTTCAGGTGAACCGTATCGAGCAATGATATCCCGGCGGATAAATTTCGCGATATTTCGTGTCGTGACCGCTAAATAGGATGCGGCTTCGATCCATTTGGAGAAATAGTCAATGGCCACCAAGATGAATCGATGCCCATTGGATGCTTTAGGGTTGATAGGACCGATAACATCAATGCCCCACATAGAAAATGGCCATGGTTCCGACAAGTGATGCAATTCATTTGGAGGAACATTGATCTTGTCTCCATGAATCTGGCATTTGTGAGCTTTCCGAACATGCTGAATACAATCGCTTTCCAACGAGAGCCGGTAATAACCTAACCTCATGATCTTCTTAGCTAACATGTGACCGTTCATGTGTGGACCACGAGATCCCTTCATGTACTTCCATCATCAAACGAACCGCTTCGGTTGAGTCAACGCACCTTAGTAGGACGAGAATCGAATGACCGCTTGTACAAATTCTCTCCAGTCAAGAAGAACTTCGAGGCCATCTTCCTTATGTACTTTTGGTCGGATACGGTACTTTTTTCGGGGAACTCCTGCTTCGAATATAAGTCTTGATGTCATGGTACCATGGCTTACCATCGGGTTCATTGATCACGGTCATACAATATGCCGGCTTTTTTAGTATCTCGATCTTCGATGGGTCAACCTCAAGTCCATTGGCGACTTGTAACATTGAAGACAAGGTAGCCAATGCATCAGCGAATCGATTATGAGTCCTGGATAGATACTCAAATGAGATATCTTCAAATTCCTCCACCAATTTATCCAGATACTCATGGTAGGGTAGCAATTTAGCATCTCTCGTCTTCCACTTTCCAACGATCGAAGGATAATCAAAGCGGAATCTCCGAACACCTTGAGTCGGGCTATCCCCATTTCAATCGCAGCCTGCAGGGCCGAGTATGCATGCCTCATATTCTCGCTACGTTATTCGTGCAAGGGAATACCAATTTTGCTGCCACAGGATAATGCTGACCACCTGGAGATATCAAAACCGCGCCCGTGCCGACCCCGATAAATTGACAGCTCCGTCAAAATACATAGTCCAGATGTAATCCTCTACCGACATGATTCGATCCTCGAACGATAGGCATCATCATCTTGCCCCGGATTTTCAGCTAGGACATCCGCTATAACTAGTCCATTGATTGACTTATGGGACAAATATTGAACGGCAAACTCGGAGATGAGGATTTGCCATTTGGCAAGTCTACCAATCAAGGCGGGTTGATTAAGCAAGTATTTGATAGGATCGCATTCGTCACCGAAGCACTTGGTAATGCAAGGTATATTGTCGAAGCCTCGTGCGGTACCCAGGACTAATGCCGCACATGTTTTCTCTACTTCGGAGTACTTCATTTCCGAAGTTGTAAATTTCTTGCTCGGATAATAAATGGCTCGTTCTCTTCCATCCTCCTCGCTTCTCTTGGGCTAGCATAGCACTAAGGATTGTGAGGTAGAGGATTAAAGGTTGCCCGGCGTCGGAGGAATAAGCACGGGTGGATTCATGAGATCTTTGCTTCAGTTTCCCAAAAGCTTCTTTACATTCGCTATCCCATTAGACTAGCGCATTCTTCTTTAATAGCTTGAGGAATGGCTTAGCGGTTTCGATAGCGAGAGATGAATCGAGCAATATAGTTTAGCCTACCCATCAAGCTTCGAACTTCTTTAACCGTCGTCGGTGGCTTAAGCTCACGAATAGCCTTGACTTTCGAAGGGTCGACTTCAATGCCCTTTACTGCTACCACGAATCCGAGTAGCTCGCCCGAGCTGGTCCCAAAAACACACTTGGCGGGGTTGAGGCGTAACTTGTACTTTCGGAGTCTGTCGAACAATTTTTTAGCGTTTCGACGTGATCTTCTCCATGCCTTGTTTTTGCTATCATGTCATCGACGTAAACCTCAATCTCATTATGCATCATGTCATGGAAAATGGCAACCATGGCTCGTTGGTACGTGGCTCCAGGCGTTTACGAGACCGAACGGCATTACCCGGTAATGGAACATTCCCCATGGTGTGGTGAAAGTGGTTTTCAACTTGTCATTGACATTCATCAGGATCCGATTGTACCCGGAGAAGCCATCCATGAATGAAAACAATTCAAACCCTGCAGATTTGTCAACAAGTACGTCGATATGCGGGAGGGGAAAATCATCTTTAGGAGCTGGCCTTGTTCAAGTCTCGATAATCGACACAAACCCGAATGCGGCCGTCTTTCTTCATAACGGGGGACTATGTTAGCGATCCAATCGAAATATTACGTAGTCTCAATGAATCCTACATCGAGAAGCTTCATGACCTCCTCTTTGATCTTCTGGACCAATTCTAGTCTGGCTCTCCTTGACTTTTGCACCACAGGCTTAGCCAAAGGATCGATCGGCAAACAATGTTCGACAATGGGCAGGTCAAGGCCGGGCATATTCGCATAGGATCGAGGCGAAAATGTCCGGTAATCCTTCGGGAGCTTAATCAAGCGCTCGGACATTTCGAGGAAATGCTTGCCCCGATCTTAACTTCTTTAGGGTTTTCCGCGTCGCCTAGGTTGACCGAGATAGTTTGTTCACCGGTCGAGGGCTTGATCTCCTCATGTCGTTCGAAACCCCGACGAATTTTCTCATAATCTGGATGAACTCATCTAGGTCGTATACTTACGAATCCACTAGGTTTCCCTCCTCATGTGTCCCCCATGATGACAAACTCGTTGGTCGTTGGTTATCGTCATCGGGTTGGTTTGGGAGATTGGGACTACAAGCGGCGTGCTCGAGCTCACTCTGTGAAGATCACATCTTCGGCGGCATTATCGATAGAGAGCATTTTCCACGGCATTCTTTGGAGTTGTCCGTAGGAGGAATTAGAGCAGGAATGGTTAGCGGCGGGCTGGAGGTGGATGATTGAAGTTTGGCGGAGAAGGGGGCCATCATTTCCTCCATCTTTCGGGATATCATTTCTTCAAAGCGCTCAATCAAGGAGCCAAATTTCTCGTCTAGGGCAAGCACGACGGTGGCGTTAATGTCGGCCATCCTCTTCGCGACATGATCGAGTAATATGTGGAGGATCCGTGATAAATTACCTGTACGCAGTAACAAACCAAAAGTGAGTATAGGGAGCAAGAATAGCGAGCCGGCCCATGGCATCCCTCTAGACTCAAACGAACAAAGTGATTATGACCAAAGGATTGAAACATGTAATTTTCAGTTTGTCCGCTTTTACGAAAAAATCCGTATTAATTCGTACGTTGGTCAAAATACGTCCAACTTTTGCGAACTTATAGTTGAGAAGATGATGAACAACTTTTATGTTGGCCAATCGGACTAGAAATGAGCGGATCAAATCAGTTTAATGTGTCTTTCCGAAAATTCGCATTCAGAAAACTGTTATAACCGCAGGTAGTTGAAAAAATGAAAGGCCATCTTAAATTATGAATTTAATTCTGAAATTTTGTAGGATATTAGTTGAAACATAGGTCTACAACTTTCATGTTTGACACTTACTCAAAGCTCGATCGTAGAATTTAGTAAAAATCGTACAACAGGAACGAGCCAAATCAGAATTGAGGACAACGATGAAATTGTAAAAACTACGGAAGCAAAGTGTGAAATTGGAAACAAGACAATGAGATTCATAAACAATCAACCTAAACCATGGACCAGCCCAAAATAAAAATGAGATAACGGGGCGTAAGAGACAGGAAATTACCGCTCATAGGAAGAAAATGTCAATCACAAAGACATGCGCATGAATCGTGGATTCAAATTTTAGTTCTTTTAGCAAAATGAAATGAAGGATAGAACGACATGTCGCAGCCTCGCGCACGTTCATCATGACTAGTTGCCGCCTCGCATACATAGTCATGACTAGTCGGGTCCAATCATCTCGGCTTGGTTCGGTCGACAAGGGCAACTCTCATGCATCATAGCCTCACGTGCATGAGAACAACCCTTGAGCCATTTTTTGAAGAACTCGAGATCCAAGTGGGATAACCTTTAGCGAAGCCTTACCGCCAAGGTTAAAGAACCACATAAATACCATCTTGAAACTATCGGGTGACCCGGGTTCGGTCACAAGTCAAGGTGGTGTAGTGCAATTATATTAAGGGCATGCACGACATTTTAAAGGTAATTAGCACTCCGATAGTTCAAAAATTTAAATTCTCATCACCAAGCCTGCAAAACGGAGTTTAGCCACGGACTCCTCCCCTTACAACTCCCTTCCCGCAAAACCATTTAACACTCGGGGATTAAAATTTAACAAAAATTGCCAAACCAAGTGATTTTCCTTTTCATGAACTTATCGGCTTAAGTCCTCTTTGGGTCCCCGGTGGAGTCGCTAAGTGTCGCGACCTAAAAACAAATAAACAAGTTTATCATTTTTGGGCTAATGGATTATCAGGTTAATTAATTAACTAACCTAACTCGGACTCTCCCAAGTCCATACCAAATCGCAACTTAAGGTTCGAATGATTAACATGCAATGTGATTTGAATTTGGAGTCGCCACTAATCATTTTCGGTAGGTCGATTAGAAACCTAAATAAAATAGCGGGAGAAGACTATCTTATTTCTGCGAACCCGGAGATTAAGAGTCAGGGGACTTGGTTACATTAATTACAACTAATGCCCTTTCGGTACCTTAAAATTCATGAAAAAATAATGGATTTGACAAATTTGATGAATTCTACTTGAAGATCAAAGAATCAATTTTTTTGGGTTTTTCTTCCCTTGACATTTTTTGAAATAAAGAAATTACATGAAATTAGGATGAAATAGGTTCAAGATTACTCCCCAATTTGAACTCGTGCACCAAACTTATGCTCGGGCTTGTCTTGATCATTGAACCGATTTGGTGACTCGTTAGGCGAGAAATCTCTTGGTCCTATCTCTCCTTGACGCTTATTTCTCATCTCGCTAGAATTCCATTAGGCGCAATCCGGGCATTGATATTTTTTTCCTTTTTGCTCTCCTTCTATTCTTGACATCGTTGATATGCGGCTGTTATTTAACATAAAAACGTAGAGAGAAATCGGTGTAGAAAATCCGAGCTAATTTGTATTCGAAATTAAAGAAAGTTAGGGAATCACTTAACTTTCTTTTTTTTGCTGCGAGCTTGAACGATGGGGATGGACCAAGTAGCTTGTGTTGATCGGTGCAAAAATTGGCAATAGTAGTATCGGGCTTCAAAACTCTCATACCCTCTCAAAACTCTTTTCAAATTTTTTTTCGAGAGCTCTCTCTATTCTCCTCCTCCAAAAATTCTCTCAATTCTCTTCCACTCCAAAAAACTCTCCCCCTCTCTTCAAGAACTCTTCTTCTTTTATAGGCAAAGTTCTTCATCCTTCATTCTTCATCTTCATTTCCTCACCTTTCATTTTCATCTTCTCTTCTTCATCTTCATTTCTCCACCTTCCATCTTCATCTTCTCTTCTTCATCTTCATCTTCATCTTCTCTTCTTCACCTTCATTTCTCCATCTTCCATTTTCATCTTCTCTTCTTCATCTTCATCTTCCTTTCTTCATCTTCCATTTTCATCTTCTCTTCTTCATCTTCCTTTCACCATCTTCCTTTCCCCATCTTCTTTTGGTATTTGTAATCTGAGTCCCTGAAGTTTCAAGTATTTGCAATACGATCCCTGAAGTTCGAGTATTTGCAATACAGTTCCTGAGAAAATATTTCTTTCAAGCCCAAATCTTCTTGGTGCATTTTTCCACCGCATGCCTAGTCTAGACCCCTGTTAAATTAAGCTCAAATTGTATGCCAATGCTAAATGAATATGTGAGATGATTTTTGTTTAGAACTAAAATTAGTTCTAATTTTTATGCAAAATATATATTAGTCAAAATTTAGGCGTCAGCAGTGCCCCTCTTTGAGTGGAGGCTCGTAGAGGTTCCGCTCAAAGACAAAATTGAACCCTAAATTTTGATAGTGCAAATGATGGATGAACTTTTTGGCGGGAGTTTTAGTCCCATTTTTTATGTAATGAAGTGATGCATGATATGCAAGATCGTAAATAACATGTGTCATAATTTCTCTTTTCCATGTTAGAGAAACTGCGCATGGATCGCATACGAGAATACCTGTTTTACCAAATACCTCATAATTTGGTGATTCCCTTAATTTCCAAGTTTCTTGCAAACACGAGGATCTTAAGGTATTTGGCCTATCTGTTATCGAGACTTTTCCCTAATGCGAGACGGCGCAAGATATGTGTATCCTTCCGGATCACAAGAGCTACGTCGTTGTGAGTCGAAAGAAGTAGAATCAAGTTCACAAGAGCTACGTCGTTGTGAGTTGATTAAATGTCGAAATCGCCAGGTGCATATGTCTTCACGATTCGTCAAAGGGGAACCAAAATCTTAAGAGCTACGTCGTTATGATTTGGTTTGGATCAAAATCACGGGTGCTTATGTCTTCGTGATTTGATAAAGGAGCCGAGAATCATAAGAGCTATGTCATTATGAGCCGACTAAAGGTCAAGATCACCGGTGCATATGTCTTCGTGATCGACAAAGGGGAACCAAAATCTTAAGAGCTACGTCGTTATGATTTGGTTTGGATCAAAATCACGGGCGCTTATGTCTTCGTGATTTGATAAAGGAGCCGAGAATCATAAGAGCTATGTCATTATGAACCGACTAAAGGTCAAGATCACCAGTGCATATGTCTTCGTGATTCGAGAAAGGGGAACCAAAATCTTAAGAGCTACGTCGTTATGATTTGGTTTGGATCAAAATCACGGGCGCTTATGTCTTCGTGATTTGATAAAGGAGCCGAGAATCATAAGAGCTATGTCATTATGAGCCGACTAAAGGTCAAGATCACCGGTGCATATGTCTTCGTGATCCGAGACCGAAATCATAAGAGCTACGTCGTCATGATAAGATGTCAAGATCGCCGGTGCATATGTCTACACGACTGACAGGAGAGGCATATTGCTCGAATTGAATCGTAACAACTATCATCGGAGGAGTTGTTGATTTGAAAATGGGTTCAGAAAACTTACCCGGGTTCTCCGAACGATTAATCAAAGAACGAAACGGATCGCTCGTATCGTACATGGCAGGCATTTGCCGAGAGAACTTGCTCATTCAATAATCCTTGGATGAATTTCGAGACCTTGGGAGGGACATCGAACATCGGGAATGTATTACCCATCATAGAATGTCCGAGGTAACATGCGCAAACATATTCAACAATGAGTTCATGTAAAACTTTCCTACCGAGCTTGCAATGATTAGAAATAACATGTGTATAATGCAATCACTCATACCATGGTTTATGCATAACCATTCTATCAAGTTTGCATTACCAATCCCTGTCCGGGGATGTTCTCACATTATGAATACCTCGAATGTGATTTGAATGGGGGACTTCGGTCAGAAAGGATTTTCTCTCACTCTCAAGAAAAGTTATTTATCCTGTCTGCGGGATTCAAAAGAAATCACTCAATCTTTCCATCATCGCATTCGATAAGGATCCGAGTAATCTCGCAATTGATACGGCCGAGCCGATCCGGAGGTCTTGATTAGGACCGTAATGAGGGCTAGGTCAAAGGTTTACAAAGGGGACTCTAGTTGAGTCGAAATGTCTTTGAAATGAATTCTTTCGTCATCTCTGCGGGTTTACAAGTCAAGAACCCCGCAAAAATGAGAGAGAAGTAATCTTGCTCGAACTTCTTCGAGTGATGCTTAAAATCATTGAACTCCACATTAATTCAAGTGCCCTAGTCGAAAAGGCTTTTAAAGGGTTGTAATGGAGGTAATGATTTGGGGAGCGAGAAACGAAATGGTTCGTTTTGGCTCGGAAGATGTTTGAGAATGGGTTTGATGTTGGTGATCATTACAATCTTGTCACCGATCGTGGCCTTCTAGGATACCATCATTGCTCAAGGATGGTATGAACTCAAGATTGCATTTGCAATTTGACACTTCATAGAGACTTTTCTCTCTACCCTTTTAGGATATACGGGAAAATTGTGCATTCAAGTTCGAAATATTCTACAAATGAACAATGAATTGAAAGGGCATTGGCCTTGCTTTTGGTAGGCACTTTGCTTTTTAAATGCCCGAGGAGTTTTTTGTGGAATCAGCTTTTCCTCTTTCTTCCTTTTTTTTTACTCCCAACTCTCTTTTACGATTGTATCTTGATGAGTTCATTGGGAGATTTTCTATGGATCCAGCTTTTCGTGTCCTTCTACTCAAAGATGGGCCATATTTACTTTGGGACAACAATGATCACCAATAAGGGCTTTTAGAAACGAATTTGCAGGCTCAAATGGATTGTGCAAATGGATATAGATGTGTGGGATAGAAAAGAAATGCTCTTCGTCACCCTAAGGCACTTGAATTAAAGCGCAAGTACAATGCAAAGAACCACCCAAAGATTGATGTTAGTCCAAGCAAGAAGATTTCTAACCATTTGTCTCGTGATGCTTGATGGAATTACCTCTGTTTTGCCCCAATGTGGGGTGGTTCTTGACAGGGTTGTGGAAGTGAAATCTCCGCTCAAATGGGTTGATCAACGGATAACTTGCAGTGTTTATGGTAGAGAAATGAATGCCTCCATCACTTCGGTTATCGTACCTTTCGCGAGAAAACTCTTTACCTTGGGGAGTGCAGAATTTAGCCATCGTTCATCTCGCCTAAAAAAATTGGACGTGTTTGGGAAAGGATTGCCTTTCATCATCCTGTCATGCCCTCTTCTCGTACATTCGATGTACCTTATGTAGTTCATGTTCCTTATTCGAGTTGGTAAATTAAACATGAGGAACAATCATGTGCAAACCATGCAGTGTATGAGTGTTTTCGAGCATATAAAATGCAGCAACCTTTTAGCTTGGCGGACAAAGTTCGCAAGTACATAAAAAATTTCTTAGGGGCGTGGATCGTGAGTTGCCCCCTGCTCATGCAAATGCATTGCAAAACTTCATTGTCCGCTTCGAGACATGAGATTGTCAAAGGCTCCAAGAATTTCTCATTTCATTAATTTTTCATGGAGGAGGGATACTTCTCTGTTTGGACGAGTAGTGATCCCTGTAAAAATCAAAAGGGAAAGCATCAATGTATGTCCTCATGTTCTAAAAGAGTTGAAACGATACCACTTTACTCATGTACGTATTCCTCGTGAACTTTGAATTGAAAAGATCGATTCATCTGGATCGGATTGTATGTCCGGAATGTCATCTCTCCGGGTTCTATAACCGTCTGAACTGAGCTTCGATCTGCGAAGCAAAAATTTTTTTATTAATCTTTGTACATTGATGCCAAATCCCAAGATCGACCCCGGGATGCCTCGGACCCTTTGTCATTCCCCCAACCACTATCTTTGCGGTGTTGTTGGCGTCCACGGGTGGTTCGCTTTTGTTATATGGTTGGCAATCCCCTGTCGAGAATAAAATAAGCCTAACTTAGAGTTTGAAACGACTGAGAATCAATTGGGACGATACTGAGTTACCCATCTTTGAGCCTGTTTGGTCTTTTACTTGCATTCTCCCAAGTAAGGCTATTCGGAATCTCTCTTTACGGGCGTTCGGGAGCGTTGTCCACAAATTGATTTGCTACAGGGCCTAGCTTAATAAGGAACTTACGCATTTGATAAGAGAGGAGAAAATTCGCCCTTTAACTCTAGGCAAATTCTAGACAACTAGAAAGTAAAAGTATCCCACGCAGGGGAACTAGACATGGAATTAAAGGAGTATTCATGCGAGATTGGTTCCACCTCTTTTCTTGGCTATTCCAATGATTGGCTGATTTTGTCTTGGATCATACACCAACGATCGTTGTTTGAGGATCCATAATCACTTGCTTCGGATCACAACTGCGGAGGTCTTTCGGCTCCGAACCGGGCGACCAAGGCGGTGAACTCATCATCAAAGTAACCTTTTGATTTTTCGGGCAATTGATACTCGAATTAGGCATTGCTACTTGCTAACACTCGGCGACGGATTTTCCACTTTGTTTTTACCGTGAACGGTCGACTCCTTGAGCTTGAGCCTCCGCCGTCGCTCGGGAACTCGTAGGGTTGATCAAGCCCGGTCCATTGCTAGAACCGCCGCGGAAGGTCGGTATGACCGGTATTCTTGATTGGGAAGTGGTCGGGTACTTTTTGCTCCATAGGTTTTCCTGGGATTGATCTTCCAGTCAACTTTACTCCGGTCGCCTTGGTTCCAAACTACATCGTGCTTCTTCGACTTTTCTCTAAATGCGTGAAGGTGATTTGTGACACTTCGTAGGGTGAGTCCGTCTACATTCATCATTTTGAGTACGGCCATTGGTCGTCTTTGAATTGATTCCTAGGCTGTCGAAGCGCCTCGATGAATATAGAATGAAGCTCGGCGGACCAAAGGGGCCTTTTCTTTCCGACAAAAATCGTCGTAAGCGGCTTGGCCATAGTTCTTTTGTTCGAGTAATTGCTTCCTTACAGACATGCTTTGCCAAATGTTTTGGAGCACTCGAACGCAGAACCGGCTTCTTTAGGATGCCCCGAGCACCATGCAATATGGCCCTCGTTATGAGCTGGCGATCATCACTTGCTGCGATGTGACGATGACCGGTATATTCAACTCGGAATCAATGATCTTTAAGGGGCGAGACCGTCCATATCGATCCCTACCATGGCTGTGACGACGATGTCAAAATCATATTTGTACTATCTCGGCTCCTCTAAGGTTTCCGTTGCTTTCACATAAGCTGAATCCTATACATGCACTTTCTCGGCATGGCAACGAGGATCGAGAGGGAAATGGGGTTACCATCAATGGCCATGACTCGCAGATCCTCGGGATAGGAAACGTCCCATACTTCCGCTTTGGAGTGAACGCATACTTATTTTCCTTTCAAAACCTTTCATATGTAGACCGAAAAATGGGTGTTTCGACTAGAGGCTGGGCTTTAGATGTTCTTTGGACTTGCAAAGACAAAAGCGACGATGGCCTTTTGTGATGAGTTACGGAGGTGCATGGAGACTTCAAGTTCTTTATAAACTTTTTCTGATGCGTTAGTCTCGTGAGATAGCTTTTCTCTCCTTTTCGGTCTAGTGCCTTGGATCCATTTCGTAATAACTCTTACCTCTCGCTCAATCCGTCGTTCTTTTTTACTTTTTCGATATGGAGGAGCCCTCAAATCTTTTCACTTTCTCTACGAACGAGGCAGTTATTTCCTTCCTCAAATCTTTTCGCTTCCTCCTACGACAGGCGGTTATTTGCCCTCCTCAAATCTTTTCGCTTTCTCCTACAAGCGAGGCGGTTATTTGCCCTCCTTAAATCTTTTCGCTTTCTCCACTAACGATGCGGTTATTTCCCTCCTCAAATCTTTTCGCATTTACTTACGTGAAGGTTTTCAATGCTTAGTCAAATCGGCGAGGAATTCACGCATTTAAACATGATGATGTTCGTGAATAGTACTATTCTTTGCCCCTGGATTAAAAGAAGAATGTCTCACATGGGGATTTTGTAACAAACAGTACATTTATTCATACATGTCACTACTTCTCTTGAGGATTCGTAAGGGCTGGCTAGTAATGCTCAAAGAAGAGATATTTTGAGAGCCCATAATAAAAACTAAAGCTTCATGTAGGCTACACATTCGGAGTTCCATCGGCGTTGAATTGGCTGTTTGTGACATCAAGGAAACTCCAATTGTAGTGATGCATGTTTCTTCCCTCGAAGGGTATCGGTTCTACCTCTGCAAGACCGACTTTTACGGGATGTATCTCCAACGAAATCGGATTGTACGAGAACTTGCTCCGGGTGATGAAGCTGGTGAATGAGCATTTTCAATGCTCGAGATGTGGCTCATCGAGGGACATGTCACCAAAGAAGATGGGGCCACTACGGACATGGCAACTCACGGTGTTAATGGCATCCCTATACCTCTTGTTCTCTCGCTCGAAGCTTTTCATTTTCTTCCCTCGAAACGCAAGTTCATGACCTTCATTTTTAACCTTCAATCGGGTCCGCTTGTTTTGAAACCAAAACTTGACCTTCAAGGGCTCCATTCCTATCATCCGGCTCAATTCATTTTTGCGTCTCTTATTCACGTAAGAGCACTCCTTGAAGGCAGCTTCGAGCACTTGATTTGATATTTTCTTTTAAGGGTTAGCTGCGGCTGCTCATTGCCATTGTTGTTGTTGTCGAGATCTTGAATTTCACCGCCAAGGAGTTGGGTTTACGGCTTCGGCGTTGGATCCGGTCTCGAAATCCAGCGGTTCGCTTTCGGGGATGTCTAGGTTGGTCGCCTCCCAGTATGTGCTTGATGGCCTCTAAACATGTTGGATTGAAATACCTATTACCGCCTTTTGTTCACTCTATTCTCCGTTGTATGCTTACTCTCTCCAAATTCTTTCGAGTAATCGGATATGTTCCAAAGCCTCCCTTTTAACGCGGATGAAAATCACTAAGCCGACGTTTTCCCAAGATTTCGTGTTTCCCACTTTGCCTTGTTTTTTCAACGTGATGGGACCCCGAATCCATTCGCACCGATTTTCTTTTCTTGATAACCATGCTTGTCTCCCACTCGTTTTCAACATAGTGGGACTCCGAGCTCCTTTCGTAGCTTTTCGGATTTGTGGGGCTCGAGATCACGGATTGACGATAGATCCAGGATCCAATGAATGAAATGCCTGTAGTTTCACCCGAGTAACTAACGTGGCTTTGCAAGAATTGCTGTTTCTTCTCTCGGAAAATATGCTTGTCTCCCACTCAGTTTTCAACATGGTGGGGTCCTCAAATCTTTTTGTAACTTCTTCGGATTTGTGAGGCTTGAGATGGTAGATCCGTGACTCACGGACGAAACGCCTATAGCTTCACCCGAGTAACAACGTGGCTCGCAAGAATTGCTATTTTTTCTCTCGAAAAGTATGCTTGTCTCCCACTCGGTTTTCAACATGGTGGGGTCCTCAAATCTTTTCGTAACTTTTTCGGATTTGTGAGGCTTGAGATGGTAGATCCGTGACTCACGGACGAAACGCCCGTAGCTTCACCCGAGTAACTAACGTGGCTCTGCAAGAATTGCCTTTTTTTTCTCTCGAAAAGTATGCTTGTCTCCCACTCGAGTTTTCAACATGGTGGGGTCCTCAAATCTTTTCGTAACTTTTTCGGATTCGTGAGACTTGAGATGGTAGATCCGTGACTCACGGACGAAACGTCTGTAGTTTTGCCCGGATAATTAACTCGGCCTCCACAACAATTATTGCTAGAGCTTTTCCCGCCCTTTAAATTGGGATTTAACACCGAGACAATTATCACTTTCATATCTTCATCTCCAACCTTCTAAGCACTCTTTTGCATCCACTCTTTTTTAACCCCTTCAACAACAATGGCTTCCCTTCCTCCACATGCCTTCTCATTTGAAGTTTTGGCCAAATGGGAGAAACTTTATAATCTCCTAGGCCAGGGCTACTCTTATATAACCAACCATCCGGAGGCCGAAACCGAGATTCATCTTATGTTTAGGGATATGGACACCGCTTCTATTGAAGGTACCAAGTTAGAGGAGGAATACAGGATCTTCCCCACCCTCTTCACTAACTTTCGGAGGCTTACCATGTTGCTCATCAAAATGTTACTTTGGCCCACCTTGTGAAGGCACGCTATCAGGATCGGTCGGACAAGCTTAGTGTTGGCCGTCTTGTAGAGCACAATTATAAGAAGGCCCTTGACTACGGTAACGAACAAGTCACCTCTTTGATTCGTGAGAGGGGAAACTTGGTGGGATGTTTGGCCATGTCCCGGACCATCTTCGAGCGCGATCCGCTCAATATTGTTTTAAAATTTCAATGCACATGGCTGGAAGAAAGACTGGACGATCGACCCTGGATATAGCCGCGGGAGAATGCCGATCCATGACCTGGAATCTCTGCTGAGCATCACGAGAAGAAGGTAGCCAACCTCAAAGAGAAATGTGAGCTCCTCCTTTTTAAGTTGGCGGATCTCGATTCTCGGAGCGATCGGTGTAGGCGGAGCATCAATTTGTATGGAGAGTCGGTTAAACTCATTTGTGATGCTCATTAGGGCTCGGTTTGGCTTTACGTTTCCACCCCGTTGATCTATTTGTAAAGCTTTCCAATGAATGAAATGAATGCAAGTTTTTACTCATTTCATCTTGGTCAGTCATATTTTTTCGCAAGATAACCCTTTTACTCTGCGAATATGTAAATCTCACGCTCCCGATGGTCAATCCAATTGGGCCAGAGAGGCTCCCCCATTCGAAATAATCTCTCAACAAAGATTAGTAGCGAGGAAACAAACGGATGCTCAAATGTGAACAACTCGTGAATCAGTATTAATATTATAACTCGATTATGAAAACATCGAGTGAATCGAGCATAATATTTCTTTACTGGCGTCAGAATTGATCGGATTGGTAAATACACGACCATCCATCTCGGCCGGAATCAAAGCACCACCAGGGAGCACCTTCTTTACTATATATGGACCACCATAGTTTGGAGCGAATTTCCCTTCCGGGAGTGGGACTATTGGCAATAATTTTCTCAAGACCAGGTCATTGATCTGAAAATATCGAGGCCGAACTTTTTTTGTTGAATGATTTAGTAACTCTCTGGCGATAACACCGGCCACGACATACGGCCTTAAGTCTTTTTTCGTCGATCGATTCAATTGGCTTGCTCTCTCTTTGGATCCATTCGGCTTCCGTCCGCCTTAGCTTGAGACAAGTATACGTAAGGAAGGAATTTCCACTTCAACCGGTAGAACAGCCTCCATTCCATATACGAGAGAATACGGGGTTGCCCCAGGTAGATGTTCGGATCGAGGTCCGATACGCCATAAGTGCAAATGGCAATCTCTCATGCCAATCGCGATAATTTTTAGCCGTCTTCGCTAAAATTTTCTTAATGTTCTTATTGGCGGCTTCTATTGCTCCATTCACTCCGAGGACGATATGGGGAAGAGTTCGGATGCTTGATCTTGAATTCCTTAAACAATTCGTCCATTAGTTTGTTGTTTAAGTTCGAGCCATTATCGGTGATTATGGCTCCGGGTGAACCGTATCGAGCAATGATATCCCGGCGGATAAATTTCGCGATATTTCGTGTCGTGACCGCTAAATAGGATGCGGCTTCGATCCATTTGGAGAAATAGTCAATGGCCACCAAGATGAATCGATGCCCATTGGATGCTTTAGGGTTGATAGGACCGATAACATCAATGCCCCACATAGAAAATGGCCATGGTTCCGACACAGTGATGCAATTCATTTGGAGGAACATTGATCTTGTCTCCATGAATCGGCATTTATGACGACTTCGAACATGCTGAATACAATCGCTTTCCAACGAGAGCCGGTAATAACCTAACCTCATGATCTTCTTAGCTAACATGTGACCGTTCATGTGGACCACGAGATCCCTTCATGTACTTCCATCATCAAACGAATCGCCCGGTTGAGTCAACGCACCTTAGTAGGACGAGAATCGAATGACCGCTTGTACAAATTCTCTCCAGTCAAGAAGAACTTTGAGGCCATCTTCCTTATGTACTTTTGGTCGATACGGTACTTTTTCGGGGAACTCCCGCTTCGAATATAAGTCTTGATGTCATGGTACCATGGCTTACCATCGGGTTCATTGATCACGGTCATACAATATGCCGGCTTTTTTAGTATCTCGATCTTCGGTGGGTCAACCTCAAGTCCATTGGCGACTTGTAACATTGAAGACAAGGTAGCCAATGCATCGGCGAATCGATTATGAGTCCTGGACAGATACTCAAATGAGATATCTTCAAATTCCTCCACCAATTTATCCAGATACTCATGGTAGGGTAGCAATTTAGCATCTCTCGTCTTCCACTTTCCAACGATCGAAGGATAATCAAAGCGGAATCTCCGAACACCTTGAGTCGGGCTATCCCCATTTCAATCGCAGCCTCAGGCCGAGTATGCATGCCTCATATTCTCGCTACGTTATTCGTGCAAGGGAATACCAATTTTGCTGCCACAGGATAATGCCGACCACCTGGAGATATCAAAACCGCGCCGTGCCGACCCCGATAAATTGACAGCTCCGTCAAAATACATAGTCCGGATGTAATCCTCTACCGACATGATTCGATCCTCGAACGATAGGCATCATCATCTTGCCCCGGATTTTCAGCTAGGACATCTGCTATAACTAGTCCATTGATTGACTTATGGGACAAATATTGAACAGCAAACTCGGAGATGAGGATTTGCCATTTGGCAAGTCTACCAATCAAGGCGGGTTGATTAAGCAAGTATTTGATAGGATCGCATTCTGTCACCGTGAAGCACTTGGTAATGCAAGGTATATTGTCGAAGCCGTGCGGTACCCCGGACTAATGCCGCACATGTTTTCTCTACTTCGGAGTACTTCATTTCCGAAGTTGTAAATTTCTTGCTCGGATAATAAATGGCTCGTTCTCTTCCATCCTCCTGCTTCTCTTGGGCTAGCATAGCACTAAGGATTGTGAGGTAGAGGATTAAAGGTTGCCGGCGTCGGAGGAATAAGCACGGGTGGATTTATGAGATCTTGCTTCGGTTTCCCAAAAGCTTCTTTACATTCGCTATCCCATTAGACTAGCGCATTCTTCTTTAATAGCTTGAGGAATGGCTTAGCGGTTTCGATAAGCGAGAGATGAATCGAGCAATATAGTTTAGCCTACCCATCAAGCTTCGAACTTCTTTAACCGTCGTCGGTGGCTTAAGCTCACGAATAGCCTTGACTTTCGAAGGGTCGACTTCAATGCCCTTACCGCTACCACGAATCCGAGTAGCTTGCCTGAGCTGGTCCCAAAAACACACTTGGCGGGGTTGAGGCGTAACTTGTACTTTCGGGTCTGTCGAACAATTTTTTTAGCGTTTCGACGTGATCTTCTCCATGCCTTGTTTTTGCTATCATGTCATCGACGTAAACCTCAATCTCATTATGCATCATGTCATGGAAAATGGCAACCATGGCTCGTTGGTACGTGACTCCCGGCGTTTCGAGACCGAACGGCATTACCCGGTAATGGAACATTCCCCATGGTGTGGTGAAAGTGGTTTTCAACTTGTCATTGACATTCATCGAGGATCCGATTGTACCCGGAGAAGCCCATCCATGAATGAAAACAATTCAAACCCGTCCATCGTCAACAAGTACGTCGATATGCGGGAGGGGAAAATCATCTTTAGGGTTGGCCTTGTTCAAGTCTCGATAATCGACACAAACCCGAATGCGGCCGTCTTTCTTCATAACGGGGACTATGTTAGCGATCCAATCGAAATATTACGTAGTCTCAATGAATCCTACATCGAGAAGCTTCATGACCTCCTCTTTGATCTTCCGGACCAATTCTAGTCTGGCTCTCCTTGACTTTTGCACCACCGGCTTAGCCAAAGGATCGATCGGCAAACAATGTTCGACAATGGAACGGTCAAGACCGGGCATATTCGCATAGGATCGGGCGAAAATGTCCTGGTAATCCTTCGGGAGCTTAATCAAGCGCTCGGACATTTTCGAGGAAATGCTTGCCCCGATCTTAACTTCTTTAGGGTTTTCCGCGTCGCCTAGGTTGACCGAGATAGTTTGTTCACTCGGTCGAGGGCTTGATCTCCTCATGTCGTTCGAAACCCCGACGAATTTCCTCATAATCTGGCTGAACTCATCTAGGTCGTATACTTTCGAATCCACTAGGTTTCCCTCCTCATGTGTCCCCCATGATGACAAACTCGTTGGTCGTTGGTTATCGTCATCGGGTTGGTTTGGGAGATTGGGACTACAAGCGGCGTGCTCGAGCTCACGCTTGTGAAGATCACATCTTCTCGGCGGCATTATCGATAGAGAGCATTTTCCACGGCATTTTGGAGTTGTCCGTAGGAGGAATTAGAGCAGGAATGGTTAGCGGCGGGCTGGAGGTGGATGATTGAAGTTTGGCGGAGAAGGGGGCCATCATTTCCTCCATCTTTCGGGATATCATTTCTTCAAAGCGCTCAATCAAGGAGCCAAATTTCTCGTCTAGGGCAGCACCGACGGTGGCGTTAATGTCGGCCATCCTCTTCGCGACATGATCGAGTAATATGTGGAGGATCCGTGATAAATTACCTGTACGCAGTAACAAACCAAAAGTGAGTATAGGGAGCAAGAATAGCGAG